>JBBGZY010000390.1:5112500-6312500 GCA_037952925.1 Lithobates clamitans
AATTTGCTAGTCATGAGAAGCAAACTGTGTGTCATTGATGAACCCAAAAAAATAAACTAAAACTATTGTCCTTTTTTTATACACAGGATGAGTCCATCCAGGAGGAATGTGGGGAAAGTGGCAGGCAGGAGGAGACCGGGCCCATGGACAGCCTGGAGGAGGCCGGATTCACCATCATCCTGGAGGAGGCTGGGCCCAGTGTCAGGCAGGAGGTGGCTGCTCCCAGTGAGGTGGCTGGGCCAAGTGAGGTGGCTGGGCCAAGTGAGGTGGCTGGGCCAAGTGAGGTGGCTGGGCCCAGTAGGAGCCTGACCCAATCCCAAGTGCCTCCCCTCCACCTTCCCAAAAAAAGGGCCAGGAAGGGGATGGTCACACAGGACGCATCCCTGCGCCTCATGCAACAGGCCACCCGTTTTTTAACGAGCCCCCCCGAAGTGGAAGAAGCCTATGGCTGCTACTTAGCCAGCAGGCTTCTTCAGATGGATTGGGAGCAGCGCCTCATTTGTGAGTGCCTATTTGGGGAAACAATCCATAAGGGGCTGCAGGGCACGCTAACAAAAAACACCCAACTACATGAGGCAGCCCCCCCTCCTCCTCCTCCTCCTCCTCCTCCTCCTGCCACAACTGAAACACCAGAGCCACAGCCTCAAAAGAAGGCTACAGGGAAGGCTGCAGGGAAGGCTGCAGGGCAGCGTGGAGGAAAGGCTGCAGGGAAGAGAAGAAAGTGATGACCTGGGTTCAGTCTGGTCTGACAGAAGACGCAGGCTGTTGTAGGACCACAGTCTGGGGACATCTAGATCATCTGCTGGTGCTGTTGATCTCTGGGATTCTTGGACCAGATTGTGCTCCCTCTTATATGGACTCCTCAAGATCCCAATTTTCTTGTACACCGACTTTTTCCAGCGTTGACTTCCTCTTTATTTTATTTTGACCATGAATAAATGGATCTTTTTTGAGTTTAGCAAAAGACTTTATGTGTTTTCTTTTAAATCATTGATTTTACACACAATGTTAAATTAACAAGGGACAACAATCTCATTGAGTTTTAAAAAAACACACCAAAAATACATTACTAATGTTAATAATGTTCAAGTGGTAAGTCTTGAAAATAAAAAAAATATACATAAACAAAAACGGTGCTTTGGGTTAACTTTATCTAAAAACTAAAAAATAATCACTAGAAAAAAAAAAGAATAATGGGTTCTTTGTGGTAACTTTACAAACCTAAAAAAAAAAAAAAAAATAAGGGAAAAAGTATTATTAGTATGGAAACATTGTTTATAAAAAGCATACTATATCATTCATGAGATCAAAGAGAAAAAGAATTCAGAAACCAGTTTGGGAGAACTCTGATTATGAACAGCAAAACACCTTCGTTCTTTAGAGCATTCGTAAAGAAGAAATAAAATGCGCTGCATTCAACGATCACAGATTTTGCAGCGTGATGAATGTGCTACCTACAATACGAACACTAGTTTTACTAGACCGAGTGCTTCCGTTTAGTTTTTGCTTATGAGCATGCGTCGTTTTTTTGTCCGTAGGACTAGCATACAGACGAGCGGACTTCGGGGTCCGTCGTAGTTACGACGTAAAGATTTGAAGCATGTTTCAAATCTAAAGTACGTCGGATTTGAGGCTAAAAAAGTACGTTGAAAGTCCGAAGAAGCCCACACACGATCGGATTACCAGCCAGCTTTAGTCCGTCAGCGTCCGTTGGACTTTTGTAGCTGAAAAGTCCGACAGTGTGTACGCGGCATTAGTGTGGTGCGTCCTCCTCACAGTGTTCAGCTAAACCTACAAGTTATTTTTTTGTGAGCTCTGCACAGTTTTTCAGCTAAAGATACCTGTAGAAGGTTGGTGGTGTATTCCTGATCCTATCAGTACCGCAGGCAGCTAAATAAGCTGCAAGTTATTTTTTTGCGAGCTCTGCACAGTGTTCACCTAAAGCTACCTGTAGAAGCTTGGTGGTGTTCTCATACTACAGGCAGGCGGTTGATTTTGCTAGCTGCAGTATCAGTGCATATATATATATATATATATATATATATATATATATATATATATATATCCCAGATTAGTGCAGCTACAGGCCATTAGTATGTCTGGAAGGCCAACAAGGAGAGGCAGACAGTCACAAGCCAATAAAAGAGGGCAAGCAGGCTCTGTGTCTAGTGCTGGTCGTGGAGACGGTGCATCCTCATCAGCACGTGGCCGTGGGACACGCTTGGCCTTTTTTTCGGCAGCTGGCCGTGTTGAGCCGCAACATGAGGAAGACTTGGTCGAGTGGATGACCAAGCTGTCCTCATCCTCCTCATCCTCTCTCACCCATGCTCAGGGTACTTTGTCTGGCAAAGCAGCGGCCTCTTCCCTCGGCTCAATGTCATCAGTGACTCCTTCCCTAGCCCCACCATGTCCTCCTGAGGAGTCCCTCGAACTGTTTGACCACAGTGTTGGGTACATGCTCCAGGAGGATGCTCAGCGTTTGGAAGGCTCTGATGATGATACTGAGCTAGATGAAGGCAGTAACGTGAGCGCGGACAGAGGGGGTGCCCAAGAAGGACAGCAATCTGGCAGTCATGCTCCCCCTGCTGCAGCATACTGCCAGGTTTGCTCCAGTGATGAGGAGGGAGGGGATGATGAGGTCGCTGACTCAACGTGGTTGCCTGATAGGAGAGAGGAGGAGGAGGAGGAGGAGGCGGCACATCACCAACGAGGCAGGATGCCCTCCAGGGGCCAGCCTAAGGGCAGCACGATGACTGCATCACACCCCAAAGCTCCATTTGTGCAGGGCGCTGCAGTCTCTGCGCGTTATTCAAAAAGTTCTTTGGTGTGGGCCTTTTTTGAGACGAGTGCATCAGATCACACCGCTGCCGTTTTGCAACATATGTCTCAAGCATATCTCGCGTGGCCAAAACATCTCCCGCTTGGGTACCACATGCTTGACCAGACATATGTTGACCTGCCATGCAGTTCGTTGGCAAGCATATCTAAAAGACCCACACCAAAGAACAAAGAGGACCTCACCTCGCTCCTCATCATCTGAGATCTCCAACCTCACTATACCTTCAGTCCTCTCTGAGACCTGCACTGAGAGGAATGAAGGTGTAGAATTAGGTGTGTCACAGCCAAGTACTTGTGGGCAATCTGCTTTCGGTACACCGACGTCAGATTGTACCAGGCAAATTTCCCTGCCCCAGCTGCTGCACCGCTGAAAGAAGTTTGCTCCCAGCCATCCACATGCCCAGCGGTTGAATGCTAGCTTGGCAAAATTGCTAGCACTTCAACTGCTGCCTTTTCAGTTGGTAGACTCTGCCCCCTTCTGTGAGTTTGTGGAATGTGCGGTTCCTCAGTGGCAGGTACCCAAACGCCACTTTTTCTCACGGAAGGCGATTCCGGCTCTCTACCAGCATGTGGAAGGCAATGTCCATGCCTCGCTGGACAGGGCGGTCAGCGGTAAGGTGCATATTACCGCTGACTCATGGTCCAGCAGGCATGGACAGGGACGTTACCTAAGTTTCACGGCGCATTGGGTGACTCTGCTGGCAGCTGGGAAGGATGCAGGACAAGGTGCAGTAGTGTTGGAGGTTGTTCTGCCACCATGCCTCCAAAATGCCACTACTAATGATTGTGACACACCTCTCTCCTCCACCCCCTCCTCTTCTTCTTCCTCCATGGCCTCTTCCTGTGCTTTGTCCACGGAACCAGCGGTGCTCCGTAGGCGTTCAAGGGGCTATGCAAGTATGCAGGCCAAAAGATGCCATGCGGTGCTTGAGCTGGTGTGCTTGGGGGACAGGAGCCACACTGGGGCAGAGGTTCTGTCAGCTCTGCAGGGGCAGGTTCAGAGGTGGTTGACGCCATGCCAACTTAAGGCAGGAATGGTGGTTTGCGACAATGGCACCAACCTCCTCTCTGCCCTCCGACAGGGACAAATGACCCATGTGCCCTGTTTGGCTCACGTCCTTAACTTGGTGGTGCAGCGGTTCTTGGGCAGGTACCCGGGCTTACAGGATGTCCTGAGGCAGGCCAGGAAAGTCTGTGTGCATTTCCGCTGGTCATATAATGCCAGTGCTCGGCTGGCGGACCTCCAAAAGGAGTTTAACCTGCCCAAGAACTGCCTAATCTGTGACATGCCCACCAGGTGGAGCTCAACGTTGGCCATGCTGCAGCGGCTGCACACGCAGCAGAGGGCCATCAATGAGTACCTGTGCGACTATGGCACCAGGACAGGGTCAGGGGAGCTTGTTTTTTTTTCCCCACGCCAGTGGGCCATGATCAGGGATGCATGCACTATCCTGTCACCATTTGAGGAGGCCATGAGGATGGTGAGCAGTGACAGTGCATGCATCAGTGACACTGTCCCCCTTGTCCACCTGTTGGAGCATACGCTGCCTGGAATAATGGACAGGGCACTTGAGGCAGAACAGAGGCAGGAAGAGGAGGACTTCCTTAGCTCTCAAGGCCCCCTTTATCAAGACAGGGTTCCTGCGTGCCCGCCGATCACACAGGAAGAGGACGAGGAGGAGGAAGAGGAAGGTTGTGTCAGTATGGAGGTGGAGCCTGGCACTCAGCATCAGCAGCAGTCTTTAAGGGATCAGTCCCAAGAAACACAAGGACTTGTACGTGGCTGGGAGGAGGTGGCTGCGGACCATGTCGTCCTTAGTGACCCAGAGGACTCTGGACCGAATGCCTCAGCAAACCTACGCTGCATGGCCTCCCTGATCCTGCAAAGCCTGCGTAAGGATCCTCGTATTTGTGGTATCAAGGAGAAGGACCAATACTGGTTGGCAACCCTCCTTGATCCACGTTACAAGGGTAAGGTTGCGGACCTTATCTTGCCATCGCAGAGGGAGCAGAGGATGAAACATCTTCGGGAGGCCTTGCAGAAAGGTCTGTGCAACGCGTTCCCAGAGACTGGGAGGTTACAAACTCCTGTTTCTGGACAACGTGTTGCTGAGGCTTCGGTCAGTCAAAGAAGGAGCGGTGGAGAAGGTGGCCGTCTGACTGATGCGTTCAGACAATTTTTTGGTCCGCAGCGCGAAGGTATGATCGGTTCCAGCAACCATTGCCAGCGTCTGTTTTACATGGTGCAGGAATTCCCTAGGGGCAAGATCTGACTTGGACACCTTTCCCACCGAAAATCCTCTGGGTTACTGGGTCTTGAGGATGGATTACTGGCCAGAGCTTGCACAGTATGCAATTGAGCTACTGGCCTGTCCTGCATCCAGCGTTCTTTCGGAACGCACATTCAGTGCTGCTGGAGGCTTTGTAACCGATCACAGGGTGCGTCTGTCCACCGACTCGGTCGATCGACTGACCTTCATAAAAATGAATTAGTCTTGGATCACCACCAGCTACCAAGCACCTGATGCTGATGTAACCAAATAATTGTTTTTGAAATCTCAGATCCCTTCAAAGACTGCCTATGCTGATGCTGAGTGACTATCCTGAGTAATTAAAAATGTACCAGTTCAAAATTACAAACAGATTCTACTTAACAACAAACCTACAGTCCCTGTCTTGTTTGCACCGCCTGTATACTGCTGTTCAGAGCACAGAGCCTGTATACTGCTGTTTCCTTTTTTAATTTGGGTGCGGGGTTCCCCTTAATATCCATACAAGATCCAAAGGGCCTGGTAATGGACTGGGGGGTACCCATGCCGTTTGTCTCGCTGATTTTCATTCATATTGCCAGGACCCGACATTACATTAAAGCCGCAAGCAGTTTTAAATGACTTATTGCTTTAAAAATGACATTTTGTGCAGGGACTGTTCTAAGCATGGGAAACACACGCCACTTTACAGGTATACTATAGACACCCCCCAGGTACGATATTTAAAGGAATATTTCACTTTTTTTTTACTTTAAGCATCATTAAAATCACTGCTCCCGAAAAAAAACGGCAGTTTTTAAAAGTTTTTTTGCATTGATACATGTCCCCTGGGACAGGACCCGGGTCCCCAAACCCTTTTTAGGACAATACCATTCAAATTAGCCTTTAAAATGAGCACTTTTGATTTTGAACGTTCGAGTCCCATAGACGTCAATGGGGTTCTAACGTTCGTGCGAATTTTCGGTCCGTTCACAGGTTCTGGTGTGAACCGAACCGGGGGGTGTTCGGCTCATCCCTAATCTCAAGTTTCCAGGCAGAAAGAACAGTATAATTAAAGAAAATTGCGCTGCGCTTAGGTATGCATCAATATATGTGTTCGCCCTATCGAAATCATAATTACGGATATAATACGCATGGCTTTTTGATACATTTTTTTGGCACATTTTTTTTTTTTTTTTTGTTAGTTCAATTTAATTGATTAATTATATGATCTTATGCATATATTATTATTATTATTAGTCCATTGCATTTTGATGCAATATTCAGTAGCCCAATTTTTTATGCATATAGAGTTCATTTATTATTAAGTACATTGCACTTTGGATGTGGCATTTGGTAGCACACATTTTTTTGGATATACGGAATTATTCTTGTTCTGAATCGCATGCGCATAGCACCTTTATGATTTCGATAGGGCGAACACATATATTGATGCATACCTAAGCGCAGCGCAATTTTCTTTAATTATATCTATCGCACGGTCATGACAACGTGATCTGCGTTTGCAGCTGGGTATTATTTTCATAGATATTTTTTTGTCCAGTAAGGCATTGGATTATTGTGGCTCGCAAGATTCTCTTTATATATTTCAGAAAGAACAGTATATATCATATAAAACTGTATGCAGGGCACTGGACAAAGCATTAGGGACAAAAGGGAAGTGAAATTATTTGATTCGAGAGTAATCTGTAAGATACATTATGTTTTGTGTACTTTTTGAATTTGTCGCCAGGCTCCACACAGCCCGCAGACACAGCAGGGGGACATTGCAGGACCCTGGTGACAAGGTAAGAAAGCTGTACCAGGATCCTGAGATGCAATCCCTAGTGTGGCTCTGGGTTACCGCTAATGGTACTGAAATTTAACCCCGACCCACACTATACTCATGTTGTAAAGTGCTGTGCAAACTGTTGGCGCTATTTAAGTCCTGTAATTATAATGTAATAATAAAAATTTAAAAAAATAATCTGCTTTAATGCTTGCTGAACTTGGTTGGGATGCAGGGTGGACTTTGGGATAGTCTGAACTTAGTGCACAAAGAAACTAGAGGACACTCTTTGCCTTGTCTACACTCTTTGAGATAACTCCCCTCTTGGCAGACAATAGGAGAACAAACAACCCTGAGACTCCAAGAAAAGGAAAGGTCCCAATTTAGTAGCACTGAAGCAGATGCACAAGAGGTAAAGCAGTGAACAGTCACTAGGATCCTACACTCAGGCTTATTTTCACATTATGTTCCCATATACTTGGATGCTTCTGTCCAATATTGGCTGGAAATGTCTCCTGTCAATCTCCAGGTTAGATTCTTGGGAAATCCCCTCAATTTGATTTCAGCTATTTCCAGAAAATAGGCCCCCAGCTTTCACTGAGCCGCAATCTCAGTGAACCTCTGAAGACTTCAGCTACACTGCCCAGAAGGGCAGCAGCCCTTCAGGCTGAGGTCTTCTCCTCCTGAACAAGAACCCTGCTGCTCCAGACCCAAGAGTATTTATGCACTCCTCACCCTCAGGGATTGGCTGAGTCTATACAAATATTGAGGCCAGGGGTCTGCCTCTTGTAACCCACTACATTCCAGAAATCACTTGAAGGCAGAGAGAAGTGGTTGGGCCTGCAGCCAGTGAGACCCAGAACAGCCAAAAATAATCGCACTGCTGCAATGATTACAGAGGAGATGTCAGACAGCTTCTATTTAGGTGATTTCTTGATTCAACAGGTCTGGCAGTAATTAGGCCTGAGTGTGGTAAGTAAAATTTAACTAAACTTTCCAAAAAAATTTGGTAATCATAGTTCATTCATCATTTAAAAACTGCATTTTGTATTTGCTTGGGTTATCTTTGTGTAAAATTAACATTAGTTTGATTATCTAAATCCTTTTAGGGTGACAAATATGCAAAAAAAAACTAAAATCAGGAAGGTGGAAAATACTTTTTAACAGCAATGTACACATGAGTGTACCATGCCCAAATTCTGCTTTAGAGTATATCACACGATGGTGCTGCTGCCTGAGTCCTCTATCATCATGGTTGAAGGCAGAACAAGGCATCTTCTAACCAGGAATGGCTGACAAGTTGAGTCACATACTGGCTGTGCATATTTTCTTGGGTTCCTGTGCAAAAAAAAAAGAATTCCCTTGAATTCCTGAACTTCATGGACTTGTGTCTTTATTCAACCAGACTAACTGTGTGGCTAACAAATGGTTATTGTAGGTCATCCAACCACTGGGTTATCTGCTTGGCCACTGAACTGGTGTAGGTAGAATCCCAAACAGGTTCCAACCACCCAATGACTGGAGGACTTAAAAGGATGAGCAGGGTGCCTGGGATGGATTCTGGCCTCCACTAGTAAACTATTGGTGGATTGAAAAACATCCCAATTTACTAGCTCACTACATGCCAAACAGAATGCAAATATCAACTGGCAGATCAAATCTCAGTCTTTAATACTCACTGCATTTACTAATAACTAACAAAGACAAAGCCAATTAAATGAGTACTACAATGGATTCTCCAAAGTAAAAAAATGTTCAGTATATGGACAAAACTGCTGAAAGAGTATGACACCCTTGTTCAGAGCTTGATAATTCACAAGGCAAAGTAGGTAGGACGGAGGATGTCCAGGAGGTCCAGCTACAATCTACATCTTCCTGCAATGAACCAGGTAGATAGTGTATTTGCTCATACACCTTCATGCCATTTTACAAGGGAGGATGCTCTTTCAAATAGTCAGTGGGGTTAATTTACTAAAACTGTAGAGTGCAAAATCAGGTGCAGCTGTGAATAGAAAGCTTTTAGTTTTTTTTTGTTTTTGTTTTTTTTTTAAAGCTTATTTGAACAAGCTGAAGTGAGAAGCTGATTGCTGCACCAGACTCTCTAGTTTTAGTAAATCAACCCCACTGTCTGATAGGGCAGACTATACCAGTACAGACACTGCAAATGGGGTGGCTTTTCTAAGGCTATTGCAGTGCTTATTATTGTCAATAGAAAGATAGCAGGGCCAAAGCTGCTGCTTTGCCTAGGGTCCCATTCTGCATTAACTTGTCTCACAGCATAGTCCATAGAAAAACATCAAAGGCCCTTGTGGCATACAATCCTATTTATTGTATCAAAAAAATAAGCAAGTTTTAAAAACACTTCAAAAACATCCAGATGTCTGTTTCTCATGTACACACATGCTTTCTCAAGGTATTCGGATCTCCTCTCATTCAGAAAGTACTTCCTTATAATAGTTTTTTAAGTGTTTTTAACCTTTGCCTATTTTTTAATGCAATAAAGAGCGATTTATGCCTTGACTGCCCTTGACATTTTTATGCGGACTGTGCTAGTGAAGTGATCTGCTACAAGTGAGCAACAAGATCCATTGATGTGTATTACAAGGCGAGGAATATTGGGACCTCCTGGAGCAACCTCTTTAAATGCACTATTCTGTGTCTACCTCCGGAAAAACAATGGTGAGTGTTATGCCACGTACACATGAGCGGACTTTTCTACCAGACTGGTCCAACGGTCTATCTGACGGACTCTCGGCGGACTTCCGACGGACTTTCTCAACGAACGGACTTGCCTACACACAATCACACCAAAGTCCGATGGATTCTTACGTGATGACGTACGACCGGACTAAAATAAGGAAGTTGATAGCCAGTAGCCAATAGCTGTCCTAGTTCAGTTTTCGTCCGTCAGACTAGCATACAGACGAGCTGACTTTTCGACCAGACTCGAGTCCGTCGGAAAGATTTGAAACATGTTCCAAATCTAAAGTCCGTCAGATTTTCGACCGAAAAAGTCAGCTGCAGGTCCGATGAAGCCCACACACGGTCTAATTGCCCGCCGGACTCGGTCGGTCGGACCAGTCCGGTCGAAAAGTCAGCTTGTGTGTACGCGGCATTACACAATTTCTATGTTATACTTAAAGAATATGTTATCCCAACATTTTATATTCCTGATATGTGCTTGTTGTACCAAGTATTTGTATGAAAAATATTGTCTTCTCTTTGCATTGCTTCCTTCCTGTGAAAATCCCAGTGATCCTGCCAGTCCCTCTGCTTTCCTATTAAAGGGGTTGTATTGCACGCTTGGTGATTTTTACCTAATAAGGCTTACCTGTAGGTAAAAAGAATACAGTCATGCTCAAAAGTTTGCATACCCTGGCAGAAGTTGTGACATTTTGGCATTAATATTGAGTAAGTATTGCATGAGATTTGGAGTAGAAGGATACAGCTAAAGAAAAACATAGCTTAGCTAAAGAAACAAATTATTGCTACTGTTGCTATTATTGCCATGTACTTGGAGACATGGTTTGCTACAACTCTTCTGCATGCCCTTTCTATTAAACCTCTTCTCGCTATGTCAGAATAGGACATTTTATGTATGCTATATTATAAAAAGGCGTTGTAAAGTGAGTGGTGCCACAGACATGTAAGCCCTCCATACCTCAGTTGTTACCTATTTCTGGAATGACTCATGCTGCACTTATCATCACTGTGTGTCTACTCTAAATGATGAGTCTCTACAGTAAATTTAAAATTGCTGTCATATGTATGTAGCTAAGAATATCATTTTATAGGCAATGCAATCTCTACATATTTGGTGTTAAAGTAAACTTGTGGTGACAAAGCAGATAACACTACAAGTGTGAAGTAGACAGCCTATGGCGCCAAATCTTATTTTTTACAATTTTAGCTCAGCTTACCAAAGCCCTGCTGGAAAACCCCCAGAACAAATGAAACTTTCAGGTAAGGGTAAATGTGCACACTCCATCCCTTATCCCGCAACGCAGTGCTTTGTGTCTGAGAGACCTACCTCTGGATCTGAGCACTGAATGGATCCGGCAGCACACTACAGAAATGGGTTGGGACTATAAACGTAAGCTGTGGCACCATGGGGTCTGTACTGTACAGCGCAATATTACATTGCTTGTCTCCACTGTTTCCGTATGCTGTATGGACTGACTTTTATTTAATAAAGACATTTTCATTGGAGTGCGGCTGTCCGGATTTTCTCGATTACATTGCTTGTCTTACAATAGACCTTGCAGCTTTAAATTAAAAAATTAAAAGTACCGAATAAAATTGATAAACATACATACAAGGCTGATGTCTTTATCCTTCTGGCAAAATCCTGGGGAATGCCGAGTACCTCGAATCTTGTGAGAGGATGATCCTGCACTAGTCTTCAAGGTTCACTTAAACACTTTACAACTTAACTTTAATGGGTAACTCCACTTTCTTGGAAAAAAAGAGCAAATAAAAAAATATAACATTTACAATTGTGACACAAGTCACATTGTAAAATTAGTGAATAGAGATGTATCTCAATCGGCGTGGCACCACATCCATTTCAAAATGCAAAAAACAAAGGAAAAGGTGTAGGACTTTAATGGTTGCCACAATAAACCTTGAGTGAAGAAACCTTTCGATCATATAAAAATATACAAAATTTTATTTCATATCTTCAGAGAAAATATAAAAACAGGTGCAGGGAGGAGCTTCTCGATGGGCGGCCATATTACTGCCATCTTTATAGGGACAGAGAGACAGACCCCAAACAGGCAGCTCTCCCTATGGCTTTGAAGGCACTATAGTGGACTGGATCCATCCCCAGGACATGCGGTGTCTTATTTTGATTCAAGGCTAGTCTTAGTTCTTTCTTGGCTGGAGGGAGAATAGAATGGGCTAAACGGGGGTCCAATTTCTTTTTGGGGAGCAGTTTCCCAATGGAGTGCCCATTTCATGGTGTTATCCACTATCTGTTTTATTTTAGTGCCGCATTGTGAGGATAAAAAACCTACCCAGCTCTTAGCACATAAATACATATTTTCAACCTTGGGATCCCCTCTCCTTGGGCACATTATTTCCATCTTGTGCTATTGTGAGTTTTTAATTAATTCATTTTTGAACAAATGTATGTCTATCAGCACCTTTTCAATACAACTTAATACAAACCTCTACCTCAATATAACTATTATTATAATTATAACTATTATTATTTTTTGCTCTCCCACTCCCATAAAGGGTTTGACCTTGCCTTGTAAGGGGGGGGTTATAAAAACGATATTAAAATGCTATATATATGGTCATTACTTAATAGGAAGAAACTGGTCCTAGGAGTCCTCCTCTTGCTGTGGTGCCTCCCTCACACGGCTGGATTTATGTGCCCTCTTTCTCCTCCCCCACCCTGGTTGGAGCCCCTTTTGGCCTAAGTTTGTGATTGTATGCATGGTTGTGAGTATCTTTCATTTTTTATACAAAAGATGATGTTATATATACACTTTTGTATTAGATATTTTTTGTACTTTTTGATATGTTATTGTTATATAAGTTATAATATTGATTGTAATGCATTTTCCAGCATCAATAGGATCTCCTGAAGAAGCCATCTGGCCAAACATGTAGAGATCCATATTTGGGATGACTTACTGATTCCTGTATGTGGCCCATCATGCGAAGACCCTCATTCACTTACATTATAAGTTGATTGGGCCACCTGATACAGGTTTTCATGCACATAGTGGGCTTAATATAGCAAGTTGGGAAATGTATGAGAGACAGCCTTATGTAATTCATACATGTTGTCATGCTTTTTATGATGATATGAAATTATTATTATTATTTACGATTTATATAGCGCCAACAGTTTACGCAGCGCTTTACAATGTAGAGGGCGGACAGCACAATTACAGTACAGTTCAATACAGAAGGGACAGGAGGGCCCTACTCGTAGAGCTTACATTCTAAAGGGAGTGGGTGGTGGTACAAAAGGCAATAGATGCAGGAAATGATTTGATGGGGGGTGGCTCGGGGACAGTTGTTAGGTGGGTGTGGGATAGGCTTCCCTGAATAAGTGAGTTTTCAGGGATCTCCTAAAGGTGTACAGGTTAGGGGCTGATCTAAAATAGTGGGGCAGGGAATTCCAGAGGATGGGAGAGGCTCTGGAGAAGTCCTGAAGGCGAGCATGAGAGGAGATAACAAGGGAGCTAGAGAGAAGAAGATCATGGGAGGAGCGTAGGGGACGATTTGGGCGGTATCTGCAGATGAGGTTGGTGATATAGCTGGGGGCAATGTTGTGGCTGGCCTTGTATGCAGAGGCGTTGCTAGGGGGGTGCGGGGGTTGCGGTCCGCACCCGGGTGACACCCGCTAGAGGGGTGACACCCTCCCGACGGTGAACAAAGCCCTGTTTTTTTTTTTTTTTTTCAGCTGACCCGTTCACCCCACAGCCAGCTGGGCTGGAACAACACACCTCCGGTGCCACGGCCATGCCTGGTGTGTCACTGTGTGAGTATGTCCTCCTTCTTCTTCTTCCTCCTCCCTACCCTACTGAGCCAGCGAGCCTTAGCCTGTCACATCTCAGACTGCACTGCAGACATGATGATTACATCATTACACACAGTACTAGTATCTCCTCCCGGGCGGCGCGTTGGCTGCCGGCTGTGAAGTTGCCCTTCTCTCCAGACTCCAGCTGCCGCCCAGCGCCCAGATTCGGAACAGGTGCGGGGGGGTGTCCTGAGGTCCACCGCTGGCCCGAGCCCAAGGTGAGGTGTGTGTGTGTGTGTGGGGGGGTGGGGTGATACCATGTTATAATGCACCAGGTGACACCAACCCTAGTGACGCCACTGCTTGCATGTTGTGGTTAGCATTTTGAATTTTATAAGGAGGGGTAGGGAAAGCCAGTGAAGGGATTGGCAGAGAGGGGCAGCAGTCACAGATCGATTAGTGAGGTGTATTAGTCTAGCAGCAGTATTCATAATAGACTGAAGGGGGATAGCCTGCGTAAGGGTAGGCCATTAAGGAGAGAGTTGCAGTAGTCAAGGCGGGAAATAATCCAAGAGTGAATAAGTTGCTTTGTGGTGTCATTCTTCAGGAAGGGTCGAATTCTGGAGATGTTGCAGGGGTTAAGGCGACAGGATTATGCCAGTGATTGCATGTGGGGGCTGAAGGAGTGAAGGAGAGGTCAAGGATTACACCCAGCATCCTGGCATGTGTGGAGGGACCAATGGTTGTGCTGTTGATCTTAATGGTAAAGTCATGGGGAGGGGGACCAGGAAGGAGGAAGTATTACAAGCTTAGTTCTAGAAAGATTGAGTTTGAGAAAGTAGTGTGACATCCATACCGATATGTCATTCAGTAAGTTTGAGATCCGTGAGGAGATTGAGGGGGTGAGTTGAGGAGTAGAGAGATAGATCTGGGTGTCATTGGTGTAGAGGTAGTATTGGAAGCCATGGGAGGTTATCAACTGGCCCAGGGAAGAGGTATGGAGCGAGAATAGAAGGGGCCCAAGGACAGAGCCTTGGAGTACCCCAACAGAGAGAGGATACTCAAAATCGCTTCTACATGAAGCTTTTAATAAAGCTTACGCACAACCTAGAAATATACTGCTTTTTTAAAAACAAAACAAAGTCAGGTGACTACTCCACGGTAAAATTCATTACGCAATACTCGTACCAACAATACCAACTAAGAAACGTGCTAAATAAACACTGGCACATTTTCTACGAGGACCCTATTTTGAGTAAATATGTCAGTGATCACCCAGAGATCGTTTTTAAAAGAGCGGTCTCTTTGCATGATAAACTGACTAAAAGTCATTTTCTCCCTTCTCACGATCATACCACTAACAAATTTGGAATTTACACTTGTGGGCACTGTGCTCTTTGCCCTTGGATCGCTACTGGCCATAGATTTAGACTAACCAATGGGGAGCTCTTCTACCCACATTTTCGGGCTGATTGCAGTACCCAGGGGGTAGTCTACCTAATGACATGCAAATATGGGGTCTTTTATATTGGTAAAACAATTCACCAATTACGACAAAGAATAAATGACCATATCTATTTCTCTGCCAATGGCAGGATGCTCAGTCCCATAAGTAGACATCTTGACCTTTGTCATAGATTCGATACTTCTGTTGCCACCTTTATTGTTTTGGCAGTGATTCCGCAGGATCCAAGGGGAGGAGATTGGGATAGAAAGATACTCCAGCATGAGGCAAAATGGATAGAGCGCCTTAACGCCACACATTATTGGTCTTATACTTTAATACATCCTGCTTTCTCATGCTGTAGCAACTTTTGGTCCCCTTCCCTTCCTCTCTTGTTCTGTTGGGCTTTTCATTGTTTAAACTTATATCTAATTGCACAGTGATGTGGTTTTGCATCTTCGGTATTCTTCCTGTTTATACCTTCCTTCCTGTTTCCCATTACTTAACCGCTGTCACATATAAAAAGTGTTTGCACTAATTTTTTATAAATTAATGTTTATTTTTTCTATTTTATATTTTCTATTTCCCATAGGTGCTATCTGTTGTATCTATTTCTGATTATGGCTTTTTGTCTCAGGCCTGCGGTGGAGACCCCTTTGGCTTCAATCTCTGTATTTCTCCGACGTGCTGGTGTTGCTAGTTGCATGTGCGGCCTGGGAGCCGCAGTTTGTCTCCTTACGGAGACGTTTTTTATGCGGCTCTAGATCCAGGTTAGACACTCTCCCTTTGTGGCTTTTCCTCCCTTTGGTCATACTATCACCTTTACATAGGCTATTCACATCTGCCTTTACAGCGGCCTCACACTGTCATCTTGGAGTGTCCACTGGGGGAAGCCCTTGGCTATGGAATCTTTAGGACTGTGCCCTCTTCGTGCGACTGTGTCTATTGCAGCCACTCCTGCGTACTGCACATGCGCGGCCGTGCGGGGTTGCGCGCGCAGCCCTGCCCGGCCGAATCCGGTGACGTGGAAGCCGCACATCTGATTGGGACGTGCATTTAAGGCTGACTTCTCAGCCTTGCACCATGCTACTTCTCCCAAACTGCGTTCCGCGTTTGTGGGACATATCTACACTTACTACTTTATCCATTCACTGCACCCCCGCTGTTGGGTTGATGTAATACATGCACTCCCGAGATTTAGATATACACTTCTCTCTTTATAGATGGCTCTTACCTGGCACCTGCCAAATTCACTGTGCCGCTGTGTATAAATCTCCATTACGCTTCCTTTCTCCTACTGGTAGTCCTCTGAAGGGAGCATTTTCTATGTTTGATATAAAGACTTTATATGCAAACTACCACTTTAGGGTGAGACTTTATACTCTTCTAGCAATTTTGTTTAACTTATGTGATGATTAGATCATTATCACTTAAAACTGTCTTTCATTACCATATCTATACATATCTTCTAGAAGCAATGATGTTTATTACCAAGCACAGTCCTACCACCTAAAAGTTCGTCTTATACTGAGCATTTACCAGCCATCTTCAATTATTATTTAATTGTTCCATCCAAGGTAGGCTTAAACTTATATGTTTGTATTTCACCACACTCACCTACCCTTTTTCCAATTTCCAATTCACCTAAACCAACCCTTGCTGGGTTGTGATGTTTCTTCCTTTTTCCTGGCAGTGGAGATATGCATACATATATATATATATGTAGGAAGGCCAGTATGGTGGCCTGAATTTATGGGAGGAGCCCGGGGGGTACTTAAGCAGCCCGCTCACCTGTGGTGCTTGTCGGTTTCCTGTGCGCGATATACGTCACTAGGCCGACTATTCGATATACCAGCATCCGCAAGTTCTTGCCTCGCAAGTTCCCGTATTCGATACTCCATACTCAAAACTTTCGAAGTCCGCGTTTTTCGTTCGTAGTTTGTACCACGCGTCTGGCTTGGCTGTCGCAGGTAAGGTCCCGTCGGACTTTTCGTTTTCATATCATGTCACTAAACCGTGATTTCAAATTTTCGTTTCACTCGCATCTCACAAACTGCAATGTATATCGCTCGTACTTTCGATATGTTACCATTTCGACAGCACTGCGACGCAGACGTCGCTTCATTTCTAGCATGTCGGTATCGGCAGACAGCCATAGCCAGTCGCAATTTGCAATTTATCAAATCAAGTTAGTTTGATACCAATCATTTCTCATTTCTGAAACATTTCTAAACTCATTTCTGACATTTCAAATCATTTCTCATTTCAGTCACCTACCGCGCTCCGATTCGAATCCAGTCGCACCAAAAGATGCGCCGATTCGTTCCGGTGTGCCCCAGTTATTACGGCCTCATTTCTATACATGCTCCAGAGTTACGTTATTGTCAGTCAATTGTACCTCTGTCATGGTTATCATTTCATTTCCATGTATCACGTTCCGACATGAATTCAGTCGCATGAAAATGCACCGATTCGTCTCGGCGTGCCCCAGGATTGGCCTCATTTCTATACATGCTCCAGAGTTACGTTTTATCAGTCATTCGTACCTCTGTCATGGTTATCATTTCATTTCCACGTATCACGTTCCGACATGAATTCAGTCGCATGGAAATGCACCGATTCGTCTCGGCGTGCCCAGGATTGGCCACATTTCAGTACATGCTCCGGAGTCCGATTCGCAGTCAGTCGCTACAACAGCACGACCGATTCGAGCCTCCGTCATGGCAAACGATATGTTACATCCTCATTTACCGCGCTCCGTTTCGAATCCAGTCGCATCTCCGATGCACCGATTCATTACGGCGTGCCCCAGGGCTCGGCCTCATTTCTGATACATGCTCCAGAGTCCGGATCATAGCTAGTCGCAGACATCGGGGGATTGATCCATATCTCTGTCATGCAATTACTACCATTTCACTCCCACAACGCATCACCGTTTCGAAACCAGTCGCATCTGAGGTGCACCGATTCGTCACGGCATGCATCGCTGGTTCCGATCGCATTTCATACCTATACCAGAGCTCGGTTAGTTGCCAGTCGCTAACACGGCACAACCAATTCGAGCCTCGGTCAAAATAATAATTTCTCTCATTTCATTTCATACTGCGCTCCGATTCGAATCCAGATGCATCAAACAGGCACCGATTCGTCCCAGGAGCGCCAATGTTTTCAGTTGCCTCATTTCAATACATGCTCCAGAGCCCGGTTCACGGTCGAATAAATCATGACACGACCAGGCCGGACCTCTGTCATGGAGTTCATTCATTTCATAATCAAGGCAAACATTTCGAATCATTTCATTGTCACAAGATTGCAAGCACCATACAAATCGTTGCTTCAAGTTAGTTAGCAATCCCTTCACGAATTGTCACCTTTTCATTTTCCTCAGGTCAGTCAAAGTTCAGTAGGTCCACCCTGCACCAGGTTGGACGATATCCCCCCAGGTAATTAAAAAAAAAAAAAAAAAGGAATGGGAGAATAAGTCGGGTAAGTATGACTCAGCGGATCAAAGGAAAAACTTGAAATTCATGTCACCCCCAATAGGTTACAGTCAACCAGGAAATAAAGCTCGAGAGATCCTCACCAGAGCAACCATGTCCCAGGCCGGCAGTGAAGACATCACGGCCCCTCTGTCACCTTCTCCGGTCTCAGAAAGCGGCAGCGTGCAATCCCTCAGGGGATGGACTATCCCCAAACTGACGGCAGAGCTCAGACGCAGAGGTGTCCCCTTCCCCGCCACAGCGAGGAAAGGCGAGCTCTTCAAACTCCTCTTTCCCCCACCAGCAGCAGGACCCAGTACCCAACAGGCATCCCTCCAGTCCATATCATCGGCCATCTCGCAATTACACACGATGGTGTCATCTCTATCCACCTCAGTTGCAGACGTCCAAACCAGGGTTGCACTTCTGGAGGCCCGACCGGCCACGGCTGTCCCCGACCCAACTGCAACTCAAACCTTGACACCTCTTCCTGCAGGTACCTCAGGCTCGAGCGCCATTGTCTACCCCTCCCATCTGGTCCCAACCAGTATCAGGAAGGACATCTTGGACGGCAAGGACGTCAACCTGGCCTCTCTCCTTATTTCCGTGCATGATTTGGCAGAAAATAAGGCCTACTCCTGGGGCGACATATCGGTGGTCCTTAAAGCCAAAGACCCCAGGTTGAACCGCAAGCTATCAGTCCCAGGATTTACCCTGGCCTTTGGCATGCTCAGAGATGTCCTGTGCTCACCCACCCCTAGCAGGCGGGAAGAGCTGGACTTGTATCTCCATACTGTGGTAGACTTGGGCCACAAGTATGGAGGTTTTGCCTTTTACGATTATCATCGTTCCTTTTCAGCCAAGGCCGCCGCCAGATTCATACAATTCCAGACTACGACAGATTGGAGTCTCATGGATACAGAGCTCTTCTGCCGCCACCTTGCCGGCTTACGCTCACCTCTGTGTGCGATTTGCCAGTCTTCCACCCACACTGCCACCTGGTGCGCCAATACAGCGATCAGACGGCCCTTCGAGTTCCCCTCTACCTCAGGTACAGTACAGGGTCAGTCGATCCCTGAACCAACGCCTCAGGTGGACAAACTCGGACGCCCAGTCCGAACCGTGGGAGGGGCAGCCATCTGTAACAACTTCAACTATGGGTCCTGCAACTTCAGCCAGTGCCGTCTACTTCACATCTGCACCTTATGCCAAAGAGCACACCCTAGGAATTTGTGTGAAGTCAAGCAACACAAGAGGGCATGACTAAGCCGGATCAACCTCTTATGGTTAGGACTGTATCTCACTTCACATCCCACCCCTTCCCTGGCCACCTACCTTATCCAAGGCTTCACAGCAGGCTTTCACACCGGCCTCATTTCACTACCCCACAGTACTCACGAATGTGCCAATCTTCGTTCGGCAGCCATTGACGAACAAGCCATAGATCAGCTCTTACAGGCAGAGGTAGATCGGGACTACGTGATAGGCCCTTTCACTTGCCCCCCTTTCAGCACATGGAGAGTCAGCCCTATTGTGCTTGTCAAGGGCAAGTTCTCAAATAAATTGCGTTTGGTGTACGACCTGTCTGCGCCTCATTCTTCCCACATACCCAGTCTCAATTCCCTGATCCCCTCCGAAGAGTTTTCCCTAAAATATTCCTCCGTTGACATGGCAATACAAGCGATCATCAAAGCAGGCACAGGTGCCTGGCTCTCCAAAGCCGACATCTCGGATGCTTTCAAGCTCCTGCCCATCCACCCATCCCTTTGGTGCTGGCATGGCATCAAATGGAAGGAAGCATATTATTTTGCTACGAAACTCACCTTCGGTTCGAAGAGTAGCCCGTGGCTCTTCGACACGTTCGCTCAGTCCCTCGTTTGGATACTATTACACAAGGGTCAATGCCATGAAGTCATCCATTATCTGGATGACTTCCTACTGATAGAACCGCCCAGCAAGCCCCCAGGAGATCTCGACAAACTTTTAGAGTAATTTTTGGAAACCTCAATGTTCCTATCGCCGAGCACAAAGTCGATGGCCCAGCAAACATCATCACCTTTCTCGGGGTCAGCTTGGATACCTGCACAATGCAAGCCAGTCTCCCCCCCGACAAACTAACACGCATTAGGGCAGTCCTTCACGAGTTTACACACACCAAGGGCTGTACCAAAAAACAGTTGCAGTCTCTCCTGGGTATGCTTAACTTCGCTATGCGAATTATCCCACAAGGCCGCACATTTGTATCACGCCTGCTTAGATTTCTGTCAGAAACTCAAGACCCTGATCAGATTTTGAAATTAGACTCCGCAGCTATAGCGGACCTATCTATGTGGGAGGAATTCTTGTCCGCCTGGAATGGCATATCTCTATTTATACCTATGGTTTCGGTCCATTCACCCCAGGTGGTGACGGACGCTGCAGCCTCCACAGGTTTCGCGGCAATTTTTTGCCATCATTGGTTTTCAGGACCCTGGCCTCAACAGATACTGTTGATACCCAGCTTTTCCCAAACATCTGCCCTCTTTGAGCTTTATCCCATAGTGGCAGCCGCACAACTCTGGGGCCACCACTGGACAGGACAAACCGTAGTCTTCACCACCGACAACCAGGCCACGGCAGACATCATCAACAGAGGCAGGTCCAAGTCCCTAGCAGTCATGTCCTTCCTGCGCAGGTTGGTACAACTGTCTTTACAGCATCAGTTCAATATACACTGTGCATTTATTCCCGGCAGATACAACTCAGCAGCTGACGCACTGTCACGTTTCAATTATCCCTCCTTTTTCAAACAGGTTCCCGATGCCGATCCAATGTCGGCCCCTATCCCTGTCTGGTCACAACTGACCCTGGACTAGTTCAACATCTACACGAAGCTACGCAACTCATAAATCATTCCCTCTCCCACAACACACTCAAAGCCTACCAGACAGCTTGGAAGGCCTTTAATAAATTCCTCACGTCCTGCCGCAAAGAACCAACAAATATCAAACAGGTACTGGCCTTCACTGCACACTGCCACACGCAGCTGGCCTTATCCTACAATACCATCCGGCTATACCTAGCCGGCATTCAACATTTCATGGCGCTTGAAGACCCCACGAAATCTTCACTGTTCTCATCTCACGCTATACGAGCCATTCTAAGGGGAATTCAGAAACAACAACCAGTCATCAGCACTAAGCGCTTGCCCATTACGGGGCCCATCTTTAGGGACATGTCAACTATTCTGGCTACTTCGCCATTCGGTCTGCTCCCCAGCACGGTCTTACAAGCAGCCATATATTTAGCTTACTATGGGTTCTTGCGGCCTGGCGAATTCACCTCTAACAAACCCACAGACCACGTACTATGCAGACGACACTTGCTTCGATACCAAGACCACTTTATCCTGCACCTCGAGGTCTCTAAAACCCAGCAAACGGGCTCGGGAGTGAACATTCACCTCTACAAAACCAACAACAGCTGGTGTCCAGTCGCTGTACTCAACCGACTCCTGTCACTCCTGCCTGAGCAACCAGACAGCAGTCCCCTTCTACCATTCCCAGTCAAACCCTTAAACGCCTCTCAGTTTGTGAAACACATAAGGATACTTCTCCGCAATCTTCACCTTAACCCTAGTCAGTATTCCGGACACTCTTTCCGCATCGGAGCAGCCTCCGCGGCGTCCCGCCACGGGGTGCCAGACCACATCATCAAAAGACTAGGCAGGTGGAAATCAGCCTGCTTCGCCCGGTATATCCCCAACTTACAAACAGAGATGGCACAGGCATTCTCCAAATTGGCTCAATAAATAACTGAAAACCAATAAAATTATAACCCTACCTGAATGTTTTTGCCCCCTTATTTTGGCATACCGGCCATTAGACCAAGGCACACTTTCAGGTCCATTTCATATGGTAAGTCCACACTTTCAGGTCTATTTCCGATGGTAAGTCTTATCTTTACTATAAGTGTTATCTATGTACATATCGGACATAGGGCTCCAACCATAAGTAGGAAGGCCAGTATGGTGGCCTGAATTTATGGGAGGAGCCCGGGGGGTACTTAAGCAGCCCGCTCACCTGTGGTGCTTGTCGGTTTCCTGTGCGCGATACCCACCCTCCCATCCCCATTTCACAGCATTTCTCAAACTATTCATTTCATTCATTTCTCTTACAGAATAATCATTTCTTAAACCAGGGTATACCCCCTTATTTTGGCATACCGGCCATTAGACCAAGGCACACTTTCAGGTCCATTTTATATGGTAAGTCCACACTTTCAGGTCTATTTCCGATGGTAAGTCTTATCTTTACTATAAGTGTTATCTATGTACATATCGGACATAGGGCTCCAACCATAAATATATATTTATTCTATCATTCTATCTTTCTATCTCTATCATTACTACTCCCTTTTCCCTTTCTCTTTTTTTCTCCCTCTCTACATTCTATACAGCCTTCTTACCAGGCACGTTCCCACATGTCAGCTGTTTCACTCTTTGCATGTCTGCTTTGAGATCCACCTTTTGACTGCCTTGTGGTAATCCCCACAAATCGGTGAGACTCTCTACAAAGATGTTTAGTATCAATTGTATTTATTGTTTGCATTTGTGTTTTACTCTCTCTCCTGTAGACTAATCAAACTAGCTCCTGAAGAAGCATTTAATTGTGAAACATATAGAGCTAACCAAGTTTGTTGTCTTTTATATTACACTGTAGGGATGTCCTTGATTTAAGGGTTTGTCTCTGGGGGTCTATGACCTGTCGGAGAAAGACATAGCTAGCTCTTTGCACTTTACTTGCAATGTTTTAATATGTGTGTTTTTTGTATTATGTGTGCAATAAAAATGTATATATATTTTTTTATAATTGGCGTCTACAAAGTCCATTTTTTCTGCCTTTTCATTTAAATATACCGAACAGAGAGAGGAAGAGGAGCAGAGGAGATGGAGTTGTAAGTGACACTGAAAGTAAATAAAATAAAACTTTGTATATTTTTATATGGTCTAACGGTCTCCCCCCCCAGAAGTATAATTTCCTGCTTGTGTGATTGGCTTACCGATTTTCCCAGAAGTCTGCACTAAGATAGAAATCAGATTTTGAGCATCCCTTGCAACAGAAATTTCATTTTTGGTGTGATGCTCTCAAAGGGAAATCACATCTAAAGGGATGCAGGCCCTGCAACTTTCCTCATTGGTGCCCTGCGGGTGCAGCAGCTGATTGATAATTATAAAACCACTCCATACAGATTTATTCAGCACATGGACACAGACAAACAAGCAGCTATTTCTTCAGAATAACACAAGTTAGGAATCTGCAACAAAGTTTGTTAAAATTCCTGCAGTGTACATCGATCACCCAGAGGGGAATGTTTTTTTCTCAACAAAAGTGGAGTTACACTTTAATCCTGGACTGTAGACAAGCAAGGAAACAGAAAACTGAAACATATATAGGGGTTCATTTACTAAAGGCAAATCAACTGTGCACCTTGCAAAGTGCAGTAGAATTCTGCAAGAGCAGTTGCTCCAGAGCTTAGTAAATGAACAGAAGCTCTGCTGACTTCCACCATCCAATCATGTGCAAGCAAAAATGCATTTTTTTCTTTTATTTTCCTTGCACGTGATTGGGTATTCTTGGCAAAGTGAAGCTTTACCTCATTTACTAAGCTCTGGACTGGAGCAACTGCACTTGCAGGGTGCAACTGCACTTTGCAAAGTGCACAGTATATTTGCCTTTAGTAAATCAGCCCCATAATGCCTTACCTACCATAGGATCCTATTAAACAGTGGTTGGCCTTTCATAAGGGGAGCAGGGGCGTCGCCCCCCTAATTACAGGCACCCGACCCCTAATCTACATGCAGGGTGCTGGACACATAAATTCCAATAGGGTTTTTTTTTAAGCACATTATTAGAGCCTGAGTTTACTGAATCAGATCAGACAGCTATTGCAATTGGTTGCCAGAGGTTACAGTGTATCATTACCGCTCACTGACTGGTTGCTAGAGGTTACAGCACACATTACGGCTCACTGATTAGTTGCTAGAGGTTACAGCACATGATTTCTGCTTGTTGATTGGTTACTAGTGATTACTGTGGATATGACCTCGGGGGGGCATGATATACATGTCAATGTTGATGGCCGTCGCTATTTACATATGAATGCCACCGCTATTTACATGTAAACAAAGGGTCTGCGGGTGAGCCATCTGTACAAAGCAATAGTGCAGAGCTGGGCAGCATTAGTAGCAGCACTTCACACTGAGATATTGGGACATAGCATGGGACTAAATCCTCAAGGGACGAGGGAATTTAAACCAGGATAGTTGAAAAGTATGAGGCAGCTGCTTTGGGCCCCGCAACAATGACAGGGCCCAGGGCAGCTGCCCCTTTTGCCCTGCCTTAAAAACGGCCCTGCATGCAGCAAGTATATCTAATACATAGGCAGAACTCCAGATCTGTGCGCTTGTTCCGAGTCAGGAGTGGTAAGCAGTGGTATCATAGGCGGGCGCACAGGGTGTGCTAAGTGTGCCTAAACACACCCTAATCATCTAGTGTGCATTATATTTAATCGCTTTGTGTAGCAGCGGGGAGATGGGAAAGATTCCCATCTCCATCTTACCAGCTTTGCCATAAGAGAAGTGCTTATGCAAGAACATATTTGGGGGGCACACCGCACACCATACAATGCGTTTAAATTCAAGATGGTGCTGCTATAAGACCTACAAACAGTACAAAATATTTTACAGCGCACACATACAAGAATGACATTTCCTGCAGGGCTAGTTAAAAACACCTGAACATATTCAAAAAATACGGGGGTTTGGTCACACTATATGGTCATATAGTGCTAAGCCCACTTACTGCGACAAAGTACCCCGAATTAGTGGGTCCTACACTAGTAATAGAATGGAAGATCCTTTGTCTCAACCATGGGAGCTGAACTCCTCTATGTGGGAGAACTGAAGGGGATACATCCTAAACACTGGTGGCCACTAAATAGGAGGTAATGAGGAGGGGGAGGGGTGCTCCAGCCCAAAAAACCTGGTCAGGGCCTATTACAATATACAAGAACATATTTGGGGGGCACACCATACAATGCGTTTAAATTCAAGATGGTGTTGCTATAAGACCTACAAACAGTACAAAATATTTTACAGGGCACACATACAAGAATGACATTTCCTGCAGGGCTAGTTAAACTATATGGTCATATACTGTAGTGCTAAGCCCACTTACTGCGACAAAGTACCCCGAATTAGTGGGTCCTACACTAGTAATAGAATGGAAGATCCATTCTTGAGCTTTGGTATGCACACCCTAATGCAATAGGCTGCACACACCTATGAGTGGTATCCGAAATTGTTCTGTTACTGCATGTTTTTCATAAAGAATAATAGCCTGCAGCCTCTTCCAACTGCTTATATTTTGCATCTGCTCTCACAGATGCTGAGAGTGTACACTGAACTGCACATAGTATGCCATGAGCAGTGAGCAAATAGAAAACAATTGCTGGTAAAGGTGTTTTTGACATACATACAATACAATATTTTTTTTTATTTTTGTAATTTTTCTGTGGGTTGAACTAGATGGAGTTTTTCAACTTGACTAACTATGTAACTATGGTATCCACCAAAAAACTAATACCTCAAGTTCAGCTTTAACCTTCCCCAACCTATCCCCCTGATGATGACACGTGATCCCTGTGTCAAACACACGTAGGGGAGGGGCCAGGATGGAGCTAGAGA
Source organism: Lithobates clamitans (assembly GCA_037952925.1). Taxonomy (NCBI): domain Eukaryota; kingdom Metazoa; phylum Chordata; class Amphibia; order Anura; family Ranidae; genus Lithobates; species Lithobates clamitans. The sequence continues at coordinate 5,138,507 of JBBGZY010000390.1, forward strand.
GAGCTGAGCTGCCTATCTGGACTCAGGAGCACTAGTGTGGGACACAAGAACAAACTTTTAAAGGTGTCCCACACAGGTACTCCAGTGGATACTTATGGTGTCTATATGTGTGAAACTTGTCCAAAAAAGGAAAGCATTCCAGCTTGGTTAAGGGAATTAATCATGTCTTCAACTTGGAACTATGCCCAAACAGACAATTGTACTCCACTTCCAAGCGATGTTTCACATTCATATTTCTGACCACAAATATCTGTGTGCTAAGTATACCTTTTGTTTCATTCTCATAGGGAAGGAAAGACTCGGGACGTCGGAGGACAACAGGAACCCCCCACCTCCGAAAGAAGGGGAACAGAGGACACCACAATCTGAGGATGTGGAGGAAGGAGAGGTGGAAGAAGTGATTGAAATTGTCACCACAACAGGTCAGTGTCTGACACCACAGATTCAGGTAATAGATGTATGCCTGCATATTTATAATACATGGTGTGTATTTTTATTTTAGGTGATGTGCAGGTTGTGGAAGAACAATCTACTCATTTCAACAGTGACAGTGCACAACGGCTTATTAAGGGCATAATGTGGTATAGTCGGGATTTAGACCTTATCAATGAAAAAAACAAGGAGATTGAACAAAGACTGAAGAACATGATTGATGTACTAGGGAGAATCTAAATCCAAAAAAGATTACAGCTTTTTTTTTGTAAAATTTCTCAAAAGTTTTAATTAGGTTCCAGAGTCGTGTATGTTATGTTTGGAAACATGCCTGTTTCTGTACTATTTCAAAAATTTCAAGGAAAAATTTAAAAAAAAAAAAGATGTGTTTTTTTTACCACAAAATGTTTTAGAATGCACATTTGAATGTGCACAGAGTAAAAGGCTTTCAATGCAACAATGTGTGGTTTCTTCTTTCAATGCTCAATAACACTTTTTGTATTAAGTTGGTGTTTACAGTGACAATAGGTGTTATTTAAATAATGGTAAAACCACTTGGCACTACAAGTCACTAGGAGAACCTAGGAGACAGATAAAAGAAACACAAGCAGTAAATCCAAATCAAGATTTTATCATATCAATTTTTTTTCTTTTTAAAATATTTAAAAATTAGCTGGCATAGCAATGGCCCCCCACCTGTAAAATATTCCATGTATTTTTCACGCACTTCACAGGCGCTTTGGGGGGGAAAGCCAGGACGGCCAGCTTCCAGGGCCGTCATTGGATTCTCATAAAGTCCGGCCTCAGGCCCAACTGTGGCAACATAACCGGGTGCATTTCACTTTAAAAAGTTGTGTAGTACGCAAGATAAAACAATGTGGTTACGTTTGTACTCCGCCATGTTAATTGCTGTTAGAAATAAGCGGAACCGGCTGGCCATTATCCCGAAGGTATTCTCCAGGACTCTTCTGGCTCTGGCTAGCCGGTAATTAAAAACCCTCTTCTCTGGGGTGAGGGTCCTCTAGGAGAATGGCCTCCTCATGTGATCACCCAGACCAAATGCTTCATCAGCGATAAAAACAAATGGGAGTCCTTCCACGTTCTCTTCAGTAGTGTCATGGTTATGCAATAGAGTTTCTATGTCAGCTTACCTGTCTCCATGTGTTCATCTCTAAAGACCAGCTGCCTCTCACCTGACTGGTTTTATAACCTCTCCTCTAAGCATGGCCCCACCCCAGGCCCTATCAGGGAACCCTATATTAACCTGTGCACTGCAAGCCAGCAGTGCTAATCAACCATTGTGTGTTAGCCTCTGTGTGTACTTGCTGTGTTTCCTACGTCTGATTCCTGTTACCAACTTTGGCCTGTTCTCGACTCTCCCTGTCTGCTTGTTACCCTGACCTTTGGCGTGTTATGTTTATCCTTGTCTGCTAGTCGCCCTGACCTTTGGCTTACCCCTTACTTCCCTGTTGTTCCAGCCTGCTGCCTCCTTCCTCTTCTCCTGTAGTCTACGGTGAGTGTAAGCTGTGAGACCCTGGGGGCCGCAACCTGGAGCCAGACTGCAGCGAAGTCCATCCTCACCACTAGAGGCTCTGGTGAACACCCGCTGGCTCTTAGACTCCCCGCCCTGGGAAATCTATGCTCTAGCTCCCACTGGGATCCATGTTAGTTATCCTGTAGACCTGCTTCCTTGTCAGGTGACCTGACAAGTAGATGGCAATCCCAAGCCACCACTCTGGAGACGTCCGTAGAACTCGGTCTGGGCAAAGACTCCACCATCTGACATCCGGCCATTCTTCCCCACGTCCACATAGAGAAACTCATATGTCGCCGACACCACCTCCATCAGCACGATACTATGAAACCCCTTATAGTTAAAATAGAATGACCCCGAATGGGGTGGTGGGACGATGTGGACGTGTTTCCCATCGATTGCCCCTCTGCAGTTGTGAAAGTCCCAAAGATGAGCAAAATGGGAGGACACAGTCTGCCATTCCTGTGGTGTTGAAGGAAACTGTAGAGTCAAACCAAAAAAAAAAATTTAATTTTGCACATAAACATTGGAAGCAGATTAGACTCAAACATTCTTGGCCAACATCAGTATAACATTTATTTTAAGCAGTATTTAAAGACAAAAATATAAGGTCCACTTATCAGATTCCTTACCCCCTCTGATGGCCCATTGTAAAAATTTTAGGGGTAGGGGGGGTTCTAAATGAGTTTGGGAGCCAACAAAAAGCCTCTGGCACTCTGCCTGAATTTAAGGACAACAATAACATTTGGACACATTTTAGGGGGTGTTTTGGGTAAAGCACTACAATGGAGCTGACAAAATACATTGTTAAGTGACTAGGCTAGTGGCAGAACAGGTCTCTGGAATAATGATCCCCAGAGCCTGGGGGGAGATGCCTGTAGAGAACTTGAGGTCCTGTAGACTTCTCCCCGTCACCAAGTACCGCAACGTGGCCACTAGCCTCTGCTCGAGAAAGATGGCTTGCCGCATGCAGGTGTCTTGCTTCATAATATAAGTGGTGAGCAAAGCCAACAAACAGTGAAAAATGGGGCCTGTCATCCAGAGAAAATTCCTGAAATCATCAGGGTTATTCTCCTGGATCTCCCACAGCAAAGGCATATGAGAGAATTGGTCACGCTGGAGTAACCAATTCTTGGTCTATGAACTCCTCCCCACCCTGTTAATGGACTGGGCTTGGGTCAAAATAAGAACCCCAACACCAAGCCCCTGCACAGCATGAACTCTATGATGAGTATGTAACCGCAACATGGCTTCAAAACGGTCGACTGGTCAGAACAGACTAAACAGAACGCACTGAAGAACAGCAAGGCCTGTGAAGAGTGAGCTGAAAATCAGTAACGAGCGGACAAGAACGCACTGAAAAACAGATACGAACTGACTACAGGCACTGAAAAACTGATACAAACCCACAAGCACAAACTGAACAGCAGTAAAACGATCTGAAAAAGCACAAGTCTGAAAAGCTTGAATGGTCTCTCACCAAACTTCTACTAATACGAGATTAGCAGAAGTAGCCCAAAGGGTGGCGCACTAGGCATTGAACTTCCTTTTTCTAGTCCTGTCGTACGCGTTGTACGTCACCGCGTTCTTGGCGGTCGGAATTTGGTGTGACAGTGTGTACGCAAGACAAGCTTGAGCGGAATCCCGTCGGAAAAACCATGATAGCTTTTTCCGACCAAAGTTCCGATCATGTGTACGCGGCATAACACCTAAATACAATTTGTCTAACACCTAAGAAAATCCTACCACTAATCCATATTCACTGTCTACCCACCTTGTGCTGTGCTAGTAATTTCTGCTGTGATAACATTGGCTAGATCCCTAGATATTCCAGGACCCATATGTATATTGTCCAACTCTATAAAGTAGCACTTTACAGAGTTTCACAGATTGACATCAATAGCTGTTCATCAAAAGAGTTTGCAAATCAAACGTCCCTACCACAATCATCCATACTCTTAATCCTCTTGTATCTTATTGTATTATAACTGTATTGTTTCCCTTTTATATTGTAAAGCGCTGCGTAAACTTTTAGCACTATATAAATCCTGTATAATAATAATAATAATACTATTGAATCAGTTTGTGTTGTAGCCAATTAACCAACCTATATTTTTGGGGATTGCAGATAGAAACCCATACAAACACAGGAAGAGCAGACAAACTCCATGCAGATATTGTCCCTATAAAGATATAACCTAGAACTCCAGGCAGAAGTGGTAATTACAACCAAGAATCCGATACAGCATCAATGTGTGAAAGATTATTTGCTACAGGTGATTCCAAAACCTGACCTGGTTTGGTGCCCTAGATTCTAACTCAAAACTATCTGATTTATTTGGTTTCATGGCAGCATAGCAGCTAATTGAGTTTGCATTCTTGTCTTGCAGCTCTGTTTCTTTGGTGTGAATCCCATTTGGGATAGTATTTAACTGTACTTTGTATGTTCTAGCTGTATGCATTCCTTTCCTCGGTGTGAACCAAGCAGATTGGTAAGTTTATTAGGTTCCTTCAGAAATCAATCACAAGTATGTGAATAAATGCTGTAGGGTCATTAGATTGTGAACACAGGGACCCATGTGAAAGGTCTGAACAATATAAATACAAGAAAAAACAAATGGAAGAATGGATGGGATTTTAAATGGTGCCATCTTTCCCCTATATCTAGTCCCCAATGGGTTTGCATCGTGGGCCACTTGCTGGTACTCCGCTGATGTACAACAAAAGCTGTAATTCCCACAGTTTATTTACGGGTATGTGCTTCTGGCTATCGGCTTACACCCCCCCCCCCCCCCCACAGATCCAAGACAGGACTGTGTGGACTAGTTTGCACCCTCCCCCCCCCCAATGTTTGTTGGGGCTATGTTAAAATGTTTTACTACTGGGATTTATATCTAACATGGGTTCATTTTGGAGACCCTGGTCAAATTGTAAGTACACTTTTTGGAACTTTTCCTCCAACAAATACCCCCTTCTCCCTTTTTTTCACTCTAATGACCTGGTTTCTCCTTGCGGCAGTGTTGCCAACCGTGAGTATTTTTACTGGCAGCCAGTAAAAAATGGGCACTTTTCTCCTGCCAGTAAATGGCAGTGACAGGAAAAGGTTGCCAGTTAAAAATATGTCTGTTCCACTCGGCTTGGTCCAGAGCCGGCTGAGACCATCTGAGTGCCTGCTACAGTGTGTTCGGGGGGCGCTGGGGTGGAGCAGGTTTGGCAGAGGTGGTGCCTGTGTGTGTTGTTCGATGTCATGGAGCAAGGGAGCCAAGCAGAGCGGCAGGAGCCTCTTGAGTGGGTCTGTGGGACAGAAGCAAGGCAAGCCAGGAGCGGGACCGTCAGTGCTGTTTGGACTGGAGTGGACTGAAAAGACCACCTAGCATGGAGAGAGACTGTCACTGGGACTCAGGAGGGGACGTGTCATGTCAGTGAGGTGTCATCATCATCTGTGCTGCTGCACACTGCTGTCAGTGTCACTGTGAGAGTCAGTCTTGTGTGTGCATGCCCAGTCTAATGTCTTGCCCTCCTGAATCCTGTACCTGAGCTACTTATTATATTAAAAGTAAAAAAAGAAATATGTTTTTTGCCTTAATATCTACCTTAAATCACATTGCTAATTGCATATTGTACTTGTTTGTAGCCTAAATTCTGAAATTTGCACTTAAAACTGTAATTTTGTAAATTTTGTAAATGGCAGTAAAAACTTTGCTGTGGCAGTAAATTTTGGGTGTTGTGTCAGTAAATTTCAATCTGGTAGGTTGGCAACACTGCCTTGGAGATATATGAGTTTCTAATTCTCCTGATGATGAGAGTGTTGTCTAGCGAAACGTGTCGAGAGATAATGTACAAGAATCTTATTTTCATGGATTATCAGCCATTTTGCTAATTATGTAATACTTACATTTATGTGCATTCTTGAAGAAATGTTCTATATTTTAGATTTGTACTTTCTAGGACATGTTTTTTTAATAAAATTGTAATTTTTATTCATTTTAATGCGGCTCTCAAAGTCCCTTGGGCATTGCTGTTCTGTATACTAGTATACTATACAGGGGCTGAGACACATTTATGCCAATACACACCAGCCTCTATATGTGACTTATTCAATTGAACCCACTATGCTTATAAATACAAGAAACAATTATGGGTTCACAGATCACAAAACAATAAGCAGTTGTTTATTTTTTAAAATTCCTTATTTAGGTCTACGGCGAAGATGCAAGCATTGGGTTGCATGAAACAGTCTCTCAGACGCAACTGAGAATCAACTACTGTTAAATAAGGATATGATAACAGCAAATTTACAACATTACAGAACTCAACATTGTATTGATACGCAGTCATTGGCTGTGCCATGGGAAACCTCTACAGCTTATATCAGTCATAGCACATCTCACACCAGTGCTGGTCAGTTTTTTCAAAAATTAAATATTAATTATATTTTCTATATTGTTGTATTGGTTTAGATCCTTTTCAAACCGCGGCAGTTTTCAGATGTTTTATCGATAAAAATAGCGCCTGTAAATCGCCTGAAAACTGCCTACCATGCTGCCCGAATGTAAAAGCCCAAGTGCTTTCACACTGGGGCGGTGCGCTTGTAGGACGTTAGAAAAAGTCCTGCAAGCAGCATCTTTGGGGCGGTTTGGGAGCACTGTATAAAGCGCTCCCAAAACGCCCCTGCCTATTGCAATGAATGGGCAGCGCTTTAGAGCAATTTAGAGCTAACGCACAGGCGGCCCCAGTGTGAAGGGGGTCTTAGCCCCACACTATTTGATTTATTTATGCACAAATTTGGTATCACAGATTTCGGTGTAGGCTGCTTTTATGTGTTAAAATCTTCCCCGGCGCAGTTATTTTTGTTTTTATATGTATGCTAAGTTAACAAAAGCCCAAAATCAGTTCGCAAAACACAGTGCAATTTGCAGAATCGTAACACATGGGTGTAAACACCCATGCGATCTGATTCTGGTACGGTCAAAAAAAAGGGTCCTGCACAATTTTGGTGTGGATTCGCTACGATTTGAGCCATAAAGAATAATGGCTCAAATCGCACTGCTGAAGAGTCGAATGTGATTTGAATAGGAATGTGGCGTGATTCCTGTTCAAAATTGCATGCAATTCCGGCACTTAAGGTTTCATCCTTAAAACCTCCATTTCTCCAAAGAATATTTGTACCTTAAAGCACAGCCCATCAACCTTGCCACTACGCTCCGTGAACCCACCCCCCAACTCGGTGCAGTTTTTAAAAATCACTTACAGTAAGTACATACCTTAAAGTGGAACAAAAGGTGCATTTTTTAAATAAGAGTATGTGTTCCATTGGGGAGATTTCCCTTCACTTCTGTGCCATAGCCAAAATAGGACAAGGGAATCCAGTAAATAGGACAAATAGAGAGGGTGAGTCTCCCCAATGGGGGCAAAAACAACCATAAAAACCCAACCGGGGTTCCAAAACCTCTCAACTCCATCCACAAAAAAAACAAACAAAAAAAAAAACAAGTTTGACTTCTAGTTATACTTTAATTTCAAAATTCTTCTGCCCAGTCTAAGGTGCCAAGGGACCTTTTTTTGGGGTGGTTGAGGTCCTCACTACATCACTAAAGGGTGCTCAAGCAGTGACATGTATTTACTGATTTTACAGTAAAGAATTTATGGGGTTTTCTTCCGTTTTTTGCCAGAGCTGTTGTAAACACATGTTTGCCGAGCTGGAATATAAAAGGGTGCAGCAAGGATAACAATATAAAAGCACAGGAGAGGGTTAACCTAGGTATTTAAACATCCTGGCTAAACTGCAAACTTTGTCTAGCCTTGGCTCATTCATCTGGTGTTGTCCAGTCCCCTCTAAACAAATATGTATCTTGTAAGTAGGTTTCCTGTGTTTCATCTGAAACCTCTCACACCCTTCTAAGATATACAGCTGTTTTTTTTTTCCAGTTGTAATTTTTTTCTATATCATCCTATAATAATTTGAATGGTGATATTTCAGCTGAAAAAAATGTTTTCCAAAAAGCTAATCAAGCTTTGTAGAGCTCCCAGAAACAAATCATGAAGATAAAAATTGGGTAAGAATAAATTTATATTCATAGCCCAACAAAAAAACAACTTTTTTCTCGGTGCCTTGCTTTTAAGACTTGTTCTTGGGTTTATTTGGGGCGCTGATTCAGAAAATTGCATTGGCAAGACTACATCAGCTCTAGTTTCTTAGATATGGTCAAATTTTAAACATTTTACAGTCAGTTTTTGAAAAGATCAACTTGTTCTTCTGTTACCTAGTTTGTATTTTTGTGTACAAGTTAGTAGATATAGGTGTCCGTTTATGAAGCAGTGAAAAATATTCACTGCTTCATTCTCCGGCATTCACAGTGAAGATCGTTCTCCTCTAAGTGCCAGATTATGAAGCGGTGTAGATCGCTTCTCCTTTTGTGAAGTGAAGCGATCTACAAGCGCTTCAAAAAATGGAGAACGCCCCATGATACTGGAATCTTGTGAGACATAGCGAGATCACAGCACCAGAAATTCACAGAAACACAGAGATGTCCGTTTATTAAGCAGTGATAAATTATCACTGCTCACTATACAGACATTCCCAGAGGAGACTGTCCACCTAGTTAATAAAATATCTGTCCCCCTACACTACACTATATATATATATACATACACACACACACACCACACACATTATATATATATATATATATATATATATATATATATATATATATATATATATATATATATATATATATATATATATATAGTAGCTCACAAGAGTAAGTACACCCCTCACATTTTTGTAAATATTTTATTATATCTTTTCATGTGACAACACTGAAGCAATGACACTTTGCTACAATGTAAAGTAGTGAGTGTACAGCTTGTATAACAGTGTAAATTTACTGCCCCCTCAAAATAACTCAACACACAGCCATTAATGTCTAAACCGCTGGCAACAAAAGTGAGTACACCCCTAAATGAAAATGTCCAAATTGGGCCCAAAGTGTCAATATTTTGTGTGGCTGCCATTATTTTCCAGCACTGCCTGATCCTCCTTGTAGCATGAAAGAAACACATAAAAAAGTAGCCATAATCTCTACGGCGCTCGATCTGCAAAAATGAAACGATATGAGTGGCAATATACACACACCTCCTATACGATTATAAGAATAAAATAGTTAATATCTTAAACTTTAGAATCCAATGTTCCCGATGTGAAATTACAGTTAGAAATATGTAAACACTCTCACTATGGTGTCCGTTTATGAAACTGTAAACAGTGGTGATCCCGAGGATCGCCGCTGATCTCAGTTCATTAACCAGTTTATGAAATAGAGATGATCGGGGGAGAACATGTTTTCTGACGATTATTTCCGCACACTGAGAAGCTGTCACTGACTGACACAGAAATGGCCAGTTTATGAAGCTGCGATCTCAGCGCTTCACTGTCAATCTGTCAGAATTCACACTCCCTGATTCACCAGCTCAGAGGTGGAAAATCGGGGAGTGAAGAGAGAATCCCGGGGTAAGAAGGGATATTTTTGGCTTCCTCTTGGCTCCTTTGCAGCAGGGGTCCGGTGCGTCCCTGTTCTCCGTTTCAAGGGCGAATCAGTTTCAAATTATTGCCTGAATTTGGACCTGAAACGGAGTCAAAGACGCACAGGAACCTTTTCCAGTGTGGACCGTTGCCGCCCCAGAGATGTGTGAAATGGCTCCATTGAGTTATGGTCTTCTGTCATGTTAATTGGGTGCGGGGAATATTGGTGGCGTTTTGGAATCAGCGGGACAAATATACCAAGGAGCAAGTCTAAAATTTAAGGCACCAAAATGTGTGTTGGCCCGCGAGTACTAAAATGCCCATGGGACGCATATCATTTTATAAAAGCAAAATGCAAAGTGCTGGTTTTATATTAATCAATAAACAATCATCCTCAGTGTATCTGTCTGATTCTGATAAAGAACTTGTTTACACCAGAATGCACCCATCAATGTACATTTTCAGATATGTTGAGTTCCACTTTTGAATGACCCAGATTTTTTTGGAAAATAGTACGAAAAGTTAAAAAATATCTACAGCCTGAACAATTTTCTTTCATTTTGGCTAAAGTAGAAAATGATTTAAATTAGAATTAAAGGCAATTTTGGATAGTATGAGTTTTTTCTCATCCAACCCAAAAAAAAACTGTGGCCTCCAGTTGGAGACGTTGTACTCACTATGTGAGGTTAGTCCAGCGATTTCCATCGCTGAGCTGTTTTATTCTGACAGGGGGACGTCGCTCCGCCAGGACACTCCGATCAGCGCTCTCCACCATTGGTGGAGAGTGCTGATTGGGAGTCGGTTGGCTGTTTGTCCAGAATGCACATCCCACAGAATCCAGTCGAATGGCCGACCTCTGTCGGACAGACTGACATACACACGGGCCGAAGGTTGGCCATTTTTTTTGAACCACCATTGTCTCCGGACATTCGGCCCGTACCCACTTAAGGGAGGGTTATAACCACTACCATTTTTTTTTTGTTGATTTTGTTTTTTGGGGATTTTTTTCCATCTGTACCAAAGGCAAAACAGGACATGAAAGCAAATTCCTCCAAAGTGAGGGAATCCCTGGTAGTCACCAGAACTAGTGTTCTTATTGGAGGTTTACCCCTCTATTTCTATTCTGGGGACAACCCAAACGTTGGCATTTTCTTTTACTTTCATGACAAATAGAGAGGGTGCTAACAGGTTACTGCGATTTTACTGGGTTTGCAAAGGACATTTGACTCAAAAACCGCACCACAAACACATTGCGGGTGCGTTTTTGCTGCGTTTTTACAGCGTTTTCCATTGCTTTCAATGGGAAGGTGCATTTTTGGTGCAGTTTTTCTATCTCCCCAAATATGCTTCAAAAATGCTGCAGGCAGGATTTTTTTTCACCGCAACTGAAGTATGAACACATTCATTGATTGTAAAGGGAATCATTTTTCTTGAGCTTTTCAGGCACTTTTTTTAAGGCAAAGGCGCTTGAAAAACTCCTCAGTGTGAAAGCAGCCAAGGTTATACTTTAAACCCCTGTCAGGTTTTTATTTGCTCGCTGCATCCCTTTGGGGAGATTCCCTTTCAGTTTCTGCTGGGCAAATGTCCTCACTGGAAGATTTCCCCTTTGCTCCAGTTCTGGGGACAACTCAAAGTTTTGGATTTTCTATCAACTTTTATATAGATAGGGTGAATCTTGCTAGAAGGAACACAGCCAACATTAGGAACCTGACAGAGGTAATTACCCCTTACCACTCTATAAAAAAATGAAAAAACTTTTGGCTTCAGATAAACTTTAATTTTTCCTTCAAAGGGTGTATTTAAAGTGGTTGTAACCCTAAAAAAAAACAAACAGAAAAAAAAAACCCATTACTTTAATCTATAGCACAGTGGTTGTGCCATGTAATTTGTCCATTCCTATGTTGCATTATACCCAGTTGATCCTGCCTGTTCTTGTGTCCCTCTGTCTGTGCTGACCACGGTAATCATGGCTGCCAAGCCATGATACCATGGTCAAAATACATGCCTCCGTCAGCCCGCTCTCTGCTGTGAGTCTCTCCCTGTCCCTCCCTGTTTGTCAGCATGAGAGCGGCTCTCCTCCCACCGCTATTCAGCTGCAATATGTATATATATATATATATATATATATATATATATATATATATATATATATATATATATATATACACACATATACATATATACACACATATATATACACAGACACACACTCTTACAAATAAATGTAAAAAATTTTTTTTAAAATGTATTAAAGCATGGATGGAGTAAGTAGGGCAACGGACAGTGTCAACACAGCTGTGGACGTGTCAGTAGGGCAGAGGTTGGTGTCAGTAGTTCAATGGATGGTGTCAGTCAGTCAGTAGAGAAGCCCACAGTCCATATTCCCATTGCATACATTCCTGGAATTAGCTCTTACAGTACCAGCTGTTGTAGTGACCACCAGCTTGATACTGGAACATGCACGATAAAATGTAAATATTCGCCAGCACACCAAGAATCTTCAGTTACATCCAAATGTTCTTTTTATTGAAGAAAGATCACATCACAAACAGTGTAGTGCAATGTTTTGGAGCCATGCGGGAACCCTTCGTCAGGCATGTACCTCATGAAGGGTTCCTGCGTGGTTCTGAAACGTTGCACTAGACTGTTTGTGATGTGATCTTTCTTCAATAAAAAAAAAAAAAAACGTTGGTGTGCTGGCAAATATTTACATTTTAGTCAGTAGAGAAGAGGACAATGTCGGTAGGGCAGTGGATGTATTTTATTTATTTTTTTATATAAAAAGTAGAGAGGTGCAGCGCAATAACAAAAGTCCATACACTTTAACATAATATGTTGTCCATCACGTGATAAAAGAGGAGTTTTCAAATGTTGTAGCCAAAGTTCATAGTGAAAAATCCTCCACCGTCAGTATAATGCACTCTTACCAGATAAAATGGACCATTTGAGTGAACAAATGATCAGACACGCTTGTTACCCACATGGGGGGTGAGGAAGGTGAATCGATCCAGCAGCATAGATGGAGAACTGCTAAAGGAATTGTATTTCTGTTGAGTCAGTCTTGGATTTTAGAAAGCCCTGCCAAACAACAGAGCAGGATGGTCTCCCGGTGGAGGATTTTTCACTATGAACATTGGCTACAACATCTGAAAACTCCCCTTTTATCACGTGGTGGACAACGTATTATGTTAAAGTGTATGGAATTTTATTATTGCACTGGACCTCTCTACTTTTTATATTCATGTTCATAGGTGTTGTGGTTTGCCTTTTGGTGTTCAGCTTGCAATTGTCATTTTAGCTATCTTTTCTTATTTTTCAATCCCCACTATCTATTTAGCAAGCATAGATGAGGGAATCCATTGATTTCCCTTGTTCAGCCTGCAGACCATACATTGTTAATTTTTTTTTTTTGGTCAGCCAGTGGGCAGAATGAAACAAACCTACAGATTTATCCATCTACACAAACGAGCTGGATGGAGGAATCCCCCCTCCCAGCAAACTGATTGCAGCCACTGATCGATGGAAAATTTTCCAACATGTCCCATCGACAGAAGTTGAACAAATGATCAACTTCTGGCAAGCAAGGATAGCCACACATTAATTAAAATTAAGCTAGTTCCTGCTGAACTGGTTGAATTTCAATTAATGTATGGCCAACTTTAGACTCTTTGTATGTCTCAGTGATAAATGCCTCCTTGTAAAAGAAAACCAATACTTCTGCGCTTGAGTAGTTACTGTGCAGCTGGTTGAAAACGTGTCTCCACTGGTTCAGTTACCACATTGGCTGTGCTGCCACTCACAACAGGTCAGGAAAACCAAAGTGGAACTCTATAAAGAAAAGGAACAGAGGGCGCAAAAAAAATATTTAAAAAAATATAAAATATAAAGCTCTAAAGAAGAGGGGACATCCCCTGAAACGCGACAGATTTTTTGGACTCATTCCACAATTGGTACTTGCCAGCAGATCATACTTGGTGGAGCATCTGGTGGACTATATTTTGCTTGACATATGCATTAATTTGTGAGTATATTTTTTACATTTAAAAAAAAATAAAAAATTATCACAAAGGTAATGCGCTAGGCTGGTACACCCTCTGTTCCTTTTCTTTCTTTAGCAAGCGGTCAGCTTTCAGATAAAAGTGGTCTCTGTGGCGGATTCACCGCAAGATCACTTTTATTGGCAGTGGGAGAGGGGCCTCGCACCGCGCTCCGGGGCCCTCCACTGCTTACCGGAGCCACCGGCAGTGGCAGAGACGGTTGGGTTCTCTTCAGTGTTAGGTATGGAGCTGAGTGAGGGGAAGATGGCCCCCACCTGGCTCCATACCATTGCAGGGTGGAAGTGGCATCAAAACGTCACCTCCGCCCATAGCTCTTAAAGGGACATTTTTTTTATTGCATTTTAGTGTAAATATGAGATCTGAGGTCTTTTTGACCCCAGATCTCATATTTAAGAGGTCCTGTCATGCTTTTTTCTATTACAAGGCATGTATACATGCCTTGTAATATGAATAAAAGTGACACAATTTTTAAAAGAACAGTGTAAAAATAAAAAATAAAATAAGAAAAAATTTTTTTAAAACGCTCCCCGTCCCACCGAGCTCGCGCGCAGAAGCAAGCGCATAGGTGAGTAGGGCCCTCATACGAAAACCATGTTCAAACCACACATGTGAGGTATCACTGTGATCGGTAGAGAGAGAGCAATAATTCTAACCCTAGACCTCCTCTGTAACTCAAAACATGCAACCTGTAGAATTTTTTAAACGTTGCATATGGAGATTTTCAAGGGTAAAAGTTTGTCGCCATTCCATGAGCGGGAGCAACTTTGAAGCATGACATGTTGGGTATCAATTTACTCGGCATAACATCATCTTTCACAATATAAAAATAATTGGGCTAACTTTACTGTTGTCTTATTTTTTTTATTCAAAAATGTGTATTTTTTCCATAAAAAGTGCACTTGTAAGACTGCTGCGCAAACAAAGTGTGACAGAAAGTATTGCAGCAACTGCCATTTTATTCTCTAGAGTGTTAGAAAAAAATATATAATGTTTGGGGGTTTTAAGTAATTTTCTAGCAAAAAAAAAAAAAAAAAAAGATTTTAACTTGTAAACAACAAGTTTAAAAAATAGGCCGGTCTTAAAGTGGTTAAATAAAAAACTCATAAACTCTCTTTTCTTTTTTAATATGTTTTATTGAAATTGCCTGCAGATACAAAAAATGCAGACATAAGCAATGCAGATACATAGTAACTCCTATGCTTTTAATTACACATAAGAGCATGTTATGTTGGAGTAGGGTTTCTTATGTCACTGTTCTGCACTTTCCCATAAGGTCAACTTAACACATTTAGGAACACTTATTACACCTGTAGAAGTAAAATATAATACAGGAGCACTTTAACCACTTGTAATCCACTCTATAGGTATGTGCCTCAGTGCCTCATTTCAGAGTTAAAAAATATATAATTTTCTCATTATGGGAGGATCTGTTGGAGCTTCTACATTTAAGTGTGGCAGGAGCTAAATAGTTACCTGAAGTCTGTTAAATAGGGTATTGTTACATACATAAAAAAAAAAAATCACTGGCCCTCATTATTTTAAAACTTTAAAAACTTCTCCCGACCTCCAGCTCAGCACATTAGAGAAAGAGAATGATAGACCTGTGTGAAACTACAATTCCTAGCACGCATTAAAAGGGCAATACAAAACTTAATATGGGGCTCACCAAGCTGACATAATAAACATATCCAGATTTCAAAATATGCTTCAGTGTAATTTTTTGAGTATTGTGTCTAACTATTATATATTTTAAGTATGTATGAACAAAAAGGTAATACTGTTTGATTACACTTTTTTTGGGAAATGAAAGAAAAAAAATTACAACTTTGTAGGCAGCAGAACACCTTTACTCAACTCTTGTACCCTCAAATGACAAATCTTCTTAACTTCTTCAATGCCCTTTAGAAGTTCTTGCAATGGATCATTTTGAAGGCGAGAGCGCATTTCCTCCATAATTTTATATTTATCTGACATTTTAGCACATATGACGAAGGGAAATCCAAACTTGGTCTTGTATTGAGAATTTAGGAGGACAAGTGTTTCCCGTTCTCCACTTGTAAGGGTGGTGAGACCAGCTTGTCTTTGCTCCTGCTGGGATTCTATTGTTAATGATCCACTTGTTAGTTCTCTCCCGGCCAAATCAGGATGACATCTTAAGATCCCTTCTTTGCCTATATAAAATAAAATAAATGCATGAAAAAAATGAAAAATTCTGATGCAGCTTTTCACCTGATAATATATTTTTAGTAAATCGTGTCACAATAGCAAACAACCACAAAAAGGTTACACTTTATTGAGTGCTACCAGTAGGGCTTTTGTTGGCAAGGTTGTGATTATATGGCAATAAAAACATTTGGTCAGTACACTGGGTAACCAAGAGAATAATGTAATAAGCTTGTGGAATTTATGGCTTCCCTCAAGCAGGGACAAGATAAGAACTTTAGGATATTTCCAGTCTTTTCAAGCTGAACTTTCAAGGCTTTGATGTGTCCCAGCCTACAGAGCTGGTCTATTCTTATGCTGGGGTGGTTGGTGGAAGTGTCCTGCAACCATTGTTAAATACAGAGAAATAATTTCTAAGGTGACTGTTGTTTTTTAACACTGCCCAAGCACACAGAGGGGGTGGGTTGTAAACTGGCCGTCTAATGGAAAAGTTCAACATTTCTCATTTTTATTCCGAAATTTATTTTACTCTACCCTTAGATTTATTAGATTCCAAGGGGTTGTTTTACTAAAGAAAATAGGCTGTCCGCTTTGCAAGTAATGTTGCACTTTGCAAGGGAAGTTGCACTTTGCATGAGAATTTTCCCCAGAGCTTTGTGAACGTGGTGAAATTTCACTTTGCAAAATACCCAATAGTCTGCAAGGAAAAATAAAAACACATTTTTGCTTGCACATGATTGGCTCATCGAAGTCAGCAGACTTTCATCCCCACTAAACTCTAAGAAAATGTCCTTGCAATGTGCAACTTTCCTTGCAAAGTTATCAATCTACTTGGCTTTAGTAAACCAACTGCACAGGAGGAAAAAGTGAACTTATGCTGGCCATAGAAGGATAGATATCTCAGGTGACAGTTGGAGAAATTTCTGTTAATTTTTTAATAATCAGAACTATGAACCACATTGTAATCCTTGTGTTATGTTGACAACGCACACACTTGTTACTTCTGAGAGACTTTACAATGATGCCACTAACTGCCTGATGCGCTAGGGTTAAACAATGGCTGGTAACCACTGTTGACCCTCAAAATGAGAAGCTTTACTTGCATTTCACTAGCCCAAAGCTATCTATGATCAGTTTTAAACTAAATACAAAGGCAATTGTGAACTTTCCCAGGTGCAGAAAATGCAAAAAATATATATTCAAAAATTGGTCGAATTAAAAGGTTCACTGGGGTGTACTTCCTTAAGTCTATGCCATTTAACTTATTACTTGTTTTTGCTAGTTTTCTGTATCACCAATCACATCCAAGTATCCAAGACAAATCTTAATTTGATTGGAGGCTGTAAGAAATAGTACTAGTATTTTTTAGTTTTATATGCGAGAGACAGCTTACATGTTAACCCTTGTGTAAACTTACATGACTATAGTAAGAACATTAGACTGTTAGCTCATCTGGGTTCGGAAGCAGTTTCAGGATTTGGTGACCCTACATAGGTTAATCAGTTAAAGAATATGATTATTTATGTTAGAAAGAAGTCCTTGTGTACACCATATGGAACTTCAATGGTATATCCTATGTCACATAATATTCCACAAACAGTACACTAGTTTGGGGACTATTACCCTTCACAGGGAATCTTCATTATGGAGTTTGTGACATATGCACCCTTTGGTTCCACTTTAAATATTTCAGCCAGTGTAACCCAAGGTAGGCATAATATAGCTTTCCCTGCCTGAAACTGAAGCAACAACACACGTTATCGTTGACGTTATCACTCTGCTCTCTTCTGCTATCAGTAAGCTGTTTGTGTGGACAAACTCCATTTTTGGAGTTAAATGAGAAGTATAACTAATGCTATTTTGGCTGTACTACTACTGGGAATAATAGGAGTGCATTTCGTTCTGCACTTCTGTGATCCATTTTCAGCTGACAGCGGGCTAAAGCCTGCTGTCAGTTGACATCACTCAGCCAGACTAGGCTCAGGAAAAAATCCCAACTTTAAAGTCAGGATCCACCCATAAGCATAGACTGTCCCCTGCCTCAGCCTTACAGTGAGCCACTGGGAGACTGAGCCAGCCGCTCCCACCCCATTCACAGCCCAGTCCTCCAGTAAGCGCTGGTAGGGTAGAGCAGAGAGCTGGTGACAGACTTTCATGGCTCTCTGCTAAGAGCGGAGGGGAGAACTTAACGGTCAGCGGTGCTTGATTGCTCATCTCTCAGTGCAGAGCTGGCAGGGGACAAATGCAGCATTGAATTGATGCAACATTTTATGTTCTGCTTTAAAAAATACACCCTCATTTCCTCATTTCTCCTTCCCCAATAACCCCTATACATTTAGCCGAAATGGCAACATATAGCAGAAATTTCCCAATTCTTGCCAAAATCTTGGGGAAATTAAAGCTCTCAGTTTGTCTCCATAGTTCTACTTAAAGTGGTTGTATACCTTTTTTTAAACATTTACCTACAGGTAAGCCTATAATAAGGCTTACCTGTAGGTAAAAAAAATATCTCCTAAACCTGTAAGGTTTAGGAGATATTCCCCTCGCAATGAGCCGCTGACTGCAGCGGCGCATGCGCACAGGGGATTCTCGGCTGACAGCCCGGCAAACTCCGGAGCTTGCCGGACAGAAGTGGGAGTGATGACATCGCGGCTTTGGCCACTCACAGCGCCGGAGCCGCGATACCCGGAAGACACGCCGAGGGGAGGTGTCAGCTCCCTCGGCGTGGACCAGGTGAGATGCCGGCGCCTCGTTCTAAGGTAAGTATCTCATAATGAGCTAGTATGCGGTGCATACTAGCTCATTATGCCTTTTCCCTTGCAGGTGTAGAAAAAAAAAAAAAGACAGCGGGTATACAACCGCTTTAAAGAGAGGTCCTGAAACATTGCAGTTTTTTAATAACTGTTACACACACAAGATAATATTGTTTGGAAGTGGTTCTGGGATCATTAAGAAAGTAAATGAAAGTGGTATGTTGGCTGCAATTTATTTTGGGCTTCCTGGCAATTTGAGCCAAAGTTCACATCACCTTAGAATGCTTGGCTAGCATACGACAGCGTATATACCATGTGATCCAACAATAGTGTTCACAATTTTATATTGCTAATTGGTTAACATTATACAAAGAAAAACACACAAACAGAAAATACTGTTAAATAACTAATTAAAGGGTGATGTGAGGAGGAAATGGAAATGAAGGTTTCTCTGTCATTACATGCTCACTGTACAAGCTCAGGATTGTAGGCACTGCAGGGCGATCATGATAAACAGGATGCAGGGACTGTAATGTGCCTGGAGCTGACTCATGTTCCATCTAACTCTTTGATATTCATATACCCAGCAGCCCTTTACACACATTGTTCTGCTAAGGGATCCTTTCCCACACACACACTCAGATATACATTTAGGAAAAAGATCATATACAATGCAGAATGTTTGATTTGCCAGCATATGAAACAGTAGCTGTTCTAGACATCCATGGGAATATATGGGGATAGGCTGTGGATCGATGTAATATGCCTTCCTGAAAAACATTGGTTTTGAGGGTATATTTAAAGACTTGGAGGGTTGGTCTGTCATGGAATAGGAAATCGAGTTTTAAAGAAATTGATAAGCACCAGAGAATTGCTGGTAACCAGGGAGGAAAATGGAGTAGTTGGTGAGTAGAGCTCCTGGATTAGTGTAGACCTAGAGATGAAATAGGAGCAGTAGGAAAGTATATACTGTATATTACTATTTAAGTTTTAATTACGAGTTTTTTGGATTAATTCAAAGAAGCCTTATAAATATGATCTTTTAGCCATAATGATAAATAAACTAGGGGGAGGGGAATTGATAGAAAAATAACTTCACACTATTGTTTAGTGGACCTCCTTTTTTGGGAATTTTGGGAATAAACTGAAATAATTGCTTCCTGTAGCTGGTTCGACCTGTTCAGTATTTAGGAAATAATTTAGTCTATTCATATATACAAAACAACTTTGAACTATATATATATATATATATATATATATATATATATATATATATATACACACACACACACACACACACACATAGTATCTCACAAAAGTGAGTACACCCCTCACATTTTTGTAAATATTTTATTATATCTTTTCATGTGACAACACTGAAGAAATTACACTTTACTACAATGTAAAGTAGTGAGTGTACAGCTTGTATAACAGTGTAAATTTGCTGTCCCTCAAAATAACTCAACACACAGCCATTAATGTCTAAATCGCTGGCAACAAAAGTGAGTACACCCCTAAGTGAAAATGTCCAAATTAGGCCCAAAGTGTCAATATTTTGTGTGGCCACCATTATTTTCCAAAGCTGCCTTAACCCTCTTGGGCATGGAGTTCACCAGAGCTGCACAGGTTGCCACTGGAGTCCTCTTCCATTCCTCCATCATGACATCATCCCGGAGCTGGTGGATGTTAGAGACCTTGCGCTCCTCCACCTTCCGTTGAGGATACCCAACAGATGCTTAATAGGGTTTAGGTCTGGAGATATGCTTGGGCAGTCCATCACCTTTACCCTCAGCTTCTTTAGCAAGGCAGTGGTCGTCTTGGAGGTGTATTTGGGGTCATTATCATGTTGGAATACTGCCCTGCGGCCAGTCTCCGAAGGGAGGGGATCATGCTCTGATTCAGTATGTCACAGTACATGTTGGCATTCATGGTTCCCTCAATGAACTGTAGCTCCCCAGTGCTGGGAGCACTCATGCAGCCCCAGACCATGACACCCTCACCACCATGTTTGATTGTAGGCAAGACACACTTGTCTTTGTACTCCTCAGCTGGTTGCCGCGACACAAGCTTCACACTATCTGAACCAAATAAATTTATCTTGATGTCATCAGACTATAGGATATGGTTTCAGTAATCCATGCCCTTAGTCTGCTTGTCTTCAGCAAACTGTTTGCGGGCTTTCTTGTGCATTATCTTTAGAAGAGGCTTCCTTCTGGGACAATAGCCATGCAGAGCAATTTGATGCAGTGTGCGAAGTATGGTCTAAGCACTGACAGGCTGACCACCACCCCTTCAACCTCTGCAGCAATGCTGGCAGCAATCATACGTCTATTTCCCAAAGATGACCCCTGGATATGACGCTGAGCACGTACACTCAACTTCTTTAGTCGACCATGGTGAGGCCTGTTCTGAGTGGAACCTGTCCTGTTAAACCACTGTATGGTCTTGGCCTTCGTGCAGCATCTCAGTTTCAGGGTCTTGGCAATCTTCTTACAGCCTAGGCCATCTTTATGTAGAGCAACAATTTTTTTTGTTTAGATCCTCGGAGAGTTCTTTGCCATGAGGTGCCATGTTGAACTTCCAGTGACCAGTGAGTGAGAGCGATAACACCAAATTTAACACACCTGCTCCCCATTCACACCTGAGACCTTGTAACACTAATGAGTCACATGACACCGGGGAGGAAAAATGGCTAATTGGGCCCAATGTGGACATTTTCACTTAGGGGTGTACTCACTTTTGTTGCCAGCTGTTTAGACATTAATGGCTGTGTGTTGAGTTATTTTGAGGGGACAGCAAATTTACACTGTTATAAAAGCTGTACACTCACTACTTTACATTGTAGCAAAGTGTCATTTCTTCAGTGTTGTCACATGAAAAGATATAATAAAATATTTACAAAAATGTGTATCTTGTTTTTGTGAGATACTGTAAATATATATATTTGGGACATCATGCTTGAATAGCCTGCTTCACATTATTATGCCACCTTGCACATGTGCATTTTTAGAGCCAACAGATGTGGCAGGACCTGGTGCCTATAATAGATTGGTGTTTTAAGAGCCCTGTTGTATTTGGGCACCCCTCTTTGGGTACTTCATATGGCGTGCCATCAACATAACAGAAGGCTTATATGCTCACTGTCATCTGTCTATGTGAATATCCATCCAAAAGTCTATTGAGCCTGACTGGTATCACTGGACTGGAAAAAAAAATGGCAGATGGATTGATTAGATTTTGTGGATAAACTCTATTTGTGAATTATTGAATCAGACCAATGTGGGAGTATGCAAATCTCATACTAGGTGGAATAACTTACTCATCTCCAGATATAAATTAATAATAAAATAATCAACCAACTAATACAATAACCATCCTTTGATTACTAGAAGTCTTAGCTGCAATTCATCTTCCTGAAACGACACCCAGATCACCATAATGCTCAAATTTTATTTGTAAATATATTGATGGTTTCCTAACATAACAACATCTATTGGTTTTTCATCTATACCATTCTGTTATGCTAGGTAATCCAGTAGAATATTATTATCATTACAACCAACTATTTTAAAGCAAAAAAATAATGATAAGTTGCGCTTGAGGGACAATTTAAAGAACATATACATACACATTATTTGTTTTAGATGCTTACTTTAAGCTTTCCCCGTTATACCTGAGCTTCTCTCATTTTATCTGATACATATGCCTGTCTATGGCTGGCATAAAGATGCCCATACAGAAAACTAAAAATTACAATAACATAATCTATGCATTATTGTTATGTCCACAAAGCTATCAAATTAAAAACTTACTTACTGTGGCCTCCTAGACCTAAACAAGCATTTAATCCTTACAGTGTGGGGGCTATCCCACTACAAGAGAGACTTTTTCTTTCCCTGGAGTTTAACTTTAAAAAGACCTTGTCATCAACTTCAAGAAGAACTGAAAAGAATGGCAGGAGAAGACACAGAAAAGGTAATTATTTTAAAGTGGATGTAAACCCGAATTTTTTTTTTTTTATATCATGTATGTACTGTAGAGTATAAGATTTCCTATCATTTGAGCCCAGTGTTGCCACACAGAGTTAATCCAGCTCTGTGCAATCCTCTTTTATTGTTCAGTGAGATAAATCTTGACAAACTGAGAAAAACTTTGTCAAATCCTCCCCCTTGCTGTGAGTGACAGGTGATTTACATCTCGTGCACCAGCCTAAGACATGCATTATTTTTTAATTCCCTCCCCCACTCCTTTCTTCAGCAGCTCTGCACGGATTGGCTGTTCCACACCTCACCATGATTTGGCATGCTGAAGTCATGTGGTGACTTTCCTGTCTTTTCACTGGATGTTAGAGATCATAGCAGAAGTTCAGTGTAAGAAATACACAGGAGAAAATGCATATTGACAAGGGGAGTGTAAAGGTGGGCGGGGAGTCTACTGACATCACAACTCCACCCACCGAGCTCCAGACAACAGACCCACCCACAGAATCTGCAGTTTTTCGGCTCTAACATAGCAGACAGAGGGGAGACATTTGACAGGTAAAGATACATTCAGGAGGCATGTATATCCTTATAGGATGATAAAAACAAATACTGCGCTAACACAATAAAATGAGCTGCGACTAAAGGTAGTAAACCGTAAATCTAATATAATTCAAAAAGTCGCGCTGAAAGAATGAGAGTGGCAACAACCTAGTGCCTATAGCATTAAAAAGGTAAATTAAGTGCAAATAATTAGAAAAAATTAAATTTTCCCTTGGGAGGAGGAGCTACGTTCCGACGACACCGCGATCTGCACACCCAGAAGACACGGGGAGTTTTCTAGCCGGCCGGCGTTCCTATGCTTGTTTTTACAACCACTTTGTAAGTGCAATCTTTACTCTTTTATTCAATAAAAAGCCGTGGATTTTATGCTATGTGGAGCCTTTATCTCTTTTATGGGGACCCATCCTATTCATTTTGCTGTCTTTGACGGAGCGAGTTCCGGGATTCGGATCCCTGGCTGGGGTTGCAGTCATCCGTCCTTTAGGTCTCCTATAATCTAGAGACCAACTTTTTCTGGTAAGAGGCAGCAGTTTTAAATGGTGGAGGTCTGCCCACGCACCTTTTTGTCACTACAGCAAGTTTTGTTTCTACATTCACTCAGCACTGGGGTATATCCACTTATTCGTCTCCTATAATATGCACAAACTTTATTAATCATTGTTCCTCAGGATATGGACTTTTTATGGATTATACAAGTTTGCTCTTAATTTTATATTGCATAATCTATGTTTTTCACAGGATATATGTTTAGTGTCTCTGCACAGTTCTCATATACTGTTGCATTTGGCATTAGTGTTCTGGAAAACATTATTTTGCTGTTCACATTTAAACCACTCAATTTTATTTTATTTCATTTTTTTATTTTTTCCTGCATAGTAAACATTATTTGTGTTTTGTATATTTAACACTTATTCTAACTTCACTGTGGTGTTTCCAGTATACACTGGAAAATTTAATTTTTTCTAATTATTTGCACTTAATTTACCTTTTTAATGCTATAGGCACTAGGTTGTTGCCACTCTCATTCTTTCAGCGCGACTTTTTGAATTATATGTATATCCTTATAGATAACCTCTATGGCAGTAGTTTAGAAAGGATGACATTGGGTTTACATCCACTTTAATTGTTTATTATCAGTGTTTTCCTTTCCATAAATTATTTTTATTCACTTATAATATGCTTTGTGCTTGCTAGAAAATATGACTACTCCAGAAGAGTAAATTCCCCAGCACAGCCCCCACCCTCTTAGCATCTTAACTTCTGGGAGTGTCCAATAACTCTACATGCTGGCCCAGCTCCCCTGCCCCTCCTTTCACCTCCCTACATAAACTTTTATGAAGCTGGTGGGGGAAGGAATGGAGGAAAATACTATAGAGTCCTAGTTGCGTGACAGCTCTGAGTCTGCTGACATCCCATCCAAAATGGTGATGGTCAGCAGCAGTCTCAAAGCTTTTGGATGTCTACGCAAGGCAGGCTTTTATTGGTAAATAACATGCAAAAAATACCGTATGCAAAATTCACATATAATCTGGAGGGAATATTGTTTTTCTTTTGATGAATAGTCTGACGACAGGGTTCCCTTAAGGCATAACTGTCATGAGAGGATTAAGTAGGCTGCTATTGCTGACCTGTCCTGTTGAGAATTGGATCCCTGGCTGTCATGTCTTGCTTTGGCTACAATGCTTTCTGAGGCATTGAATAACAACAAGCATTGAGATAAGAAATTCTGACACTTTTATGAACCTCATTCACAATATCTTGTTCCAGGTCTGGGATTCTATGAAACCAGAAAAATCACCAGATCACCAGATATTTATTATAAGAATGAATTAGCACCTGAGAAGATAAATGCTGGCAATTCCATTTACTTGTAAGGCAACATTTACATATTGATTTTTCCCAGCTGTTATATTTTAAAATGTACATTCTATCGTGCTTAACCAAACTGTAGACATATTGTAAATAATATCATTAATGAGCCTTTGAGCAGGTGCCTCTATGCATATTATTTGCAGTGCTATTTTTATAGGGCCAGTCATGTCTCAGTGAATAGAGATCTGCAAATATTCATGCTGTCCTGCCTTCTCTTCCTCTCTTTTTGTTATTTGAAAAAAACATAAAAGGATGGAAAGGATAGGACTGTGTGAGCCTAGTTTTCTACATTCACCTGTTTGGGGAAGGTGTTTGGTAACCTTGCCAGGAATTATAGTTTTAGCTCATTTTATATTGTCCATTTAATAATCACCATTTATTTTAATTAAAACCAATTTTCATAAATATGTACATCTTGATCTAAGAAAATTGTGATTGTTGGGCAATCACTACAGTACAAAAAGATATTTGACGCTATTCAGATGGTGATAATTAACAGCTGGAAGAGATAAATAACCGATAAAAAAAAATACAAATGTAAAATTATTAATATGATTAATAATCAAATTAGAATCTTTAAGCCTTACTTTAATTAAATAATATACAATTGGGTTGATTTACTAAAACCGGAGAGTGCAAAATCTGGTGTAGCTGTGTATAATTGCCAATCAGCTTCTAACTTCAGCTTGTTCAATTAGGCGTTGACAAACAAAAATTGGAAGCCGATTGGTTTCTAGCACCAGATTTTGCACTCTTCAATTTTAGTAAATTAACTCCAATGTGTTTGGGAAATTGGGGCATTTTAAGGCTTGTTAACTGAGCAGATTGCACTTTGTGTTCCATGAGATTGTCCATAATCCATCATCTTGAGACAGAAGACTGGACTCCTGAATTACACAGACAGCACATTCCAGAATCTCCGGTACATTTGGATCATGAATATGGAAGAAGACCTATCCTACAGGATGTTGTCTTTGCCTTTCCCCCCTTTCATCTACCCTAATTCTCCTCCTCTTTTGTGTGACAAAGTACTTTCTCTTCATTCTTAGCCCTCCTTGCTGCTCCTCCTCTTCCTAATCTGTGACTGATTCTTTGGAAACAAGGTCTTTGCTTTTGTGCATCCCTAATTTGTGTTATTCAACCTGCTGGTAACACCTTCCTGCAATTTATAGAGTGAATGGACAGCCAAGACAAAGTGAAAGAGACGTTGACCTAGAGTCAGGTTGGTTTAGTCAAGGTCTTCTCGGGATAAAACTGATTAAAATATAAATATTTAACTGTCCCCCGCAAAAGGCTGTAAAGTATTTGCTAAGGAGAAAATGGTGAGAAATTGTGTTGGTTTTCTTTTAACAACCAAAGTTGATTCTAGACAAGACAGAATAATGAAAATGTTTTAGCACAGTCTGCCATCTCCTGATGTCTTCTGGTGCATCTTCAGCCCCAAATGGGAGGGATCAAGTTTCACAATTGTTTCCGTTTGGGATATGGGAGGGGACGACATGGCTTCACCAAATACAGACAGTGCCAGACAGTATTTAACCTGTCCGATCACTTTTTGCTCACGAGACCGGTCATGCAGGAATGCCTTAGGCTGTCCCACAGACACAAGATTGCTGCCCTTAAAGACAAAAAGCTGAAGTGCCTGCCGAAAATTAATGCTTCAGCTTTTCTCACCTCTTGGACTTAGCTCGGAAGTTAGGATGAATTAAGGAAACTCAAGCATGAGTTCCAACTTTAGGATTCGGTGTAGTATGTACAAAGAGAATACATTCTCAACCATTTTGGATATTGCATTTTTGCATTTTGTTTTATTATCAATGTCAAAGCTATTATGAGATTATGTTATATTATTAGAAGGAAAAGCCAAACTAATAAATTCAAAAATGATTGTCATCTCAGTATATGGTTATCCAGCATTTAATGATTACATAAGCTGGTGAAAGGTGCCACATTCCAAATTGCACAATCTAATACATAGATGTTCCAAACAGTAATATGGATTTTTAGGGCACCACAGGAAACAACTCAGTCAACATAAAAATATATTTTACATAAGTTTATTTCACTTCTATAAAAAAAAAAACAATAGATGTGTATATAAAGCCAAAATAAAAGTCCTACACAAGAACTTTTTACTCTATACTAGGGGTCTCCAAGCTTTATAAACTAAGGGTCAGGATTTTGGGGGTTGGACTGTAGCCATTGGGAATAGAAAATGCCTCAGGCTTGGTTGTCAGTGGGAGAAAATTACATAGCACCTGTGGTCAGTAGGAGGAGGAATAGTGCCCCATCATTGGTATTGGTGGGAGTAAGGTTGCCAATTGTTGGTATCAGTGGGAGACATCGTACCCCATCATTGGTTTCAGTGGGAGAAATAATGCCACATTTCTGGTGTCAGTGGAAAAAATAGCGCCCCATTGCTGGTGTCAGTAGGAGGAATAGTGGCTTGTTGGTTTCAGTGGATGGAATAGCACCCCATTGTTGGTGCCAGTGGAAGGAATAGTTTCCTATCATAGGCGTCAGTGGAAGGAAAAGTGCTTTATATCAGTGTGAGAAATAGTGCCCTAAGGGCCGCATAAAGGCAGACAAAAGGCCACATCTGGCCTGCGGACTGCAGTTTGGTGACCATTGCTCTATACTACCACATCACTATGTCACTATGTAACGGTGATCACAGATGTGAACATATTAAATCTAGGTTCTTCAGGTGGCAAGTCCGCACTCAATTCAGCTTTCTGAACAAAGTTGTGGTAGGATGTTACTGATTTTGTTAAGAGTATTTGCCTATATCTTGTAATGTTTCAGTATACAGTGGAACCTCGGATTACGAGCATAATCCGTTCCAGGAGTATGCTCGTAATCCAATGTACTTGCATATCAAAGTGAGTTTTCCCATTGAAGTCAATGAAAACGAAAATAATTTTTGACTTCAATGGGATGCAATACCGCATGCGGCCAGAGGCAGGGGGCACCGGAGAGCCTAGGAAACGGTCGAAAAGGCCCGAAGGACACTTCGGCGGACCTCGGCAAACCTCGGAAAGACTCAGTTCACGAGTCTTTCCGAGGTTTGCCGAGGTCAGCCGAACTGACCTCGGGCCTTTCCGTGCATTTCCGAACGGCGCCGATCGGCGACTTTCGGCTCTGCTCGGCTCCGGCGCCCCCCACCAGAGGCTAAAAGCGGTACTGCACAACGCTTTTGGCCTGAATCCTGCTCGGTTTGGGAGACAACACTCGCAAACCGAGTTAGGAATTTTAGAAATATAGTGCTCGGTTTGCGAAACGCTCGTTAACTGCGTTACTCGCAAACCGAGGTTCCACTGTATATGGAAATGTACATATTTGCATACATATCATGTTCATTATGATTGCTTATACTGTTTATGTTTGTTGTAGATTTCTCCATTTCTCCACACTATACTCCTGAGGAAGCAGCCATTAGTTTGCGTTGAGTTCACCACTTTGTGGACTCAGAACTGAAGAACTTATGTTTATTATGTTCACGCCTGTCATCACTGTTACACAGTGACATACTGGTGTGGTAGTATGGAGTAAAAAGTTCTTTTTTAGGAATTTTATGTTTATGTTTTTATATACATGTATATTGATTTTATATAGAGGTGGAGTAAACTGTAAAATTTATTTTTTTATTGTCACCTGCAGTGCCTTAAAAAGAATTTGAGGAATACAATCTTATCAAAACAATCTTCATGTGCAATTTGTCCCCTACCGGAGAACCTTGGTAATCCACATATTGACAGCTGCTAAACAAATGATACTTGGAAATCCACCAATCCGAGCTTTGCAGAGGTCAAAAACAGACTAAATTGTATAATGGCAAAAACTGGTAGCACATTTTTGAAAATCTCGCAGCCTTGCAATAAATTTCCCATGATCACTGAATCCCACTGCCATCCAGTTAGACATATTAAAGAGGGAAAAACCATCACTTGCCTACTGGACCTCCACTCCATTTCATATCCCTCCTAATCCCCCCCCTTCTTCTTTTCTTCCCTTGCACCCCCCACAAATCTAGATCCCATCTTCCCACTTATTTACTTTATTTTTCCCCCTTCTCTCTTTTCTTACACTTTTAATCTTCCCTTTTGTCCCCAATCACCCCAATACTAATAAACCCCTTCCCCTCTCTTGTCATATGGAGTCATACCACACATGTCTAATAATACATTTTCATATTCAGTAGCCTACATTTCTAGGTGTAACACAAATGAAGGGACACAATCAGGGCTACCGATAAAGTAGTAGAGCCGGCCCTCCTGTACGGGGCCCCTGCCCCTGCCATTCAACAGGGGGCCTAGAGGAATAGGGAATTTTTTACTTCAGAGCATCACAGAGTATTCTTGCTGTTTGCCGCAATTACAAAGGTCTTCCCGTGGGTTCCATTTGTTTAGCAGGGGGTTGGGAGAACAGGAATGGGACTATTTAATGTTTTTTTGGGTACAGGCAGAGTAATCCTTGCAGCAATAGTTCTGACAATTAAATGAAAGTTCCATCCTTTTCTCCTATATTAATCTGCCGGGGCAGGCCAGAACTTTCGTTTAATTGCTGGGAACTGCAGAACATGGATTACTCCGCTGAAACTATTTAATAATTTTTGGTGCAAGGGTTACTCTGCTGTCCCTGAAAAAAACATAAAATTGTCCTGTTCCTGTCCCTGGCCCCCAGCTGAACAAATGGGGCCCAAGGAATTTTTTTAAATAATTGCCTTAGACCACGAGATTACTCAGTGGTACCCCAAAGTAAAGCCATCTCTACCCACAGTGCTTTACTGCATTGGCAGAAAAGACCTAATTGGCTAAACAACCTAATGGCTCATTTACACATGCTGTGCCCTCTGGTGGGTTTGATCAGTGGCAGCCCGTTAATAGGGGGCGCCTGATGTAAAGGGGGACTCTGATTAGGACACCTGATGTAAAGGAGGACTCTGATGGGGACGCCTGATGTAAAGGGGAACTGATTGGGACGCCTGATGTAAAGGGGAACTCTGATTGGGATGCCTGATGTAAAGGGGAACTCTGATTGGGATGCCTGATGTAAAGGGGGACTCTGATATGGACACCTGATGTAAAGGGGGACTCTGATTGGGACACCTGATGTAAAGGAGGACTCTGATGGGGAAACCTGATGTAAAGGGGACTCTGATGGGGACGCCTGAAGTAAAGGGGACACCTGATTTAAAGGACTCTGATGGTGAGACTTGATTTTAAAGAAGGACTCTGATGGGAACACCTGATGTATAGGGGGACTCAGATGGGGACACTCGATGTATAGGGGGACTCTGATGGGGACACCTGATGTATACTGGGACGCTGATGAGGACACCTGATGTATAGGGGGACTCTGATTGGGACTCCTGATGTAAAGGGGGGCACCTGCTGTAAAGGGGGACTCTGATTGGGACACCTGATGTAAATGGGAACTCTGATGAGGACACCTTATGTTAAGTGGTTTTATTTTCTTTTACTTGCTTACTTACTTACTTACTTAAATGTGGATGTGATTGGCCTACTGTGATGGGCACAGTGAGGCTGCATATGATGGGCACAGTGAGGCTGAAATTGATAAGCAGAGAGAGCCTGCAACTGACGGGCACAGAGAGGCTGCATTTGATAAGCAGAGAGAGCCTGCAACTGACGGGCACAGAGAGGCTGCATTTGATGGGCACAGAGAGGCTGCATTTGATGGGCACAGAGAGGCTGCATTTGATGGGCACAGTGAGGCTGCACATTATGGACACAGTGAGGCTGCATATGATGGGCCTAGTGAGGCTGAAATTGATTTGCACAGTGAGGCTGCATTTGATGGGCACAGTGAGGCTGAAATTGATGGGCACAATGAGGCTGCATTTGATGCGCACAGTGAGGCTGCAATTGATGGGCACAGCAAGGCTGCATTATGAAGGGCACAGCAAGGCTGCAATTGATGGGCACAGTGAGGCTGCATTTTGATGGGCAGAGTGAGGCTGCAATTGATGGGCACAGTGAGGCTGCAATTGATGGGCACAGTGAGGCTGCATATGATGGGCACAGATTTATCTAGCAGCACTGATACATAATCACCTGACAAATGGCTATTTACAGTCCTCCATTACTTACAGTTTAATTTTTCAGTTTGTTTGCGCTCCTCAAAAATTTTAAGGACCAGCCGCCACTGGGTTTGATTCTCTCTTTAGAAAATGTTTGACCGGCAGTGAGGAGGCATTATATTGCCAGCAGTTCATTGCAAATGAGTGCACTGCACATGGTTGCAGAAGTCCCAATTCAGTTGAATGCAACAGCGGCAACAATTTTTGCAGCACTGCGATGCAAAGCATCTTGGGCATGGCATATACACCTCCTTCACTGCCTTTGCAGCATAAGGAGAAATGTAAATGTGCCCTTATTGAGTGTTACAATGCAACTGATAATGTGCAAGGTGCTGTATCCCCTAGCACCCACTCAGCAAGCTACACTATGGGGTTGATTTACTAATGGGCAAATAGACTGTGCACTCTGCAAGTGCAGCTGCTCCAGTTGCTTAGTAACTGAGGTAAAGCTAAATTTGCAAACAATATCCAATCACATGCAAAGATAATTTAAAAAAAACAGCATTTTGTTTGCACATGATTGGATTATGGAAGTCAGCAGAGCTTTTGCTCATGTATAAAGCTCTGGAGCAACTGCACTTGCAGAGTGCACAGTCTATTTGCCTTTAGTAAATCAACCCCTTTGCACTGTACATTACCCACTGCTGACTCCTGCACTCTGCAAGTTTTGCACTCCTGACCCCTACACTCTGTAAGTTACCTACTCCTGACCCCTGTACTCTACACATCACATACTCTTGACCCCTGCACTACAGTATACTATATGAATAAAATTACCCACCCTGACCCCCACATTACCTCTGCACATTACCCACTCCTGACCCTTGCACTCTGTTTATTTCCTACTCCTAACTCCTGCACTCCTCGAAGTTTCAGCTCCCTCCATAAATTTTCTATAGGATTAAGGTCTGGAGACTGGCTAGGCCACTCCAAGACCTTAATGTTCTTCTTCTTGGGCCACTCCTTTGTCATGCTGGAAGACCCATCCACGACCCATCTTCAGTGTTTTGGCTGAGGGAAGAAGGTTCTCATCCAAAATTTTACAATACATGGCCCCGTCCATTGGCCACTCAATGCAGCAAAGTCGGCCTGTACCGTTAGCAGAGAAACAGCCCAAAGCATAATGTTTCCACCTCTGTGCTTGACTGTAGGGATGGTGTTCTTAGCGTCAAAGTCAGCATTTTTCTTCTTCCAAACATGGCGAGTCCAGTTATTGCAAAAGTGATCAATTTTGGACTCATCTTACCACAGCACATTCTCCCAATCCTTCTCTGAATCATTTAGATGTTCATTGGAAAAACTTCAGGCAGGCCTGTTCATGTGCCTTCTTGAGGAGGTGGACCTTGCAGGCGCTGCAGGATTTCAGTCCATAGCGATGTATTGTGTTACCAATGGTTTGTTTGGTGACTGTGGTCCCAACTCGAGATCATTCACAAACTTCTCCCGTGTAATTCTGGGCTAATCCCTCACTTTTCTCATTATCATCTGACCGAGGGCAATTGATGGTTATTTTGTAGTTCTTCCATTTGCGAATAATCGCTCCAACAGTTGTTGTCTCCTTCTCACCAAGCTTCTTGCTGATGGTCTTGTAGCCCATTCCAGCCTTGTGCAGGTCTACAATCTTGTCCCTGACATCCTTTGAGAGCTCTTTGGTCTTGCCCATGATAGTGATTTAGTGAGGTTTGAATTGAAGACAGGGAATCTGTGGACAGGTATCTTTTATAGACATAACGAGTTGTCAATAGGAGCACCTTCTTTAATTGACAGGACTAATCTGTGTACTACATGAGCACATACTGTAGCCAGTCTGTGGGAGCCAGAAATATTGTTGGTTGGTAGAAGATCAAATACTTATTTTACTCACTGAACTGCAACTCAGTTTATAACATTTGTATCATGTGTTTTTTTTCTGGATTTTTGGTTGATATTCTGTCATTTAAAATACACCTATGATAAAAATGATAGACTCTTCATTTCTTTTTAAGTGGGCAAACTTACAAAATCTGCAGAGGATCAAATAATTATTTTCCCCACTGTATGTGCTTTACCCACCCCGGACATTACCTCTCCAGCACTATGCACTTTACCCAACCCTGACTCCTGCACACTGTACAGTGCAGGTTCCTGACTCTAGCATTTTACATGTTAAACACATATATGACCCCCGTGCTTTTTACAAGTTTTAAACTCCTTCCACGCAAAGATGTCAAACCCCAATTTCTTCCCAGCAAATTGTGCTTGTCACTGTTGAGGGGAAGGGGCCCTGTCAAGTAGGCTGTATGGGGCCCCATGATTTATAGCAGTGGCTCTGGACGCAATAGTGATGTAGTGGTCAGCAGGTGGCACCACGGTGCACTGGGGAAATGCAAGCAAAGAGAGCAAATATGATTAATATTATTGTCTTTTTACAAGATTTTTTCCCCCTTTTTCAAAGTGACAGAATTGCTTTCAAAATTCAATATATTCTTTGTAAAAAAAGCCTCAAATATACATCTTAAAAAGGAACTCCATGGTGGGTAAAAATTAAAAATCAGCAGCTAAAAATACTAAAGCTACCGACTTTTAGGTAACAGCTGCTTACCAGCCTATGAAGTCCAGCGCTGTCTTCCACAGAACCAATTCTTCTCATTGTCTTGTTTTTTTCCTGCTGCCACCTTGGCTTTGGAAGCCGGCTGTTACTTCATTATAAATCACAGTCAACCCCCTATGGTGCATATGAAAGATGGTAGCCTGCTGTGGAACTGCACCTGTAGCCTCCTGGGATGTGATGTAATCACTGGAGGCTTCGGGTGGGGGAGTGGGAGGGGTATGGGCGGGTTATCCCTGCCTTGGCAAGAAAGGAGGAAGTAGGAAGGTTATCACTAAGAAAAAAGGCATTCACTTTTATGTGGGTTCAGGTGCGTGCCCCCAAACTCACCTTGGGGGCGTTCGGGGCCATACAACTGCACCAGCATAGATGTCACATTGGATGCAGTGGCTGTGTCTGTGCAGCAGATACATCCCAAATGACAGCTATGGGACTGCTGGCACGGGCATGCATAGAACACCTGTGTATCCCCTTGTTGGTAAAAACCGTCCCTGCATGGGGCACGTCTCAATCTGCCCTGTATGAATAAGGCCTTAACAGTAATAAAATGTTTCTTTCCCTGTATGGGTATAATAATTCTGGTCATCAGGAATAGACGTAGGGGCCAATTACTTTCAATACACCTTAGCTACAGGTATTCTTGCAAATGTTTAACATAAATAATGTAATGTGTGAGCATGGTTGGTAGAGGAAGTACATGATAGGTGGAGGCCTTTAAGTGATTTCTCCTTAGTTTACTTAGTAGTAGTACTTGGGTTATATGTTTTCAGCAGTGGGGTAGATGGCTTGGTTAACATTCAGCTTTTAACAGGGAATGGGCTATGTTGATTACACCTGTGCAGATCTCTAAGCAACACAATATTTGATAACAGCTAGCAGTACAACCATTTCAGGGTCACTAACCATAATCAGACTCTTATAAGAATAATTGACAGACAGAATTTTATTAATTTTATACAACACCAATAAATTCCTCTGCAAGCACATAGATTATTCGCAACTGTTCCTGCCTGTAAAGAAGATTTGCGTGTCCCTAGCAGCAAAGCCATACATTTATATCTGTTTCCTACCTCTAATTTAAGTGCAGTGCATCTGATTTTAGCAAGTGAGACCCATCAATATACACATTCTTGCTGTTGTAGTGGCGATGGACCACTAGCGTCACATAACCAGTGGTACATGCTGAAGCGAAACTCCAGGAATTACACAAAAACACATTTGCAGAGCCTGCCAAAGCAAAGGATAATTCCTCTACCCATAGATTTAACAAGCATTTGCCCCTTGCAGTGCTTGGGTGGGGGCCCATTGCAATGGTGTTATTTTCAGAGTTCAGCTTTAAATAAGAACTATAGTCTATTTATTACTTTTGATTAAAAAGTGAACAAGATCAGCTTGGCTGTGATTTTGTCTCTGTTAATTCTTGTGAATGTTTACTATGTCTGTCTCAATGGAAGTACATGGAGTGTGCCTATAGCAGACCTTCACCCTTAAACATATACTTTTCCTTCCTGGTTGCTTCCTCCTCCCTTTTCACAATTGGCGATTGCCCCCTTGCTTCTGCAAATTATTTATTTGACCTTTTCAGGGATGTGGCCCAGTACATCCTCCTTTCTTACACCCCTTGTAATGTACACCCCTCGCTTCCCAGGAGCCAGTGTGTTGCTAAGAAGTGCCCGTGTGCTGCAAATTCTGCATGTGATCCTGTGCCCTGCCAGGTTTTGGAACTATAATTAAAGAGGACTGGAGATCCTCAAGAGATTCACTAAAGAGGAGTAATTTGGGTAGTAAGAAAAAAATAGAATTACTTTATTGAAATGTGAACATTAGTAAAACCACGAATACCTTCACCAATCCATAATAAAATATGACAACGTTGTCAACACAGACTGGCAGCTGCAATGAAAATGCCTCTATCCCCACACACACACACACACTCAAATCTCAATCCCCATAGGGGGGAATATGGCTGGTCTGTAGAAAGGTGACAAGCGGTCCCCGGTCCACAATAGTGATATATCCTAAAATGTCAGTGTAATGAAAACAGACTCGGGGGTCCAAGGTCAAACACAGGAACAGCTAAATGGGATGGGTAAAGTAAAGAGGATCTTGCTCTGTTCCAAGGCTGATGAATTGTGCTGGGTTAGATCCTCGGGCAGATATCAGTAAAGTTCCACTCTAGAAGCAGTATGCTCGGTCTACGGTAAACGACAGCCTAGCTAGTACAGAGCAAAGCTGACAGGCAGTGGACTCCCGCGGGTACAAGTAGTGTGCAGCAAGGAGGTCAAAGTGGTGCCGGATAGAAACAGGTATAGGTAAATATCGGATATTACCGATTCAGTTGGTCTCACCAGTCCTCAACAGCACCAGGAGATCCATCTGCCAGCTCCAGGATCAGCCTCCACAGCACATCGATCACCGCATCCACACTCCTCCTATCATTTCAGCTAGGATTCTAGCTTAGTAGCTGGGGCGGAAAGGCAGGTCCATTGGCTCCTGTCTGAGTCAAAGCATCACAGTCACTGTCGTGATGATGTCACGTTGACGCGTTTCACTCGTCAGGCGAGTTTCTTCAGAGGGCTGGGAAGAGGTGTCTTTTAAAGACACACACCTGTGGATTTAATTGCTTTTCACTGCTAACAATTCCAGACACCCCAACCTCAACAAACTTTCATCACTAAGTAAAAATTTAAACATTGAGTGCAGCATAGGAAAGAAGGTCTTGTTTATGTAAATAAGAGAGAGATGAAAACAAAGTAACCAAAAAGAATCAAAGAAAATTCACTTTGCTACAACCGGCTGGTTATATGTATCAAAATCAGACGAAGGATTTGTCATTGCACAGCAGAGTGGATACATGAAGTAAATCAAGCAGAGCTAATCTTATCAGAGTCCTGACAGATGATTATTCCAAAAGTGTAAACAGTGGATCACCTGTTATTGTTCTAAAAATGCAGATAAATTGCACTCTGTGTTTAACCCTTTCGGATGTAAAGTATCTAAGCAATAGATCCACATTTTTTCCTTTTGGATCAAAATCCTGTCAAAGTCTCCCTGTCTGGTAGGTAAGTTCAAACTGTAGGTACCTTTAACGTTTAACCCCCTTGGGTCCCCTCCATGATGTTGAATAAAATGTAGGGCAAGTGGGCGTTCATCATCCTTTTTCTTAATACTTTTAATATGCTCACTAACCTGGATCTTAAGCTGCCTTTTAGTTTTGCTCACATATGCTTTACCACAAGGACAGGTAAGCATGTAGATGACACTGTTAGTCGAGCAGTTGATGAAATGTTGTATCTTGAACTTTTTACTTCCATCTGAACTCATAAGTCAGTTTTTTCCACATAATTGCAAATCATGCACCCCTGACATGGATGCATACCTCGCAAAGGTGGTAAATCTGTTATCCAGTTACTGCTGGGTGTTCTACGGTACTCAGAATAGATAAGGTTATCCCCTAAGTTCTTAGACAGACGAACTGTAAGTAACGCTCTCTTTCCCACATTCCCCCCAACGCCAGAGATCTCATAAGTATATGCCAGTGTTGATTTAAAATTGTCTGGACCTAGTTCCACTGTTATCCATACAAGGTAATAATTCTAGTGGGGTTATTGTTGGGGGGGTACTTGTTTGGGGGTCCTTTTTGGGCTGTAAAAGGTCCTGACGTTTACATTCAATTGCTCTTTTCTTGGCCCTCCTAACAAAACTATAGAAGTAGCAGCCTCTCTGAATCTGTAATACATATCCGCTTCTTCAGCCTGGAAATCTTTTTCTACTGAACAGTTTCATTTAATTCAGAGAAATTATCCCACAGGTATCCCCCGGATTAGGGACTGGGGATGGTGACTGGTGGCCTGCAGCAACGTGGTGTTGGCTGCAGTGAAATAATTGGTGGGCTTAACATTCCTACTATTGGAGTTAAGCTCCTCCATAAACATGGACAGTTGTTCACTGGTACCTCCCCAAACCATCAACACATCATCAATGTACCTCAGCCACAGGTGACTGCGGCTGAGATACAGGAGAGACTAAAAGACCACCTTCTCCTCCCAAAGGCCCAGGTGTAGGCATGCATAAGAGTGGGCCCAGGGGGGCACCCATTGAGGTGCCTCTAAGCTCCTTGTAGTTGACCCCCAGAAATTGAAAGCAGTTATTTATCTTTTGTTAAGGTATTGGAACTAGTATTGGAGGACCCGGCAGCTTATCTGTTCACCCGTGCATGTGGCTTAACACCCAGCAAAGCAACCTGACAAAATCACTGGGTGTGATTGCACATTGTGAAGACGTGATTGTGAAAGGAACCAGTATACACTTAGTATAGCTTTCTATGTGACAGCTTTCCTCCTGTCACATAAGTGTGGGGAAGATTGATAATATACTCAGAAAACCACTGTGTAGCCCAGCATTTTTTTGGGGGGGAGTAGATTACTTCCCTTTATGCAATAATGGAAACTTCAGTGGCTTACAAAGTCCAACAAGGGAGACTTAAGGCAATGCTTCCTGGGAAGAGCATGCAAATTACACTCTCCAAAAGGAAAGAGGACTTCTAGGAAAACACCATTTTTACATAGAACACCTAAAAATGAATTTCCTACTGAAAGCACCAAGTCCTGATTAACCATTGAGCACAGCAAGCACATGCCATTGACTATAGTCACTGGCCACAAAACCTGTTTTCTGCTCTATTCTACTGGTGTTGCTGCCATCTTTCACCAACCTCTACATCATCTCAGCTGGGAAGCCACTGGACACTCTCAGCCCAAAAAAATGGTTTGGGAGTCGTCCCTGTCATCTGTCATAATCATCCCACCACCAGGGCAGAGGTACTCTGTCTGTCACAAGAATTTAGCTGCACACTCAGCAGCTGCCGGAAAGGCCTGGTCATTGTATTGCACAATGGTCACTCTTTCACTTCTCCCAATTCCTTCTCCCCACTTTCCTATTTATTTTTTACCCCGTGTTTGTCACTTTTTTGTATTTTTTTTTTTTGGTGTTCACATGTCACTGTGTAATTAGTAGGGTGTGGGTTCTCGGGCCTACCCTGAACGTCTTGGGATGGGGGTGGTTATTGTCCTTTTGGCATGGTTCAACCTCTCTGATGGGATCTCTCTTCGGGGAAGTCCCACCGAGTACTTGGGTGGGTCTGTTTCGGCAGACCTTCCAGAGAAAGGGGGTCCGTCTGGTTTTGGCCAGATGGACCCAAGTGAAGTACCTCAGTCCGCGTCTGGAGCCTAACGCCCTGGGGGATCAGGGTAGGGTCCTTCCTAGGGAGGACTAGTGTAACACCCGTTGCATGTTTTGTGTCAGTCTTTATGTGTGTGCACTTTTTTTGGCACCGGGTGGAGTTTTTGGGTGTGTTTCACACTCCACAGGCTTTAAAAAATAAAAAATTAGATCATAGGAATACTGGGCATAATAGTCCCTTCTGGCTTGGAGTTCAGCAGCATGGACATGACATGTGGTTGAGACTCTCTCCTGTTCGTCTTCCTCCTTTCAGGGTTCCAATCCAGGGACAGGAAGTGCATACATAATATATTTACAGGTATTTACAAATTCAGACAGTAGAGGGCAGCAGATGCCTACACATGCTTGTGATAGGATTTTACCTTTGTGTCCAATGGACATCTAATGTCTGTAATAATGGTAAAGGAAAAAGTCACAGTTCTGCATTTTCTCTCAAATGTTTCTGATTTCCTTTCTCGTACTTCCCATCTGTCTCTAACATGAAGACACAGTCCCTCTTTTGGAACAGAGGGATTCCTTAGCAACCCCTCTGTCCCTCTTTCCTAATTAGTTGTGCTGCTTGGTCTAAAGCAGTTGTAGGCAACCTTTTGAGCACAGTGTGCTGAAAAATGTTTTCAAAGAAATTGAGCGTG
Source organism: Lithobates clamitans (assembly GCA_037952925.1). NCBI lineage: Eukaryota > Metazoa > Chordata > Amphibia > Anura > Ranidae > Lithobates > Lithobates clamitans. The sequence continues at coordinate 5,177,951 of JBBGZY010000390.1, forward strand.
CTGATTTTATAACAAGAAAATGTAAACTTTACACTCTCAATCACGAAAAAGATTTTTTTATAAAGTAAATGTAAACTACTTTAGTAGTGAGAAATTAACATCCTGCACTCTCACGCCTCAGATCAGCCCCCCCTGCACATCTGCCCCACCACTGTAACCCCCTGCACATCTGCCCCACCACTGTACATCTGCCCCACCACTGTACTACCCTGCACATCTGCCCCACCACTGTAACCCCCTGCACATCTGCCCCACCACTGTACTACCCTACACATCTTCCCCACCGCTGTAACCCCCTGCACATCTGCCCCACCTCTGTACCCCCTGCTCATCTGCCCCACCAATGTTACCCCTTTCTCATCTGCCCCACCACTGTACCTCCATGCACATCTGCTCCACCACTGAACCATCTTCTCATCTGTCCTAACACTGAACTTATCTGCTCATCTGCCCCACCACTGTTACCCCCTTTCTCATCTGCCCCACCACTGTTCCCCCTTCTCTTCTGCCCCACCACTGTAACCCCCTGCTCATGTGTTCCACTGATTTATCTCCTTTCTCCTCTGTACCCCCTGCTCCTCTGCCCCATCGCTGTAACCCACTGCTCATCTGTCCCACCAATGTACCTCCTTTCTCCTCTGTCCCCACACTGAACCCCCCTGCTCATCTTTCCTACCACTGTAGCCCCCTTCTCATCTGGCCCATGATTGTACCCCCCTGCTTTTCTGCCCCACCATTGAACCCCTTTCTTATCTCTCCCACCACTGTACCACCTGCACATCTGCCCCACCACTGTACCCCCTTGCTGTTCTGTCCCACCACTGTAACCCCCTGCTTATCTGCCCCATCAATGTACTCCTTTTCTCATCTGCCCCACCACTGTACCTCCCTGCACATCTGCTCCACCGCCGTATCCCCATGCTCTTCTGTCTCACTACTGAATTACCTTCTCATCTGTCCTAACACTGAACCCATCTGCTCATCTGCACCACCACTGTAACCCGATTTCTCATCTGCCCCGCCAATGTATCTCCTGCACATCTGTCTCAACACTGTACCCCCTGCTCTCCTGCCCCACCACTGTAACCCCCTGCTCATCTGCCCCACCATTACATCTCCTTTCACATCTGTTCCACTGTTCTACCCCTCTGCTTTTCTGCCCCAACAATGAACCCCCCTGCTCATCTGGCCCATCTCTGTACCCCCCTGCTCTTCTGTCCCACTGCTGAACCCCCTTCTCATCTCTTCCACCACTGTACCTCCCTGCACATCTGCCCCACCGCTGTACCCTCTTCTCATCTCTCCCACCTCTGAACCCCTCCTGCTCATTTTCCCCACCACTGTACCCTCCTGCTCATCTGCTCCACCGCTGTACCCTCTTCTAATCTATGATATGCGTGATATGCAGAGTGGTGAAGGGAAGCAGACATGAGACACATCTACCTGTCCTGGCACACTCATCTTGCTGGTCAACCTCTCGCTTCCAGTCCATGTGCTTGTATGTGATGTATGGGATGTATGCGATTTCACATACAAGCATATGGAATGGATGCGCAATGATGAGCTCAGGTCAGGGGCATTTTATGAAAGCAGTGGGCCTGTGTGCAGGATCATAAGTTGGCCCCGCAGCTGAGAAAAAGTGGCTGTGTGTGATTTTCATTGCGCTGAATACTGGCTGTGGCTTAAAGGTACACAGAGTGCAGGGTTCTGTAGTAAGTGACGCAAAGGTTCAGGAATAATTTCAACAAAGTTCCCAGAAGCTCAACAGTAATTCCACAAACTGTCACCTGATTGGGGTTTTCTCAATCACAGTGAAATCCCTTCTTTATGAGATTGGTAATGGCAACCAAGCGAGTCATCTTCCTCCAGATGGTGGGCGGAGCTAACAGGACTGTGATTGGCTTTAGCAGTGGCCAATGACAGTTCTTCTCCTTCTGGAAACATGGACTGCCCCCCCCCCCCCAGCAGAACTGCACCCAATCTCTTCCCCATCACAAATGCTGACGATCGTAGCTACAGCAAAGTTAGAGAACCAAACAATGTTTCCCATCTTTTACAATGTGTGGGGGCACAGTGCCTCCCCCTCAGAGCAGGTGCGGTGGGGGGATCTCTGAAATTGGAACGCATTAGTTTCTCACTGACACTTCCCTGCGCTGCTCTGCTGATGGGGAGGGAGTCAAGTGCCTGAAAAAGCAGCTTTGTGTGCTGCTTGCGGCACCGGTGCCAGGGGTTACCTACCCCTGCTATACATCCTTCCACCAATGCCATGTCCCCACTCTTCCTCATTGCTGAATTATTGGCACTTCCATCCTCTCCTTGACCAGAGTCCTAGGCTGTCTTCATTGACTTGGTTAACATAACTCCCAGAAATGCGCACGGGACTTAAAGCGGATCTTCAGTAATTTTTTTAACTTTCCATCTATTAAATCTTCTGCCCTCGTTGTTTTAACTTTGGATAGTAAAACATTTTTTTCTGCCAGTAAATAGCTTATACAGCCCACTTCCTGTTTCTTGTCTGGTAAAAAGCCTAGGCTTATGACATCATGCACATCTCTCTCTCTCTCTCTCTCTCTCTCTCTCTATCACTCTCCTGAGAGTTTGCCAGGAAGGGAGGGAGGATGAGTCATAAGAGGGCCAATGAGAGCTGCAGAGCTGGAGGTGTGTCTGTGTAAATCCAGGAAGTGAACAGGCAGCAGCTTCAGCTGCCCACAGTTAAAATGGTTGCAGCCAGACTCAGTGGAGGGAGATTTCTGCAGCATATTTGGCAAGTACAGAATCACAGTATATATAAAATAATATGTAAAGTGGTTGGAGGGAAGCTTCAGAATGGCAAAGATGTTTTTATTAAAAATTATGTGAGCATACTGCAGATCCTCTCTAAAGTGGATGTAAACCCTCACATACCCAGTAAAGTGAACAGCCTCAGATGATACACAGAGATGAAACAAATCCTCCTACATAAGTTTTACATGTATATCTGCTGTCTTCCCCTTTCTACACTCTTTGAAAAGTGCAGATCATGTTAGAAATCTTTCTTCCTCTTTCAGCAGTAGGGGGAGAGAGTGCACTTATACTGTGTGAGAGCTGATTGCAGGAAAGGGACACCCCCCCCCCCCCCCTCCACATAGGCAGAGGAACAAAGGAACATGCAGAGTTGTAGTCTGAATAGACAAGCTCTCTACCTCTAAGCTCCCTCCCAAACTTTCGGCTGCTGTTATCTGTGTTGGAGAACTTGCCAGAAATGACTCTGCTGATAACAGAGGAACGGAACACCAGAGAGAAATGGCACTTAGAGCTGTGGAAAGAGATAAGTAAACACTACAGATATATGTGCTTAGGTCACATTTCATGAGTGGGGTTCACAACCACTTTATTTTGGGTTTATTACAGCGGTAAACCCAAAACCAAAAACGTAATATATTGCAGCTTACAATCCATTTGTTGTGGTGGCTGCATTAGTTTTCTTTTTTTATGCATTTCTTCCCACTGCTTTCACCTTGTGATCTGGCCAGTAACACACCCCCTGTATTAGAGTGCCCCCCCCCCCCAAGGATGAAGGAGCACAGGAGGCACATTTGGATGCCAACATTGTCAGTTTGGGGGGGGGTGTTAGATGTACTAGCAGATTTAGATAAACTAAAAATTGAAGCCAAACTCTAACTAACACTTTATAAGAAGTTACGACAACAGTTTTGTTCCTTAAGGCTAGGTTCACACTGATGCGGTGTGAGAATCACATTGATTCCTGTGCGGGTTCCCGTACTGCATGAGAATCGCATGCAGTTCACATTGCACTCTGCAAACCAGTGCTGGTGTCAATATAAAGTTAATGACAAGTTAATGACACCCATAAATTGGTTTGCAGAAAGCAGTGCCAACAGTGGAATTGGATGGAATGGGATCGCATGGGTCTGAACACCTATGCGATTTGATTCCAGTGCGGACAAGAAAAAAAGGGTCCTGCACCATTTTGGTGCGAATGCGATGCGATTTTAGCCAAACAAACTGTATGGCTGAATTGGCACCGCACGGACATCACATGTGATGTGCATAGGAATGCGGTGCGAATCACATGCGATGTCTGCAATTGTATCAGTGTGCACCCAGCCTTAGGGACATAACTAATAAAAGCTGATCATTGTAAATAAAATGAATGCAGCCATCAAATCTAAGAATTGGTAAACTGCAATATAATAAATGTTTGTTTTTTGGTTTAATACTGCTTAATCCCAGTACCCATGTCAGACTGGGATTGTACACTAAGCTAGCATTGACTCCCTGCATGTCATACATAACAGGAAGAATGGTGATCCGTCATGTGAACAAATCTATACTGTAATTATTGGGTTCAGTGTTAAGCTAGGTTCACACTAACCCGCACTGTGCGTTCTGGGTGCAAGAATCGCATTGATTCCCGCACATTCAACCACCTGCAGCTGAATCGCAATGCTCTTGTGGGATGCGCGGGGCTGGCAGCCCCACACATCTCAGCTTACAGTGCGATCGCGGGTGCGAGAACTGCAGGGAAACCGCATGGGCAAAAAAGACCATGCGGTTTCCCTGCGGCTGCGTTTTTTTAAAAGGGGCATGCACCTTTTTTGTGCGTTTCATGCGGCACAGCAGCCCATTCAAATAAATAGACTGCTGTGCCCGAGTGAATGTAGGACGCACGGCTCACATTCATTTGAACCTCGCCTTTACTGGCTTCATTTGTAGGGAAAGTGAAGTCTGCACCGAGGGTAAGATCTGATCTCAGCCAAACATTTACTTCAAAGCAGCAAAAACAAATAGGACCCAGACAGATATTAGGCCACTTAATGCACAAAGGTTAATTGCTGTTTTTGGTGATCAGCAGAGCAGTCTGGGAAGGCAGAGCAGTGTCTTAACTCTTTCAGATATTACATACAAGACAAACATTGTGCTTGGAGGAAAACAAGTCAAATAACTAAAGCTATAAAGCTAAATTTATGATATTGGAAAATGAAGGAGTCCGGCCACCTAAAAGTGATATTTGTAGTTTTAGTTGGTGACTGATCATTTGAGTTAGGCTAAGTTCACAATGGCAGTAGAGTTTACCACCCCTCTGAAAAATCATCTGCAGTGGATTGCTTTTCGGAGGTAGCTGAGCGGATATTAGAGTAAGCAATACTGAGCCTACTCAATGTTTTTTTTTTTTTACAGTGCAACACTGCAATGACGTGCCAAGCTGTTGGCACACAGTTATGTTGTCGTTCCATTGACTTCAGTGAGTGCAATGCCTGCCAAAAAAGTAATATGCTGAGTTAAAATTGCCACACTACAAAGCATCACATCTACAACAATGTGGATGGACCAGAGTAACCACTATGAAAACTTGTAGGTAGGCAGTCAGGGGACAGAAAAAAAACGCAGATCACCAGTGTGAACAAGGCCTTCATTTCTGACTTCCTACATTCAGTGGAACCTTGGTTAACGAGTAACGCGGTTAACGAGCGTTTTGAAAGACGAGCAACTTTTTTTTTTTTAATTCTGACTCGGTTTGCGAGTGTTGTCTCACAAAACGAGCAGAATTCAAGCTAATAGGGTGTGCAGTACCACATTTGGCCAGAGGTGCGGGGGCGCGGTGACACTCGGAACGGTTTGGAGCCGTTCGGAAATACTCGGATCCACGCGGAAATACTCCGTTCCCGAGTGTTTTTGAGCCTTTCCAAGGCTTTCCAAGTTCAGCCGAGCTGTCCCTGGGTATTTCCGAGGCTCTCCAGCGCCCCCCCACCTCTGGCCACATGCGGTATTGCATGCAATAGAAGTCAATGTGGAACAAATTATCTTTGTTTCCATTTACTTCTATGGGGAAACTTGCTTTGATATGCGAGTGCTTTGGATTACAAGCATTCTCCTGGAACGGATTATGTTCGTAATCCTAGGTTCCACTGTATTTTGTTTTCTTCAACAGCAAGATCAAACAACCACCCCCCCATCCCCCCCGGCAGCACCTCAAACCCTCCCCGCTCACTGTCTGCTGGTCTGGCACTTACCCCATCTAGGTGGCGGGCATCCGTGCAGCACGCATTCGGGGCAGCGGGCATCCATGCAGCGGGTATCCGGAGAGCATGCATTGGCTCCTGTGTCCTCTCCTCCTCGCTTCCCCTGTGCAGCTCATCCCCTCCTCCTAGGTGTCCAATAGGATCGCCTGTCCTTTTAGCCAATCAGGTGATGGGTCTCATACCCGTTTCCTGAATGGCCGGGAGGAGGAGGTCCAATGTGTGAATAGCTAATATTTATTCGCTAATATAACACACCTGGGTGGGATGTGAGTGCATTCTCTGCGCCCAGAGTCCACCCCATTTTGAAGCCTTTTAGAACCTCTGGCTCTAATCAGTGCTTCAAAAAAAAACACCCAACCACTGTAATTCATGGGCCTGGCGTCCTGCAGGGGGCCGGACGCATGGATAGGAGGGGCGGCGGCATGGATAGGGGAGGTGGCACCCGTGCGCCCTTAACCTCCCTGGCGGTATGATTATGTCAGATTTTTGCGTCTCAAAGCTGTACATTGTTTTGCATAGAAATTTGGCGGTTTATATTGTAGGCCTGTAATTCTTAGAAATAACACACTTAAATCTGTCCAAACAAGAGTCTAGTAGATATCCCGGGTATGATAACGTTTGAAACACAAAATCATTAATTATAATATAATAAAAAACTATAAATAATTATAAAAAATAATAATATAATAATGATAAAATACATTTCCCCACGATTCACTATCGCTCAATTCTACAAGTGTTCTAATTTATTATCGCTGTTTTCTAGCTGGTCTAAAACCACTTTTGACGTAAAGGGACACTTTTTGGTTGCTATGGACAATCTCCAGTTTCCAGGCAGAAAGAACAGTATATATCATATAAAACTGCATGCATTGCATAGGACAAAGCACTGGGGACAAAAGGGAAGTGAAATAGATTCATACAGTAATGTGATCTGTAAGATTACAGTGTACTGTATGTGTTATGTTTTGTGTACTTTTTGCAAGGAACGGAGTCGGGAACACAGAGCATCGGGCGGACGATCCGGCGGAGGACATTGCAGGATCCTGGTGACAAGGTAAGTAAGCTGGACCAGGATCCTGTAATGCAATCCCGAGTGTGGCTCGGGGTTACCGCTAATAGTACTGAAATTTAACCCTGAGCCACACTTGGGAATACCCCCAGGAGGTTTAATGTATGGGCCGCCCCTGGCAGAAATGTAATATGTTGGGGGGGTCTTAGATGTACTAGCAGATTTAGATACACTAACAAATTGAAGCTGAACTCCAGCTCACATTGCAGTTGCACAATCAGTTACAGAAAACAGTTTGTTTTCCTTTGGGATAAAGGTTTTAACATGAATAAATAAAGCTGATCGTTGTAAGCACCTCTGTCATTGGTAAATAGCTTGTCTCAACATTCCAATTGCTACATCTACAGGGAAGCTTGTTCTCTTGTAAGCCAACAGACTTACTGGACAGATCATCAGGTGAAAATAAAGGAAGGAGAGCCTAAAAAAAACAAATGCAGCCATCTCATCCAAGGATTGGTAAGCTACAATATAATAAATGTCTGATTTTTGGTTTAATTCCGCTTTAACTACTTGCTGCCGGCCCTTCAGCTGATCTGCAATGCCAGGAGCAGGCTTCCTGATCATGTGATCTCTGGTTGGCTATCACATGATCACGAACCTGTCCCCAGCTCCTGACTGTAGAACAGTAACCACAAACTATGGGCTTAGTCATTGTGCTGAGAGCGCCAAGTGAGGGTGCCTACAGCACACATCAATGAACGCATATATGCAGCAGCCTGGCACTAAAGCCCATCTCCGTGATGCTGCATATATGTGTGAGGCCACTGTCAAGAGATGGGACTATTTCTGTTCACCTAGGAGTAGTTCTAAAGCTCCTCCTATTTCATCTTATATTAAAAAAAAAAAACAACATTATATATATATATATATATATACACACATATATACACACACACATATATATATATATATATATATATATATATATATATATATATATATATATATATATATATATATATATATATATATACATATACATATACATATACATATACATACACACACACACACACACACACACACACACATATATATACACACATATATATACACACACATATATATATATATATATATATATACACACACACACACACACACACACACACACACACACACACACGCACTCAAAAAAATCCACTTCAAAATTATGTGCCACTTTGAGTTGGTCTATCACATAAAATCCCAATAAAATACATTTACGTTTTTGGTTGTAACATGACACAAGCAGAACTGCTGTCTGCCTGTGTAAACAAGGCAGATTGTCATTCTATCAATGTGCAAGGCTTTGATCCTGCGTTTCTGCTAAGCAGAAACCCAGATCTCTGCCTTCCCCTAGTTAAAGCACCTCCCCCATAGTGAGTGAGTAAGCACAACCTAGGCCAGTGATGGCGAACCTTGGTACCCGAGATGTTTTTGAACTACATTTCCCATGATGCTCATGCACTCTGCAGTGTAGTGGAGCATCATGGTAAATGTAGTTCCAAAACATCTGGGGTGCCAAGGTTTGCCATCACTGACCTAGGCATACATTTAACCTTTTGATTGCACCTGGTGTTAGCCCCTTCCCAGCCAGTGTCATTAGTACAGTGAAAGTGCATATTTTTTTTTAGCACTGACCACTATAACATACCTCCCAACATTTTGAGATGGGAATGAGGGAAACCTACTACCAAACATATGTAGTCATAGGACATGCCCCCTGCCACACCCCTTAAAGGAGAATTAACCAAAAAAAAGGTTAATTAAATCCACAAAGGCTTTTTTCTTTAATCACTACTATTCTTTTATACTGGCTTCTAAAAATTACAAATGCAGCAATTTAGAACTTGGATGAAAGGTTTAGCACTGGGAAACACTTTTTGAAAGATAAAAAGTGCATTTTATATACAACTATATAGATCTGATCCAAAATGAGGGAAAATGAGGAGGAAAGAGGGACAGAGGGACATTGCTCCAAATCAGGCACAGTCCCTCGAAATCAGGGACAGTTGGGAGCTATGCTATAATAGTGTCACTGGTCCCCAAAAAGTGTCAAAATTATCAGGTGTCTGATTTTTCCACCGCAATATTGCAGTCCCACTATATGTCGCTGATCGCCACCATTAACCCCCCTGGCGGTTTTCCCGAGTGTGGCTCGGGGTTAAAATTCAGTCCCATTAGCGGTAACCCCGAGCCACACTCGGGATCGCATTGCAGGATCCTGGTGCGGCGTTACTTACCTTGTCCCCGGGATCCTGCGATGTCCCCCGCAGTGTCCGTGGGCTCCGACCTCTGCCGGAAGCCTCTCCGTGCCAGGCTCCGTTCGGGGGCGGAGCCTGGCGGCAAATTCAAAAAACTGTAAAAAGCATAACACATACAGTACTGTAATCTTACAGATTACAGTACTGTATGAAATTATTTCACATCCCTTTTGTCCCCAGTGCTTTGGCCCATGCCCTGCATGCAGTTTTATATTGCATATACTGTTCTTTCTGCCTGGAAACTGGAGATTGTCCATAGCAACCAAAAAGTGTCCCTTTATGTCAAAAATGGTTTTAGACCAGCTAGAAAACAGTGATAATAAATTAGAACACTTGCAGAATTGAACGATAGTGAATCGTGGGGAAATTTATTTTATTATTATTTTATTTTTATTTTTTTAATTATTTATTTTTATTTATTATATTATAATTTATGTTTTTGTGTTTCAAACTTTATCATACCCGGGATATCTACTAGACTCTTGTTTGGACAGATTTAAGTGTGTTATTGTTAAGAATTACAGACCTACAATATAAAACGCCAAATTTCCATGCAAAATAATTGTACCGCTTTCAGCACCTAAAATCCGAAAGAATCATACCGCCAGGGAGGTTAAGTGTAAAAAATAAAATACCATAGTTTGTAGACACTATAATCTTTGTGCAAACCAATCAATATATGCTTATTGGGATTTTTTTTTCCAAAAATATGTAGCAGAATACATATTTCCCTAAATTGATAAAGAAATGCGATTAACAATTTAATAATTCATAATTAAAAATGTATTTATTAGGTATGTTTTATAGCATAAAGTAAAAAAAATATTTTTTTTAAATTGTCAGTTTTTGTTTGTTTATAGCACAAAAAATAGAAAACGCAGAGGTGATAAAATACCACCAAAAGAAAGCTCTATTTGTGGTAAAAAAAAAAAGACAAACACTTTATTTGGGGACAGTATCGCTCGACCATGCAATTGTCAATGAAAGTAACACAGTGCCGTATCGCAAAAAATTTCCTGGTCAGGGAGGGGGTAAAACCATCTGGAGCTGAAGTGGTTAGACCAAAAACCTTGCTTTTAAAAACATCACAAATGTGTAACTATGCACTAGAAGTGTGTCTCCTTAAGCCCATAGTGCCACCTAATGGATAGTCAGCGCCTAACATACTGTATGTTATACTGGCTTGACAAATGTAAGCGGAAAAAAAAAAAAAAAAAAAAGTTCAGCACCTAGTGCTAGTATTTGTCATCCCTGGAGATGATAACATCAGTGGTGGTGGTGGTGGTGGTATTGATTGACTCTTTTCCTAGAATTCTTGGCCATCTGGTATAAAAAATAATACAACATGGGCTGGTATATCTTTGGTAATAGGGGGAAGGCATCTACCTGTCTTTGATTGTGTCTAGAATAGTATTTCTCAACCTTAAGGCACCCTTTAAAATACTGCACAATTTTGAGGTACCCATTCTAAAATGTAAAAAAATAAACTAAATAGTTTTACATAATGCAGCATCATTTACATATCGGAAATTCAACATTACAAGTGTTTTTTTCTTCCAAAGCATACACCTTTACACACTGGTACTGACTGGTATTCCAATGTTTCTCTTCTCCCTCAGTTTCTCTCACTCAGCTAATGTGACCCCAGTGCTAACAGAGAGGGGCAAACAAGGATGCTGGGAAGGCAACCACTTAATGTCTGCTTTAAGAATCAATCCCTCTGTACACAACCCAATGTCCTTCTTATTAACCGATGAAGTCATTGTAATGGTGCATAATGAAAACCAGTGGCTTTGTGTAACTAAAAGGCAGGCTTGATCCATACACTGGCTTGTATACAATTTTTAGGTATTTTGCCAAGGCACCCCTGAAGAAACTTGAAGGCACCCTGGTTGAAAATGGTCTGGACCTTCAATTGTTTATTGTATGATTCACCTAATGGACACACATGTAGCCACCTCCTTTCACGCCCCTGCAATGATTTTTGTCCCATCCATTCAGTGGGATTAGAATTATGTCCACCCTTACAGGCATCCATTGGGTCAGTGCAGTTTGGCCTACCTTGAATGTGATTCACCTACATAGACTGATGACAGCGTTTTTATTTTTTAAAATTAATTTTCTGTGTTCCAAATCAAGAGTTTCCCCTCACTCCCTTGCCCTGGAGACCATACAGGAGTAAAAGTAAATGATCTAACTAGGAAAACAGCTTTAAAAATTTGACCAAAGTTGTAAACCCTTCCACACTGAAACTACAACATGAAACAAAAGTTTGGCTGGGGTTACAATTTTATCATGTCATACATGTGGACATCTGATTGTTTTAGTCCCAAATCTGCCCTCTTTATATCAGACATGTTTATCATCGATGGTGGTAAGGCATTTCCCTCGTTACTACCTAGGAGTCATAGGTGTGCGCAGGGGGTGTGCCGAGTGTGCCTGGGCACATCCTAATCACTCTGTGCAGTGCAGATTCCCTCCAAAAAGCCCCCCAATAGGGCTCCTAAAATTTAAAACAAAAAAATAAAATAGTAATAAAAAACTACTGACACTGTCCACTGCCCTACTGACATCAACCGCTACCCTACAGAAAAGTCCACTTCTCTACTGACACCGTCAATGTTTTAATACATTTGGGGAGCACACCCTAATGTAATAGGCTGCACACACCTATGCTAGGAGTCTATGACAAAAGATACTAGTAACCTTTAACTAATTGCCGACCAGCCACCGCCATTGTACTACAGCAGGTCGGCTCGTTCCCATGAATCGCCGTCATTGTACGTCGGCTCGGGAACTGTAGTTTGTGCCCACTGGTCAGCAGGGGAGCCAATCAGTGGGTAGGGTGGACTCAATGTTCGCTGGCCATATTTTTAGCACCGATTGCTGTAATAATGTCACTGGTTCCCAAAAAAGTGTCAAAAATGTTAGTTAGGTGTCCGATCTGTCCGCCGCAAAGTCGCAGTCCCACAAAAAATTGCAGATCACCACCATTACTAGTAAAAAAAATAATAAAAATGCCATAAATCTATTCCCTATTTTGTAGACGCTATAACTTTTTCAAACCAATCAATATATGCTTATACCATATATTTTACCAAAAATATGTAGAAGAATACATATCGGCTTAAACTGAGGAAGACATTTGTTTTTTTATATATTTTTGGGGATATTTGTTATGCAAAAAGTAAAAAATATTGCTTTTTTTTCAAAATGGTCGCTCTTTTTTTGTTTATAGCGCAAAAAAAAAAAAATCGCAGAGGTGATCAAATACCACCAAAAGAAAGCTCTATTTGTGGGGAAAAAAAAAGGACATCAACTTTGTTTGGGTACAGCATCGAACGACCCCACAATTGTCAGTTAGACGCAGTGCCGTATCGCAAAAAATGGTCTGGTCATTAAGGGGTAAAATTTTCTGGTCCTTAAGTGGTTAAAAGAACAACAGACAAAGAGATCTGATCTTTGTGAATCCCTAAATTTTGAAACAACTGCTCACAGTATATTCATCTAGCCACCACAAAGTTGCAAGAATTTACAAAGTTAGCCAAAACTGAGGATTTCTATACTTCATTAAATGAGGCAATAGTGACATCTTGTGTTCATCTTGGTGTATTACAGATATAGGTCATGTGTATTTTATGGCTGGCTACACTCATAGGCGCAGACATACATAACTACCAACTTTTTTAGATGTGAACTAGGGACACCTATTAGTAAAAAGGTATGTAAGCATAGAACACACCCCCTGCCACACCCCCTTAAAGGAGAATTCTACAAAAAAATGATTAGTTAACCACAAGTGTTTTTTTTTTTACCACTATTATTCCTTTATACTGGTTTTGAAATTTAAACATTGAGCAATTTAGAAATCGGATGAAAGGTTTGGCCCTGGGAAAAACATTTTGAAAAGATAAAAAAGTGCATTTTATATGCAAATACATTGATCAGATCAAAATGGGGGACAAATGAGGAGGAAAGAGGGATAGAGGGACTTTGTTCCTAATCAGAAACAAGATATACATGTGCTACCAGGTGCTAAAGGGGTGTGATTAAATGTTAACACTAAAAATACTGGATGGACCCTCCGCACACTGCTATATTATTTCAAAACAAACTTTGCGGGAAAAAATAGGGATAAGAAACTCAATGAGAAAGTTTGATGGTATCTGGTCTCAAATCTTATTGGAGCAGGCCAATTTGAATTATAAATATTATACAGGGCCGGTGCTAGATTATTTTGTGCCCTAGGCAACACCAGCTACTTGCACCCCCGCCCCCACCCCCACCCCCACCCCCAAAGAAAAATAAAGGCTGCAAATGCAGCCTGTACAGGGATGCTTTCTCACCGCCTTGCTAGATTGACTGGGTGCTGGTAGGAAGTAGGGATGAGCTTCGAGCTCGAGTCGAACCCATGTTCTACCTACCTAGGAGTCATAGGTGTGCGCAGTGTGCGCTACCTGAAGAAAATTGGTGGTGTTCTTCTGATCCTATTAGTTCCACAGGCAGCTGCAGTATTTACAAGTTAGTGTAGTGCGTCCTCTGCACAGTGTGCACCTAAAGCTACCTGAAGAAAATTGGTGGTGTTCTTCTGATCCTATTATTCCCGCAGGCAGCTGCAATATTTACAGTTAGTGTAGTGCGTCCTCTGCACAGTGTGCACCTAAAGCTACCTGAAGAAAATTGGTGGTGATCTTCTGATCCTATTAGTACCGCAGGCAGCTGCAGTATTTACAAGTTAGTGTAGTGCGTCCTCTGCACAGTGTGCACCTAAAGCTACCTGAATAAAATTGTTGGTGTTCTTCTGCTCCTATTAATACCACAGGCAGGCAGCTACAGTATTTACAGTTAGTGTACTGTGTCCTCTGCACAGTGTGCACCTAAAGCTACCTGAATAAAATTGTTGGTGTTCTTCTGCTCCTAGTAATACCACAGGCAGGCAGCTACAGTATGTGTACTGTGTCCTCTGCACAGTGTGCACCTAAAGCTACCTGAATAAAATTGTTGGTGTTCTTCTGCTCCTATTAATACCACAGGCAGGCAGCTACAGTATTTACAGTTAGTGTACTGTGTCCTCTGCACAGTGTGCACCTAAAGCTACCTGAATAAAATTGTTGGTGTTCTTCTGCTCCTATTAATACCACAGGCAGGCAGCTACAGTATTTACAGTTAGTGTACTGTGTCCTCTGCACAGTGTGCACCTAAAGCTACCTGAATAAAATTGTTGGTGTTCTTCTGCTCCTAGTAATACCACAGGCAGGCAGCTACAGTATGTGTACTGTGTCCTCTGCACAGTGTGCACCTAAAGCTACCTGAATAAAATTGTTGGTGTTCTTCTGCTCCTATTAATACCACAGGCAGGCAGCTACAGTATTTACAGTTAGTGTACTGTGTCCTCTGCACAGTGTGCACCTAAAGCTACCTGAATAAAATTGTTGGTGTTCTTCTGCTCCTATTAATACCACAGGCAGGCAGCTACAGTATTTACAGTTAGTGTACTGTGTCCTCTGCACAGTGTGCACCTAAAGCTACCTGAATAAAATTGTTGGTGTTCTTCTGCTCCTAGTAATACCACAGGCAGGCAGCTACAGTACTGTGTCCTCTGCACAGTGTGCACCTAAAGCTACCTGAATAAAATTGTTGGTGTTCTTCTGCTCCTATTAATACCACAGGCAGGCAGCTACAGTATTTACAGTTAGTGTACTGTGTCCTCTGCACAGTGTGCACCTAAAGCTACCTGAATAAAATTGTTGGTGTTCTTCTGCTCCTATTAATACCACAGGCAGGCAGCTACAGTATTTACAGTTAGTGTACTGTGTCCTCTGCACAGTGTGCACCTAAAGCTACCTGAATAAAATTGTTGGTGTTCTTCTGCTCCTAGTAATACCACAGGCAGGCAGCTACAGTATGTGTACTGTGTCCTCTGCACAGTGTGCACCTAAAGCTACCTGAATAAAATTGTTGGTGTTCTTCTGCTCCTATTAATACCACAGGCAGGCAGCTACAGTATTTACAGTTAGTGTACTGTGTCCTCTGCACAGTGTGCACCTAAAGCTACCTGAATAAAATTGTTGGTGTTCTTCTGCTCCTATTAATACCACAGGCAGGCAGCTACAGTATTTACAGTTAGTGTACTGTGTCCTCTGCACAGTGTGCACCTAAAGCTACCTGAATAAAATGGTTGGTGTTCTTCTGCTCCTATTAATACCACAGGCAGGCAGCTACAGTACACAGTTAGTTTACTGTATCCTCTGCACAGTGTGCACCTGAAGTTACCTGAAGACAATTGCTGGTGTTCTTCTGATCCTATTAATACCACAGGCAGGCAGCTACAGTATTTACAGTTAGTATACTGCGTCCTCTGCACAGTGTGCACTTAAAGCTACCTGAAGACAATTGCCTTGTGTTCTCACTTATAATACTACAGGTGGGCAGTGGATTCTGCTAGCTGCAGTATCAATATATATATATATATATATATATATATATATATATATATATATATATATATATATATACATACACACACACACACACATACACATACACACACACACACATCCCAGCTTTGTGCAGCTTGGAAGGCCAACAAGGAGAGGCAGACAGTCACAAGCCAATAAAAGAGGGCAAGCAGGCTCTGTGTCTAGAGGAAACAGTGCTGGTCGTGGAGACGGTGTATCCTCATCAGCACATGGCTGTGGGACACGCTTGTCCTTTTTTCGGCAGCTGGTCGTGTTGAGCCACAACATGCGGAAGACTTGGTAGAGTGGATGACCAAGCCGTCCTCATTCTCCTCATCCTCTCTCACCCAGGCTCAGGATACTTTGTCTCGCAAAGCAGCTGCCAACGCGGCCTCTTCCCTCTGCTCAATGGCATCAGTCACTCCTTCCCTAGCCCCACCATGTCCTCCTGAGGAGTCCCCCAAACTGTTTGACCACAGTGTTGGGTACATGCTCCAGGAGGATGCCCACCATTTTGAAGGCTCCAATGATGGTACCCAGCTAGCGGAAGGCAGTAAGGTGAGCCCAGAGAGAGGGGGTGCACAAGAAGGACAGCAATCTGGCAGTCAAGTTCCCCTAGCTGCAGCATACTGCCAGGTTTGATCCAGTGATGAGGAGGGAGGGGATGTTGAGGTCATTGACTCCACGTGGGTGCCTGATAGGAGAGAGGAGAAGGTGGCGGCACATCACCAACGAGGTAGGATGCCCTCCAGTGGCCAGCTTAACCGACACCGACTGCATCACACCGCAGAGCTCCGCATGTGCAGGGCGCTGCTGTCTCTTTTTTGAGACGAGTGCATCAGATCCCACCGCTGCTATTTGCAACATATGTCTCAAGCGTATCTCGCGTGGCCAAAACATCACCCGCTTGGGCACCACATGCTTAACCAGACATATGTCGACCTGCCATGCAGTTCGTTGGCAAGCGTACCTAAAAGACCCACACCAAAGAACAGAGGACCTCTCCTTGCTCCTCATCAGCTGGGATCTCCAACCCCACTATACCTTCAGTCCTCTCTGAGACCTGCACTGAGAGGAATGAAGGTGTAGAATTAGGTGTGTCACAGCCAACTTGCGGGCAATCTGCTATCGGTACACCAACGTCAGATTGTACCAGGCAAATTTCTCTGCCCCAGCTGCTGCATCGCTGAAAGAAGTTCGCTCCCAGCCATCCACATGCCCAGTGGTTGAATGCTAGCTTGGCTAAATTGCTAGTACTTCAACTGCTGCCTTTTCAGTTGGTAGACTCTGCCCCCTTCCGTGAGTTTGTAGAATATGCGGTTCCTCAGTGGCAGGTTCCCAAACGCCATTTTTTCTCACGGAAGGCGATTCCGGCTCTCTACCGGCATGTGGAAGGCAATGTCTTGGCCTCGCTGGACAGGGGGGTCAGCAGTAAGATGCATATTACCGCTGACTCATGGTCCAGCAGGCATGGACAGGGACGTTGCCTATCTTTCACCGCGCACTTGGTGACTCCTGGCAGCTGGGAAGGATGCAGGACAGGGTGCAGTAGCGTTTAAGGTTGTTCCGTCACCACCCCTCCAAAATTCTACTAGTGGTGATTCTGCCACACCTCTCTCCTCCACCCCCTCCTCTATGGTCTCTTCCTGTGCCGATATGTCCTCGGAACCAGCGGTGCTCCGTAGGCGTTCAAGGGGCTACGCAAGCACGCAGGCAAAAAGATGCCATGCGGTGCTTGAGCTGGTGTGCTTGGGGGACAGGAGCCACACTGGGGCAGAGATTCTGTCAGCTCTGCAGGGGCAGGTTCAGAGTTGGTTGACGCCATGCCAGCTTAAGCCAGGTATGGTGGTTTGCGACAATGGCACCAACCTCCTCTCCGCCCTCCGACAGGGACAACTGACCCATGTGCCCTGTTTGGCTCACATCCTTAACTTGGTGGTGCAGCGGTTCTTGGGCAGGTACCCGGGCTTACAGGATGTCCTGAGGCAGGCCAGGAAAGTCTGTGTGCATTTCCGCAGGTCATATAATGCCAGTGCTCGGCTGGCTGACCTCCAAAAAGGAATTTAACCTGCCCAAGAACTGCCTAATCTGTGACATGCCCACCAGGTGGAGCTCAACATTGGCCATGCTGCAGCGGCTGCACACGCAACAGAGGGCAATCAATGAGTACCTATGCGACTATGGCACCAGAACAGGGTCAGGGGACCTTGTTTTTTTTTCCCCCACGCCAGTGGGCTATGATCAGGGATGCATGCACTATCCTGTCACCATTTGAGGAGGCCACGAGGATGGTGAGCAGTGACAGTGCATGCATCAGTGACACTGTACCTCTTGTCCACCCTTTGGAGCACACGCTGCGTGGAATAATGGACAGGGCACTTGAGGCAGAACAGAGGGAGGAAGAGGAGGACTTCCTTACCTCTCAAGGCCCCCTTTATCCAGACAGTGTTCCTGCGTGCCCGCTGATCACACAGGAAGAGGACGAGGACGAGGAGGAGGAAGATTGTGTCAGCATGGAGGTGGAGCCTGGCACTCAGCATCAGCAGCAGTCTTCAAGGGATCATTTACAAGAAACCCATGGACTTGTACGTGGCTGGGAGGAGGTGGCTGCGGATCATGACGTCCTTAGTGACCCAGAGGACTCCGGACTGAATGCCTCAGCAAACCAATGCTGCATGGCCTCCCTGATCCTGAAAAGCCTGCATAAGGATCCTCGTATTCGTATCAAGGAGAGGAATCAATACTGGCTGGCAAACCACCTTGATCCACGTTACAAGGGTAAGGTTGCGGACCTTATCTTGCCGTCGCATAGGGAGGCCTTGCAGAAAGGTCTGTGCAACGCAATCCCAGAGACTGGCAGGTTACAAACTCCTGTTCCTGGACGTGTTGCTGGGGCTTCGGTCAGTCAAAGAAGGAGCGGTGGAGAAGGTGGCCGTCTGACCGATGCGTTCAGACAATTTTTTACTCCGCAGCCCCAAGGTATGATCGGTTCCAGCAACCATCGCCAGCGTCTGTTTTACATGGTGCAGGAATACCTAGGGGCAAGATCAGACTTGGACACCTTTCCCACCGAAAATCCTCTGGGTTACTGGATCCTAAGGATGGATCACTGGCCAGAGCTTGCACAGTATGCAATTGAGCTACTGGCCTGTCCTGCATCCAACGTTCTTTCGGAACGCACATTCAGTGCTGCTGGAGGTTTTGTAACCGATCACAGGGTGCGCCTGTCCACCGACTCGGTCGATCGACCGACCTTCATAAAAATGAATCAGTCTTGGATCACCACCAGCTACCAAGCACCTGATGCTACCGAATAATTTTTTTTGAAATGTCAGATCCCTTCAAAGACTGCCTATGCTGATGCCGAGTGACTATCCTGTTATGCTGAGTGATTATCCTCTTCCTCCTGAATGATCATGCAAATAGCTTGTAAGAACATTTTTGGTTCTGGGCGCCGCCACCAGTGGCGAAGGCCCAATTTTTCAGCCCCTGTTTAACAGGTGCGTGCAATTACAATTTTTGATGCAATACTTTGCAGCAGTGCTCATTCCTGTGCTCCAACTATAGCATCTGTGAGGGGTTGCAGTGTTGTGGCACCAGTGCCTAAGGCCCAATTTTTCTGCCCCTGTTCAACAGGGACATGTAATTACAATTCTTGATCTAATATTTCACAGCAGGGCCCATTCCTACGCCCACCAAGAGTAACTGAGGGCTTACAGTGTTGTGGCAACACCAGCACCTAAGGCCCCAATTTCTGCAGAGTATATAGGGCAGGCCCCTACTTTCAAAACATCCAACTTACAAACGACTCCTACTTGCAAACGGAAGGAGACAACAGGAAGTGAGATGAAATCTAGCCCTAGGAATGGGAAATTCTCTCCTGTAAGAGTTAATATGGGAAAAACGTGTCTCCTCTGCACCGATGTCAAAAAACAACATTTGTCATTGGGACAGAAAGTGAGGTGAAATCTTCTGAAGAGGTGCACAGACAGCAAAACAAATGTTTCAGGGGCGATAACCCTTCCCTATGTTTTCCAAAAAGCTTAAAAATAGATTTTTTTGGCTGGAGCTACACTGTACTGTACAATGTACCAGTTCAAAATTACAAACAGATTCTACTTAACAAACCTACAGTCCCTGTCTTGTTTGCACCGCCTGTATACTGCTGTTCAGAGTATATAGGGCCTGGGGGCCCCACTCCTTTCCTTTTTTTAATTTGGGTGCGGGGTTCCCCTTAATATCCATACAAGACCCAAAAGGCCTGGTAATGGACTGGGGGGGGTACCCATGCCATTTGTCGAACTGATTTTTATCCATATTGCCGGGACCTGACATTACATTAAAGCCGCAAGCAGTTTTAAATGACTTTTATTCCTTTAAAAATGTCATTTGGTGCAGGGACTGGTCTAAGCACGGGAAACACGCGCCACTTTACAGGCATACTATAGACACCCCCCAGGTACGATATTTAAAGGAATATTTCACTTTTTTTTCACTTTAAGCATCTTTAAAATCACTACTCCCAAAAAAAACGGCCGTTTTTAAAACTTTTTTTTTGCATTGATACATGTCCCCTGGGGCAGGACCCGCGTCCCCGAACCCTTGCATATTAGCCTTTAAAATTAGCACTTTTGATTTCGAACCTTCGAGTCCCATAGACTTTAATGAGGTTCTAAAGTTCACGCGAACTTTCGGTCCGGTACGAACCGAACCGGGGGGTGTTCAGCTCATCCCTAGTAGGAAGTGATGTTGTGTGCAGCACGGCTTGCGTAGCACCTCATTGGCTGGATACCTTTTCTTCGTGGATTGGCTGATGTTTTCAGGAGACGGTTTCATCTCCAGCTAACATCATCCAATCCTGCAGCAGTATGCGGAATGTCCGTGCAGGATGTGGGGAACAGGGCATCCATCAGAAATTTTGGGGCCCCCCCGGGTCCACCCTTACATCAGAATTTACCGCTTTCATTAGGGTCCTCAAACTTCCCCCCCTTATATCAAGGTCCTAACAGTCCCCTCTCCTTAAATCAAGGACCCCAGAGTTCCACCTTACATCAGAGTCCCCCTTTTATTAGGATCCCTAAAGTTCCCCCCTTACATCAGGGTCACCAGAGCCCCCTTACATCAGGGTCCCTAAAGAGACCTTACATCAGGGTAGGGATGGACCCGATGTTCGACTCAAACTTCGAGTGCTCGTCCATTTGCCGAATAGCGAACAATATGGGGCGTTCGCGGCAAATTCAAGTGCCATGGAACGTCCCATAATGCACTGCGAGATCGCAGTGCATGGACGTCTGATGATTGGCTAAAGCATGCACCTGACCTGCATGCTTTGGCCAATCACAGCACGCTCTGCTGCGAGAGCCAGGGTGCCCTTGGCCAATCATGGCTCAGGGGACCAAGTCCACGCCCCACACTATATAAGGCTGCTTACACAGCGGCCGTATATAGTGTTATGAATGAGAGAAGCTAGCTAGAGCAGGTTGGTTAGTATATATATATATATATATATATATATATATATATATATATATATATATATATATATATATATATATATATATATACACACACACACACAAATACAGTAGACAGCGTAGTGTAGACTATATAATATACAGTGCAGGCAGTGTAATATATATATATATATATATATATATATATATATATATATATATATATATATATATATATATATATATAATTTATTTATATTATATTGGGGCAAAAAAGTATTTAGTCAGCCACCAATTGTGCAAGTTCTCCCACTTAAAAAGATGAGAGAGGCCTGTAATTGTCATCATAGGTATACCTCAACTATGAGAGACAAAATGTGGAAACAAATCCAGACAATCACATTGTCTGATTTTTGAAAGAATTTATTTGCAAATTATGGTGGAAAATAAGTATTTGGTCAATATCAAAAGTTCATCTCAATACTTTGTTATATATCCTTTGTTGGCAGTGACAGAGGTCAAACGTTTTCTGTAAGTCTTCACAAGGTTGTCACACACTGTTGCTGGTATGTTGGTCCATTCCTCCATGCAGATCTCCTCTAGAGCAGTGATGTTTTGTGGCTGTCGCTGGGCAACATGGACTTTCAACTCCCTCCAAAGGTTTTCTATGGGGTTGAGATCTGGAGACTGGCTAGGCCACTCCAGGCCCTTGAAATGCTTCTGACGAAGCCACTCCTTTGTTGCCCGGGCAGTATGTTTGGGATCATTGTCATGCTGAAAGACCCAGCCACGTTTCATCTTCAATGCCCTTGCTGATGGGAGGAGGTTTGCACTTAAAATCACACGATACAAGGCCCCATTCATTCTTTCATTTACACAGATCAGTCGTCCTGTTCCCTTTGCAGAGAAACAGCCCCAAAACATGATGTTGCCACCCCCATGCTTCACAGTAGGTATGGTGTTTTTTGGTTGCAATTCAGCATTCTCTCTTCTCCAAACACGACAAGTTGTGTTTCTACCAAACAGTTCTACTTTGGTTTCATCTGATCATATGACATTCTCCCAATCCTCTTCTGGATCATCCAAATGCTCTCTAGCAAACCTCAGACGGGCCAGGACATGTACTGGCTTAAGCAAGGGGACACATCTGGCACTGCAGGATCTGAGTCCCTGGCGGCCTAGTGTGTTACTGATGGTAGCATTTGTTACGTTGGTCCCAGCTCTCTGCTAGTCATTCACTAGGTCCCCCGTGTGGTTCTGGGATTTTTGCTCACCGTTCTTGTGATCATTTTGACCCCACGGGATGAGATCTTGCTTGGAGCCCCAGATCGAGGGAGATTATCAGTGGTCTTGTATGTCTTCCATTTTCTAATTATTGCTCCCACAGTTGATTTCTTCACACCAAGCTCCTTGCCAATTGCAGATTCAGTCTTCCCAGCCTGGTGCAGGTCTACAATTTTGTTTCTGGTGTCCTTCGACAGCCCTTTGGTCTTCACCATAGTGGAGTTTGGAGTGTGACTGTTTGAGGTTGTGGACAGGTGTCTTTTATAATGATAACAAGTTCAAACAGGTGCCATTAATACAGGTAATGAGTGGAGGACAGAGGAGCCTCTTAACCACTTCAGCCCCCTTCCTGACCAGAGCACTTTTTGCGATTCGGCACTGCGTCGCTTTAACTGACAATTGCGCGGTCGTGCGACGTTGCACCCAAACAAAATTGATGTCCTTTTTTTCCCCACAAATAGAGCTTTCTTTTGGTGGTATTTGATCACCTCTGTGGTTTTTATTTTTTGCGCTATAAACAAAAATAGAGCGACAATTTTGAAAAAAAAAAAAGCATTATTTTTTACTTTTTGCTTTAATAAATATCCCCCAAAAATATATAAAAAAAAACCAATTTTTCACCTCAGTTTAGGCCGATACGTATTCTTCTACATATTTTTGGTTAAAAAAAAAAAAAATAATAATATCGCAATAAGCGATTGATCGGTTTGCGCAAAAGTTATAGCATTTACAAAATAAGGGATAGTTTTTTGGCATTTTTGTTAAAATTTTTATTTTTTTTTTTAAATGGCGGCGATCAGCGTTTTTTATCATGACTGCAACATTATGGCGGACACGTTGGAGATTTTTGACACATTTTTGGGACCATTGTCATTTATACAGCAAATCAGTGCTATAAAAATGCATTGATTCCTGTATAAAAATGACACTGGCAGTGAAGGGGTTAACCACTAGGGGGCGGGGAGGGGTTAAATCAGTACTAGGGAGTGATTACTGTCAGGGGGATGGGCTGTAAGTGTGACGTCACTGATCTCTGCTCCGATGACAGGGAGCAGAGATCGATTGACACTGTCACTAGGCAGAACGGGGAGATGCTGTTTACAACAGCATCTCCCCGTTCGTCCTCTCCCTCTCGCCGCGCGCACCCGCCTCTTAAAAAGGGGAACGTACAGGAACGTGATTTTGCCTGTACGAGTCCTTCTGCTGACGTAAATGTATGTGAGGCGGTCGGCAAGCGGTTAAAAAAGAAGATACAGGTCTGTGAGAGCCAGAAATCTTGCTTGTTGGTAGGTGACCAAATACTTATTTTCCACCATAATTTGCAAATAAATTCTTTCAAAAATCATACAGACAATGTGATTGTCTGGATTTGTTTCCACATTTTGTCTCTCATAGTTGAGGTATACCTATGACAAATACAGGCCTCTCTCATCTTTTTAAGTGGTAGAACTTGCACAATTGTGGGGGACGGAATGTATTCAGACCCCCTTAAATTTTTCACTCTGTTATATTGCAGCCATTTGCTAAAATCATTTAAGTTCATTTTTTTCCTCATAAATGTACACACAGCACCCCATATTGACAGAAAAACACAGAATTGACATTTTTGCACATTTATTAAAAAAGAAAAACTGAAATATCACATGGTCCTAAATATTCAGACCCTTTGCTGTGACACTCATGTATTTAACTCAGGTGCTGTCCATTTCTTCTGATCATCCTTGAGATGGTTCTACACCTTCATTTGAGTCCAGCTGTGTTTGATTATACTGATTGGACTGGATTAGGAAAGCCACACACCTGTCTATATAAGACCTTACAGCTCACAGTGCATGTCAGAGCAAATGAGAATCATGAGGTCAAAAGAAACTGCCTGAAGAGCTCAGAGACAGAATTGTGGCAAGGCACAAATCTGGCCAAGGTTCCAAAAAAATTTCTGCTGCACTTAAGGTCCCTAAGAGCACAGTGGCCTCCATAATCCTTAAATGGAAGACGTTTGGGACGACCAGAACCCTTCCTAGAGCTGGCTGTCCGGCCAAACTGAGCTATTGGGGGAGAAGAGCCTTGGTGAGAGAGGTAAAGAAGAACCCAAAGATCACTGTGGCTGAGCTCCAGAGATGCAGTCGGGAGATGGGAGAAAGTTGTAGAAAGTCAACCATCACTGCAGCCCTCCACTAGTCGGGGCTTTTTGGCAGAGTGGCCTGACAGAAGCCTCTCCTCAGTGCAAGACACATGAAAGCCTTTATGGAGTTTGCTAAAAAAAACACCTGAAGGACTCCAAGATGGTGAGAAATAAGATTCTCTGGTCTGATGAGACCAAGATAGAACTTTTTGGCCTTAATTCTAAGCAGTATGTGTGGAGAAAACCAGGCACTGCTCATCTCCTGTCCAATACAGTCCCAACAGTGAAGCATGGTGGTGGCAGTATCATGCTGTGAGGTGTTTTTTCAGCTGCAGGGACAGGATGACTGGTTGCAATCGAGGGAAAGATGAATACGGCCAAGTACAGGGATATCCTGGATGAAAACCTTCTCCAGAGTGCTCAGGACCTCAGCCTGGGCCGAAGGTTTACCTTCCAAGACAATGACTCTAAGCACACAGCTAAAATAACGAAGGAGTGGCTTCACAACAACTCCGTGACTGTTCTTGAATGGCCCAGACAGAGCCCTGACTTAAACCCAGTTGAGCATCTCTGGAGAGACCTAAAAATGGCTGTCCACCAACGTTTACCATCCAAACTGACAGAACTGGAGAGGATCTGCAAGGAGGAATGGCAGAGGATCCCCAAATCCAGGTGTAAAAAACTTGTTGCATCTTTCCCAAAAAGACTCATGGCTGTATTAGATCAAAAAGGTGCTTCTACTAAATACTGAGCAACGGGTCTGAATACTTAGGACCATGTGATATTTCAGTTTTTCTTTTTTAATAAATCTGCAAAAATGTCAACAATTCTGTGTTTTTCTGTCTTTCTGGGATGCTGTGTGTGCATTAATGAGGAAAAAAATTAACTTAAAATGATTTTAGCAAATGGCTGCAATCTAACAAAGAGTGAAAAATTTAAGTGGGTCTGAATACTTGGGGTCCTCAATTATATATATATACACACACACACACACACACAAAAAAGACCACACACAAAAAAGACAGTTTTTGACAATTCCTCTATTAAAAAAGAAAAAAAAAAAAGTGTCCCGCGATGTCCATCCATCCTCAATCACGCCGTCATCAATATGGGGACAAGGTGCTTTGGGGGGGGACCCCAAAGCACCCTCCCCATGTTGAGAGAATGTGGCCTGGTATGGTTCAGGGGGGGCGTGGAGTTCCCCTTAAAATCCAGACCCAAAGGACCTGGTATGGACTGGGGGGGGGGGGGACGCCATTTTTTTTCTTTGATTTTTATCTATATAGCAGGGATTCGGCAATACATTACAGCCGCAAACATTTTTAAATTAGTTTTCTCCTTTAGAAATGTCATTTTGCTGCAGCACTGTAAAACACATCACACAGATGTGCCACTTTACAGGCAGACTAAGGGGACCCCCAGGCACGATATTTAAAGGAATATTTCATTTTTATTTTAAGCATTATTAAAATCACTGCTCCTGAAAAAAAACGGTCATTTTAAAAACTTTTTTTTGCATTGATACATGTCCCCTGGGGCAGAACCCGGGTCCCCAAACACTTTTTATGGCAATAACT
The DNA here is from genome assembly GCA_037952925.1 of Lithobates clamitans. NCBI lineage: Eukaryota > Metazoa > Chordata > Amphibia > Anura > Ranidae > Lithobates > Lithobates clamitans. The sequence goes on from JBBGZY010000390.1 coordinate 5,204,186, forward strand.
TGCATAAAAGCCTTTAAAATGAGCACTTGATTTTTCATGTTCGTGTCCTATTGACTTTCATAGGGTTCGCATATTCGCACAAATTTTTTGCCTGTTTGCATGTTCTGATGCGATCCGAACCAGGGGGTGTTCGGCCTATCCCTACATCAGGGTCCCCAAAACCCCCCTTACATCATGGTCCCCATAGAGCCCATTCATTTCAGTAGGGTCCCCAAAGTTAGAAAGGAAGAGCAGAGTGGGGTAAGGAGAGTGGAGAAGTTTAAGAGAATAGTTGGGGTAGTGGAAGGGTAGGACAGAGTATTGTGAAGACCCCAGCTTACATCAGGATCCGTTCCTTCTCATTGCAGTAGTCCGCTACAGGACAGGTGGAAGCTGGAAGGCTGGGCACTGGGACCGGATAGGTTTGGAGCAGGAACTTATTCCTCCTCCTTCTCTGAATGCCAGGGCCTAGGGGAGGGGTCAGCATGTGATTGGTTGCTAGGACATGGGCAGTCCTAGCAACCAAACTTCGGTGCTGAGAAGAGTTTTTTTTTCTCTTTGGATTTGATGGACATATATAGTTGATCCTATTTAGTAATTATAATTCTCCGCTAATATGTATTTTTTTTTTTTGTTATTTGCCTTTTTATTTTGATGTATTTTTGAAATCTTGTGTGATGCATTTTTGTCTGTATTTTTCAAGATCGAAAAACTGAATTAAATAAAATCTGATAGGAATCCTAGGAAAACAATCAAGACTGATATCCTTCACCATATAACAGCAGCCAAGACAATAATAGCTCGTAACTGGAGGAAAGCAAAAAGTCCCACAGTGGCAGAATGGGTTTGTGATGAGGGAAATAAAGCAAAACAGAGACAATGATAAGGATTGAAGAGAAAATGAATAAATCAAAACTCAGAAATATGGGAAGAGTTTAGGTTCTCGGCACGTTTATTAAAATATTTATAAACCACCCTAACGAACATCACTTAAGGGGGGGGGGGGATCTTTTTTTTTTTGTGTTGGGGGGGAGATGTGGATGTTGATTGGGAGTGGTGGATAGACGATGTGTGATTCTATGTAAAAATACAAAGAATATATCGATATTGTGTTAAGCTATAGCTAGATCATGGAATTAACTTGGAGAGATTTGAAAAAGGTATGTATTTGTATTAATGGAAAATAATAAAAAGAGATTGAAAACAAAACAAATAAAATCTTATAAAAAAAAATCTCCCAAATGGGACCACAGACAGGAAAAAAAAAACAAAAAAAAAACAAAAAAACAAAACAAACACCTGACATTCTCCAATAGTGCAAAAATTCTTATCTGAATGCCCATTTTGGTAGCCATGATGGTGCCACATTCCGGTAAGTAGATACAGAAAGAAAGTTTATGGAAAGGACTTTAGGAAAGGCACCACTATGACAAATATATTAAAAAATATACAAAATATAGTTTTTATTAAATACAATCTTAAGACAATAATAAAATACAACAGTGAATGTACATTTTACACAGAATGCTAGGACTTTCTTCATAACAAGAAATGCCTCTAGATCCCAAAAAGAATAGTGGGTACCCCTATGCGCTTCAACTCAAGGGTCTTCATCTGGGGGTTCTCAAGAGCAACAGATTGGATAACTGTCTAAAAATATAAACATTAATAAGTGTCATTAACCACTTGAGCCCCGGACCATTATGCTGCCTAAGGACCAGAGGTCTTTTTCCAATTTGGCACTGCGTCGCTTTAACTGCTAATTGCGCGGTCATGCAATGCTGTACCCAAACGAAATTTGCGTCCTTTTCTTCCCACAAATAGAGCTTTCTTTTGATGGTATTTGATCACCTCTGCGGTTTTTATTTTTTGCGCTATAAACGGAAAAAAAACGAAAATTTTGAAAAAAAATGATATTTTCTACTTTTTGTTATAAAAAAAATCCAATAAACTAAATTTTAGTCATACATTTAGGCCAAAATGTATTCGGCCACATGTCTTTGGTAAAAAAAATGTCAATAAGCGTATATTTATTGGTTTGCGCAAAAGTTATAGCGTCTACAAACTAGGGTACATTTTCTGGAATTTACACAGCTTTTAGTTTATGACTGCCTATGTCATTTCTTGAGGTGCTAAAATGGCAGGGCAGTACAAAACCCCCCCAAATGACCCCATTTTGGAAAGTAGACACCCCAAGGAAATTGCTGAGAGGCATGTTGAACCCATTGAATATTTTTTTTTTTTGTCCCAAGTGATTGAAAAATGACAAAAAAAAAAAAAAAAAAATATTTACAAAAAGTCGTCACTAAATGATATATTGCTCACACAGGCCATGGGCCTATGTGGAATTGCACCCCAAAATACATTTAGCTGCTTCTCCTGAGTATGGGGATACCACATGTGTGGGACTTTTTGGGAGCCTAGCCGCGTACGGGGCCCCGAAAACCAATCACCGCCTTCAGGATTTCTAAGGGTGTAAATTTTTGCTTTCACTCTTCACTGCCTATCACAGTTTCGGAGGCCATGGAATGCCAAGATGGCACAAAACCCCCCAAAATGACCCCATTTTGGAAAGTAGACACCCCAAGCTATTTGCTGAGAGGCATATTGAGTCCATGGAATATTTTATATTTTGACACAAGTTGCGGGAAAGTGACACTTTTTTTTTTTTTTTTCCATAAAGTTGTCACTAAATGATATATTGCTCACACAGGCCATGGGCATATGTGGAATTGCACCCCAAAATACATTTAGCTGCTTCTCCTGAGTACGGGGATACCACATGTGTGGGACTTTTTGGGAGCCTAGCCGCGTACTGGACCCCGAAAACCAATCACTGCCTTCAGGATTTCTAAGGTTGAAAATTTTTGATTTCACTCTTTACTGCCTATCACAGTTTCGGAGGCCATGGAATGCCCAGGTGGCACAAAACCCCCCCAAATGACCCCATTTTGGAAAGTAGACACCCCAAGCTATTTGCTGAAAGGCATGGTGAGTATTTTGCAGCTCTCATTTGTTTTTGAAAATGAAGAAAGACAAGAAAAAACATTTTTTTTTTTCTTTTTTCAATTTTCAAAACTTTGTGACAAAAAGTGAGGTCTGCAAAATACTCACTATACCTCTCAGCAAATAGCTTGGGGTGTCTACTTTCCAAAATGGGGTCATTTGGGGGGGTTTTGTGCCACCTGGGCATTCCATGGCCTCCGAAACTGTGATAGGCAGTGAAGAGTGAAATCAAAAATTTACGGCCTTAGAAAGCCTGAAGGCGGTGCTTGGTTTTCGGGGTCCCGTACGCGGCTAGGCTCCCAAAAAGTCTCACACATGTGGTATCCCCGTACTCAGGAGAAGCAGCAGAATGTATTTTGGGGTGTAATTTCACATATTTCCATGGCATGTTTGAGCAATATATCATTTAGTGACAACTTTGTGCAAAAAAAAAAAAAAAATTTGTCTCTTTCCCGCAACTTGTGTCGCAATATAAAATATTCCATGGACTCGACATGCCTCTCAGCAAATAGCTTGGGGTGTCTACTTTCCAAAATGGGGTCATTTGGGGGGGTTTTGAACTGTCCTGGCATTTTATGCACAACATTTAGAAGCTTATGTCACACATCACCCACTCTTCTAACCACTTGAAGACAAAGCCCTTTCTGACACTTATTGTTTACATGAAAAAGTTTTTTTTTTTTTGCAAAAAAATTACTTTGAACCCCCAAACATTATATATTTTTTTAAAGCAAATGCCCTACAGATTAAAATGGTGGGTGTTTCATTTTTTTTTTTTCACACAGTAATTGCGCAGCGATTTTTCAAACGCATTTTTTGGGGAAAAAACACACTTTTTTTAATTTTAATGCACTAAAACACGCTATATTGCCCAAATGTTTGATGAAATAAAAAAGATGATCTTAGGCCGAGTACATGGATACCAAACATGACATGCTTTAAAATTGCGCACAAACGTGCAGTGGCAACAAAATAAATACATGTTTAAAAGCCTTCAAAAGCCTTTACAGGTTACCACTTTAGATTTACAGAGGAGGTCTACTGGAAAAATTACTGCACTCGATCTGGCCTTCGCGGTGATACCTCACATGCATGGTGCAATTGCTGTTTACGTTTGACGACAGACCGTCGCTTGCGTTCGCCTTAGCGCGAGAGCAGGGGGCGACAGGGGTGTTTTTTTTTTTTTTGTTTTTTTTTTCTTTATTATTTTTTTGCTTTTTTAATCTTACTTTTAAACTATTCCTTTCATATTTTTTTTTTAATCATTTTTATTGTTATCTCGGGGAATGTAAATATCCCCTATGATAGCAATAGGTAGTGACAGGTACTCTTTTTTGAAAAAATTGTGGTCTATTAGACCCTAGATCTCTCCTCTGCCCTCAAAGCATCTGACCACACCAAGATCGGTGTGATAAAATGCTTCCCCAATTTCCCAATGGCGCTATTTACATCCGGCGAAATCTAAGTCATGAAATACTCGTAGCTTCCGGTTTCTTAGGCCATAGAGATGTTTGGAGCCACTCTGGTCTCTGATCAGCTCTATGGTCAGCTGGCTGAATCACCGGCTGCATTCTCAGGTTCCCTGTTGAGACAGGAGAGCCAGAGAAAAACACGGAAGACGGTGGGGGGGGGGGGGCATTCCCTTCCACGGCTTGTAAAAGCAGTCTAGAGGCTAATTAGCCGCTAGGATTGCTTTTACATGAAAGCCGACCGCTGGCTGAAAAGAATGATACCAAGATGATACCTAAACCTGCAGGCATCATTCTGGTATAACCACTCAAAGTCGTGAATGGCGTACCTGAAGACAAAAAAATGGTTAACAATGGTTAACAATAAAGCACAGTAAAGTGTAAATAATTACACACCTGAAAAACAAACATGATAAAACATAATAACAATAACAATAACAATAAAACATTGCAGAATAGAATACAGTAAAAAAGAGCAGAACAATAGAGAGAGAGAATAGAGAGAGAGAGAACAATAAAACAACAACTATTTTTTTTTTATTTCATTTTTTTTTTTTTTTTACACTTTTTTTGTAACTAACTTTTATAACGGTAACCGGTTCCAGGTTCGGGTCTCTCAAAATGCGATGGCATCTTGGGAGACCCTGTGAAAGTGTGCCTAGTCTGTGCAATGCTGTACCCTACGCTAATACTCAACTAGTGAATGGTAGCGTTCAAAACATTCACCAATGCAAAGACCAGGATTGTCAGGACAGGAGGGACAATAATAGCGGGTGTCACGCCTATATCCACGCTTGCTGCAGACACGACATCTTTTTTGGGGGGGTTCGTTGGGTAGGGGTACTCGGGAGGACATAAAAATGCCTCTCATGCAGCCGACTGCATTTGGTTGGGGATGTGAATGGGGGAAGTACGGGCGCTGCAGAAGCGGTGGGTTCCCAATTAGGATTGGCGAATGCAGCAGGAAGGGCACTATGGGCACGACGGGCCTGTGTTTGTCTTTTTGGTGGCAGCGGGACACTACTTGTGCTTGCCACCTCACCAGCTTGAACTGCACTTATGGGACTCGCCACGTCACCACGTGTTACTGCAGTGCTGGTTTGACTACGACCGGGGTGTACTAGGCCGCTGGCGCTTGCCAGTTCACCAAAATGCTACAAAAAAAACTGTTAGCGATCGCAGGGATCAGGCCTGACTCTGCGAACGCTGCAGTTATGCGTTTAGTGTTTTGTAAGTGACAGTGATCGATCGATACTGCACTTGGGTGGGCTGGGCCGGGCCGGGCGGAGGGGCAAAACGCAGGTGCTAGCAGGTATCTGGGCTGATCCCGCTAACACTTCGTTTTTGGGAACCCTAAACTGCTGGTGAAGCTAGTATAGATCTGATCGGATCAGATATTGATGCGATCAGATACTATACCACTAAGGGAGGTGTACGGTGCGTGCGTGGGTGTTAGCGGTACTGGCGCTAATCTGACGCTGCCTGGGGCTGGTGCTTGCCAGTTCACCAAAATACTACCAAAAAAACTGTTAGCGATCGCAGGGTTCAGGCCTGACTCTGCGAACGCTGCAGTTATGCGTTTAGTGTTTTGTAAGTGACAGTGATCGATCGATACTGCACTTGGGTGGGCTGGGCGGAGGCACAAAACGCAGGTGCTAGCAGGTATCTGGGCTGATCCCGCTAACACTGCGTTTTTGGGAACCCTAAACTGCTGGGGACGCTAGTATAGATCTGATCGGATCAGATATTGATCCGATCAGATACTATACCACTAAGGGAGGCGTATGCTGCGTGCGTGGGTGTTAGCGGTACTGGCGCTAATCTGACGCTGCCTGGGGCGACGCATATCACCGCCGGGCGATCGGGGGGCTAAACCTTTATTCGGTAATAAACGGCAGGTTCCCTGACACTATAAAAAATAAACAAACTAACCAGCGTCACCCGTAACGGTTATACGGTGATCAGTGGTGAAAGGGTTAACTAGGGGGCAATCAAAGGGTTCAAACATTTATTAGGTAGTATATGGGGGTCCCTGACGCTATAAAACGCTGACGGCGAACCTAAATATTTACCTCACTAACTAGCGTCACCAGCGACACTAATACAGCGATCAGAAAAATGATCGCTTAGCGACACTGGTGACAGGGGGTGATCAAGGGGTTAAAACTTTATTAGGGGGGGTTAGGGGGGTACCCTAGACCTAAAGGGGGGTAACAGTAACTGTCCCAACACTGTAACTGTCACAAACTGACACTATGCAGTAATCAGAAAAAAAAAAAAAAACTGCTGGTGTCAGTTTGTGACAGGGGGGGGGGGGTGATTGGGGGGGGATCGGGGGGGGGGAAATCGGGGTGTTTTGTGTGCCTGGCATGTTCTACTGTGTGTGTGTGTGTTGGTGCACTCACATTGATGTCTTCTCTCCTCGGGCCGGAACGGAAATTACCGAGCCGAGGAGAGATGACATCATTTCCTTTGCTGCTGTTTAGCATACAGCAGCAAAGGAAGATTCTCATTGGCCGGCGGCGATCGCGAGGGGGGGGCCACGAACGGATGGTCTCCCCCTCATCACCGATCGCCGCTGGACAAAAGACGACCGCCTCGGGCACCGGGGGGGGGGGGTCCGATCGGACCCCCCACCCGCGGAAGGCAAATCACGTACCCTGTACGTGATTTTGCCTGTCCGTGCCACTTTGCCGACGTACATCGGCGTGAGGCGGTCGTCAAGTGGTTAACACATAACATGTACAGTCAGGTCCATAAATATTGGGACATCGACACAATTCTAATCTTTTTGTCTCTATACACCACCACAATGGATTTGAAATGAAACGAATAAGATGTGCTTTAACTACAGACTTTCAGCTTTAATTTGAGGGTATTTACATCCAAATCAGGTGAACAGTGTAGGAATAACAACAGTTTGTATATGTGCCTCCCAAAGTAATGGGACAATTGGCTGCTCAGCTGTTCCATGGCCAGGTGTGTGTTATTCCCTCATTATCCCATTTACAAGGAGCAGATAAAAGGTCCAGAGTTCTTTTCAAGTGTGCTATTTGCATTTGGAATCTGTTGTATGAGATCCAAAGAGCTGTCACTATCAGTGAAGCAAGCCATCATTAGGCTGAATAAACAAAACAAACCCATCAGAGAGATAGCAAAAACATTAGGTGTGGCCAAATTAATTGTTTGGAACATCCTTAAAAAGAAAAAAAAAAAAAAAAAAAAAGCACCGGTGAGCTCAGCAACACCAAAAGACCTGGATGACCACAGAAAACGACTGTGGTGGATGACCGAAGAATTCTTCCCTGGTGAAGAAAACACCCTTCACAACAGTTGGCCAGATCAAGAACACTCTCCAGTAGGTAGGTGTATGTGTGTCAAAGTCAACAATCAAGAGAAGACTTCAGAGTGAATACAGAGAGTTCACCACAAGATGAAAACCATTGGTGGGCCTCAAAAACAGGAAGGCCAGATTAGAGTTTGCCAAACAACATCTAAAAAAGCCTTCACAGTTCTGGAACAACATCCTATGGACAGATGAGACCAAGATCAACTTGTACCAGAGTGATGGGAAGAGAAGAGTATGGAGAAGGAAAGGAACTGCTCATGATCCAAAGCATACCACCCCATCAGTGAAGCATGGTGGTGGTAGTGTCATGGCGTGGGCATGTATGGCTGCCAATGGAACTGGTTCTCTTGTATTTGTTGATGATGCGACTGCTAACAAAAGCAGCAGGATGAATTCTGAAGTGTTTCGGGCAATATTATCTGCTCATATTCAGCAAAATGCTTCAGAACTCATTGGACGGCGCTTCACAGTGCAGATGGACAATGACCCGAAGCATACTGCGAAAGCAACCAAAGAGTTTTTTTAAGGGAAAGAAGTGGAATGTTATGCAATGGCCAAGTCAATCACCTGACCTGAATCCGATTGAGCATGCATTTCACGTGCTGAAGACAAAACTGAAGGGAAAATGCCCCAAGAACAAGCAGGAACTGAAGACAGTTGCAGTAGAGGCCTGGCAGAGCATCACCAGGGATGAAACCCAGCATCTGGTGATGTCTATGCGTTCCAGACTTCAGGCTGTAATTGACTGCAAAGGATTTGCAACCAAGTATTAAAAAGTGAAAGTTTGATGGATGATAATCTGTCCCATTACTTCTGGTCCCTTAAAAAGTGGGGGGCACATATACAAACTGTTGTAATTCCTACACCGTTCACCTGATTTGGATGTAAATACCCTTGAATTAAAGCTGAAAGTCTGCAGTTAAAGCATATCTTGTTAGTTTCATTTCAAATTCATTGTGGTTGTGTATAGAGCCAAAAAGCTAAGAATTGTGTCGATGTCCCAATATTAACGGACCTGACTATATATATATATATATATATATATATATATATATATATATATATATATATATATATATATATATATATATATATATATATATATATACACATATATCAAGTAAGGCAGTTTACTACATATGGTACAGAACGCATGCATGCAAGAGCACCAGGACCCCTCCAAAGCCTCCACAAGCAGAAAACAATTTAAGGGACATAAAGCTGATGAATAATAAGGGCTCAATGAACAAATAGAGTTGCATAGACTGGAGGTACTGTGCATCCAATGCATATGAGCACAAACAGCAAAAGAAACTGAAGGTACTTACTTAAATTTCAAACTAGTGTGTCTGTGATCACATGGATAATGGAAATTACCACCATTGTATAGCATAAATTGGGGAGACGAATCAAGAGCACATGGCCGTGGGGGAAACCCCTCACAACCTCCCTGGTAGAGTTGCTGATGCTTATCACAGATAGTATTGTATCAACTGGAATAGCCAAAAAATATACTCCAAGGAACATCTATAGTACCTATATTAATAACCCAAAATAAGGGCAAATGAGTATCAAAACCTTTAAGCATAAATACATTGGAGTAGCAAGCGTAGTGAAGGGTTCAGCAATCTGTCTAACTGACCTGAACACCTTAATAAGGCATGGTTAAAAAGGAGGAGCGGTATCATGCACCAATGAGAAGTCACCCCACCCAATTGCATGCTGCACAAACAAGGTGGTGAACAACCTAATTGGACTAATGCGGCACTCAAAGCAGGAACAAATCCTGCCAGTGTTCGCATGTGGCATGTAATAAAGCCACCATGGTGTCCCCCACCTCACGCTGCGGAAGTAACGTCATTCCCAGTTGACGGTTACAGTGGAGCCGTCAATACCGGTGGTGAAGAATCCACGGAGGGTTTATCAAAAGGTGCAGAAGTTACACCACATATTGCGCACTCAGAACCCAGGAGGCGCATCACTGGATGTCTGAGGCTGCACATCTCCATGACCACTAAGTGACCATACCAAAGGCCAGGGTGGAGAGTCCACCGGATGAAACGGCTAGTGGATAAGGAGAAAGCCCCCATTCCAGATGGGTCTGTATGGGGGCCACTTGTGCTGGGAATGGATTTCTACAGGGGGGTGCAGTAAGGGAGAGCCCGGAAGCCAGCTATTACCTCATAAAGCTGCTAATCTCAAAATTTAACCAAATTATTTGTCAACTTGGCAGTTTATTATGTACAGACATATTAATATTATGAGATTAGATCAAAAATGTGTTTATTACAAACCTAGCTATTACCGCATCAAACTACCAATATTGAATTATTTAGAATTTTTTCAAAAAATAAGCCTGACCGGCAAAGCGAAAGGAGAGAAAAGAAAAAGTGTCTCAATACATATAACAGGCCAGTGGAAAAGCCCAATAATGATGCACCAGTGTATAAATGCAATAATCTATATAAATTAGATGTTCTGTTCTACCAGAGCTAAAGCCTTGAAGAAAGGGGGATAGCTGAGAACTTCATTGAGTCCCTGAGGGCTATTGGCTTTGAGGCCAAAAATCCAGCAGGATTCCTTCTGCAGGACCCGCCTGTTCCAGTCGCCACCTCTGATGTTCGGATCCACGCATTCCAGAGCCCAAAATTGGAACTCGGGGACATGGTAGTCATGCATGTGGACCACGTGACGACCAATGGGGGGCATAAATATTTCCAATTTCCGCAGCATGGGTATGATCATATATTCTCCTCCAAAACTCGCGAATGGTCTTGCCAATATAAAATGCGCCACGAGGGTAGGTCATGATGTTTATGACACCAGTGGTTTGGCTATCCACATATCTTTTAGGGCGAAATATATGTCTGGGCAGTTGGCGATTTGGGGTTTCAGTATAAACTATTACTCACAGAGCCAGCAATAAATTATTACTCACAGAGCCAGATACAAATTAATACTCACAGAGACAGGTATAAAAAAGATTATAGTTACCATTAAGGAAAGGAGCACTCTCTTGCCCTGGAGCATCAGATCGAACCCGTTCACGGGCGGGAAGAGGAGTGGGCGTGTACTGCTTTCCCTATATGCGGCCGCAGCACCTCGTCGGCTTTCATGTGCAGCTACCGGTCACCTGGCAACCAGAACGCAAGAGAAGGAGGGCAGAAAAGCCAAGGCCACCACCTCCCCTATATGCGGCCGCAGCACCTTGCTGGCTTTCAAGCGCGGGAGGCCCGCCTCCTTGCGTCCTGGTTGCCAGGTGACCGGTGTCTGCGGGGCACATGTGCAAACTGCAGCTTTCAGCCATGCATATTGTCCTGTGGCCGGCCCTGCCAGCTTCTTATAAGACATGCGGCCTGGCAGCCCGGTGGTCCTCGGCCCACCGAGCAAACACCCGGTCTGCCCTATGGTCAGTCCGGGCCTGGTAGGGACTGATATGAATGTACAATGTACATGTTAAGCCCTCTGTAAATTTATGGCGCTATATAATAATAATACTCTGAGAAAAGAAGCCCTATATTAAATTTATACAGAATTACAGATACCACCGGCCCTTTGAAGGCAACCAAAATGGGAATGTGGCCTGCGATGAAATGGAGATTTATAACCCTGTTGTAGACACAACACAAATGTCTGCGAGAATCTCTACAAAGTGAGAGAAATACTCAGGCTTCATTCACGCGTTTGCTGTGGCCTGTACATCATGGATGAGCCATTTGTTTCTAGATCTGCCTGGAGCTGCATGCATGTAGTCTATAATACTCTAAATGGGGATGCGGCGGCTGTACAGACACAGATCCTAATTTGACAGGTTTGCAGAAGTGCACTGTCAAATTAAGATCTGCATTTGTGTACATACAGTGCTGCTTCCCCATAGAGTACCAACAGATGCCTAACCCAGCGCCCATATGAATGAAGCCTTATTTTAACTCCAAACATTGTACCCATTAGAAGATATTTTCTGTTCTGGCGACAACATAACAATTTAGATTTTTAATCACTTTATGTATAACTTGATAGGACAATCAGAGAAGTTAAATCACCAATTTAGCAGTGAGAACACCTCACAGCAAGATACCAATGGATTGTGGAAGCAAAGAATTCAATATTCTAATAGGGTCAGTGGATACCAAGAAACACATGAACAGCTGTACATTTCTCTGTAACACCACTTGGTACATGCATGCTTCATTACCTATGGTCACTATATATCTAGCGTTATTGTTATCACAAACATCTAAGCCAGAATGTTCTTCTGTGGGTCCCATCTACTTGGTGTACTCCCGGTACCATTGGAAGACAGCCACCAATGAAGCCCCTGCAGATAAAGAGGGGATAGCACTGCACTCCATGATCTACAACCAGGGTTTTTTTTTTTGCAGCAGGAATGCAGGGGAATAAAGCTCCAGCACTGAATGAATTGAGGGTTTATTATTGCTGGCTGTTGGGATATCCATTGTTGCTGGGGGATCTTTTGTTGAAGGGGGGGGTCTATTGTTGCTGGTGGGGGATCTATAGTTGCTGGGAGAGGTCCATTCTTGCTGGTTGCTGGATGATCTATTGATGCTGGGGAGGGTCCATTGTTACTGGGGTGTATCTATTGTAGCCGGGGTTGTATTTTGTTGCTGGGGGATCTATTGCAGTGTTGCTAACTTATTAGATTAAAATTTAATGAGAGGACACACAAAATTTACTTGGACAGCCAAGTTTTTATTGACATTTCCAAAAGTTACAAATTTACAGTTTTAAGTGCAATTTTCAGTACATAGTTAGTCAGGTTGAATAAAGACACCAGTCCATCCTGAGTGAGTGTCTACAATTGTCCCGATACATTGTGTCTCATTAAGATGCTCATCTATCATTATTATTTATTTATGGTACCCATATAGTGCCCTTAATTTACGCAGCGCTCCACACTCACATTGGTCCCTACCCTCAAGGAGCCCACAATCCAAGGTCCCCAACTCACATTCATATACTAGGGCCAATTTTTATTTTATTTTTTTGGACAGAAGCCAGTTAACCCACCAGCATGTCTTTTTGGAGTGTGGGAGGAAACCGGAGTACCCGGAAGAAACCCACGCAGGCACAGGGAGAACATGCAAACTCCAGGCAGGTAGTGTCATGGTTGGGATTCGAACCAGCAACGCTTTTTTACTGCGAGGCGAGAGTGCTACCCACTACACCACTGTGCTGCCCCTGTATTTAGGCTACAAACAAGTACAATATGCATTTTGACTTAAGGTAGATATTAAGGCAAAAACATATTTCTTATTTTTTTTTGATATAGTAAGTAGCTCAGGGAAAGGAAGGCTAGAAATTAGAATGGACGGCACACACATATGAAACTCACTCTCACAGTGACACTAACAGAAGTATGCAGCAGCACAGATGATGATATCTCACGACATGACACGTCCCCTCCTGAGTCACAGTGACAGTTTCAGTTTCTCTTGATGCCAGGTGGTCCCGTCAGTCCACTCCAGTCCAAACAGCATGGACAGTACCGCTCCCAGCTTGTCTTGCTCCCATCCCAGGCCCGCACACCAGGCTAAGGTTCAGTTGCACCATGATATCACATGACATACTCAGGCACTACCTCTGCCAGACCCGCTCCCTGACGGTGCCACCCGGACACACTGTAGCAGGCACTTGGAAGATCTTGGCCAGCCCAAGTGTCACAGTCATATTATTAACTGGAAAACTATTCCTGTCACTGGCATTTACTGGCAGGAGGAAAGTGCCCATGTTTTACTGGCTGCCAGTAAAAATACTGACGGTTGGAAACACTGGACTATTGTTCCTGGCTGCAGAGGATCTATTTTACTGCTTTTCTTGTTATCCTTAACAAATTCCTTACAACTTCCATAGTACCGCAAAATGATACTTGATTCTATATTCTCTAAATGGGGCAATGCTGAGAGGTGGAATCAAGGGATGGTGCTCAAAGGTGGGTAGAGGCAGAGAAAAGGGATGACCCAGAACGAGGGTGGGGGGCGCAGTACATGCACCTATTCTCTGAGGGAAAAAAAAAAAAAAAACCTGTCTACAGTAGACTTTGTGACTTTTGGCTTTAAGTACAAGTGTTTCCAGTTTTGTAATTGGTGCCAATTTTACCATTGGGCCCATATGTGCTTTATAGTACTCATGGTCCTTGGTGAATTTTTTAGCACTGTTATCCAGTCAGAACTGTGATATCAAAGTTATGTGGACTTAGCCCACAGATAGCAATTATATAACCCTTGCTCTAGTAATGATTTTTCCAAAATATAGCAAAATAAAGAGCATAATCTTACCAGATGAAGGTAGGGAGTCAATAAACTCATAAACACACTTTTCCATCTCATTAATGCTCGAAAATGGACGATTAGACCACACAGCTGCAGTTATAAGTGGACACTTCTCTATGATGTTCCCAAATACATCCAAAAACTCCTCGTAGCTCATGCCGTTTACAGCCTGTATATCCATTCTGGTAGTCCAGCACCAACAGAGAAAACAGATATGTGAGTACAAAAAGCTCCAGTAGAGACAGGTTTACAAATTGAGTTAATAAGTTCACTTTTAACTGATTACTGAACCATGAGGTCAGTGACCTTAGACTGAAGTCCTTTCCATGTGAGTGAAGACTCGCATCCACTGAAAAAGTGTTGATTAAATAAAAAAAATATATATATATATATTAAATGGAGACAACTGCAGGCTCTGCTAAAAGCCAATGCCAGAAAAGCAGTTAAGTGGGCACTCTTAAAGTGGAGTTCCACCCACTTTTACAACTCTTCAGCATCCCTCACTAAACTGTGCACTGAAAACAAATTGGATATTTTTTTTATTTATTTTCTCAGCACCTACTGTATATCTGCTGTATTCATTTTTCACTTCCTCCTCCCTGGCCGCGGCCCATCACATCATTTCCTGTTTGCAATGCCTTCTGGGAAGGGGCGGCAACTTCCTCTGAAACTGCCGTTGCTATGGAAACTTGACCTGAAACCTATTACACTGCTTGTGCTGCACTGAGCATGTGCGAGATCTGCAAGGATGAGATCCAGGAAGAAATACAGTCTGGCTTCAAATGCCCACACTTAAGATGGCCACGGCCTGCTGTAAGTTTATAAAATAACAAACTACTGCTATAAACTAACAAAACAGACCCTAGTTTACAGACTAACTTTACTAGAATACATTAAGCTTGTGTATTATAGGGGTACTTTTATTTAAAAAGTATAATTTTGGCCGGAACACCACTTTAAGTAGGGATGAACTTAGCTGTCATTGCTGGGCAAATGACCTGTGGGTGGGAGATTAACCACTCCACAGCTGCACATACACAACAAACAAAGGGGCAGGGAGTCTCGTGACATCATTGACCCAATGGGGGAGAATTACAAAAAAACTGCAGCATTTTATGAGCACAAGTGGCTGCATATGATGGGGCACAAGTGGCTGCATATGATGGGCACAACGGCGGTAAATGATGGCACAGTGCCTGCATTTGATGGGGGCGCAGTGAGGCTGCATGTGACGTTTTGGGGTTTTTTTTTTCAGTTTGTTTGCGCCCCCCCCCCAAAAAAAAAAAATGTAAGCACCAGTCGCCACTGCTCCTGGAGGAGACGGAGTTGTGAGGTGCTGCTGAGTGCAGCGGACAGTTTTATTATATTTGGTTTTTAGAAAGGAGGAATAGCTATATGTGACACGTGTTTGATTAACATTTGTTCTTGTATTGCTTTTTTTAGTCCTACAAAAGCATGTTCAATGTTTTAGATCACTAGGCATCATGATCATTGTGAATGTAACAGAATGTCCCTCATTCTGTTTACAATAAGGTTTATTCCAATTGGGTGCATTTGCCTTCTTTACTGAAAAAAATTGGTATCTCATTCTAACATGGCACTTTTTCCTCAAAATTCTCAAAGACCAGTTTACCATTTTTGCAGCATACCAGTTATTTCTTAAGTTCATTTTAAATGTTGCACCATAAGGATAATGTACAGGCTTTCAAAAGTGGTGTAAGAGAAAGTGGCATACACTTGCCACTTTTTAATAAATGGATCCCTTTATGTTTCTGTTATGGCCAACACTAAGTTGTTTGTTCATGAAACTGAGATAATCAGTGATAGTGAATAAATATTGTGATTATCGTGACCACTGTAATGAGGAGCGGATATGCTGTTCTCTATTTCTCATCACAGCACAATGAGAAGTAACGTGAAGAGGAAGCATATGAATGAATTCCTCTGCTTCACAAGTTACTGCTTGGCAGTCCCAGTAAAAGATAGAGCCGGCTATATATGTTACATGATTAAAGACCTATTGACGATGGACCATTCATGAATAATTATGTTTTTCTAAACAGGTGCTTGGCTAGAGACAGATTGCGATTTAGGAAACTACGCTGCAATGCTTTCTATGCTATCTATCAACAGATTTCAGGCCAAATAAGTTAACACTACCTCGGCTCCACCCTTCAGGGGGAGCTGAAAAGCAGAAGGAGCTCTTGAAGGTAGGCAGCACTGAACTATGGGAGATGTAATTTGAGAAAGAAATTCTGCTATGACAGTTAATGGACAATTGGATTACAATTTGCAAGGAGAGGAGTATTTTCCTGGGCTGAATACTGAGTGACTTCCTCTTGCTGTGAGGGGACCGGAGTGTGCACATCTAAATGTGCTACAAGCCTGTGCCCTGAGATAGAAACTGGAATGCTGTTATCCTGTGTGATGAGGACCAAAGTCATTCCAGGCAGATCCAGAAGTGAGCTGACACCTGAACAGTGGAACTGAAGCTGCTGTGTCGCTGGGACTGGTGAGAGGGCATTGCTGCCATTAACCTGTCGCTGCTTGCAGAAACTGAGAACATAGGGACAGGCCATCTAGCAGCCTTATTCACTGCATGCAGACTTTACTGGGACTATACTTATATGCACCACCATAAAGACTGGGCCCCAACGCTAGTGCTAAGGACTGCTCACCCAGTAAGCTGCTTCACAAGAACTTTGTATATTGCCCATAGTATGAGGGAGCCTTACATTTCATCATAGCCATCCATTAAGGCTTAATGTACACAGGACGTTTTTACAACCTCTCCTGAACAATTTAACTTGACAGATAGTAACCCACGTTTATAGAAAAAAAAAAAAAGGGAGCGTATGTCCTCTATGGGACTTTACATTGGGTTGCTGGCACTCAGTATTAGTACAAGAGTAGAGAAAGAACTTCTTTAAAAATATTTATTTATTGTAGAAAACTATAAAATTATTGACTATGACATATACCAAATTAAGCATCTAAAATGGATGCACATTGAAGATTTAGAAATATACACGGGACATTAAACCAATTCTATCAGAAAAGAATAATACACAATAGAAATAACCCAACGTTTCGAGGTGTTTTAGAAGTAAACCTCTTCTTTAGGGGTAGTGGGTTTAGTCACGTCGAAGTGTATGTCTATGATAAAACAATAAAGCAAAAAGAAGGAAAAAAAAAAGAGAAGAAAAACAATATCTGTAAGTATGTACAGCACAATAAGAAATAAAAAGTATATTGACAGTGAACATGGACAAGTTAATCAAATACATAATAACCATATTACATTAAAAAAAAGTACATATATTAGGTACTGACCATGTATATTGTAGATACTCTCCAAGAAATCTAGAACATCCAGTGAGGGATCGATCTGCCACAGCTCCACAGGGACCAGGAGACAGCAGGGACAAAGAAAGGTGGAAGTAAGAGGGAAAAGGACTGGGAGGCAAAAGAAAGCCCTAAAAAGATAGACCCCAAGTCCCCCAGATGGACAGTAAGCCAAAGCTGTCACAGCAGTTCCACAAAGGGCACCCCCAACGATGCACGTCCCACTCTGTAAAGGGGGTAAACCAGGACCAAGACTGAGGCAATGGTTCGCCACCTCTCCAAGTCACTAGAAAAAACATGTAAAAGGGGTTGCCATGTAACAAAATCTAATAAACCTTACAGGTACATGTAAAAAAATATATATATATGTCCAATAAAACTTGGTAAGTTAGATCAAGACATACCCTCAATCCTGACTTGCAATATACATGACCACAGGTATAGAGAGACAAAAAAAAAAAAAAGACCATGCTTGAGCGATCAGTTTAACTGCTTGCCGACCGCCGGCCAGGCGGCACAGCTCTCGTTGCGGGAGGGCATCATATGACGCCCTTGCTTCCCCGGCCCACCAGGGGGTGCACGCCCACCGTATCACTGGGGACCAGGTGCGCGTGCCCGGCGGCTGCGATGTCCGATCCAGGTCCTGTCAGAGGAGAGGAGACCGATGGTGTGTTCTCAGTACAGAGGAACACCGATCAGTCTCCTCCCATTGTGAGTCCCCTCCCCCTACAGTTAGAATCACTCCCTAGGAACATAATTAACCCCTCGATCACCCCCTAGTGTTAACCCCTTCCCTGCCAGTCACATTTATACAGTAATCAATGCATTTTTATAGCACGGATCGCTGTATAAAATGTGAATGGTCCCAAAAATGTGTCAAAAGTGTCCGATATGTCTGTCGCAATATTGCAGTCATGATAAAAAAAAAAAAAAAAAAATATATAATAAATAAAAATGCTATAAATCTATCCCCCTATTTTGTAGACGCTATAACTTTTGAGCAAAGCAATCAATATATGCTTATTGCGATTTTTTTTACCAAAAAATATGTAGAAGAATAGATATCGGCCTAAACTGAGGAAAAAAATGTGTTTTAAAGAAAAAAAAAAATTGGATATTTATAATAGCAAAAAGTAAAAAAATATTGTGCTTTTTTCTAAGTTGTCACTCTTCTTTTGTTTTTAGCACAAAAAATAAAAATCCCAGAGGTGATCAAATACCACCAAAAGAAAGCTCTATTTGTGGGGAAAAAAATGATAACAATTTAATTTGGATACAGCGTCCCATGACTGCGCAATTGTCATTCAAAATGTGACAGCGCTGAAAGCTGAAAAATGGCCTGGGCAGGAAGGGGGTGACCTGTATTGAGGTGATTAAGGGTAGAATGAATGTTATAATATAACCTCCCTCTGTTGTATTGGACTTCAGAAACCTGAAGAAATTAAACACAAGAGAGTGAAGTATTAGCTCTCCAAATAGGTAAAAATCATAATTAGATCAAACAGTTTTGTGTGCTAATGAACTTACCCAGCAGGGTTCAGTGTCTCACACTACTCTGTGGTCAGCTGTACAGCTGTCATGCAATAGGACAACCCTATGATATCGGTCAGCTGGTGTGAGAGGGAGGTATGGCAAGGGACCTGCTGGGATTGGTTGGATGCCCAACCCCCCCCCGCACGTCACCCAATAGATTTCAAACAGAGGCAGCGTCCAATTAGAACGCCGTTTAACGCGTGCCTACGTCACGCCGCTCCGTGAGGAGCGGAGCCGCATGACGTATAGGTGATGCCGCCTCGCGTCACAGTCCCGACATGTCCGTTGACATGGTAACCATGTATACAGACTGCCGGAAGAGAAGGAGGCGAGGTACGCCCAGCGGGCACACAACGCCCCCCCCCCCCCCTTCCTGCGCCGAGTGGAAACTGGGATGACAGCAGGAATTGGAAAAGGGGGAGATTGAAAAAGCAGACCTACCCACCTGTGAAGTCCCCTGATCCATCAGCAGTCGGGGGAGACCAATCGCCCAATTATCTGGATAAAGTTTCACGGAAACACAATTATACCAAAAAGAAAATATTTTAACATATATCGCTATGATACATTGGGGCTGATTTACTAAGAACAGTGCATTGCGCCGGGTTCATACCTTATTTGGTGCGCCGGATAAATCATTGATTGGGCGTGTGACCCGACGCACGTAGATGCGCGACGCGATAATAAATATGTAAACGGCAACTGGTGGCAGGGTCACTGCTGTTTTCTCATTGATAATAGCGCACGCCCATCTCATTGGATGTGAGGCAATTAGTAGTTGTTCTCAATTAATTAACCCTTTTGATGCTAATCTCATTCCTATCACTTCTAATATATCTTTGAAATGTTTTTTTTTCTATTTTTACACACATATTTCGATACATTACAAAGAACAGAAAAGTGTTTCTAAACCCAAAAAAAAAAAATATTTTCAGATCTTGTTTTTTTTTTTTTTTATTGACAGTTGTTCACAATTGTATAAAAGGCAATAAAAGGGGGCAGTACAAAAATGTATCAAGATCTTGATCTTTAACCACTTGCCGCCTGCCCTATTACAAAATGACGGCGGCAAAGTGGTTTGATATTCCTGACCGGACGTCATATGACGTGATCAGGATATCGAGCCACGGCGATCATTGTTGCGGGGTGTCAGTCTGACACCCTGCAACACCGATCTAAGTAAAGAGTCTCTGACGGAGACTCTTTACCACGTGATCAGCCGTGTCCAATCACAGCTGATCACGATGTAAATAGGAAGAGTCGGTGATCGGCTTTTCCTCACTCGCGTCTGACAGACGCTAGTAGAGGAGAGCCGATCGGCTGCTCTCTTGACGGGGGGGGGGTCTGTGCTGATTGTTTATCAGCACAGCCCCCCCGGGATCCCACCCAGGACCACCAAGAAAGCCACCCTGGACCACCAGGATGGCCACCACACTGAACCACCAGGTATGCCCCCTAGACCCCCAGGGAAATATCAATATGTGCCCAGACAGCTGGCAATCTGTGCCCAGGCAGCTGCCAATCAGTGCCCACTCCAATGCCTGCCAGTGCCACCAGGGATGCCTATCAGTGCCGCATATCAGTGCTGCGTATCAGTGCCACGTATCAGTGCCCAGCAGTGCTGCCTATCAGTGCCACCCTATCAGTGCCCAGCAGTGCCGTCTTTCAGTGCCCATCAGTGCCAACCAGTGCCGCCTATCATTGCCCATCAGTGCTGCATATCAATGCCGCCTACCAGTGCCCATTGTCAGTGCCCGTTCATTGGTGCCACCTCATCGGTGCCGCCTTATCAGTGCCGCCTTATCAGTGCCCATCAGTGAAAGAGAAAACGTACTTATTAACAAATTTTTTTAACAGAAACAAAAGCAAAACTTTTATTTTTTTCAAAATTTTCGGTCTTTTTTTATTTGTTTAGCAGAAAATAAAAACCGCAGAGGTGATGAAATACCACCAAAAGAAAGGTCTATTTGTGGGAACAAGAAGGTGTCTAAGTGTCCTGTATTGAAGAGGTTAAACGTGACCATACACCGCAATCTTAAAAAAAAATAGACAAATTAGATTAGGCAAGAGCCTGTTTGATTTCCAAAAATTTGAATGAATTGTTCAAGTGCGTCTTCCTGTTACCTATTTTGCAGAAATATCAAGTTATACAGAGATTGGCCAATCAGATTGCATAGTGCAGTTTTGGAATGTAGATGTGCCATGACCCACTTGTATTTTCACAAGTGGACACAAGAACCTCCATCTATAGTTACATATTTGTGCAGCACAGTGGTGTAGTGGTTAGCACTTTCACCTAGCAGCAAAAAGGGTTGCTGGTTCGAATCCTGCCCATGATACCATCTGTCTGGAGTTTGCATGTTCTCCCTGTGCCTGTGTGGGTTTACTCCAATTTCCTCCCACAATCTAAAAACATGCTGTAAATTGGCCCTAATATATATGAATGTGTGTTAGGCACCCACACAAGCACCACCCCATGTTAACCACTTGCCGACCGCCTACCGCATATATACTGCGGCAGAATGGCACGGGCAGGCAAAATCACGTACCCGTACGTGATCTGCCTCCCGCGGGCGGGGGGTCCGATCGGACCCCCCCCCGGTGCCATCGGCGGTCGGCATTTGACTGGGAGCGTCGGGAGGCGAGGGGGAGACCATCCGATCGTGGCCCCCCCCTCGCGATCGCTCCCAGCCAATGGGAGTCCTCCTCTGCCTGTGTGTCGTTTCACACAGGCAGAGGATGTGATGTCATCTCTCCTCGGCTGGGCAGTTTCCGTCCCAGCGCCGAGGAGAGAAGACAAGTGAGTGCACCAAACACACACACACACACAGTAGAACATGCCAGGCATATTTACACCCCCGATCCCCCCCCCGATCGCCCCCCGATCCCTCCCCAATCACCCCCCCCCCCCCCTGTCACAAACTGACATTAGCAGTATTTTTTTTTTTTTTCTGATTACTGCATAGTGTCAGTTTGTGACAGTTAGTGTTAGGGCAGTGAGTATTACCCCCCTTTAGGTCTAGGATACCCCCCTAACCCCCCCTAATAAAGTTTTAACCCCTTGATCACCCCCCCTCACCAGTGTCGCTAAGCGATCATTTTTCTGATCGCTGTATTAGTGTCGCTGGTGACGGTAGTTAGGAACGTAAATATTTAGGTTCGCCGTCAGCATTTTATAGCGACAGGGACCCCCATATACTATCTAATAAATGTTTTAACCCCTTGATTGCCCCCTAGTTAACCCTTTCACCACTGATCACCGTATAACTGTTACGGGTGACGCTGGTTAGTTCGTTTATTTTTTATAGTGTCAGGGCACCCGCCGTTTATTACCGAATAAAGGTTTAGCCCCCCGATCGCCCGGCGGTGATATGCGTCGCCCCAGGCAGCGTCAGATTAGCGCCAGTACCGCGAACACCCGCGCACGCAGCATACGCCTCCCTTAGTGGTATAGTATCTGATCGGATCAATATCTGATCCAATCAGATCTATACTAGCGTCCCCAGCAGTTTAGGGTTCCCGAAAACGCAGTGTTAGCGGGATCAGCCCAGATACCTGCTAGCACCTGCGTTTTGCCCCTCCGCCCAGCCCAGCCCAGCCCACCCAAGTGCAGTATCGATCGATCACTGTCACTTACAAAACACTAAACGCATAACTGCAGCGTTCGCAGAGTCAGGCCTGATCCCTGCGATCGCTAACAGTTTTTTTGGTAGCGTTTTGGTGAACTGGCAAGCACCAGCCCCAGGCAGCGTCAGGTTAGCGCCAGTACCGCTAACACCCATGCACGCACCGTATACCTCCCTTAGTGGTATAGTATCTGATCGGATCAATATCTGATCCGATCAGATCTATACTAGCGTCCCCAGCAGTTTAGGGTTCCCAAAAACGCAGTGTTAGCGGGATCAGCCCAGATACCTGCTAGCACCTGCGTTTTGCCCCTCCGCCCGGCCCAGCCCACCCAAGTGCAGTATCGATCGATCACTGTCACTTACAAAACACTAAACGGATAACTGCAGCGTTCGCAGAGTCAGGCCTGATCCCTGCGATCGCTAACAGTTTTTTTGGTAGCGTTTTGGTGAACTGGCAAGCACCAGCCCCAGGCAGCGTCAGATTAGCGCCAGTACCGCTAACACCCACGCACGCAGCATACGCCTCCCTTAGTGGTATAGTATCTGATCGGATCAATATCTGATCCGATTAGATCTATACTAGTGTCCCCAGCAGTTTAGGGTTCCCAAAAACGCAGTGTTAGCAGGATCAGCCCAGATACCTGCTAGCACCTGCGTTTTGCCCCTCCGCCCGGCCCGGCCCAGCCCACCCAAGTGCAGTATCGATCGATCACTGTCACTTACAAAACACTAAACGCATAACTGCAGCGTTCGCAGAGTCAGGCCGGATCCCTGCGATCGCTAACAGTTTTTTTTGTAGCGTTTTGGTGAACTGGCAAGCGCCAGCGGCCTAGTACACCCCGGTCGTAGTCAAACCAGCACTGCAGTAACACTTGGTGACGTGGCGAGTCCCATAAGTGCAGTTCAAGCTGGTGAGGTGGCAAGCACAAGTAGTGTCCCGCTGCTACCAAAAAGACAAACACAGGCCCGTCGTGCCCATAGTGCCCTTCCTGCTGCATTCGCCAATCCTAATTGGGAGCCCACCGCTTCTGCAGCGCCTGTACTTCCCCCATTCACATCCCCAACCAAATGCAGTCGGCTGCATGAGAGGCATTTTCTTTATGTCCTCCCGAGTACCCCTACCCAACGAACCCCCCAAAAAAGATGTTGTGTCTGCAGCAAGTGCAGATATAGGCGTGACACCCGCTATTATTGTCCCTCCTGTCCTGACAATCCTGGTCTTTGCATTGGTGAATGTTTTGAACGCTACCATGCACTAGTTGAGTATTAGCGTAGGGTACAGCATTGCACAGACTAGGCACACTTTCACAGGGTCTCCCAAGATGCCATCGCATTTTGAGAGACCCGAACCTGGAACCGGTTACAGTTATAAAAGTTAGTTACAAAAAAAAGTGTAAAAAAAAAAAAAAAAAACACAAACAAAAATATAAAATAAAAATAGTTGTCGTTTTATTGTTCTCTCTCTCTCTATTCTCTCTCTATTGTTCTGCTCTTTTTTACTGTATTCTATTCTGCAATGTTTTATTGTTATTGTTATTGTTATTGTTATTGTTATTATGTTTTATCATGTTTGCTTTTCAGGTATGCAATTTTTTATACCTTACCGTTTACTGTGCTTTATTGTTAACCATTTTTTTGTCTTCAGGTATGCCATTCACGACTTTGAGTGGTTATACCAGAATGATGCCTGCAGGTTTAGGTATCATCTTGGTATCATTCTTTTCAGCCAGCGGTCGGCTTTCATGTAAAAGCAATCCTAGTGGCTAATTAGCCTCTAGACTGCTTTTACAAGCAGTGGGAGGGAATGCCCCCCCCCCCCCCAACATCTTCCGTGTTTTTCTCTGGCTCTCCTGTCTCAACAGGGAACCTGAGAATGCAGCCAGTGATTCGGCCAGCTGACCATAGAGCTGATCGGAGACCAGAATGGCTCCAAACATCTCTATGGCCTAAGAAACCGGAAGCTACGAGCATTTTATGACGTAGATTTCGCCGGATGTAAACAGCGCCATTGGGAAATTGGGAAAGCATTTTATCACACCGATCTTGGTGTGATCAGATGCTTTGAGGGCAGAGGAGAAATCTAGGGTCTAATAGACCCCAATTTTTGCAAAAAAGAGTACCTGTCACTACCTATTGCTATCATAGGGGATATTTACATTCCCTGAGATAACAATAAAAATGATTTAAAAAAAAAAAATGAAAGGAACAGTTTAAAAATAAGATAAAAAAATAATAATAATAAAGAAAAAAAAAAAAAAAAAAAAAAAAAGCACCCCTGTCCCCCCTGCTCTCGCGCTAAGGTGAACGCAAGCGTTGGTCTGGCGTCAAATGTAAACAGCAATTGCACCATGCATGTGAGGTATTGCCGCGAAGGTCAGATCGAGGGCAGTAAGTTTAGCAGTAGACCTCCTCTGTAAATCTAAAGTGGTAACCTGTAAAGGCTTTTAAAGGCTTTTAAAAATGTATTTAGTTTGTCGCCACTGCACGTTTGTGCGCAATTTTAAAGCATGTCATGTTTGGTATCCATGTACTCGGCCTAAGATCATCTTTTTTATCTCATCAAACATTTGGGCAATATAGTGTGTTTTAGTGCATTAAAATGTAAAAAAGTGTGTTTTTTCCCCAAAAAATGCGTTTGAAAAATCGCTGCGCAAATACTGTGTGAAAAAAAAAAATGAAACACCCACCATTTTAATCTGTAGGGCATTTGCTTTAAAAAAAATATATAATGTTTGGGGGTTCAAAGTAATTTTCTTGCAAAAAAAAAATAACTTTTTCATGTAAACAATAAGTGTCAGAAAGGGCTTTGTCTTCAAGTGGTTAGAAGAGTGGGTGATGTGTGACATAAGCTTCTAGATGTTGTGCATAAAATGCCAGGACAGTTCAAACCCCCCCCAAATGACCCCATTTTGGAAAGTAGACACCCCAAGCTATTTGCTGAGAGTCATGTTGAGTCCATGGAATATTTTATATTGCGACACAAGTTGCGGGAAAGAGACAATTTTTTATTTTTTTTATTTTTTTTTGCGCAAAGTTGTCACTAAATGATATATTGCTCAAACATGCCATGGGAATATGTGAAATTACACCCCAAAATACATTCTGCTGCTTCTCCTGAGTACGGGGATACCACATGTGTGGGACTTTTTGGGAGCCTAGCCGCGTACGGGACCCCGAAAACCAAGCACCGCCTTCAGGCTTTCTAAGGCCGTAAATTTTGATTTCACTCTTCACTGCCTATCACAGTTTCGGAGGCCATGGAATGCCCAGGTGGCACAAAACCCCCCCAAATGACCCCATTTTGGAAAGTAGACACCCCAAGCTATTTGATGAGAGGTATAGTGAGTATTTTGCAGACCTCACTTTTTGTCACAAAGTTTTGAAAATTGAAAAAAGAAAAAAAAAAATTTTTTTTCTCGTCTTTCTTTATTTTCAAAAACAAATGAGAGCTGCAAAATACTCACCATGCCTCTCAGCAAATAGCTTGGGGTGTCTACTTTCCAAAATGGGGTCATTTGGGGGGGGTTTTGTGCCACCTGGGCATTCCATGGCCTCCGAAACTGTGATAGGCAGTGAGGAGTAAAATCAAAAATGTACGCCCTTAGAAATCCTGAAGGCGGTGCTTGGTTTTCGGGGTCCCGTACGCGGCTAGGCTCCTAAAAAGTCCCACACATGTGGTATCCCCATACTCAGGAGAAGCAGCTAAATGTATTTTGGGGTGCAATTCCACATATGCCCATGGCCTGTGTGAGCAATATATCATTTAGTGACAACTTTGTGCAAAAAAAAAAAAAAATTTGTCACATTCCCGCAACTTGTGTCAAAATATAAAACATTCCATGGACTCAACATGCCTCAAAGCAAATAGCTTGGGGTGTCTACTTTCCAAAATGGGGTCATTTGGGGGGGTTTTATGTCATCTGGGCATTTTATGGCCTTCAAAACTGTGATAGGTAGTGAGGAGTAAAATCAAAAATGTACGCCCTTAGAAATCCTGAAGGCGGTGCTTGGTTTTCGGGGCCCCGTACGCGGCTAGGCTCCCAAAAAGTCCCACACATGTGGTATCCCCGTACTCAGGAGAAGCAGCTAAATGTATTTTGGGGTGCAATTCCACATATGCCCATGGCCTGTGTGAGCAATATATCATTTAGTGACAACTTTTTGTAATTTTTTTTTTTTTTTGTCATTATTCAATCACTTGGGACAAAAAAAATGAATATTCAATGGGCTCAACATGCCTCTCAGCAAATTCCTTGGGGCGTCTACTTTCCAAAATGGGGTCATTTGTGGGGGTTTTGTACTGCCCTGCCATTTTAGCACCTCAAGAAACGACATAGGCAGTCATAAATTAAAGGCTGTGTAAATTCCAGAAAATGTACCCTAGTTTGTAGACGCTATAACTTTTGCGCAAACCAATAAATATACACTTATTGACATTTTTTTTACCAAAGACATGTGGCCGAATACATTTTGGCCTAAATGTATGACTAAAATTGAGTTTATTGGATTTTTTTTAGAACAAAAAGTAGAAAATATCATTTTTTTTCAAAATTTTCGGTCTTTTTCCGCGTATAGCGCAAAAAATAAAAACGGCAGAGGTGATCAAATACCATCAAAAGAAAGCTCTATTTGTGGGAAGAAAAGGACGCAAATTTCGTTTGGGTACAGCATTGCATGACCGCGCAATTAGCAGTTAAAGCGACGCAGTGCCGAATTGTAAAAAGTGCTCTGGTCAGGAAGGGGGTAAAACCTTCCGGGGCTGAAGTGGTTAAAAAAATATTTTTTTTCCTTAATGTGCAAATAAGGATCATCTCTTCCTCAGAGAACTTAGCAGCAGTACAAGCAACTTCCTGTAGGGGCGTGATGTCATTCTGGCCACCGCTTTCCGAGAACCACATATGTGCATACCTGTGCGCACACAGAAGTTGTGCATCTCACATACACAGCGGTCGTGCATCTAGATGCATTTGGCGCATCTAGCTGCAGAAACCCAATTTTTATGTAAATTAATAGTAAAGCAAATGCAGATTTCCAGGACTGAATAACAAATGTTTCTAGTGAAAGGCAACTGGTGTTTTCTATTAAACAAGGTCTAAATGGGCCATTGACATGCATCGCAGACACCGTTATACTTAGGAATGAGTTTTTGCAAAGTTAAACTAAATTAAATTCTATTATTTTTGCTTGGGGATAGAGTGCAGAGGCATTAGAAGTCTTGTCAGTTTTTGAGGATGTCTGCACCCCTGATAGGGTGAAGACACCTCCCAAATGTTGCCACTTTCTCCATCAAATTTATTCACTTCCTGTCACATAGCCAAACAGGAAGTGAGGGTAAAACCCTACCAATGACTTTCCTTGGGGACACACAAGTCAATATAAATAGTTTCACCATTAGGTAAATTGCACTCTAGCATTTTGCTCTGTAAACCCCAAATTATTAGGGCTCTTTCACACGGGGCGGATCAGTGATGATCCGCCCCGTGAACACCCGCTTGCTCAGCGGGGATCGCTCCGCCGATCCCCACTGAGCAGGAAGATGACAGGTCTGTCTCTGCACACTGTGCAGCGACTTACCTATCAGAGCGCCGCTCTCCCCTATGGGGGATTGGATGATGACGGACCGTAGTGTCCATCGTCACCCGATCCGATCACGGATGGAAAAGTAGGGTTTCCGACGCTCCATAGGGATACATGTATGTCCGTTTTTCATCCGAAAACGGAAGGATGAAAAACAGACATACGGATCGTCAGTGTGAAAGAGCCCTGAGGCATCTTGGACTTTGGGGTTTATTTACTAAAGGCAAATCCACTTTGCACTACAAGTGCACTTGGTGGAGATCCGAGGAGGGACATGCAAGGAAAAAAAAAAAACACACCATTTTTGCTTCTACATGATTGGATGTTAAAATCATCAGTGCTTCCCCTCAGATTTTCAGCGACTACACTTGTATTGCGAGTGATTTTGCCTTTATTAAACCCAAAAATATAAAAAAAATTTGGGGTGTACACAACAAAGTGCTAGAGTGCAATTTGCCTAATGGGGACACTAGTTAGATTGACCTGTGTGTCCCCAAGGAAAGGCATTGGTAGGGTTTTACCCTCACTTCCTGTTTGGCTATGAGACAGGAAGTGAAGCCAATTTTAAGAAAGGGGACACAAAGCCCAACCTAAAAAAAACAAGCAGGGGTTCTAACACTCACTTGGTTTCCCTCAAATGCCCAAAATTAGAATATGATTGTCTTGAGCTAGATTTTAGCTCAGTGCTCTAAATCAGTGCTTCTCAACCCTGTCCTCAAGTACCCCCAACAGGCCACGTTTGCAGGTTTTCCTTCATCTTGCACAGGTGCTTTAAATCAGTCAATGGCTTGGTATTTTGTTAATGTGTGCAGAGGAAGGAGTATCGGAAGCGACGATCGTGCTAACAAAGGTACAATTTTAACTTGGGGCATCAGTGGCCTATACTGCTTATAGATTGAGGCCTATATTGGGACAAGATTAGGAGAGTTTAGCCAGACATTAGGGTTTGTCTTGTGCTGTGTCTTGCAGATAAAATGGATCGATTCAACAATCACGACTTCCTCCCCCAATTCATTGATCTGTACAGGGAGCTGCCCTGTCTGTGGCAGGTAAAACACCCCTTTTATAATAATAAAATAAAGAGGAAGGCATCGCTGGATCAATTGATGGAATTGGTGAAGCCGCAGATCCCCATGGCAACCATCAACTATTTGAAGTGCAAAATTGGTGGCCTGAGGACCCCTTATAATAGGGGGCGCAAGAATGTCCAGGATTCCATGAGATCAGGGGCAGCAGCAGATGACATTTATGTACCCAGGCTGTGGTACTATGAGAGACTGCGATTTTTGTCAGACCAGACTGAAATCAGGCAATCACTCTCAACTCTTCCTTCCACGCTTCTTCCACCTCAGCTGAGGCTTCCGATGTCCACCCTGGGCCTTCCACCCAGGATGAAGTGGAGGAGCCCAGCTTGAGTCAGGTATAGCATTGTTCAACATATTTCTCAAAATTGTGTGTGATTGATGAACAATAAACTAAAACTAAGTCCCATTTTCATACACAGGAAAGCCTCAGCCAGGAGGAGGCTGTGGAAAGTGGCAGCCAGGAGGTGGCGGGGGAAAGTGGCAGCCAGGAGGTGGCCGGGCCCAGTAGCCTGACCGAATCGCAGGTTCCTCCCCTCCGCCTTCCAACAAAAAGGCCCAGGAAGGGGAGGAACGTGGAGGAGTCAGCACTTACTTTGATTCGACGGGCTACTGTGGCCCTCAGAACCGCCCCCAATGTTCAAGAGGCCTGTGCCTGCATGACAGCCAGCAAAATTCAGGAAATGGAGGTGGGCCAATGCCTCATTTGTGAGGAAGTGATCTATCAGGCCCTGAATAAGGGGTTGAGGGGCGAACTCACAAACAAAAGCCATGTTTGTGAGTTCGACCATCCTCCTCCTCCTCCATCTCCTGCCACAACTCCAACACCACAGCCACAGCCTGGAAGCAAGCGAGGTAGGAAGAAAAGAGAGTGATGGCCTGGGTTCAGTCTGGTCTGACAAAAGACACAGGCTGTTGTATGACCACAGCCTGGGGACATATATGTCATCTGCTGCTGTTCCTGATCTCTCGGAGTCCTGGACCGGATTGTGCTTCCTATTAAATGTACTCCTCAGGCTATCAATTTTGCCTGTCAAATAGTTGATGTGTGCCCTGGGGTACAAAGGCTTTGCCGATTTCAACAGTTTATCCAGCGTTGCCTTCCTCATTATTTTGTTATGACCCCTAATAAATCTCTATTTTTTTCACAAATACTTGGCTATGTGTTTTACTTCAAAAAGGACAGTTTGTTTGTAAGTAGGCAGGTACATTTCAAAAATACAATGTCAAATTAACAAGGGACACCAACACCAACCAACCCCTTAGGTTAAAAAATACAAGATAATAATGGTGTCGTGGTAACTTGACACACAAAACGACTAAAAATATTATGGAGATCACTAGAAAAAAACCATTAAAAAAAAAACAGGAGATCTTGATAAAAAAAAAGTAGATCACTATAAAAAAAAACTATAAACAATTATTCTGGAGATCTGGTGAAAAAAAAAATAAAGATTATTCAGGAGATCACGAGAAATAATAAAGAAATCAGTTTGTCAGAACTCTGTGTAAATATCAGCAACAAAAAGACTTTATTATTCTAGCA
This sequence comes from Lithobates clamitans, assembly GCA_037952925.1. Classification (NCBI taxonomy): domain Eukaryota; kingdom Metazoa; phylum Chordata; class Amphibia; order Anura; family Ranidae; genus Lithobates; species Lithobates clamitans. The sequence continues at coordinate 5,234,991 of JBBGZY010000390.1, forward strand.
TTATAAAGAAGAAGAGAATGCGCTGCATTAAAAGATTTAAAAATTTGCAGCGTGACGAATGTGCTATCTCCATTACGAAATGCTAGTTTTACCAGACCGAGCGCTTCCGTCTCGTACTTGATTCAGAGCATGCGTGGAATTTTGTGCGTCGGAATTGTCTACACATGCTCGGAATTTCCGACAACAAATTTTGTTGTTAGAAAATTTGAGATCCAGCTCTCAAACATTTGTTGTCGGAAATTCCGACAGCAAATGTCCGATGGAGCCTACACACGGTCAGAATTTCTGACAACAAGCTCACATCGAACATTTGTTGTCGGAAATTCCGACCGTGTGTACGCGGCATTACAGTGCACTCTATAGCAGCTATAGACTATTGGTTACAGAGAAGTTATCGAAGCGTTAATCACTATTGCTGTTACTGTTGCCTATGCCATTGCTTATTGCTGCTTTTGTGTATTACCAGTTTTACTCTAATTTAGCTGCATAGAATTCCATTTAAGCAGCTATAACCTAGTGGTCATATTGTCTAGTGAATTGTGATTGACCTTCTTGAATTCTTGAATTTAATTCTTTACTTGCTCATTTATGTACATACCAGGTGCGGACTGACCATTGGGCACTTGGGCAATGCCTGAGGGCCCGGGGTCAGTAGAGGGCCCCATGAGAGGCTTAGTCTGCCCCTGGAGGTGCCCACACCTTATTATGCAGAAAAGAGAAGGTTTAAACCCAGAGGAGGCAGTGAACCATGGCATCCCTGCAGATGGTTTATGCAGCACTGGGAGAGGACTGGCCGGGATGAGAGAGTGAATGTGGAGCCATGGGGATGATGGCAACAGCAGCCACTCCAGCCACCTGTCCCCCTGGGGAATTCAACATAGGGGCAGGGCCACAGTCCACATCCCCGCCATGGGGGACAGCTGGTGCTAAACTTTAGAGCTGAAGGCAGCAGAGTGCACTGCAGAATGGAGGCATCCTAAAGCTAGCCACCTGCCTTGTGTGCAGCAGGTCAGTGTGTAATCGCCAGCCCAGCAGTTTAGTGTGTCACTCTGGTTTAATCTATACCAGCCAGGCTGAGTGTTCCTGCCCGGTGCCCATCCACCAGGTACTATTCCCTACCCTATATCTAATAACCCTGATTTCTATATACACAGAGTGCACACTGATATCTGTACACTGAGTGCCACTCAGTGTACAGGTATCAGTGTTGTATATAAGGAATAGCACTCAGTATACAGATATCGGACTGACCACTCGGGCACTGCCCGAGGCCAGTAGGGGGGCCCCATGAGAGGCTCCTGCCCTGGACTTCACTCATTCCTACTTCATACGGAAAAAGGTCAAAGTGGGGAGGAGCGGGCTGACATAGGATGGGGGTGGTGTGTACATGGAGGGCACAGTCTGTATGGCTGGGGACAATGTACGTGCTCTGCTCCTCCACAGGTGAGGGGTCCCATGATGAAGAAGAAGCCCGCCCATTGTCCTATGCTGTGTCCGGGGACAGCTCTGCTCATGTCCCTTCCTCTCTGTGCTGGATCTGATCACACTGTCAGCCCAGTCTGGGCTCTGCTCCCCCCCCCCATCTTTTTTTTCTCTGCCTGACCTGTGGCAGGGGAGAGCCTCTGCTATGCTTGAGCTGGGGGACAACCCCTGGACCTCTCTTTCTCACTCCCTCACCCCCTCTTTTTCTCACCCCCCCCCCACCACTTCTCTCTCTCGCCCCCCCCCCCATCTCTATCTCTCACCACAATGTTTAAAGGCAAACCAGATTGGGCCTCATTAATACCCAAATAATTGGACCCTTTCAATAAGGATTTTTCAATTAGGGTCTGTTCACACCATTGTGGTGTGTCACTGTGTGCATTATTGCAATGCATGCAGCAATGCACTAATTGTGTCACGGTGCACTGCGCTTTCAAAAATTCTGCATGCATGATCTTTGGTCCACTGTGATGTGTTGGGCAGCCCATTCAAGTGATTCAGCATCCTGCGATAACAACAACCTGTAACCTGGATAAGGATGTTGAGTGAAAGAAATTACAATGCAGGACTGATAGTAAAGTTCTGTAGATTTGGTCTGTAGGTTATACAGTATCCTGAACTTCAGTCCCTGACTGTTCCTATAGAGAAGACTAACCATCATTCATTGCATCTGGTAAAGAAAATCTCTGTGTTTGTATCATGTGATGTGCTACACTGTCTGCTCATCCTTTTAAAATGTAAATCTTGATTAATTCTTTGATATAGAAAAAAGTCAGCGCTAGAAGATCAGTGTCAGCTAGCAGCAAAGGTCAATATACAAAACCTCTTAACAGTGTCATAAAAAATGTGTAGCGCCGAAAGCAAAAATAAAAATATATATATAAACAGTCATTTGTACACTTTTACAGTGTATGTAAACACCTGTGTAACACTGAAGTGAACAAAGTAATATACGGTAATAAGTGCATGACAAAGTATTTGCATTTATGCTGAAAATAAAGTTCACTTTATTAGTCAAAAACTGCGTCTGTGTTAATCTTCCACCAACATAGATTCTGTTGCACCACATGTCACCAGCGTCCACCACTAAACACTCCCATCTGCTAAGGTGCAAAAGGAAGCAGCAAACAGTGCTGTGTGTGATATGTGATGATAATCACTCAACTTCACCAATCCTCCAATGCCTACAAGCCACGAAATTCGTCACGGCTAGGGGGCAGCCAACCAGCACCTCGGCACTATATGGGGAAATCGCTCACCACATGGAGCCACAGAATTTTATATAGTGTAGTATTTATTTATGAAACGGCTATTTATTTATAATACAGCATTAAAACCATCAGAAGTGAAAAGTGCACTCTCCAAGATGGCAGCTAATCCCGGGAATGGAAGCGGCGGCGTGACGTAAGTGTGTAGCTCCGCCCCTACGGGTTTTATGTGAGGGCACTTCTTCAGGGGACTCTAGCATGCTGACGTATCCAACTTTGCACCCTACATAGCCTGCTAATTGCCCCTAATTGGCCAGTATAGACTGTGTAAGAACAGGCACCATATTAATGAAGCTTATGTCCATAACACTGAGTGGTGGCCATTACCATAGTCAAGCACTCTATAACCTCAATATAAGACTAGGTGCCATTTTATAGGAGACCAACTGCTCCATAAAGCATAGTGCAAATATAGGAGCCATTTTTAAGAGTCCAAATATGAAATATAAAATATTTAAAATATTTAAATAACAGCCTTCTATAACCGAGATCAAAGTGTATTAATTAATAAAGGATTACACAGCTTAATAGCAGTATATAGAAAAATAGTTTAGTTTAGTGGTGGAGGCTGGTGACACACATGGTGCAACAGAGTCCATGTTGGTGGAAGATAAACATTGACATTTTTTTTGACAGTTTTTGATTTAGGACAGCTATACACGGTGCAAATCTCGGCCGGTTCAGCAGGAACCGGTCCAAATTCGAAACGTTAATGGGCAGGCTGAATGTATCAAGTTGATCGATCATACAACTTGGGTACAACCAGCCTGCCGGATTATCTTGCGATTATTGCTAGCTTCTCCCAGCAGAGATGGCTTCCCCCACCCCCCTGCTAGGGGAACACAATGGCCCGGCAGGAATGCTTCCTGCATCAACACTGTCTGTGTTGATGGGGGAATCGAGCTAATTTCTTTTCTGCAACCATGGGTTGTAAGAAATCTGCTTCGTGTATGGCCGGCCTTAAAGTGGACTTTATTTTCACTTTATATGCAAATACTTTGTAATGCATTTATTATATTACTTTGTTCACTTCATTGTTACACAGGTGTTTTCATACACTGGAAAGGTGTATGAATGACTGTTTATAATATATGTTTTGGCTTTTGGCACTGCAAATTTTTGGGATGAATTATTTGCTGTTAATAGTTAAAAAAAAACAAAAAAAACAAAGAATCATTTTGTATATTATGAAAATGTTGGATTTTGTAGCAGGGGAGATTTTCACACAAGCAGAATGTAAAAAAGGCACAGAAACCATGCAGATTTAATATATGCATTATATTTATTGCAAAATGCAGTAACGTGTACAAAATTCTTGTGAGCTGTGAAGCACACTTTCTTTTAGCTTATCATTACTTTAAGTGCAATACACAGTAGTTTATAGCAGTGCATAACAAGAATAGTGTAAAGCAGTGTTTCCCAAACAGTGTCTTAAAGCAAGCCTGTGCTTTCGACATGTGAAATAATGAAACAGGTTCTCTTTAATCTCATCTATCCAGGAACAAATTGTTGCTTTCCTTCACTCCCTGATGCTGTGTTTAGCCGTCGGAAGCTAGGAAAGCATCCCTATGTAAGCTCCAACTCCAGTCAGAGCTTACATAGGGCTGAGGGCTCTTTCCCCACCACCACAATACAATACTGGGCCAATCACCAAACACTGTCAGATGAGAGGATGGCGAGTGAGCCACATGCTCCTCCATACTTACAGTAGATGTGTCCAGTATTTTCTTTTTCTCAAAGGCTGAATGAAGTGGCCGGGAAGTGAAAGAAAAGTGGGTATGTTTTGCATGGGTGGAGACTTCAAAGAAAACCTGTTGGTTTGCCCATAGTACATGCCATTATTTAATCCTGTAAAAGTGCAACTGCAAGCAAACATACATACACAAGTGAAATGCTGACCTACAGATAGAGATATATAAAAACCTATGCCAAAAGATCTGATGTGTGCTCCTCCCATGGTCCCTGCCTACCCTTTAATTTTGGTGGTGACACTACATAGTGTAAGCCATCTGAGCCCATCATCTCACACAGCAGACAAGCCTGATTTCATTCTATGACTTACCAGTGTTTATATAGCATATGAAAAATCAGGGCTGTCATGCTCATCCTTGCTTTCAGTCACAGAAAGGTCAAATAAGCATTTAGTAATATTTTAAATTCCCTTTTTGCATACTTGCGGTGATTTCAATGAATTATTAAACATTGAAGCATATATGAGGAGTCCCAGAGCTTAAACCTTTAAAGATAAGTGGGCAATGGCAGCATCTCCATTTTTAACCTGAAAGGTAGGGTTGTTTTTCTTTAAGCCAAACCCAAACACTTTAGCGACACACAGTAAAAAATTTTGGTTTTAGTATACACTATAGGATTGTAACAGACCTTGGAAACTATTGGGTATTCCAAAGAGAATAGTAATGCTGGGCACATAGTGCCCCCTCACCCTCCTGTCAAGCCCCATTCCGAGCCACATTCCTGTCTTAATAATGTGTCCGGGTTTCAGATGGACTGAAACCTGGACAAATGATTCAAAACCCGGACTGTCCTGGTGAATCCCAGACAGGTGGCAACCCTAATGACAGGTACCCTTTGAGGTAACACTGAGCATACCTTAAACCAGTGTTTCTCAACTCCAGTCCTCAAGGCACCCCACAGGTCAGGTTTTCAGGCTCTCCATTAGGGTAAGCCTGAAAACCTGACTTGTTGGGGCACCTTGAAGACTGAAGTTGAGAAACACTGCCTTAAACCATACCTTCCAACTTTTTGAGATGAGAATGAGGAACACCTATTAGCAAAGGTATGTAAACATAGGACACACCCACTGCCACACCCCTTGAAGGAGAGTTATACAAAAAAAATGTTAGTTAACCCCACAAGTGCTTTTTTTTTTTTTTTTTTTTACCACTACTATTCCTTTATACTTGACTGAAATTTACAAATGCAGCAATTTAGAACTTGGACGAAAGATATAGCACTGGGAAACACTTCTTAAAAGGTAAATAGTGCATTTTATATACAACTATATAGATCAGACCAAAATGAGGGACAAATGAGGAGGAAAGAGGGTCAGAAGGCCTTTGTTCCAAATCAGGGACAGTCCCTCAAAATCATGGGCAGTCCCTCGAGATCAGGGACAGTTTGGAACTGTAAGTTCACCTTCAGCAAGATTTTCCAAAAATACCCCTATACAGTTCCATATCTTCTGAATAGTACATTTCAGTGCTCCTCCTGTTTTAAATGCCGCACCTCCTCCCATTACACATGCAGCCGTGGTTGAAGGGGGATCTCCAAAAAATCCCTTTCCTTGATCCCCCTCTATCTTGCTGTTTGCTAGATGAGCTGGACATTACAATTTTGCTCTCCTAGCAGGCCGCTCCATACCATATATACTGTTTGAGTTTGTGCACAGTGTGCTCTCTCCTTCTCCAGATGAGCTCAGTAGTGGGCTCTCCAAGCTGTTCAAACTGTGAACAGTGCACTCTCTCCTTCTCTAGCTAAGCTCAGGTAGAGCTTTTCTTCTAAAGTCCAGCCAGTCCTGCAAAAAATAGAAAGGAGGGGTTCAAGGGGTCAGCATTTTTTGTGGCGAGCCCCCACCCACACCAACTGCATGTGTAAGGGGAGGAGGTGCAGCAATTTAAAAAGGAGGAGCACTGGTATAAACTATTCAGACGAAGCTGAGCTTACGCTTTAAAGCCAAACTCCAGCCAAATTTTTTTTATAAGTACTTGAGGATCATCTGTCAATTTTTGATTGCTGCCTGCCTGTGCCATCCTTCACACATACCTCCAATGCCAACAAGTAATCAGGTGCCTGGCCTACAGTGGTGCCAAAATAGACAGTGCAGTGGACCTTTAATTACATCCAGGCCTTCAAAATGTTCAGTATACCCAAACATGCATAGTAAACTGAGGTGAGACATCCATCTTGTGTTTACTATGCATCTTTAAGCCAATGGTACTTTTCCTACTGGATTCTCAGCATTCTGGTAATTTTGTTCCATTGTGTTTTGGGAGAATTTCTTTTGACTTTCTTTCCTGGAGATACTTTGACACACAAGTGAAGTGAGGGGAATGAACCCAAAGGGGTTACAGAAGGTAATAAAACCTGACAGATGTTTTAACCCTCTATTGTGAGAGGAAGGGGAGGGCTCTCAAATATAAACACTAGAGTGCTTACATTTGTAATCACTGCAATTGGTCATCACAGCGATCACAAGGTACAGTGCCGCTTTGATTGGCTCTGTGCATTGTGTCTATGATTTGAGCTCCAGATCACATCCATTCACTGGTTAACCATGTTGTTTTCTGAAATGCCATTTATAAGCGGCACTCCAGAAATATAAATCCACCACTCTGCTGTTTTAATACATACAGTGATAGAAAAGTAGTTTTTTAATACATATTTCCTCCAGGTTTGTGCAGCAATCCAGAAGAAAACAACTCCTGTATTTTGCCTCTATGCAGAAGTTTCCCTCAACACAGACCAGTCACTACAGTTCCCTTTCTCTCAAGCAGAGAGTTGTCTTGTATCCACCTCCTCCTATAGTTTGGTAATGGAAATTGAGAGGAAGACTAATAAAAAAAAAGAAAGGTATGCGGGGAGGGGGGGGGGGGGGTCCTAAGATGGACACTGTGGGCTACAGTTAAGTGTTATAAAAGAACTCAACAATACATTGATAAATGTCTGTAATGGTGTTTGTAATGTGCCAATCCATTAATATCATTGCTCTTGGGCTGGGAAACCATCATATATTGGAACTGTGGTGTAATCCCAGTTTGGAACAGCCCACACATTGTTCCCCCAAATCTATGCATGGGCACGTATTTCTGGGAGCCATGTTCTTATAGTTACACCATTAGACAAAATTCAAAGCCACAATATGACATTGCCAAGGCTAGCTAAACTCTAGTTATTTGCTGACCATGAATTATAGCTGGCCACAGGAATAAGTGCACTTATAAAATATATTAGCCCTATTAATACAGCCATGCAAATCAAGCAAGTTTCCAAATATAATCATCAGCCTGTTCCTTTCCCCCATAATCACTGATTACTACTAATATTCTACCAATACAAATTTTTTTGACTCTGCCAGGTTAAAGAAATCTCTAGAGGTCTTGAAACACAGGAAACAAGTTTTCTCTGGTACCACATCATGTGCACACCATTGCACTGCCCATTTTGCAGAAAGAAGTAACCGTATTTGAGCAATGCCCAGGATGCCCTTCTGGAACAATGAAACTGCAAGCCCTGTGCTTCCAATTGCATCTCAAAGTGCACTTGTATAAACATCCTTATAAAAAAAAAAAATCATCAGATCATATCACCTGACTTTAGTATTCAGTTAAAAGAACACTATCACCCAGTTAAGAAAAAAAAGACATTTGTTGTCATATCTTGATTACCCTATAGTTGTCCACCAAAAACGTTTATTTTTTAGTTCTTGGTGGATGCTCCTGAGTTTTTTTTTACTTATTAGTGCCAAAAAGGAACTTGAGAAGTAAAATGAACAATGCATGTGAAATGAACACTGAAGAAAATATGAACCCCAATCAAACATGTAGCATTACTCAAGGCTCCGTTGATTCAGTCATCCAGTGATTCAATCCTTGTTGGGAGCAGCTCCCACAGGGTTCGTCTTGCCCAACTCTCAGAAACTTACAAGGGAGAGATGAAAGTGCACACCAAAAGCCGCTGAAATTAAAGTATGACAGGAAGGCTTCAGCTCCTTCCCCTCCCGGACCACGGCGCTAACGCATTTCACTCTTCATGGGCTTACAGTCATTAAAGAGGAGCTCCAGGCTCCTTCAGAAAAAATGAAAAATTAACCAGTTACAATTACTGTAGCTCCTTACTTTTAATATAAAGACTTTTACCTGTCCAGGGATCCTGCAATGTCCTCACTCGAGTCAAGTTCTATAGTTCGGCTTTACGTGCAAGCGCTAGCATCTCTAGTAAGGGAAACAGGAAGTGGAACCTTGCGGGTTCACAGCCTGTTTCCTACTGCACATGTGAGAGTTGTGCTGCGCCTTGTGAATGGTCCCATAGTCTTCTGGGACCTGTGATGTGTCCCAGAAGACTGTGGGGGAAAAAGAGGGGCCGAACTTTCCGATCAGTTCACCGCGTCAATCTGAGCCCGAAGTGGGAGTGGGTACCTGTCAAAACCAGGTACCTGCTCCCCCCCCCCCCCAAAAAAAAGTGCCAAATGTGGCAGTGGAAGGGGGCAGGGTACAAACAAACGGACATTCCCCTTTTAGGTGGAGCTCAACTTTAAACCCCTGATGATGGGTGAAATGCGTTACTGGGCGTGGTTCGGGAGGGGATGGAGATGAAGCCTTCCTGTAAAAATGTAAAATTGATAGTGTCCCTTTAATGTAAAAATATTTATAAACAAACCATGTTGAATGTTCCCAGTTACTGTATAGCTATATAAGAGGTGTGAGCACAGACTGAGGATCCATGTTCTTTTCACTGGCTGTTATCTTGGTACAAACTGTCAATGATGTTCTTTGAGTTTTGATAAAGCTACATGCACAAACAAAAAAACATAAAAAAGAGAAGAGATATTAAATTATTGAAAGGCTGGATAGCTAGTAAATTTGCTATGCTCAGCTCACTAGGTTGTGCCTACTGGTGTCAATATAAAACTACTGGGAAATGTAGGCATCTATAGGTATCTACTACTATGGTCTGTATACAGACACTTTTCCTAAGCACAGGTTTACATTAAAGTGGAACTGAAGTCCCTAGCCAGAAAAATTTAACAGGAGAGATTTTGTATGCATCCTGGTGTGTGTGCGTGCCCCTGATGTCATATCTGAAGAAATGCATAGGGCGGAGCCACGCACACACGCTACCATGCATGCGCGATTGTCGGTCGCCATTTTGGTTACTGGAGAAAGATCTGCTTTGAATATTGGCGTTTTTACATGCTGTTTTACTTTCAACATTAATGTTAGTGCAATACCTTTTAATAAAGCTGGAGGTGTTACAATACTTCACTTCATGGAGCCTTTATCTTGCATATCTTGTGATCCATTGAATGTGGGTGAGGATCCCTTGGATTGGCTACCAGCAATTACCCGAATGAATGTTCATGCCCCTGCTATGGGATTCATCCCTACTGGTTGATTGAGCGTTTTCAGAGTAAGGGGGTCACGGCACTCTAGTAAGCCTCTGGTGTGGATATTCCTTTGGTGTCACATTGGCTATCCCTGGACTCCTCTCCAATCTAATACAGAGTTTATATTTGGGACTTTTCTATTTTTTTTTCCTATTGCTTTACGTCTTAGGGTCGGTTCACACATGGGCAACACGACTTTAGCGCGACTTTGTACCGCGACTTCAACGCGGCTTCAGCGCGACTTTAGCGCGACTTCAGCGCGACTTCGGCAAATTACGAGGCGACTTGAAGTCGCCTCCATGAGAGGCGACTTCGCCTGTGGCCAATCAGCTCTCTGGGAGGGAGGGGGGAGGGAGGGGTTTTCCCTGCAAAGTCGCTTGACTTTACAGAGAGATCCGACTTGGAGGCGACTTCCATTGATTTCTATGGTACAGGTTGCCTACCAAGTCGGATCAAAGTAGTACAGGGAGTACGCTCTGAAGTCGGAGCGACTTCAGTAGCGTCTATTAAGACACTAGCGTTCACTCCCATTCAAACTATTTCTGGGGCGACTTGGGGCGACTTGAGGGCGTACAAGTCGGATCCCAAGTCGCCCCAGTGTGAACCGAGCCTTAAGGTGCATCTACTAGCACATTTCACAGTGTGCTTTCTGGAATTTTTATGAATATTATTTGCATGTATATCAATTTTTTTCACTAAGGAATGTCACTTATTAATTTTGTTTAGACACACAGGGGGTTATTTACGAAGGGCAAATCCACTTTGCACTACAAGTGCAAACTACAAGTGCAATGTGCACTTGAATTTGCACTGAGAGTGCACTTGGAAGTGCAGTCGCTGTAGATCTGAGGGGGGCATGCAAGGAAAATAAAAAACAGCATTTTAGCTTGCACATGATTGGATGATAAAATCAGCAGAGCTTCCCCTCATTTCAGATCTACCCCTCAGATGCACTTCCAAGTGCACTTTCAGTGCAATTTCAAGTGCACTTTGCACTTGTAGTTTGCACTTGTAGGCAAACAAACCACCCGACCCCTCCAGTTCAGTCAGTCGGGCGGTCGGTCAAATCCCCCACATCCCTTCGCTCACCCGTCCACCAATCAGCCCAGCACTTAAATCCTTCTGGGCAGCGGGTAGCTTCAGGGGCTTCCCCCTACATCTTCTCCTCGGCGCCTACCCCTCACTCCTGGCCGGGAGGAGAAGCAGGAAGACAATTGGGTGGGCACACAACTGGGTGGGCTCAGGGTGCAATGCTCTGCGCCCCGAGCCCATCCTGTTTTGAAGCCAATTAGAGCCTTAGGGCTCTTATCACGTGCTTAAAAAAAAACATTGAAATTCATGCATCCAGCGGCCTGCATGTAGATTAAGGGCCGGGCACATGGATTAGGGGGGGGCGCCTCTGTGCCCCTAATGGAGCAGCCGCCACTGCCTGTGGTAGTGCAAGTAGTCTATGGAATATTTTGTGATTTAGGAACTGAGAACATTACAAAAAGTAAGAGCAAGTAGGACCAAATTGTGAGAAGAATGGATTAACTAGTAAGGGGACCCTTTACCTATTCTAAAATCAATAACCTAAAACAGGGATCCTCAAACTACGGCCCTCCAGCTGTTGCAGAACTACACGTCCCATGAGGCATTGTAAAACTCTGACATTCACAGACATGACTAAGAATGATGGGAATTGTAGTTCCTGAACACCTGGAGGGCCGCAGTTTGAAGACCCCTGACCTAAAACAATCATAATTAAAAAAAGAAAATAAAGCAAATGTGGTGACTAACCACAGATGACAGCAGAAAATACACGTTTCTAAAAATGTGACATACCTCAGATTCTGTATTTGAAATCTGATATCCCAAAAAAGAAACCAGTTCAGTAAACGATGGTCGTTTCCTAGGATCGAAAGCCCAGCAGGATTGCATCAGGAAATATCTGCAGGGAAAGGTTTTAAAATGAATATCGCAAGAAAACCGATGCTGAGAGTAAGAGTAAAAGGGCTCAGGGCGATGATCAATATTCACTCACATTTCATCCGTAGCATAGAATGGCTGATCCATTTTAAACCCACTTTGTAAGAGCTTGTAAAAGTTTGCATTGACTGGCATGCCTGGATATGGGTTTACCCCTATTGAGGATGGAAATATGATATTTAAATCTGGAGCACAGGGATAGTATAACATAGAGTTACTAGAATTACTGTATCTATGTGTAATTGTCATACCAAGTGAGAATATCTCCCAAAGCAATATGCCATATGACCAAACATCACTTTTAATGGTATATAGTCCATCAAAAATGCTCTCTGGAGACATCCATTTAACCGGTAGGCGAGCCTGGAACAAAAACATTAATATAACCCGAGTTATACTGCTTTGATGAATGGTTTAATCTGTACAACTCTAGATAGAAAAAGGACAGAAAAATCTGGTGCAGTATTTATTTAAAGAAATGCAGACACAAAATTGCATAAAATGTATACACTCACATTTATTGGTGCCCAGTCTCTTGGCACCAATACAACCAGCCTGTATTTCATAGCACCGTTCCACTTGTTGAAACCAGCGTGCATTCCAATTTCTGGAAACGGAAATTACGTCACCACGGGGAAGTATCACGCAAACTGGATATGGCACGCGCGTAACCGTCTCTACATGTTATGCTTGACAGCGTCTTCTGGGCGCTCCTTTAGCCTACAGCACTTGGTATTCCCAAGGGGTCTATCATCCAAGTGCAGCTTCCTGAAGACGCTGTCTAGCGGAACATGTAGAGGCAGTTACGTGTGTGCCATATCCGGTTTGCATGGTATTCCGTCAGAATTTTCTGAAGCCACACATTTGTGTTTAAGTAGCTTCATTTGACAAGGTCAGTCTCTTGCAATCCCTTGCCCAGCAGCACTCAGGCTAGGAGAGAGAGGGCAACACTAGGAGCCAATTAGGCGTGCACATGTGCTAACAATTCATTGTTGACAGAAGGAAAGAGTAAAGTGAACAAAGTGATAACCTTATCAGTGTTCTGCTGCTCATTCACTATCATAAGCTAGGGGCAAGGACATGACCAGGTTAAATTGCCTAACTGCAGTAGCAAAAAGTCAGGTCACCAGCCTGGCTCTTCTCTCTGGCAAGCTTATGTAAATATGAGGGCTGAATGAACAGAAATACAAACCCTTTGACAGGAAATACAGCTTCCATATATATATATTTCAATGATGTATTTACCTGTTTAGTTTGGCTTAATTTGTCCTGCATGAATTATGAGTAAGGACATTAGCAATTGTGAAAGGGGTTTTTACTGTGTTTTTAAATTGTATCAGGAGGACATGAAATGACATTGCTTCTATTAAATAGTACAGCAGTGTGACTCTTCTTGAAATGGGACAGCAAAGAGATAGCACAGACATTGTGGCATGGTGTAATGACTAGAACAAATAACAAATATTTTATTCCTATGTCCCCAACAATCCACTTGCACTGCCACAATCTAATAACACAAAGAACGAAGATAGACAACCATTTGACTTACATTGCCCTTAACCACATAATTTGAGTCATTTTCTACATCTCTGGCAAGTCCAAAGTCACATATCTTGGCTACCTTCCCACTACTTATGAGTATATTTCTGGCTGCAAGGTCTCTGTGGATGCACTAAAAAAGAAACAGAAATATTGGTTGTGATTTCACACAATGGGTAACATGAATATAGCCAAAACTATTTTTTTTCTAGTAATTCCTGGTGATCAGATTCAGAAAGACTGAAAGACCCCCTCTGCCTGGGTCTGTGGATTCTTGTAAAGCATCATGTGCCAAAACTTCCCTTCCTCACATCTACATCTCTCTGAATGGACTGCCTCTCTGCACAGGAATGAAGCAGAGGCTTGATGTTTTTTTCCATGATCAGGGCTGTGCACAATTAAACTCTACCAAGATCTGCATTAAAATCCCTACCCAAGTAATGACACCACATTGATGCATTTGATACGACTATGGCCAAACCAATCTATTAACCTTCTATGAGGAGGTAAACTGCCATCTAGATAAAGGAAGGCCCGTAGACGTGGTGTATCTGGATTTTGCAAAAGCATTTGACACAGTTCCCCATAAACATTCACTGTATAAAATAAGTACATGGATTGAAAATTGGCTACAAAGGCGAGTTCAGAGGGTGGTGATAAATGGGGAGTACTCGGAATGGTCAGGGGTGGGTAGTGGGGTCCCCCCAGGGATCTGGGCTGGGACCAATCCTGTTTGATTTGTTCATAAACTACCTGGAGGATGAGGTAAACAGTTCAATCTCTATTTGCGGACCATACTAAGCTAAGCAGGGCAATAACTTCTCCGCAGGATGTGGAAACCTTGCAAAAAGATCTGAACAAATTAATGGGGTGGGCAACTACATGGCAAATGAGGTTCAATGTAGAAAAATGTAAAATAATGCATTTGGGTGGTAAAAATATGAATGTAATCTATACACTGGGGGGAGAACCTCTCAGGGAATCTAGGATGGAAAAGGACCTGGGGGTCCTAGTAGATGATAGGCTCAGCAATGGCATGCAATGCCAAGATGCTGCTAACAAAGCAAACAGCATATTAGCATGCATTAAAAAGGGGATCAACTCCAGAGATAGAACGATAATTCTCCCGCTTTACGAGACTCTGGTCCGGCCGCACCTAGAGTATGCTGTCCAGTTCCTCAGGAAGGATGTACTGGAAATGGAGCGAGTACAAAAAGGGCAACAAAGCTAATAAAGGGTCTGGAGGATATTAGTTATGAAGAAAGGTTGCGAGCACTGAACTTATTCTCTCTGGAGAAGAGACGCTTGAGAGGGGATTTCATTTCAATCTATAAATACCGTACTGGTGACCCCACAATAGGGATAAAAGTTTTTCGTGGAAGGGAAATTCAAGACACGTGGCCACTCATTAAAATTTAGAAGAAAAGAGGTTTAACCTTAAACTACGTAGAGGGTTCTTTACTGTAAGAGCGGCAAGGATTTGGAATTCCTTTCCACAGGCGGTGGTCTCAGCGGGGGGGGGCATCGATAGTTTCAAAAAACTATTAGATAAGCACCTGAATGACCACAACATACAGGGATATATAATGTAATACTGACATATAATCACACACACATAGGTTGGACTTGATGGACTTGTATCTTTTGTCAACTTCACCTACTATGTAACTATGTAACTATATACTTTTAATTTAAATAAATTGGTTGTGATTACATGTAATATCAGTGCAATCTACTGTATATGTCTTATGTATTAAAAGTTTACTATCAAATTTCTTAAAGCTGATAGCAACCAAATACATTCTACAGTGTAGAAAGGAAATTTAGTTTAGGTTGCTATGGGCGACAAGGAATTCCCTTGTTGACCCCCTTTTGAGGGTTTATGTTCCAGTCATGCACAGTGTGTCTAGAGCTGCAAGATGTTTTGCATAGGTTTTTGTTGTTGAACGTGTTCACACTTGGTGCCTGCATCCACACCATATGTTTTTAACTTTAGCAGTTACCAGTTAGTATATATGAGGGCTGTACTGAAAGTTATGCAAAAGTGGACATAACTTTTTTATTAACTTACACAGATCGTTAAAATTTTACGTGTGGGTAGAGTAACTCTTCTCCTATAGTAACTCTTATTTTTCATTGCAGGTAAATAAAGTATTCCAAGCAGAAGCAACATGTCATCAGTGAGTTGTTGAAACCTTCATCAATATAAATGGCGCCAACCATGAAAGAAACAATGAAATGTGAATGTGTTTATGTGACAGCCATCCCTTTAAGTGTGTTTAACATTAAACTACCAAAATCTAAAATAATGTAAGGCGCTATTCACTTCAAAGTATAGACAGTGACTTGTGACTCAAAATACATGTTATTGCAACTTACACCGTAATTGTGATTGCTAATTAATGGTAGTTAAAGTGGATGTAAACCCAATGTCATCCTTTCTAAACTACTGCCATAGGGGTTATCTATAAGGATATACATGCCTCCTGCATGTATCTTTACCTGTCAAATGTCTCCCCTCTGTCTGTTATGAGAACCCAAAAACTGCAGATTCTGTGGGTGGGTCTGTTGTCTGGAGCTCGGTGGGTGGAGTCGTGATGTCAGTAGACTCCCCGCCCACCTCTACACTCCCCTTGTCAATATGCATTTTCTCCTGTGTATTTCTAACACTGAACTTCTGCTATGATCTCTAACATCCAGTGAAAAGACAGGAAAGTAACCACATGACTTCAGCATGCCAAATCATGCTGAGGTGTGGAACAGCCAATCCTTGCAGAGCTGCTGAAGAAAGGAGTGGGGGTGGGAATTAAAAAATAATGCATGTCTTAGGCTAGTACAAGAGATATGTAAATCACCTGTCACTCACAGCAAGGGGGAGGATTTGACAAAGTTTTTCTCAGTTTGTCAAGATTTATCTCACTGAACAATAAAAGAGGATTGTTCAGAGCTGGATTAACTCTTTGTGGCAAGACTGGGCTCAAATGATAGGAAATCTTATACTCTACATTATGACATAAAAAAAAAAAACATTTTCGGATTTACATCCACTTTAAATATAACACTAAAAAAACTGCAAATATTTCACAAAAAATGCATAAACATATGCAAATAAGTAGTAAATAAAAAAATAGGTAAAAAGAAATTGAGAAGAGCTTATGAAAAAATATCAAAATTGTGCAAGTTCTTCAAAAAAGTGTTTCTCTTAAAACATAGGGTTCTGGTGAGTGCATTTGCAATATCACTAGAGGTGGAGCACTGGCTGTGTATTGCTCAAGATCACCTATACAGAAGCACAGTGGATGGGATTAAGTGTTTAGTTGGAGAATCATTGCGTTCTTAACAAAGGAGGTGTGCAGGCTATCCGACATCCACAGAAGGCTACAGAATGTTTATGGAGTTGACACCATTGACATGAGCAGGTCTTGTCACTGGTGACTCTTGTCAATGGTGTCATCTCCGTAAACATTCTGTAACATTCTGTGGATGTCGCACAGCCTGCAGCTCTCCTTCATCAAGAACTCAATGACAGCGCATTGCTTCTGCTTGGGATCCAGCCCTTATATATACAAATTCCCTTGGCTTTAATTTTTTCACCGGTGTTTTAGGAATGCTGGATCCAAAAGGGAAAAACATGTTGATCTCCAAGGAAGGGAGCTCGTTGTTATGTGGGGTATCCCTGAGGGTCCCCAGGAAAGTCCAAGTAAAGTGTAAAAAGATAAGAGAGCAACACGGGTTAGTTCAAGTCCAGTAAAAGTTTAATGTTCTTATCAAACGTTAGATGGAGATTATTGTAAATTTTGTTGACCTACAATTATGTTACTGGTATAAGCCTCTATTTTGATCCCCAAAATGTGTTGGTTTTGTCTTTTGACTTTTTACTAAGAATAATAAACTTTTACTAACCAGTAACCTGTGGTGCTCTTATCTTTTTACACTTTGCCTGATATAGAACATTAACGTTTTGTTTTTTATTCTCTGATAGATAGTTCAGAATGACTTACCTGCAGAATCACAGGCTCAGACTTAGGTGGTCAGTAATGACCAAGATTTTACACACTGGAGCTTCCTATTGTACTCAAGCATTACTAAAGCCTTCATACACACTATGAGAATATCGGCCCTTTTTTTTGCATGCTAGTCCTATATCGAAATTGAAGAGGTTACTAAACTTAAATTCTCGTACAACAGAATACAACTTCGGAAGTGATTTAATGTATTGTATTGTATCCTTTCGTTTCTGAGCATGCGTGGTCTTGCTCTTCTGATTTTTTTCAGATGAAAACTGTATTGATTAAATGAAAATCGTATTATCTGGTATAGTTTGAGAAAAAATTATCATTTGTTCCTTCAGATACTTTCAGATGAACTGTCGTGATCGTCTCTCAAAAGCTGTGTACTAATGATCAGATTATTGTACGATCGCTTTTCTGATAGTGTGTACTAGGCTTTATAAGAAACCCTAGTTGGTAAGGCTGTGTATATTAAACTAAATCTGCCAGTTTGACTGGCGTATATCTTTTGTGCAATTACGTGCAGTGCCTGGGGCAAGCAACAATTCAAAATACATCTGTGCTATTTGTGCACATTGTTTATGGAAAGTAACCTACAGCATCTGAACAGAGGAAGTTTATATGTAAATTAAGGCAGATGAAGAGGTGAAAACCTAATTGTGAACATGAAAGAGTGATGTCACTTCCCCAAGCCATTTACAGCTCATTCCCCACTCCCGTTTCTCTAGAATTCCTAATTACTCCCACAGTAATCAGACATGTCTATTTTTAGCTGTGCTAAAAAAAACCAAACAGAAAAGTGACTGGCATGCTGACCGAGTCATACCAGTTCAAAGGTTCACAAGTTCAAGAACAATCCCATCTATTTGTAGCAACAAACTCACCAATTTTGATTCAAGGAACTCCATCCCCTTTGCCACTTGATATGAGAAGGAGAGCAGATCTTCAAGCGTGAGAATGTTCAGATCCTCCTCATTGTACTTCCTGGTGTTTTGGTACTTCATTTCTTTACAAGAAGACACAACTTTTAACTACTTATTTAAAGCTGTCATAGTGAAGACAACCTTTCCAGAACTCTTGAGGATACATGTCATGCAATGTTCTAATTTTATATTAGTCATCACTGTTTGTTACATGAGATGACTGCAAGAGTCAGGTCACTGCTCAGACCCAATGATCTCTATTGCAGACTATTCACTTACAATAGACTCCTTTCCTAGAAAAGCTATGTGGATCATCATACACGGGTGGCCCCAGATCTCACAAGACAGATTACCATAAATGGAAACATGTAACCTTCCATTGACAGGAGACAGATTGGGTTAGACAAAGTCACACATGGGCCAAAGGTCAAAACCAAATGGGCAGCAACATCACAAGCTAGGTCACAGGGCAAACCAGGGCTGAAATCCAGGATGTTAGTCAAGCCAGGGTGTTGGAATCAAATCAAGGGATAGGAGAAGGAGCTGGGTCAAACCAAGGTTAAGAAAGGTGGAGCAAACTTAGAAATAATAAATTAAGGTAGGTGAGTAATAAAGACCGGCATCTAATATAGCACACATATAAAGCGCTCAGAGTGCATTGGTGCACATTAGAATACTGTACATGAATAGAATGCATGGAGATTCAATGAAGCATGTGCAAAAGCAGTAGCAAGCAAACTTCTAATGGTGGCCATTTTAATAAATTATCAATTTCCTTTATAGGTACCTATATAGCACAGTCAATTTATACAGTGCTTCTTTACACACACACACACACACACACACACACACAGATGGTCCCTAACTCATATTCATACATACTAGGGCCAATTTAGACAGGAACCTATTTACCTATCAGCATGTCTTTGGAGTGTGGGAGGAAAGAGTACCCAGAGGAAACCCACACAGGAACAGGGAGAACATACAAACTCCAGGCAGGTAGTGCCATGGTTACTGTTCAAACTGATGACCCTGGTGCTGCTAGGTGGAAGTGCTAACCACTTGGCCACTGTGCTGCCCTGATCAATCTTCTCCTATAGGAAGAATTGATCTATAGTCAATAATAAGGTGACCAGATTTTTAAAATGAAATCCGGGGACATTTTTTAAATTTTTTTTTACTGGCAAATGGTAAAATATTTTATACGCATATTATCCTAAATGATATATGCAGTGTATGTGGTATGTGAGTATGGAATGATTGTAAAAATGATATAGATGTTATTTCTCACACTTCCTCCATGAGATAAAAAAAGATACTTCTTAGAATTTTTTGGGAGGGGAGGGATGGGGCAGCTAAATTCAAATCCAATACGGGCAGGGGCGGCTCCAGACAATTTTTTTTGGGGGTGCTGTGGCGGTGCTTGAGGTAAAAGTGAGGGTACAAGTGTGGTGCGCTACCTGTGGGCGTGGCCAAAAGTGGATGTGGCCAGCAAGTTGCCACGGTCAGAAAGTGGAGGTTTCTTCATGGCGTACAATGGTGATCAGTATATCCTGGCCTCTGTATACCAATAAAAAGCCAAAACATGCAGCACAACTCTACTCTTCCTTTATACAATTCTACAAATGGACTTATAAGTGCAATGGTGAAACCTATAAAATAATATCCAGTGCAAAACAACCAATGCATTGCAATGTAGTAGTGACGGTGTCACCCCCTCTGCAAAAATATTTTGAGAAATTGCAAAGCTTCAATGTGCAAATAATGTTGAAACCCCCTACATACAATAATAACAGAGATGCAAATCAAGCAGTGTATTAGAACATAGTAGTGATGGTGTCACCATCTCTGCAAAAAGTAAGAAATATTGCAGAGCTGCAATGTGCAAATCATGGTGAAAAACCCCCTATATGTAATCATAGTAATAAAATGTAAAATATGTACATCAATTGTACATTTTATTATGTTAATATATAAGGGGTTTCACCACGATTTGCACATTGCAGCTCTGCAATTTCTCAAAATATTTTTGCAGAGGGGGTAAGACCATTATTACTTTACTCATATTGCAATACATTGGGTTGATTTGCACTGGATCTTCATTTATAGGTGTTACCATTGCCCTTATAAGTCCATTTGTACAATTTTATAGATTACGTGTAGGGCAGCGCTGCATTTTTTGCTTTTTATTGATTCACATTAGATGAGGGAACCAGCTAACAAGATTCTCTTATTGTTTTTGAGGTTTTTTTTTGTTGCATGGCAGTGGTTTTACTTTGTTATGTCCTCTGTATACTGGTAGCCACTGGCCCTGCATATTGGTGGTCAGTGTGACCCCTGTATGCTGGTGGTCAGTGTGCCCCCTGTATGCTGGTGGTCAGTGTGCCCCCTGTATGCTGGTGGTCAGTGTGCCCGCTGTATGCTGGTGGTCAGTGTGCCCGCTGTATGCTGGTGGTCAGTGTGCCCGCTGTATGCTGGTGGTCAGTGTGCCCCCTGTATGCTGGTGGTCAGTGTGCCCCCTGTATGCTGGTGGTCAGTGTGCCCCCTGTATGCTGGTGGTCAGTGTGCCCCCTGTATGCTGGTGGTCAGTGTGCCCCCTGTATGCTGGTGGTCAGTGTGCCCGCTGTATGCTGGTGGTCAGTGTGCCCGCTGTATGCTGGTGGTCAGTGTGCCCGCTGTATGCTGGTGGTCAGTGTGCCCGCTGTATGCTGGTGGTACGTGCTGGGTTCAGGAGGATGCTACTTGCAGGGATCAGGAGGATGCTACGTGCAGAGTTCTGGTGGATGCTACGTGCAGGCTTCAGGGGGATGCTACGTGCAGGGTGCAGGGCTCAGGAGGATGCTACATGCAAGGTGCAGGGCTCAGGAGGATTCTCCGTGCAGGGTGCAGGCTTCAGGGGGATGCTACGTGCAGGGTGCAGGGCTCAGGAGGATGCTACATACAGAGTGCAGTGGTCAGGAGGATTCTATGTACAGAGTGCAAGGTTCAGGCATGCATTACATACAGAGTGCATGGTTCAGGAGTGCGTTGTACGGAGTGCAAGGTCCAGGAATTAGTTAAACTGAAAAG
Organism: Lithobates clamitans; assembly: GCA_037952925.1. Classification (NCBI taxonomy): domain Eukaryota; kingdom Metazoa; phylum Chordata; class Amphibia; order Anura; family Ranidae; genus Lithobates; species Lithobates clamitans. The sequence goes on from JBBGZY010000390.1 coordinate 5,256,370, forward strand.
ACACCAATTACCGTATTTATCAGCGTATACCACACACTTTTTGGGTGGGTGCGTGTTATACGCTGATCCCCGCCGATCTCCGCTACGCTGAACGGAGAGGAGCGAGCGCCGCCGATATACACATAGCCGAGTGTACTCGGCTAGGCTCGGCTCCACTCACAGTCACGCCCAGTCCTGCCATTGGACCTGTGTTATGTCCATCATAGGGGCGGGACTGGGCGGGACTGCGAGAGGAGCGCTCGCTCCTCTCCTCTAGAAATCAGCGGAGATCGGCGCCAATTTTAAATAATCAGCCTGCCTGGCCAAGGCTGCAAAGACACAAGGCTGTAATGACACAAGGCTGCAATGACACAAGGCTGCAATGACACAAGGCTGCAAAGACACAAGGCTGTAATGACACAAGGCTGCAAAGACACAAGGCTGTAATGACACAAGGCTGCAAAGACACAAGGCTGCAATGACACAAGGCTGTAATGACACAAGGCTGTAATGACACAAGGCTGCAAAGACACAAGGCTGTAATGACACAAGGCTGTAATGACACAAGGCTGTAATGACACAAGGCTGCAAAGACACAAGGCTGTAATGACACAAGGCTGTAATGACACAAGGCTGCAAAGACACAAGGCTGTAATGACACAAGGCTGTAATGACACAAGGCTGTAATGACACAAGGCTGTAAAGACACAAGGCTGTAATGACACAAGGCTGCAAAGACACAAGGCTGTAATGACACAAGGCTGTAATGACACAAGGCTGTAATGACACAAGGCTGTAAAGACACAAGGCTGTAATGACACAAGGCTGTAATGACACAAGGCTGTAATGACACAAGGCTGTAATGACACAAGGCTGTAATGACACAAGGCTGCAAAGACACAAGGCTGTAATGACACAAGGCTGTAATGACACAAGGCTGCAAAGACACAAGGCTGTAATGACACAAGGCTGTAATGACACAAGGCTGCAAAGACACAAGGTGAGAGGTGCCATAAGTGCAGCCATGATTTTGTGTAAAGACTTTTCTGGTACATCATTAGTTAACAGAAAGAAAAGAAGTTGTAGGTAGCTGAGTAGTCTTACTTACAGTGTCTGAGGGGGAGGGGATGCCAAGGTATGCAGCATGCAATCTGTGTGTGCTCCGGAGATTGTGAGGACTTTGCAGGGGGGAGAAAAGGCCTGTGCAGCAGCAGATAGTTGAGATGGAGTTTTAATAGAAGAGTGAGCAAACCTGCTATCTTCAGAGGTTGTGTCTCTGGTGACTGCACTGCTCCTCCTTCTCTCCTCAGGATTTGTTAGGCCCGGGTGCAGTGATTGGTGGGTACAGCTGGTCTCTCTATATGTGCTGCTCCGTAGGGGGAGGTCAGAGCTCTCCAGGGAAAGATGCTGGACGGAGATGTTGATCATAGACATCCAAGACAAAACCCAAGATTTCCGATTTGCGCCCCAAGACTGCCTGAGTAGTGAGAATGAATGGAGCTGTCAAGTCCAACCTCTGATGTCGGGATGGGCGGGGCCAATATGCGGAGCTACGCCCCATTTGTCAGACAGCCCGTGCATAGACAAATAGCTGGCGGTTTATGCATTGGTGGGCGGGGAGGAAGGTGGCAGGGGGCGGGACCAATTGTAACTAGTGTATATGTACCCACAGTGGTGTATAATAAACCTGAATTATACACCGGTGTGGGTACATATACACTAGTTACAATTGGTCCTGCCCCCTGCCACCTTCCTCCCGCCCACCAATGTATAAACCGCCAGCTATTTGTTTATGCACGGGCTGTCTGACAGAGGGGGCGGAGCTCCACATATCGGCCCCTCCCATCCCCGACATCAGAGCTTGGGTTTGACAGCTCCACTCACTCTCAGTGTCACTGCAGCCCTACGCTCCAGGCTTGCCCACCAATCCAAACCACACTGGATGATATTGACATTGCTGCATGTCCTGCTAGGGCTAGGTAATAAGTATAGGTACCCCCCTGAATCCGGGGACAGATCCGGGGACAGACGTGGTCCGGGGACAGTGTCCTCAATCCGGGGACTGTCCCCGGAAACCGGGGACGTCTGGTCACCCTAGTCAATAACCCATTCAACCGATATGTCACACATGGGAAAGTAGACAGATGTCTCTACCTGCAGTAGTTCTCCATGCAGTCCATGACTTATTCCTACTATCATAATCCCTTCAAACATACATAAATAAGACTCTTATTATACCTTCAGCTTGGAGGAGCTCAACGTGTCCAGAAGACATGTCCCAATTGTATGGACTTTTGTCACATATGTCAGGTGTAGGAAGTAGTCCACTGTAGGAGCAGTTGCTTACTGAAGTCACCAGTCTGTCTCTACAAGAATACATAGAAGGTACATTAAAGTAAAAAGATACTATTTATCCTATAATTTAATTCATGAAATTGTGAGAATTTCAGGTTTACACCCATTTCATTAGCATTCTCTACTCACATTACTTTGCAATTTAGAAATTACATGTAAAAACAATTAGATCAGCATGACAGATGGACAAGTAGCAATTTCAGAAGTCAATAATGTCAGTCTACATATTTTTTTAATGTACTGTAGGTTTCCTTTAAAGTGGAACTAAACTCAAAAAATGACGATTTGTTATGTTATATGGAATATTTAGAAATGTTAATTGTGACTAAGCAGCACCCTGAAAAAAACAGCATTTTGACTAGAAGTCCTTAAGAAAAGTAACAATAACAATTTACTTCACATCACTGCCTTTACAAGGTCATCCAATGCCCAGGGTGAAGGTGGCCAACTGTGGGGCTAATAGTAGTGCTTACAGCACGCCACCTTTAAATGTATGTAATGTTTGTGGCATGTGCTGAAATAGTGCCAATGATGACAGCTTAGTGACACTGAAAGGAAAAAATGTCCCTGTATCTGTGGTGTCACTGGAAGGAAAAATGTCCAAGCATTGGTGGTATCACTGGAAGGAAATAAATGTCCCAGCAGTGGTGGTGTCACTGGAAGGGAAACATGTCCCTGCATCTGTGTGGTCACTGAAAAGAAAAAATGCCCCTGTGTCTGTGGTGTGATTGAAAGGAAAAGCTGTCCCCGCATCAGTGAATTCACTGGAAGGAAAGACTTACCTCTGCATCTGTGGTGTCACTGAAAGGAAAAAATGTCCCAGCAGTGGTGGTGTCACTGGAAGGAGAAAATTTCCCTGCAACTGTGGTGCCATTGAAAGGAAAAAATGCCCCTGTGGTGTGACTGAATGGAAACACTGTCCCTGTGTCAGTGGCGTCACTGGAAGGAAAAAAATACCCCTGCGTCTATGGTGTCTTTGGAAGGAAAAATGTCCCTGCATTTGTGGTGTCACTGGAAGGAAAATGTTCCTGTATTGGTGGTGTCACTGGAAGGCAAAAATGTCCCTGCATCTGTGTGGTTACTGAAAGTCCAAATGATCCTGTGTCCAAAGTGTGACTGAAAGGAAACAATGTCCCTATGTCTGAGGTATCACTGGAAGGAAAAATACCCCTGCATCTGTGGTGTCACTGGGAGGAAAAAAATACCCCTGCACCTGTGGTGTTACATTGGCTGAATGTTTTTGTGGCATTTTCTGAAGAAATATTTTGTCATCTAGGCAAAAACAAGATTTCAATGTATTGGAGTATGAGTTAAGATGGAAATCCCAAGAGAGAATCAGTGAGATGCTATCTACTCAGAGTGGTATTCCAACGCAACCAATCAGAATGCACCTTTTTCTGACATAAATACTAAAGTGTATGGATGTACAGTATGTAGCCCCCTGTTTTTAAAAATGGGGCTATAGTGTAAATTTAGTTTTTGGCTGAGCTGTAAACAGCTCATAATTGATTGTATATTTGGCTCTGTTCTAAACTTGGCTGGGTTGTGGATTTCCCAATGTTGCCAGTAGGTGTCTCTGGTACCACAGGGCAGTGTGAGAATTACAACTAGGTTGAGCTGTAATGAATATTTTTTTTTACAGGAAACAGCCCAGTAGGAGGTTCCTGGCCGCTGTGCCTTCTGGGAAGGGGTATTTATTGGACAGATGCCATGTGCTCTAGTCAGTTCTTACCTGGGGGCCCTTCTGGCCTGAGGATGTGCTGCTGCAAGTTCTGCAGTAGGCCCAGAAGCATGTCTAGGGCCTACTAATCCTGAGATGATCCTTAGGCTGCCTTGCCTATGTGGAAGGAGCCAAGCCAAGCTGAGGAGATCCAGGGGAGGACCATTGCTGGAGAATGTCAGGATGAATGCTGGTCCCTCAGGAGGGCCTGGTGACTCGTTTGGAGGACGCACCTATATCTAAACTACCCTACAGTACTGCCGGGTCGACTTAAAGGTTCTGGTACTGTCAAGCTGTTCTACAATCTAATCAAGGTAACTAATTTCTGGCTGCTAAGTTTGTGAGAGAGACTTATCTAGGAGTTCTGCTGGCTGCTAAGTCTGTGAGAGAGGCTTATCCAGACATCTTACCGGTTGCTAGGTCTGTGTGAGAGACCTACCCAGGTATTCACTGCTGAAAGAAAGCTGTTTTGTTCTTTGGATTCAAGGAGTCTGTAAGTGATCTGCTAAAAAGGTATCTGAAACCTCCCCTAACCCTCTATCCTACTATTTTTCTCAAGTTCTAATTAAAGCATTGAAAAATACCTAAAGTGACTGGCGCCTAAGTTCTGTTCAACTTCCTATTATAGCCCTGGGGTGAATGTAAGCTTGCCCCCTGCCCCTGGAGGTACCTTTCTGCTCCCAGTAGACCCAGGGGGCGCTACAAGTATATACACAAATTCTCTTTTTGTATTTTTGATGATCTTGTAGGAAGCAGAGAGCTTTAGTCAGCTTATCCGTGTATTCTTGTGTGTGTTCTCTAAGCAAGGTGTGCACCCTAACATTTACTTGCCATGTACAGTAGCTCCAGCAGGGTATGTAATTGATATCATTGTGTTAAGAATGTCTAATACCTAGCCAATTAGAAGCTTTGGGGTGGGGGGTTGGTCATACATGCATGGAGTTATTTTCTGGCACAGGGTCTTCCCTCCTGGGCTTTTTACCTGTAAAAATGCAAGTATAACACCTGTCCTGTTCATAGGCATTGGGCCTAAGGATTTGGAGCACTGCAAGGATTTCGCCTCCTGGGAGGATCCCTTAAAATACTGACTGCCATGAAGTGCTATATTGAGCCTAGAGGAAGCAAACTGCAGTTGTCCCCCACAATGTTGGTGGTGAATGATTGAGTGGGAAAGTAACACTGAAACCTTTCTAAGTTGTACTGACTTGAGCAGTGGCGAAGTTAGACATTCTTTCATTCGGGGTAAAGACTCAGTTCGGGGCCCCCCCTTCTGAAAAGGATGGTGTCAATAGAGCAGAGGCTGGTGTCAGTAGGGCAGTGGACAGTGTCAGTAGTTTTTAATTTTTATTATTTTATTACTTTGTAGAAAACATGGAAAATCAACTAAGGCCGTGTACACACAGGCAGACTTTCCGACCGGACTGGTCCGACAGACTTTCCAGCGGACTTTTGACGGACTTTTTAACGAACAGACTTGCCTACACACGATCACACCAAAGTCCGATGGATTCGTACGTGATGACGTACACCGGACTAAAATAAGGAAGTTGATAGCCAGTAGCCAATAGCTGCCCTAGCGTCGGTTTTTGTCTGTCGACGTAAAGATTTGAAGCATGTCCTAAATCTAAAGTCCATCAGATTTGCGACTGGAAAAGTCCGCTGAAGGTCCGGTGAAGCCCACACACGATCGGATTGTCCGCCGGATTTGGTCCGTTGGCGTCCGTCAGACAAGTCCGGTCGAAAAGTCAGATCGTGTGTACGCTGAATAACAGAGCACATTTTTTACTGAGAACTAATCAACTAATTTTTTTATTGGGTTTTTTACACATTATACAACAAGAAAAAAAAAAAGAAGAACACTTATAACATTTCCATCACCTAACCCCACCCAACAACAGTTTAAAAAAAAAAAAAGAAGAGTGGAAAACATATCCCTTCCCTATCTGCGTTCATCAGACCCTATTTCAGTTCCCTCCTTAACATTATTCCAAGATGGTACATATTTTATTTATATTCATTTTGCTCCAGTATTGTATTTCTTTATTAGTTTCCCATATCATTATTCTACTCATCTGATTGCTCAACCAGATTAGACACTAACCACCAATGCCGGATCTTTTCACATTTCTTAGGACATCTCCTATGTTTGTAAGTTAGTTCCTCTCGTCTTAAATTAAGATTAATTGCTTAAATCCATTGATCTATCATTGGTGGACAGTTTGATATCCATTTTTGCAAAATAGGTTTACGTGCCATATGCATAGTTCTCAGCCACATCACGTGCATTTCTACTGGGGGAGTATCTTCCAGGTATAACCCCTAGCAATGCTATTTTTGGATCAGGCTGTACTTGTGTAGAGCACCAGGAATTCAAAATATCAAATATGGTCTCCCAGTAGCGATGCAATTTAGGGCATCACCACAGCATATGTATAAGTGTACCTGTGCTATTTGTATATCTTGGGCAGTTGGGTGTAATTGCTTTACCCCAGGAATACAGTTTTAAAGGAGTGTAGTGAGCTCTATGGGATGATAAATAGTTAAGACAAACACTGTGCGGAGGATAAGGATACCTTAACCACCTGCTGCCCGCCATATAGCAGAATGACGGTGGCAAAGTGGTTGTGATATCCTGACCAGGCGCATATGACGTGCCAAGGATAACACAGCCGGTGCGCACACCCGCGGGGGTGTGCAGCACGGCGATCGAAGGTGCTGTGTGTCAGTCTGACACACCGTAACTCTGATCGTGGTATGAAGCCTCTGACAGAGGCTTCTTACCACATGATCACAGCTGACCATCGCGTGAACCAGGAAGTGCCGGTAAACGGCTTTCCTTGGTTCACGCTGACAGGGAGAGCCGATTGGCGGCTCTCCTTGTCAGAGGGGGTCTGTGCTGATAATCAGCACATTGATTATCAGCACAGCCCCCATCAAAAGGTGCCTATCAGCTGCCAATCAGTGCCCAACACCTGTCCCCATAATAAACGCCTGTCGGTGCCCATAACGGTGCCAATCAGTGCCCACAACAGTGTCAATCGGTGCCCAAAAAAGTGACAATCAGTGCCACTCAGTAATGCCTGTCAGTAGCTTCTCATCAGTGCTGCCTATCCAGTGCCACCTATCAGTGCCCATCAGTGTCGCCTATCAGTGTCATCTATCAGTGCTGTCAGTGCCGACTATCAGTGCCGCCTATCAGTGCCCATCGTTTTTTGTTTTTTTTTAAATTGTTGGTCTTTTTTCGTTTATAGTGCAAAAATTAAAAATCGCAGAAGTGATCAAATACCACCAAAAGAAAGCTCTATTTGTGGGAAGAAAATGATAAAAATTTTGTTTGGGTACAGTGTTGCATGACTGCGCAATTGTCATTCAAAGTGCGACAGCGCTAACAGCTAAAAATTATCCTGGGCAGGAAGGGGGGAAAGTGCCTGGTATGAAAGTGGTTAAATTTTTCAAAGGTTGCCCCCATTCCCCCCATCACTAAGTGTCTCTAGATCGCTAGTAGTAACTGCCAAAGCTAAGATTGATGAAGGATTATATTTTAATAAAAAGGTCTTTGCTTGGCTCTGCAAGGCATGCCGTGACTGTAAATATTGAAAGAATAATTTATTGGACAACTGATATTTCGCTGCTAATTTATCAAATGATTGCAAAACATCATTATTCTAAAGTTGGCTAAGAAACAGAATACCTGCCTTTTTCCACAAATCGAAACTTAAAAGTTGTAGATTATTCCATATGGGCATATATTGTGTATAACCCTCATACTGAGTATCTTGTTGAACAGTGGTCCAAATCCTATGTATCAAATAGAATATAGGATATCTACGTTTATTATAAAAATGGTAAGAAAATATTGACTGCACTATTGAATTTATCGGCAATTGGGAGAATATATTTTTTGTATGGGATCCTCACAATCTATAGTATTCCATCCATTTAATTGCTGGAGTTGGGATGCCAGATAATAAGACCTGGCATTAGGGACAACCAAACTTCCTTCATCCTTAGGCAGCTGCAAAGTTTCCAAGCTAATTCTAGGATGTTTATATCTCCATATAAGATCTCTAAACAGGCTATCTATTTGTTTGAAGAATTTCCGTGGTAACCATATGGGGCAGTTATGTAACAAATATAATAATTGTGGCATCCAAATCATCTTTATCAGATTGACTCTACCTATTATTGTTAAAGGCAATTTACTCCAAATTTTCCCCACTTGCCCAAGCCGCCTAATATAATCTAAGAAAGGAAGAGGCGGTGGAGGGAGAGAGAGAAGAAGTGGGAGAGATAGGAATAGGAGGGAAAGAGAGAGATGAATAAAGGGGAGAAAGAGGAGGGGGAGAGGTGAGAGGAGAGGAAAAGAGGTAAGAAAGGGGGTGTAAAAAAGGGGTGGGAGATGGGGTGTGGGGGGGTTAGAGAAGTGGTGAGAGAGAAAGAGAGAGGTGATGGGGAAGAGGGGAGGAGAGAGAGAAAGAGAGGGGGTAAGAGAGCGAGAGAGAGAAAGGTGAGAGAGGGGGTGAGGGAGAGGATGTAAGAGAGAGGGGGGGGGGAAATTGGGGGTGAGATAGAGAGGGGGGATGAGAGAGAGGGTAGGTGAAAGAGAGGGGGGTGAGAGAGAGGGTATAGAAAGAGGGCGGAGAGAGAGAAGGGGTGAGAGGGAGAGAGAGAGATGGGGTGGGAGAGAGAGAGCTAGAGAGAAAGGGGGTGAGAGAGAGAGGGGGTCGAGGGAGAAGAGAGGGAACTGAGAGAGAGAGGGGGTTGAGGAAGGAGAGAAGCAGAGAAGGAGCTGAGAGAGAGGAGTGAGAGAGAAAGGGGGTGAGGGAGAGAGAGGGGGTGAGAGAGAGAGAGGGGGGGTGGGAGAGAGAGGGGGGTGGGAGAGAGAGGGGGGTGGGAGAGAGAGAAAGAAAGGGGATAGAAGAGGGGGTGAGAGAGAGGGGGGTGGGAGAGAGGGGGTCAGAGGGAGAGGAGAGGTGAGAGAATGGGGTGAGAGGGAGAGGGGGTGAGGGAGAAGAGAGGCGAGAAAGAGAGAGAGAGAGAGAGAGAGAGAGAGGGGTGGGAGAGAGGAGAGGACTCTCCTATCCCCTCATACTACACCAGGAGACCACCCCCCAAAATTACAGCTTTTAGATGCCTGTCCTGATGCCTATAATGTACCTGGATGCTATGGATGCTATCAACAGGGTTATCTGATAACTGCATCATCCTTGGTGAAGGAGTCAGTGCTTTGTTATGTCATTTAATATATCACAGTCTAATTTTACCTTCCCACTGCCCGCCAGTTCCCCTTCACCATCTATAGTCAGAACAGCGCTCCTCCAGCACATGAGATGGGATTGCTCTTAAAAGGCATCATCTGTACACACACAGTTTGATTACAGCCCACTCCTTGGAGGAGATAGTGGGGCGGTAATCAAACTATTTAAAGTGCTTCATCCCAGCATTACATGTGCTAGGACCTTTTATATTGAAAAAAAAAGACTGGATGAGATTTTCACAGCTAACACAAAAATATAAGTTATAATTCTTAAAGGCTAATATAGGAAATATTTGACCAGGGATCTGATCCAACTATCTTCAGGGGCCAAGAAAGATTTTTTTCCCTCTATGAGTTCAGGTGGATATGTTGCCACTTACTTTTCCTGGTGTTAGAAAACATATGAGAAGTCTTTTAAAATATAAAAATCGGCACATAAACCATAAATATACATAAAAAAAGACATTTACCTGAATTTCTCCTCCTGGTTAAAATTATGGTAAAAAGTGAAGGTGTTGTCTTTAATGACATCTGACCATGTCTTGTGAAATGTCTCTCTGTTAGATTTTAAGTAGTTGAGAAGATCACCATAGGGGCAGTATTCAAAAATGAGATACAATGGACCTGCAAAATGGATGGATACAAAGACGAAAAGTCATGTGCACTGATATCAAAGCAAAATATAGAACATATACCTGTGTATGTTATATAAACAGCAAAGGTTTGGGTGGCAGTAGTCCATATACAGTACAAGTATATAGCACCCTCTAGTGTGTTACTAGTGTGAGGGTAGGTAAAACATAGTTTGGCTCATAGTTAAGCATGAGTCATGCAATCTGGGTCAGGGTTTATTTGTGTTTAGGCTGGATGACTCATGCAGACAAGTCTCTGGTGCCTCCCCCCTGGGTCTGGAAGTTTGGAGAAACTTCTTGAGGTTAGTGGGCGGAAGCCAGGAGGATTGATCTGCATACTTAGGGGAGTTTGGCCAATCACCAGGCAGTGAGCCTGGCATGAGACTAAGCCAACCCTTAAATATGGATTAGTCATGCTGGCAAGGAGAGTCCGATGGAAGATGGAGTCAGCAGGAGCAAGGAGGACAGTGTGAGTACTACAGAACGGTCAGTGACCTACAAGGGGAAAGACTTCCACATGTAGCAGGTCTCTCTGGGAGATAAAGATAGTGGTGTGCTTAAATTTTTCTTAACCTTGTCCTGGGAGATCTCTGGAGCAGTTGGGTTAGACTGGGGAAGTCAGTCGGGCAGACTGGTGAAGAAGCAGCCGGGTGGGCTGGCATTTCCTGCAGTTGGTAGAGCTGGGACCAGTGTCCACAAGGGAGTTGGAGGTGCTCCAGGATGCAGTTTACAACACTTTGTGCTACTTTCTTAAGGGACTGAGAGTTCCTAGTCTCTAAGGGGCTGTTGCATATTTTCACTTTGAAACTGTCAATGTCTGGGAGTAAAGAACCCAATCTGGAATTGTACATAGGGAGGATGTTGTCCCTGGTTTTTATTGCTATCAAGTTGGGCATCCCATAATTCCTATTCCCCATCTAAGTTATTACCTCATAATAAAAAATTAAAAACCAAGCTCAAAGACTGTTCCTTGTGTGTGGAGAAAGTGTGGAAGTTACAGGCCGTGCAGGAGTGGGGGTAGTGCTTCATATAAAACATTGAAAAAAATAGACGTTTACCTGACGTGGTACATGCTCCCAGCAAATTCACTATATTTTCATAATGTCCAATCTGAGTCATCATTTTTAGCTCTGACATTAAGGCCTCTTTTTCTGAAGTATCAGGACTTTCTGAAATAAAAAGATTGATAAATACATTCACAAAATATCTGTATTGCTGCAAGGACACTTTAGGCACCATCCAGGTGAGGGTTAGCTACTTACCACCTTGGGAACATCAGAAATGAGGAACCTATAGTACATATTTACTACTTATAAAAGTCTTATGGAAGACTGCATTCTCATAATGTTTCATTAATGAAGGCACTGCCTGTTTTTTTAATATTCTAAAGTAACTTAAAGGAACATTTTATTTGCTGCTGAGCTGGCATTCATCACATCTTAATGGAACAATATATACACAATTATCACATGCAGGTAATGCCATAATGTGCTAGTATTCACCACATACAAGCACATTAGGGCAGACTTACCTTTAAAACATAGCTTAATACTGTATAGGATATTTATTCCAGAAAAAATCATAAGTATTACACTTACATTTGCCAATAGGAAAACAAGCACTTGAAAAAGAGACAATAACTGTGGACCAGCAAGAAATTTCTTTGCTGGTCCACAGTTATTGTCTTTTTTTCAAATGCTTGTTTTCCTATTGGCAAATGTAGGTGTAATACTTATGATTTTATCTGGAATAAATATCCTATACAGTATTACGCTATGTGCCCTATCTCTTTCCTTTTATGTATGGTTTGGCTGATTTGCGTCTGCATGTAAGCTGTGTCTACTCTGCTGAATTCAACGGAACGTCCATCCAGACACTGTATTCCATACATTGAATTGGTGTCTCATTGGTTACCTTCCAAGCTTGATTGGCTTGTCAGGTGTACACCTGTACAAGTCCAATATTTCTGGTAAGAAACTAGTACTTTCGGTGGTGGTCTTTTCATGGTTATTAACCATTCACTTTAAAGTCTGCTCAAGATTTTAATGATCGTCACATGCTTGTTTTGGATCACTCACCACAGGGATTTACCCTTATAGTAGCTGGCACACATAAAAGACCCAACCAGGTCTTACAATGTCCCAGGAGCTGTCTGCCACCCAGCCTCCACAGGTAGATTTTCAATAAGGGAGGTACAAGGTCCTTCTCCAGATCAGGACTTCAGAACAATTCCCTCCAGAAAAATACACTAGCAATCTCCTCCAGGCCCTCAGCCCAGATCCCGGTGAGGCCCAGACTGCAATTTCTTGTCTCTCTAGCTATCTCCCAGTGGGCAGCAGAACCCCCGGGGGGAAGCAGGTGGGAATCGAATACCCAGCTAAGAATCCTTGACCAGACAAAAACAGTTGATTACTGCTCCACTAACTGCAGTGAAGCAAAAAAAAAAAATGTATGTATATAATATAGAGCCTAGCAGCCCAACTAAAGGCAGGAGCTACACAGGGCTACTGTTACTGTGACCAGACAACTCTACTGCCCACGGCAGACACACGGTCGGACTTTGTTCGGACATTCCGACAACAAAATCCTAGGATTTTTTCCGACGGATGTTGGCTCAAACTTGTCTTGCATACACACGGTCACACAAAGTTGTCGGAAAATCCGATCGTTCTGAACGCGGTGACGTAAAACACGTACGTCTGGACTATAAACGGGGCAGTGGTCAATAGCTTTCATCTCTTTATTTATTCTGAGTATGCGTGGCACTTTGTCCGTCGGATTTGTGTACACACAATCGGAAATTCCGACAACGGATTTTGTTGTCGGAAAATTTTGTAGCCTGCTCTCAAACTTTGTGTGTCGGAAAATCCGATGGAAAATGTGTGATGGAGCCCACACACGGTCGGAATTTCCGATAAAAAGGTCCTATCACACATTTTCCGTCGGAAAATCCGACCGTGTGTACGGGGCATAACTTTTGATTGATAAGTTTTCAGCACATTGTTCCAGAAGGCCTGGTATTTGCCCATATGTTCAATGGCAAACTGCAGTCTTGCTCTAACGTTCTTCTGAACAGCAAAGGCTTTTTCTAACACCACTCTCATGGAGGTTGAATCAGTGCAATCTCTTTGTTATTGTAGATGCATTCACCCTTTGCAATTGCTGCAAGAATTACCTAAAAAACATTTTTGGGAATCTTAGAGACTTTTTTACCATCAAAGGGTCAGTTCTTGGGTTGTATTTGCCAGTCCCGGACACATCTAATTTACGACACTTGAATATTATTTTCCTTACAATGGAATGATTCATTTAATTTAATTTGGTGATCTTTTTAAATCCCTTACCAACTCATAGGCATCCACAACTTTCTTTCTGAGGTCCTTAGAGAGCCCTGTTGATCTTGGCATAATGACACCACAAATGTCAATAGCCAATAGAACACCAGACATGTCTAAAATTTAAATAAGATCGGTTCCATCTGCATACTCCCTAAGGAGGTTCTAATCATTGGCACCTAATCTGCAAATCAGGAAGAATTTGTAAATGTAGGGGTTTACTTACTTTTTCCGTATGACAAATCAGAATTTTTGTTTTTATGTCACTTTTATTTGTCATGTGTTCATGTACAGGTATATCACCTTTATCTGTAGGCACTATTTGAATCAAGATCTAATATTTGTCTGTTCAAATAGGCTGAAAAGGGCAATCATTTTCATGGTTAAAAAGAAAAAGGAGAGAGGAAAGTACATCTATTCAATGCAGTATGGCCCCTTTTACACAGGCTTTCCGATCAGGTCCGTCTGACAGTTTTTCAGGCGGACCTGATCGGATGCTCCATTCACCCCTATGGAGAGGCGGATGTCAGCGGTTGACACCTGCTGCTATCCGATCCAATCCTGTCCGTGAAATCCAGAGGGATGGTGACACTATTTTCCATCCGTCTGGTGGATCGGATCAGATGGGATTGGATGAGAACGGATAGACAGTCTGTTTTCATCTGATCTCCCCATAGAGGAGAGCAGGACTCTGACAGGTCCGTCTCAGCACAGTGAGCAGAGACGGACCTGTCATCCGCCTACTCAGCGGTAATCGACGGATCGATTCCCACTGAGCATAGCAGAGTCCACCAAGCGGACAAGCCCATGTGAAAGGACCCTAAAACACTTTAACAACTGAAAAAACAATGTAGCTTTTGCACTCACTCAGTCCCCTTGTCAATCATAGCGCTTTGTTTGTGGCCACATCTGACAGAGATGAAACTGACACGCGGGCTAGCGGTTCAGTGCTATGTGATACAGTCCTTTCCTTCACTTCAGAGTTATTGTCAGACTGGGCTAGGATGGTGAACACCTACACCTGTCAGAATTCCACACTACAGCTTCCTACTGACAGGGCCTGGTGTTTCGTCGGATATGGCAACCCATCACATTTGGCTACCCGCTGGAGTGCGCATGCGCGACGCCGCCATATGCGTTCCAACACTGTTGTAAGACACCACTTTGCCACAGGGCCCCTCGCGGGCTCGCTTCGCTCGGCATAATTATAATCTAACTGTAGGTCCACTTGGATAGTGGGGCTTGAACCTGGACTCAGGGGTGTGTTCTCAAAATTCTGCGCAAACGCAGATCGCCACAGTGTTGGAACGCATATGGCAGGGTCGCGCATGCGCAGTCGAGCGGGTAGCCAAATGTAATGGGTCGCCATATGTGACGAAACACAGGTAGTCAGCTGAACCATGTATCATCCAATGGTAATAATGTCATTTTCATTAAAGTTGCATTATTATAATGAGCAGCATGTTATGAAATGTCATGATGCATTTTGCTGTGATTGTTTAATCATAGGGATCTGGTATACAGTTGGGAAATATGTTGTCTTTATATGAGCCAGAGGTATCAATAAGACAGCTTTGTATTTTTCATGTCATGTAGACAAATATTCAAGTCCAACTGTCGAATATAGCTTTATAGATTATGTGCAGCACTAAATAAAAACATGCCCATGTACAGAAACCTCTCTGGAAAATTAAAAAAAAAAATAGTTTCCTTTTCCTAGACCACTTCTACTTATGTCAGACTGCCATGAAAGCAATTAGTATGCTACTTTATATCAGTAGTAGCGCAACATACTTAAACACACAGCCAAAACTAATTATAGTGTATAAAAAGAATTAAAATCAGTTAATATGAAATACGATACTATGATTTAGCACACCTATTTCCAAAGCAGGCAAATAAATCAGTTATAAATTAGTTAGATTTGCCCAGGAGCGGACTGATAACTCATGGGGCCCCCGGGCAATAGGAGATTATGGGACCCCCAGGAAATCAGAGATTATGGGGCCACACAGTATACACACACACAGTATCCAATAACACAGTATACACATACATGTACACACAGTATACACAGACAGATGTAAAAAAAAACACAGATTTATATATACTGTCCCTGGTTTTACTGAGGCTGGCAACCCTGATGGGGCCCCCTAGTGGCCCAGGGCCCTCGGGCAGTGCCCGAGTGGCTCAATGGTCAGTCCGCCCCTGGATTTGCCTTAATGTTGTTAGGTAGACTGGTCCAATCTGCAGAGAATCATACAGTTGGCGAATCATGGTTGTCTGGATTCCTGAACTGCATGATTTTCTTCTACACTGTGTTTTATACCCTTTACCTACCTTTCAGCATTTTGACAGCCACCTGCAGTGAGACCCCTGGTTTGCTGATTCCATATGCTGTAGCAGTGACCACTTTTCCAAATGCTCCAGAACCGATTGTGTCACCTAAAATGTATAGTAAAGAATTAAAGTCTGTGTGTTCTGTGAGCATACCACTGTATCGCAAGATTAAAGTGTTACTAAACCCTGCATTCACTATAACTAGTCTCCCACGGTACACAGAGCATTATTGTAGTAAGTATAAACTGCTAAATATCTTTTCTCACCAGCAGTTAGAGCAGTCTTGTGACTTCTATTAGTGTCTGGTTAAAGCTTATATGAGAAGTTGTCATTCTCCTCTGACTGACCTATGAGGCTGCAGGACCCCTAACCTTCTGTCTAAACAGTGCTGATTGGCCCTGTGCCGATCACATTCACCCTCCCAAGAAAAGAAATGACTCTCTAGCAATACACACCAAACTGAGCATGTGCAGCCTGTCACCAAGACTCTGTTCTATCAGCAGATAGATGGGGGACAGTTGAAGAAGGGGAGGTTAAGAGAAGACAGGATCAAACAGCCTTTTTTACTCAATGTGCATTATTAACCCCTTAGGTTCCACGGAGAGTATAACAAGCATGCTTTACTGCATATACAGACTAATTTTACTGTTGTGGGATTAGTAACACTTCAATAGATAATCTTCATATTAAATGGATTGCACAAAATCTTCATATTATCTTGGATTAAACTAAAGCCAAGAATAGAAATCACAGAGCAATAGTCTTACTACAGAGCCATTGAGGCTGCATTCACACTTGGCGTTTTCAGAACGCGCGACAAAGCGCACAGGAAATACGTGCTTGTTAATGGCACATCAAATGCAGTTAGCAGACCCGCTTCTTGTCATGTATTTTGTCAAATGTACTACAAACATGTCAGAACCTGTGAAGCTCCATGCCTGAAAAGGTTCTTTTTTGGCACGTTTGTCACATGTAGGGAGAAACATGCATAAAAAGTGAGTGGGTATGTGTGTTCCCACTACGTGAAGTGTGAATTGGGCCTATATTAGCAAAAATTACTCTGACCAATTAAGCGAAAGATTAAGCTTCTGGACTGCCTTCTACATTTGGAAAACTAAAAGGAAGCTGATGAACTGTTGTTTTTTAATGTTATAAAACAGACTCAAAAGTGTGTTGCGAGGAAGAAATGTAATAGTGACCATTGAAATAAACAGCATGCTGTGATGTCTGCAGGTTTGGCACCTCAATAGGGTATACATAACCTGGCTGGGAGAAAGACCAGAGACTGCTATTTTCTGTTCCCTGTCAACTGTTATCAGTTAACAAAATATTATTTTTCATTCTTTTTATTTTGTGTGTGTATTTCACTAGTATTATGTTGAGAGACCTAAATTGCACTTATAATCAGATTCCTTGGGGTCATTTCAAATTACCTTAAAATGAACAGTGCCAGGCCACTGCAGATCTCTTCAAGATCTGATCATTAACCACTTGCCTACCGGGCACCTACACCCCCTTCCTGCCCAGGCCATTTTTCAGCTTTCAGCGCTGTTGCACTTTGAATGACAATTGCGCGATCGTGCTACACTGTACCCAAACACATCTTTTTATCATTTTCTTCACACAAATAGAGCTTTGTTTTGGTGGTATTTAATCACTGCTGGGTTTTTTTTATTTTTTACAAAAAAAAGACCAAACAAAAATTTTGAAAAAAAAAATAGTTTTTTACTTTTTTCTGTCAGTAAATTTTGTAACGAAGTAATTTTTCGGCTTCACTGATGTTCGCTGATGAGACGGCACTGATGGGCACTGATAGGCTGAACTGGTGGGCATTGATGAGGCGGCACTTATGGGCACTGATGAGGTGGCACTGATGAGAAGGCACTAATATGCTGCACTTATGGGCACTTATAGGTGGCACTGATATGTGGCACTGATGAGCAGTGATAGACGGCACTGATGGGCACTGTTAGGTGGCACTGATGGGCACTAATAGGCGGCACTGATGGGCACTGATAGGCAGCAGTGGCGGGCACTCATAGGCGGCACTGGTGGGCACGGATAAGCGGCACAGATAGGCGGCACATATGGGCACTGATGGGAATGGATGGGTGGCACTGATGGGCGACACTGATGGGCATTGATGGACAGCAGTGATGGACATTGATGGGCAGCACTGATAGGCAGCACTGATTGCCAGCACTGACTGGCATGGCTAATGGGCACTGATTGGTGGCACTTGGCAGTGGTGGGCACTGATTGCTGCCACTGGTGGGCACTGTATGCTGGCATTGGTGGGCACTGTATTGTGACACTATATTTCTTTATTGTAATCAGGGCACTGATGATCAGTGCCCTGATTACATTCCTACATGTCCCCCTGTGAGGAGATGCCGCTGATCGGCTCTTCTCTCCTCACACTCTGCCAGTGTGAGGCGAGGAGTGCTGATTACCGGAACTTCCTTGTTTACATGTGACCGCCTGTGATTGGACACAGCCAATTACATGGTTAAAGAGTTGCTAGGACACAGCGCGGCCGCAATCGCCACGCACCCGTTCTGGGACACCGTCATATGACGTCGTCCCAGAATGAGAGCCACACCGCCCCGCTGTCATTTGACGGTGGGCGGGCAGCAAGCAGTTAAAGGAGATGTAAAGGGGATATCTCCTAAACCGTTCAGGCTTACGTAAGCTTAGCTTTACCCGTAGAAAAAAGTGGTCTGTAAGGGTTTACAACCACTTTAACCACTTCCCGCCCGTCCTATGGCGGATTGACGTCCGGGAAGTGGTTCTGTTATCCTGACTGGACGTCATATGATGTCCAGCGGCATGTTATCCTGACGTCCAGCAGGATAACATGCCGCAGCGCGCCCCCGGGGGCGCGCATCGCGGCGATCGGTGAAGCGGTGTGTCAGTCTGACACACCGCTACACCGATCCTGGTAAAGAGCGTCCGGCGGAGGCTCTTTACCACGTGATCAGCCGTGTCCAATCACGGCTGATCACGCTGTCAATAGGAAGAGCCGTTGATCGGCTCTTCCTCACTCGCGTCTGACAGACGCGAGTAGAGGAGAGCCGATCGGCGGCTCTCCTGGTAGGGGGGGTCTGCGCTGATTGTTTATCAGCGCAGCCCCCCGCAGATCACCACACTGGACCACCAGGGATCGCCACTAGGACCACCAGGGAAGGGGCAACATGTGGATGGCCAGGTATGTACCCCATGGCCATCCACATGTGCCCAGTGTGCCAAATCTGTGCCAATCAGTGCCCACAAATGGGCACTGATTGGCACCATTATGTTGCAGTGATGCCCAGCAATGCCACTCTTAGGGGCATCACTGCAAAAAAGCAGTGCCATCAGTGCCACCCATCAGTGTCCATTCATGCCACCTGTCAGTGCCCATCCATGCCTATCAGTGCCCATCTATCAGTGCCCATCCGTGCCCATCTGTGCCAACTATCAGTGCCACCCATAAGTAACCATCAATTCCACCTACGAGTGTCCATCAATGCCACCTATGAGTGCCCATCAGTGCCGCCTATAAGTGCCCATCCATGCCACCTATGAGTGCCCATCAGTGCCGCATACCAGTGCCACCTATCAGTGCCCATCAGTGCCACCTATCAGTGCCCATCAGTGCCGCCTATCAGTGCCCATCATCAGTGCCCGTCAGTGCCACCTCATCAGTGCCACCTCATCGGTGCCCATCAGTGCCGCCGTATCAGTGCCCGTCAGTGCAGCCATATCAGTGCCCGTCAGTGCAGCCATATCAGTGCCTGTCATTGAAGAAGAAAACGTACTTATTTACAAAAAGTTTTAACAGAAACAAAGAAAAACTTGTTTTTTTTCAAAATTTTCAGTCTTTTTTTATTTGTTGCGCAAAAAATAAAAACCGCAGAGGTGATCAAATACCACCAAAAGAAAGCTCTATTTGTGGGAACAAAATGATAAAAAATTTGTTTGGGTACAGTGTAGCATGACCGCGCAATTGTCATTCAAATTGCGACATCGCTGAAAGCTAAAAATTGGCCTGGGCGGGAAGGTGTCTAAGTGCCTGGTATTGAAGTGGTTAAAGAAGTTTATCGATTGAGTGATTTTTGTCAAAGAAACATGTTGCTAAATTTTTATTGATTTGATTGGCTACAGCTGTCAGAATACAATGTCCCCCATTCACCTTGTTTGTGTGGCTATAGGAATCTGTTTGCTTTTTTTCATTCAAACCAAAAATAAACTAACAGTGTATGGGCAGCTTAAATCGGTATTAAAACCCAAACCAAAAATGTTACATATTGCAGCTTACTAATCAATAAATGTGGTGGCTGCATTGGTTTTCTTTTTTCTTTTTTTTCCCTCTGTTTTCACCTTGTGATCTGGACAGTAACACACCTCCTGTATTAGAGTGCCCCCCACCCTGGATGAAGGAGCACAGGGGGCACCTTTGGACAGCAGTGTTGCTATTTGGGGGGGGGGGGGTTAGTGAATTTAATACTGCTAGTATATCTAACAAACTGAAGCCAAACTCCAGGTAATATTTTAAAAGCAGTTACAGCAAACATTTTTTTTTCCTTTTGGGATAAAGGTTTAACATAAATAAATAAACAAATAAAAAAAGCTGATCATTGTAGGCATCCCTGCTAGTAATAGATGGTTATCTCATCTCTGTAACTAATACATTTGCAAGAAAGCTTGTTTTTTTTTTTTGTTTTTTTTTAAACAACAGACTTTCTGGCTGGATCACAAGATAAAATGAGATGAAAGAAAGCCTAAAATAGAAAAGGAATGCAGCCATCACATCTAAGAATTGGCAAGCTGCAATACAATAAAATTTGCTTTTGAGTTAGATACGACTTTAAATGACAAATTCTGATTGATTGCTTCGGATTACTGTTTTGCAGAGTAAAAAGCTAGAAACTCACCAATTTCCAGATTCTCTCTTGGAAATTCCCATTTTAAGTCATACTCTAGCACACTGAAATCAATGTAGATATATTCATTGTCTGAAGGACCAACATACTGGATCATCAGGAGTTGGCTTTCATATTTGTATTTCTTTTTAAGAAAACAAAACAATAATGCATTAAATCAAATACTAGCATAAAGTACAAAAATATTCAATTAAAAAAAATAAAATGTTACCTTCTTGTACTTGCACAACACCACCATAAATACAATGATTACAATAGTTAAACAGAGGCCACAAGTTCCACTTGCAATTGAAAAAAGAAAATTATTTTGTTCTACAAAACAAAACAAAAAGAAAATCATAAGTCAATGTCAATGTAATACTACTAAGATAAAAGGTGTACATGGTAATGCAAACAGCTTGCACTAATGAGCTGGTGACATTTACCATAAAACTGGATTGGTTGCCTTTCCTATATCTATTTGTGTATCTATTATTCCAGTCTTATCAGTTAAAGGCACAGCCCTCCTAACTCAGAAGCATTTCTAAAATACAAAATGCAACACAGTGACATTTTCTTTACAATATTTATAGTGAACCTTCAACCTAAGGCTCGGTTCACACTGCCGCGACTTGTCATGCGACTTGAGAGTTTAAGACGCACTTCATTAATTGCAATGGAAATGTTCTAATCGGGGCAACTCAAGTCGCAGTGACTTAGGAAAAGGTTCCTGCACTACCTTGGGGCGACTTCAGCATGACTTGCATTGACTTCGGTTAATGAAGTCGCAAGCAAGCCGCAATGTAGTCGTATGGCAAAGTCACACCTTAAGTCAGGCGACTTTCCCGTTACGAGAGTGTGAACCAAGCCTAAAGCTAATGTCATGTTGCACTGCCTCCTTCCACCTCCCTCTCTGGATATACAGTATACTATATATATATATATGCACAGTCAAGTCCATAAATATTGGGACTTCGACACAATTCCAATCTTTTTGGCTCTATACACCACCACAATGGATTTGAAATGAAACTAACAAGATGTGCTTTAACGGCAGACTTTCAGCTTTAATTTGAGGGTGTTTACATCCAAATCAGGTGAACGGTGTAGGAATTACAACGGTTTGTATATGTGCCTTCCACTTTTTAAGGGACCAAAAGTAATGGGACAATTGGCTGCTCAGCTGTTCCATGGCCAGGTGTGTGTTATTCCCTCATTATCCCATTTACAAGGAGCAGATAAAAGGTCCAGAGTTCATTTCAAGTGTGCAATTTGCATTTGGAATCTGTTGCTGTCAACTTTCAATATTAGATCCAAAGAGCTGTCACTATCAGTGAAGCAAGCCATCATTAGGCTGAAAAAACAAAACAACTGTTTGGAACATCCTTAAAACGAAAGAACGCACCGGTGAGCTCAGCAACACCAAAAGACCCGGAAGACCACGGAAAACAACTGTGGTGGATGACCGAAGAATTCTTTCCCTGGTGAAGAAAACACCCTTCACAACAGTTGGCCAGATCAAGAACACTCTCCAGGAGGTAGATGTATGTGTGTCCAAGCCAACAATCAAGAGAAGACTTCACCAGAGTGAATATAGAGGGTTCACCACAAGATGTAAACCATTGGTGAGCCTCAAAAACAGGAAGGCCAGATTAGAGTTTGCCAAACAACATCTAAAAAAGCCTTCACAGTTCTGGAACAACATCCTATGGACAGATGAGACCAAGATCAACTTGTACCAGAGTGATGGGAAGAGAAGAGTATGGAGAAGGAAAGGAACTGTTCATGATCCAAAGAATACCACCTCATCAGTGAAGCATGGTGGTGGTAGTGTCATGGCGTGGGCATGTATGGCTGCCAATGGAACTGGTTCTTTTGTATTTATTGATGATGTAACTGCTGACAAAAGCAGCAGGATGAATTCTGAAGTGTTTCAGGCAATATTATCTGCTCATATTCAGCAAAATGCTTCAGAACTCATTGGACGGCGCTTCACAGTGCAGATGGACAATGACCCGAAGCATACTGCGAAAGCAACCAAAGAGTTTTTTAAGGGAAAGAAGTGGAATGTTATGCAATGGCCAAGTCAATCATCTGACCTGAATCCGATTGAGCATGCATTTCACTTCCTGAAGACAAAACTGAAGGGAAAATGCCCCAAGAACAAGCAGGAACTGAAGACAGTTGTAGTAGAGGCCTGGCAGAGCATCACCAGGGATGAAACCCAGCATCTGGTGATGTCTATGCGTTCCAGACTTCAGGCTGTAATTGACTGCAAAAGATTTGCAACTAAGTAGTAAAAAGTGAAAGTTTGATGGATGATTGTTAATGTGTCCCATTACTTTTGGTCCCTTAAAAAGTGGGAGGCACATATACAAACTGTTGTAATTCCTACACCGTTCACCTGATTTGTAAATACCCTCAAATTAAAGCTGAAAGTATGCAGTTAAGGCACATCTTGTTCGTTTCATTTCAAATCCATTGTGGTGATGTATACAGCCAAAAAGATTAGAATTGTGTCGATTTACCAATGTTCATAGACCTGACTGTATATATATATATATATATATATATATATATATATATATATATACAGTCAGGTCCATAAATAATAAATACTAAAGGCAAATCCACTTTGCCCTACAAGTGCACTTGGAAGTGCAGTTGCTGTAGATCTGAGGGGGACATGCAAGGAAAACAAAAAACAGCATTTTTGCTTGTACATGATTGGATGATAAAATCCAGCAGAGCTTCCCCTAATTTCAGATCCTCCCCTTTACAGCGACTGCACTTTCAAGTTCACTTGCAGTGAAGAGTGGATTTGCCTTTAGTAAATCAACCCCATTGATCTGAAACTACCAGCACTTTTTCCTTGGGGTCTGACTTCGGGGTCAAAATGTATGTAAACCCTAAATCTATTTTCCAGAATGTTTGGCATCGTGACTCACTGTATTCTGATTTTTTACGTAAATCATTTTTGTGAATCTGTTGCAAAGTTTCTTACTTGGGGATCCTATCAGTAACAGCACTTCCCATTGCAGGTTAACAATGCAAATCCACTGCTTATGCCTGGAACCCCAATCGGGTTTTATTGTAGTACAAGTAACTACAGGGATTATTCTTAGAGGGGTTAAAATAAACATTTTAGCTTTAAGCTGGCCAAACATTGATTGAAATTCAGCTTGTTCAGAAGGAACCAGCTGAGATTCGATCCATGTATGGGCATGACTGATCGTACCCAAGTTGATCCATCGATTGGCTTGGGTACAACCCGCCTGTTGGATTTTTTATATTTGCGTACTGCCAGTAGACATGTGCGCCGTCAATAAATTTGTTTTGTTTCGTTCTGTTCCATTTCGTAATAGAATTAATTCGTATTTCGTAATTCGTGTTCGAAATTTCGTAATTTCGCTAACTTTAACAAGTTAACTAAGTTCGTTAACTTTTCGTAACAATTACAAATGTTCGTTATGATGAATTTATCATTATGAGGGGCTCCCACCATCCCTGTGCTGTGCTGACTTCCTGGGTTTTTAACTTTTAGGTTTGTTAACTTTTCGTAACAATTACGAATGTTCTTTAGGAATTTGGATCCGAAATTCGTAAACAAAATTTCGTATTTCGTACAAAATTCGGAAGCATAGCAGTTTGTATTTCGGATCCTCCCAAATGTACGAATTTACAGAAATTTGTACGAATTTTCGATTCATATGAAACTAACCGCACATGTCTAACTGCCAGCAGCTATAGCCGGGAAAGCCCCTGGCACCCCCACACTATAGGATTTCTGCCTTCTTGTTAGAAGGTTACCTAACTTGTAAACAAACTTAATATGGAAAATTGGCAGATAGAATGATACTGAAGAGCCGAACGTACCTTGGTGATTGTATAATGTCTGAGTGCACGTTATCCCAACAGAATTGTTTGCACAACTGCAGATGATAAATGATCCCCCGTTATTGTCCAGAATCAGGGAGCTACTGAATTTCCAGGCCTTTGTGGATCTTTGTGGTGATCCATATGTTATCCCCTCTGTGATCACTTCTGTGCAGCTTTTAAAAAAATAACTTCATTAAAGTTAAAATTCAGGCAGATGTAGGATACATAAAATAATGCAGACTGTATTCAAACGGAATTCCAGCAGTTTCTGTGTTTATTAAAAAGTCAGCAGCTACAGCTTGTGGCTTATAGGAAAAAATAAAGAAAAAAACTGCGCTATAAACCAAGTGGACAATTAATCATTGAAAAGCTGCAATCCCGACAATAAACATCAATTGTAAAATAAGCATAAGGAAAATAAGGAATTGCGCTAATACATGTGCAAAATAACATAAAATCCTAAGTGAAAAAAGTTTGATAATAAGTGCAAACGAAAATAAATGTAGATAACAGTTGATTGTGATCCACCCAAATGTCTCATCAAAATGAAAACTCAATATAATGTGATAGTGACTCCAAATCACCCACAAAAAATGCAAAAAAAAGTCCAAGTGATAATATACAAGTGGCTTCACAGCCAGGTGCGCGCTGTTCATGCACGAGTTGTGTGTCCTAAATGGTCGGGCAATCTTCTGGGACCTGTGACATGTCCCAGAAGATTGCAGGAAGGGAGGGACCACCTAGGGGGAGAGGAGAAATTCCGCTCGAGTCACCTAGAGAGTGGAAGTGGGAGCTGGGTACCTGTCAAAACTAGGTACCCGCTCCCTCACCAAACAAATGCCATGCCAAATGTGGCATGTCAAGTGGTAAGGAGTCCTTAAAGCAGAAGTTCCTCTTTTGGGTGAAACTCCGCTTTTAGTAATACATTTTTTAGGAAAAAAAATAATATGTATATAAAGATATATCTATCTACATATCTATCTATATATACTGTATATAGTATATATAGATCTAGGAGGGTGCCATATATATATATATATATATATATATATATATATATATATATATACAGTGGGGACGGAAAGTATTCAGACCCCCTTAAATTTTTCACTCTTTGTTATATTGCAACCATTTGCTAAAATCATTTAAGTTCATTTTTTTCCTCATTAATGTGCACACAGCACCCCATATTGACAGAAAAACACAGAATTGTTGACATTTTTGCAGATTTATTAAAAAAGAAAAACTGAAATATCACATGGTCCTAAGTATTCAGACCCTTTGCTGTGACGCTCATATATTTAACTCAGGTGCTGTCCATTTCTTCTGATTATCCTTGAGATGGTTCTACACCTTCATTTGAGTCCAGCTGTGTTTGATTATACTGATTGGACTTGATTAGAAAAGCCACACACCTGTCTATATAAGACCTTACAGCTCACAGTGCATGTCAGAGCAAATGAGAATCATGAGGTCAAAGGAACTGCCTGAAGAGCTCGGAGACAGAATTGTGGCAAGGCACAGATCTGGCCAGGGTTACAAAAAAATTCGGCTGCACTTAGGCTTCCTAAGAGCACAGTGGCCTCCATAATCCTTAAATGAAGGACATTTGGGACGACCAGAACCTTTCCTAGAGTTTGCTGTCCAGCCAAACTGAGCTATCGGGGGAGAAGAGCCTTGGTGAGAGAGGTAAAGAAGAACCCAAAGATCACTGTGGCTGAGCTCCAGAGATGCAGTCGGGAGATGGGAGAAAGTTGTAGAAAGTCAACCATCACTGCCGCCCTCCACCAGTCGGGGCTTTATGGCAGAGTGGCCGACGGAAGCCTCTCCTCAGTGCAAGACACATGAAAGCCCGCATGGAGTTTGCTAAAAAACACCTGAAGCACTCCAAGATGGTGAGAAATAAGATTCTCTCGTCTGATGAGACCAAGATAGAACTTTTTGGCCTTAATTCTAAGCGGTATGTGTGGAGAAAACCAGGCACTGCTCATCACCTGTCCAATACAGTCCCAACAGTGAAGCATGGTGGTGGCAGCATCATGCTGTGGGGGTGTTTTTCAGCTGCAGGTACAGGACGACTGGTTGCAATCATGAGAAAGACGAATGCAGCCAAGTACAGGGATATCCTGGACGAAAACCTTCTCCAGAGTGCTCAGGACCTCAGACTGGGCCGAAGGTTTACCTTCCAACAAGACAATGACCCTAAGCACACAGCTAAAATAATGAAGGAGTGGCTTCACAACAACTCCGTGACTGTTCTTGAATGGCCCAGCCAGAGCCCTGACTTAAACCCAATTGAGCATCTCTGGAGAGACCTAAAAATGGCTGTCCACCAACGTTTACCATCCAACCTGACAGAACTGGAGAGGATCTGCAAGGAGGAATGGCAGAGGATCCCCAAATCCAGGTGTGAAAAACTTGTTGCATCTTTCCCAAAAAGACTCATGGCTGTATTAGATCAAAAGGGTGCTTCTACTAAATACTGAGCAAAGGGTCTGAATACTTAGGACCATGTGATACTTCAGTTTTTCTTTTTTAATAAATATGCAAAAATGTCAACAATTCTGTGTTTTTCTGTCAATATGGGGTGCTGTGTATACATTAATGAGGAAAAAAATGAACTTAAATGATTTTAGCAAATGGCTGCAATATAACAAAGAGTGAAAAATTTAAGGGGGTCTGAATACTTTCCGTCCCCACTGTATATATATATATATATATATATATATATATATATATGTATATAATGTATATATATATATATATATATATATATATATATATATATATATATATATATATATATATGTAGCGCCCTGCTCCTGTTGACCAGGCGCTTGCATGTAAATTTAGTGGGTATCTGACTTCTGTTCTGTATGTAGTTCAGATTTAATATTACGGCAAAATTAGCTTCTGTTCCAGCATTGGCTATGTTGCGTGCAGTTCTACGCTGTCGTCTATAGGTGTTGTTGTCACCACAGGGCAGTGTTGAAGGAGCAACAGGCTGAAGTGTATTGAGTGCTCTTCTTTCTTGGAAACAGCCCAGTGGGGGTGGTTCAACGCTGTGCATTCTGGGAAAGGGTAATTAAGGAGCAGACGCCATTTTTTCTCTCTCTTGCCTCCTGGCCCTCCTGGCCTAAGGTATGTGGTGACTTTTCTCCTGCCTCTGGGCCACGCTGGCCTGAGGCTATGTGACTACAAGTAGGCACAGAAGCCTGTCTGGGGCCTACTACCGCAGAGGTGGTCCTTAGGCTGTCTTGCCTGTTAGAAAGAAGCCGAGCCAAGCTGAGGAAACCCAGGGGAGGACCCTTGCTGGAGAGAACCCAGATGAAGGCTGGTCTCTCGGGAGGGCCTGGTAACTTGCTTGGAGGACGCACCTATACTTAACTAACCTGCCTCACAGTACTGCCGGATCGGCTTAAAGGTTCTGGTACTGTGTAACCGTGCAACTAATACTAAATCCTGTGGCAGAGGATAGTGTAACTAATACTAAATCCTGTGGCAGAGGATTGTTCAACCATTTTTGTTCTTATCAAGTCTGTGGCAGAGACTTTTCGTCTGTGCATCATTCCGGCTGTTGGGTCAGTGAGAGAGGCCTATCCGGGTGAGCAAGATCTGTTGACTGAAGGTGTACTTGTCTTCAGGATCTCAAATTCCTAAGTGATCTGCTTAAGGCATCTGAACTTCCCCTGCAACTCCTCTTCTACCTCTTTACTGCTACTTCATTTAAAAGTGTTTGCAATAAAGCATTGAAAACAGAACTAAGTGACTGGTGCATACATTGGTGACCGCCAAGCCTAATACAGACTCTAAGCTCCGAACATGGTGAAACTACAGGTAAGGGGTGATGGTGAAGACCTAAAAATATTCAGCAGCTCCTTCGGGGGTTAGTGCTATATATACACTACCGTTCAAAAGTTTGGGGTCACCCAAACAATTTTGTGTTTTCCATGAAAAGTCACACTTATTCACCACCATACGTTGTGAAATGAATAGAAAATAGAGTCAAGACATTGACAAGGTTAGAAATAATGATTTGTATTTGAAATAACATTGTTTTTACATCAAACTTTGCTTTCATCAAAGAATCCTCCTTTTGCAGCAATTACAGCATTGCACACCTTTGGCATTCTAGCTGGTAATTTATTGAGGTAAGCTGGAGAAATTGCACCCCACGCTTCTAGAAGCAGCTCCCACAAGTTGGATTGGATGGATGGGCACTTCTGGCGTACCATACGGTCAAGCTGCTCCCACAACAGCTCAATGGGGTTCAGATCTGGTGACTGTGCTGGCCACTCCATTATCGATAGAATACCAGCTGCCTGCTTCTGCTGTAAATAGTTCTTGCACAATTTGGAGGTGTGTTTAGGGTCATTGTCCTGTTGTAGGATGAAATTGGCTCCAATCAAGCGCTGTCCACTGGGTATGGCATGGCGTTGCAAAATGGAGTGATAGCCTTCCTTATTCAGAATCCCTTTTACCCTGTACAAAGCTCCCACCTTACCAGCACCAAAGCAACCCCAGACCATCACATTACCTCCACCATGCTTAACAGATGGCGTCAGGCATTCTTCCAGCATCTTTTCATTTGTTCTGCGTCTCACAAACGTTCTTCTTTGTGATCCAAACACCTCAAACTTGGATTCATCCGTCCACAACACTTTTTTCCAGTCTTCCTCTGTCCAATGTCTGTGTTCTTTTGCCCATCTTAATCTTTTTCTTTTATTGGCCAGTCTCAGATATGGCTTTTTCTTTGCTACTCTGCCCTGAAGCCCAAAATCCCGCAGCCGCCTCTTCACTGTAGATGTTGACACTGGTGTTTTGCGGGTACTATTTAATGAAGATGCCAGTTGGGGACCTGTGAGGCGTCTGTTTCTCAAACTAGAGACTCTAATGTGCTTATCTTCTTGCTTAGTTGTGCAACACGGCCTCCCACTTCTTTTTCTACTCTGGTTAGAGCCTGTTTGTGCTGTCCTCTGAAGGGAGTAGTACACACCGTTGTAGGAAATCTTCAATTTCTTTGCAATTTCTCGCATGGAATAGCCTTCATTTCTAAGAACAAGAATAGACTGTCGAGTATCAAGATGAAAGTTCTCTTTTTCTGGCCATTTTGAGCGTTTAATTGACCCCACAAATGTGATGCTCCAGAAACTCAATCTGCTAACAGGAAGGTCAGTTTTGTAGCTTCTGGAAGGAGCTAGACTGTTTTTAGATGTGTGAACATGATTGCACAAGGGTTTGCTAATCATCAATTAGCCTTCTGAGCCAATGAGCAAACACATTGTACCATTAGAACACTGGAGTGATAGTTGCTGGAAATGGGCCTCTATACACCTATGTAGATATTGCACCAAAAACTAGACATTTGCAGTTAGAATAGTCATTTACCACATTAGCAATGTATAGAGTATATTTGTTTAAAGTTAGGACTAGTTTAAAGTTAGCTTCATTTAAAAGTACAGTGCTTTTCCTTCAAAAATAAGGACATTTCAATGTGACCCCAAACTTTTGAACGGTAGTGTATATACACACACAAACGTATTCAAGCTATTTATTTCACAGAGCAAAATCTGATACATTGTGTTTTTTTATAACATTTAGGTTGTAAAGCATGGTGCCCATTTTTTGGGGAAAACCACCTCAATATGTCATCTACCTCTGTCTAACAAAAAATGCATAAGGGGTTATGTCCTTGAAGTCTATCCTCTGATTCTTTCAGCTGTGTCTGTTGCAAACAGACTTGTTCTTTTCCCAGCTCCCCACTAGAAGTTCCCTTTGCCAGTGGTGCATTATGAGAAAGGCCTGGGAAGGGTGCATGTGATGGAGCTGCTTTAGACAAATATAGGCTGAATAAAAGTCATAGACTCTCCTGAGCCCAAATACATACATGTAAAAGTAAAATACTTGGTTGTCTGTGAAATTGGATGCCCCTAAAGTCCCGTACACCCATAAGATTTTTTCATACATACTGTATATAATTGAGGGATGTTGCGGCCAAAGTCTCAAGTCCTACTCATGACAGTATTACCGAAGAACAACTCAGGCTTTTACCATTTTACTGGGGTACTAAAGGTACGGGGTCCATCAGTTATGGACTTGTCTATGGAAGTATCAACAGTGCAAGGCGTGCACAGCTCAGATTTTTTTTGGGAAGGGAGGAAAGGTGGGGTACAAGGTTTTTTAATTAAAAAAAAATTGAAAACAGTTTTGCAACCCCCCCCCCCCCGCTATCATAGTCTCAGATCTGTGTGTTAGTATCTCATATCCACAGACTCAGATAAAGGTGGCAAATCCAAGATGACTGCTCTGCTCCTTTGCATAGTGTATATACATTCAAAGAACTCATAAGAATTCCATCAGGGAGCAACACCAAAAGGAACTGTTCTCATTACACTGGCGCATGGCCAAGGAGATTTGTAATGGAATGGATGGAGCCTGATGTGGAACTGAGAGGATACCTTTATTGACAGCGCACCACAGTGGAAGAATCCATAGTCACTGTTCAGGTAATTAGAGACCTTTGAATCCGCCCATTGCAGTGCGCTGTCAATCAGGAGTACAGTGGATCTTATGCCTAGTACACACGGGCTGAATGTCGGGCGACATCGGCCGGTTCAATAAAAAACGCACGACATTGGGCCCGTGTTTCTATTTTTATTTTTTATTCTGTTTTTAATATGTATGATACTTACTGAATGAGATGAAGATGTACGTAATTACTCATTATGCATTCAGACTATAGCTTAACCAATGATTCACCGCCGTCAGAACAACGGCCGCTACTTATACTGGCTGTATGGCATCTGGCCCCGTATCCCTTTGATAAAGTCACGTGGTGTGACGCAACACGTCAGGGAAGGAGGAGCCAGGTGCCGACGCTTCCTAGGGTACGCCCGAACCCGGAAGCCTTTATCTCTGCTGCTGATTGCTGTATAACTATATGTAAGTGATGATATTGATATATTAAAGTTTATTTTAAACATACTACACTATGGAGCCCATTTTTTTTCTTTTTTATTTCCACCTGAGAATACCGATCAAGTGAGGGCGAATATCATCCCATCCTGGACCAATCCCACTTCCAAGGGAGCTGGCATCTAGATTGGGAGTCCAATTTTGGGAAGCCGTTCCAGTGTTGTTATCCCTACCCACCTGTGGGTATAAGCGTGACTCGGCCCATTTGGGGGCCGCTACTACAGGTGAGAGGCTGGGGGAAACGGTCACCGCGGTTACCACACATCACACTTTGGAACAGGATTGGATGAACTATTTATAGATGATTGTTTCTATCACTGCACCAGCACTTTTTTCATCTCTAGAAGATTTCTGCTTTTTCACACTTGGAGCGTTATTAGAAGTCGCACTCACATGTGTTTGGATTGCACTTGAACATTCTTACTTTTATATCACCTCATCTTGAGATATTAACTCACCGTTAATTGGATAGTTTATTTATTTCATTTTTCACTGAATATTATTTGTTTGTTCATTAATTCTATGCACATTGCACTTTGCTAGAAATTATAATTTTTTGTTGTATTTAATTATCACATGTGTGATTATATGCACATTACACTTCAATATTATTATCATTATATGCACACTGCACTTTGCTAGAAATTATATATCCTTTCAGTCGCATGTATTATCGCATCTGTGAATCGCATACTTGTGAAATTACTACTTCTTGGTTATATGCACATTACACGTCGCAATTTATTTCTATTTAATATTTTTTCTTGCTTGGAAGTTGCAGTTGTGAATTGCTTACTTATGATTATGTGGTTTCTCAGCTATTTTGCTTGATCACGCACACTGCACTTTGTTAAATTGTGAGAAGTCGCATTGATTTATTGCATCTGTGAATCGCACACTTATGAATATTAATGCTATTATTCTTTAGTCTTTGGTGGTTTAATTTATGTCAGATGCTCAATATTGATTGATTGGACACTTTCTGTGACACTATTTACGATTTAGTTATTATACCTTGTCACGTGAGGTTTGATTTTTCACCATATTTGGTGTGAGATTGGATTACTCTTTTGTGTTTCACTTTGCACTTTATATGTACACATTGTTGTACGAAGTCTTACTTGTTTGTGTTCATCTTGGCCTTGGACGTATTAACTAATATCTTTTCACGTTGGGACTGAGGTAGCGCTACATATTCTTTATCATATGTTGAGTAAGGTTATGTGAGTATACTATTTATGTTGGCGGCTCCTTGTCTATTTTATTCCTTATTGTGGTGTTTGCGCATTAGTTATTACCCTTTATATACTGGTCCGACAGAAGCCAGCCGTTCGGCCAGCTTCTGTTGGAGGAGCATGCTGGAAAACCAGCAGCCCATCGGCTCCCAATCAGTGCTCTCAGCCAATTTCTGAGAACGCTGATCAGAGTGTTCTGGTGGGGGAGCTATCTACTGACATTGGTGCAAATGCTTGCCTGAATTAAGTGAAGGTAGTTCTTAAGGAAACTACTGCCAGAAAAATGGCATTATAACTTTATTAAATTCCCCAGAGAATCTTCTCCTGTTTGATAAGGGGTGGCTAAACAAAGACATTCCTGATGGAAAGGAGAGACTGAAGACTCGCTTTATGGACTGTAAAGAATTGCAGCTGCATTATGTTTTCGAAAACTGCTTCTAGGCACTTTTGACTTGAACAAATTCCCTTGTATGCAAGTCATAAATCACAATGCACCTACCATAGCAATGACTCTCTCCAATATAATAAACTTACTTATGAAACTCATCATAGCTTCTTAGCCATTTCCAGTTTGACAATGGATAGCCCCATGATTGACATGTAATGTTTTTCATATTGGATATTTTACATTCCACCTCAGGCTTTTCTAGTGAGAATAAAAAAAGTAAATTTAGATTTATATTATGCAATTCTTAATTTAATGTCAGTTTCAAGCATACAGAATAGATCTAGATCTTGCCAGGATGAATATAGATGTTGGCTCTTTCTAAAATTTTGCAAGTATATGTGAGTATCGGAACCTTGCAACAGAACATGTACAGACGTCCTCTTTATATTTACAGAAGAATGGGTGGGCACAATAGTGTTTTGGCTCCACAAGTCTTACAATATTGGTTGATTCACCTGGGAGGCACCATCTTCCCCTAAGTTACAATATTTTTTAGGACTGTCAGAGAACGGCACTCCTCCCTGCTGAATTCCTGTACTTTTTGTACATTCACATACAGAGCGTGGCTCGGTCACGCACCCGCTCTCTCCTCATTGGCTCACTGTCTGTGATTGACCGTAGCAGAAGCCCCTGTCTCAGCCAATGAGGAGGAACAGGATGGGGCTCAGGTAAGTATTAGGGGGGCTGGGGGGGATGCTACATACAGAATGCTTTAAAAAGCCTTGAGCCTTTACAACCACTTTAAGTATACATTTGCCTGTAAGGAATGCACAGGTGTTCGGTTAATCCGTATGCAGGCAGTCCCATCCTGTTGTCTATTTGGACACAATGACTGCATGACCTCTACTTTCCGATTAGACATCTGTGTGTGTGCATGTCTCTGAACTCCCACCGTCTGTGAACCTGCACCCACACGGTTCTCCAATTGGGAGCTATGTCCGTTCAGCCTGCTGCGCCCCAATAGACATGAATGGGATTGCCTGAATGGGGTTACACAGAACACCTGTAGATCCTGTGTGTGAAAACACAGCCTTTTGCACTGATTTATGCTTAACCGCTTCAGCCCTGGAAGGTTTTATCCCCTTCCTGACCAGAGCACTTTTTGCGATTCGGCACTGCATCGCTTTAACTGACAATTGCGCGGTCGTGTGACGTTGCACCCAAACAAAATTGACGTCCTTTTTTTCCCAAAAATAGAGCTTTCTTCTGTTGGCATTTGATCAGCTCTGCGGTTTTTATTTTTTGCGCTATAAACAAAAAAAGAGCGACAATAAATATCCCTCCAAAATATATAAAAAAAACCTAATTTTTTCCTCAGTTTAGGCCGATATGTATTCTTCTACATATTTTTGGTAAAAAAAAATTGCAATAAGCGCATATTGATTGGTTTGCGCAAAAGTTATAGCATCTACAAAATAGGGGATAGTTTTATGGCATTTTTATTATTCTTTTTTTTTTTTACTAGTAATGGCGGCGATCTGCGATCTTTATCGTGACTGAAACATTATAGCGGACACATCGGACACTTTTGACACTATTTTGGGACCATTGTCATTTATACAGCGATCAGTGCTATAAAAATGCACTGATTACTGTGTAAATGACACTGTCAGTGAAGGGATTAACCACTAGGGGGCGATGAAGGGCTTAAGTGTGTCCTAGGGAGTGATTCTAACTGTAGGGGGATGGGCTTCAACTCACATGACAGAGATCACTGCTCCGGATGACAGAGGGCAGAGATCCCTGTCATGTCACAAGGCAGAACAGGGAAATGCCTTGTTTACATAGGCACTTCCCCATTCTGCAGCTCTGTGACACGATCGACAGGAGACCGGCGGACATAGAGTCTGCCGGTCCCGTGGGCACGGTCACCCTGTATGCAGCGGGCATGTGCACCCGCTAGCCTTGCCAATTAAAGGAGATGTACAGGTACGCCCATTTGCCCACCGCTGCCATTGTGCCGACGTATATTAGCGTGCAGCGGTCGGCAAGTGGTTAAAGTGTTACTAAACCCAGGAGCTTGCATTCATAATATGGATGCACAGGTACACAGAACATGGAAATACAATTATTTTAGTAAATATAAACTGCTAAATACCTTTTCTCATCAGCAGTATATAGCAGTCTTGTGACTGGTTAAAGTTTGTAGGAGGAGTTTTCATACTGCACTGGACTGTCCTATCAGGATCCAGGACCCCTGACCCTCTGTCTGGACAGTGCTGATTGGCCCTGTACTGATCACATGCAGTCTCCCAAGAAAATAAAACTCTCTATCAATAAACACAAACTGGGCATGTGCAGAGTGACTCCAGTAACTGTCTTATCCAGACCTGTTCTGGAGTCAGTGGAAGAAGAGGAGGATCTGTGCATAGAAGATCAAACAGCCTTTTTTACACAAAGCTGAGGATTGTCCTCTTAGGTTCCACAGTGAGTATAACAAGCATGAATGTGTCTGAATGAGACGTAAGAAACTTAGAAGACTTCTGCTAAAAATGAGTGTTCAATTTAGTCTGACTTTTGGTTTGTTTTTAATATTTGGTCGGAGGATAGACCTATGTTTATCCCAAGCATGTTTAAACCTAACTTTATCAACTCATGTGGTCATTGGCAGATGTAACGTTTTTAGCAGTTTCCTCAGTTTACTCCATGACTTGGACTTTGGAGATTGGGGTAAACAGTTCAATCTCTGTATTTGCGGATGATACTAAGCTAAGCAGGGCAATAACTTCTCCGCAGGATGTGGAAACCTTGCAAAAAGATCTGAACAAATTAATGGTGTGGGCAACTGAATGGCAAATGAGGTTTGATGTAGAAAAATGTAAAATAATGCATTTGGGTGGCAAAAATATGAATGCAATCTATACACTAGGGGGAGAACCTCTGGGGGAATCTAAGATGGAAAAGGACCTGGGGGTCCTAGTAGATGATAGGCTCAGCAATGGCATGCAATTCCAAGCTGCTCCTAACAAAGCAAACAGAATATTGGCATGCATTAAAAAAAGGGGATTAACTCCAGAGATAAAACGATAATTCTCCCGCTCTACAAGACTCTGGTCCAGCCTCACCTGGAGTATGCTGTCCAGACCTGGGCACCAGTCCTAAGGAAGGATGTACTGGAAATGGAGCTAATAAGCTAAGCTAATAAAGGGTCTGGAGGATATTAATTATGAGGAAAGGTTGCGAGCACTGAACCTCTTCTCTCTGGAGAAGAGACGCTTGAGAGGGGATATGATTTTAATATACAAATATCGTACTGGTGACCCCACAATAGGGATAAATCTTTTTCACGAAAGGGAGTTTAGCAAGACACGTGGCCACTCATTAAAATAAGAAGAAAAGAGGTTTAACCTTAAACTACATAGAGGGTTTTTTACTGTAAGAGCGGCAAGGATGTGGAATTCCCTTCCACGGGCGGTGGTCTCAGCGGGGGGCATCGATCGTTTCAAGAAACTATTAGATAAGCACCTGAACGACCGCAACATACAGGGATATACAATGTAATACTGACATATAATCACACACATAGGTTGGACTTGATGGACTTTTTTCAACTTCACCTACTATGTAACTTGTATACTTTTATTATCAGTGCGCTCCGATTGTTTATTTATGTTTTTCCAACATTTTCCTTTTATGCTTTTAAAAATAATGACTCTATATTTATATATGGATTATTATTTGCTAAAAATGTTATATACTGAATTTTAGACATTTGCAATTTGTTTAGTTCCGAATTCGTTTTTTAACGAACTTTGACAAATTTGTTAATTCCAAAATTTCCGAATTTCTGAAAATTCTAAATATCCGAAATTCAGAGTTTTGGAAATTTCGAATTTCCGAATTTTCGAAAATTCAAAATTTCTGAATTTCGGAAATTCAGAAATTCGGAAGATCGGAAATTCAAAATTTCGGAAATTCGAAATTAGGAAATTAGAATATTCGAAATTTCATAAATTTAAAAATTCAAAAATGTGGAAATTCGAAAATCCAAGAATAAGAATGAAAATCTGATAATTCAAAAGAATGAAAACCTGAAAATTCGAAAACCCGAAAATCTGAAATGATAACTAACTACCGGTAATAATAAATATTAAATTATAGGTATTGGAATTTCCTTTCAAATTTGGCTGTTAGTGAAGGCAACGAGTATGAATTTATCCGAAGTTATGAATTATCTGAAATAACGAATGCCGTATCTAAACGAATGGAATGTAACAATCTAATAATAATAAATAACAATAATAATAATAAAACCTTTTTATTATTCTTTATTATTAATTTGTTTCATTCCATTTGTTTAGATGCGGCATTTGTTTTTTCAGATAATTTGTAATTTCAGATAAATTTGTATTCATTACGTTCACAAGCAGCCAAATTTGAAAGGAAATTCCAATACCTATAATTTAATAGTTAGTTATTATTTTGAATTTTACTGATATTCTTTTTTTTCAGATTTTCAAATTTTCGGATTTTCGAATTTTCGAATTTCCAAATTTTCGAATATCCGAAAATCCAAAAATCCGGAAAATTCGAAAATTAGAAATCTGGAAATTTGAAAATGCAGAAATCCGAAAATTTGGAAATCCGAATTTTCAGATTTCCAAATTTTTGATTTTCTGAATTTTTTACGAATTTAAAAAAAAAGCAAAAAAATTAATGAAATGAAAATGAAACCAAACAAATTTTTTGTCAGTGCACGTCTACTGAATTTATTGTAACATGATAAAGTACTCCCTTAGCACATCAGAAGTATCCCTTTTGGTTACATATACCATTAGTTGGGAACAAAACAGCTGACTTCACCAAATTGCAGAGGATGGTTGGTACAATGACTTTACACAACAATGGAATCTCTCTATACTTCCTCATACACTCCAAAAGGGTTTTGGCAGATTAATCAGATTCTGTCCGAAAATGGTATGATAGGATAATAAACTCACAACTCTGTCAGAGGACTGGAACTTATGTTCGTCTTGACGTATTAAATATGGTTTGTGCTGGCTGCTATACCAATACCCCCACCCCTTCTCTATAATAACCACACCACAACAGATTGGAGCTGATTGGCCATAACAGCCTTTTATTAACTAAAACATAAATAACAAATGAATAACAGATCAATAACATAATAACCTGAACACACAGTGCATAAAGAATGGAGCCACCAGGTCCTAATGGGCATCAAAACAAAGGAAGTACCTGTGTGTCACTTCTCAGCCCTCCAGCCGTAAAACCACTGACTCGGAGATAACTCGCAGATACACATCCCATTAACTGATAGGTCCCTACACCTTACCTTTTTGTGCCCATATGAACCTAAAAAGGACCTTGCACCCCGCCAGTCGCCTTACCAGGCTTCTCACACAAAACAAATTATCCAACACAAAAAATGCAGGGCAGGAGGGAGGGAAGTTGTTCTCTGCTGGCTGACCTCCAACTGAAGACCACCCTCATCTGGCCAACAAACCGCATCCCCCAAAACTCCACCCATCCCTGATCTTGCCCAATCCGATCAAACTTTCCTTGCTTATTTCGTTCAGCCAAACTTTCATTACCCCTCCTATACCCAAGCCCCTTCAACCCTTGTCATGCCAGCCCTCCGTCTATTGTTCTTGCTTTACTCC
The DNA here is from genome assembly GCA_037952925.1 of Lithobates clamitans. Classification (NCBI taxonomy): domain Eukaryota; kingdom Metazoa; phylum Chordata; class Amphibia; order Anura; family Ranidae; genus Lithobates; species Lithobates clamitans. The sequence goes on from JBBGZY010000390.1 coordinate 5,295,053, forward strand.
GGGCCTCTCTTTCTATGTACTTTGTACAGAGCTGCTAAATGTTTTTGAACCGTAATAATGAAGAAAAAAAATATATAAACTCACGGAATACATTTACAGTGAAGGTTTTCTGAAGCTGGACATCATCATTGTCTGCATAGAATACAACAGAGTCTCCGGGCTCATAGTTATGGCTGCAATATTTAGATATACTGAAAAAAAAAATATATATCAGAGATTGAACCACTTAACCACCGAAAGGTTTTACTCCCTTCATGACCGGGGCATTGTTTGCTATTCAGCACTGTGCTAATTTACCTGGGAATTGCGCAGTCATGCAACACTGTACACAAATTACATTTTTATAATTTTTTTCACACAAATAGAGCTTTCTTTTGGTGGCATTTAATCACCACTGGGTTTTTATTTTTTTGCAATATAAGTGCTAGTTCACACCAGACGCAGTTCCGTTCAGTTCCGTGCGCTTTTATTCCTGCACAAAATGCATGCACAGTGTTTTCAATGTATTCCAATGGCTCTAGTTCACACCATGCAGTCAGTTTCTGCACCGGAAACTGACTGGAAACTGACTGCATGGTGTGAACTAGAGCCATTGGAATACATGCAAAACACTGTGCATGCATTTTTAGTGTAGAAAAAAAGCGCACGGAACTGAACGGAACTGCATCTGGTGTGAACTGGCCCTATATAGAAAAATACAGAAAATAAAAGTATTTTTCTTCTTTTAAAAAATTTTGCAAATAAATAATCTTTCTTCATAAACTTAGGCCAAAATGTATTCTGCTACATTTCCTTGGTAAAAAAATAACCCAAATTAGTGTAGAGCATTTAGTCTGTGTGAAAGTTATAGTCTACAAACTATGGTTTTTAGATTTTAAAAGTAAACAGTCATGATGTACTGATGTCCTATCTCATTTGAGGCTCTAAAATGCCAGATCAGTACAAATACCCCCCAAATACCCCCGTTTTGGAAAGTAGGCAATCTTATTTAGTAAGAGGCATGGCAAGTTTTTTTGTTGAGAAATTAAATAAAATGTTTTTTTTTTTACTTGTTGACTGGTGACAGTATGTAAAGAAAAAATAAATAAATAATTTTGTATTCAATAATTTTTTAACTTTTTTTTTAAGATTAAGATTTTTTTTTTTACATACTCCCATCAGAGTAGTTCAGTGTCATCATAGTGACACTGTCCTACTCCGGGGGGGTTGATCATGATTTATTTTTTTACACTTTTATTGCTTTTATCAGTGATGATACTACTATAAGCAATAGTTTCAGTGGTCATGAATGACTTTCATTCGTGACAGCTTGCCTACTATTGTGATCTGTGATTGACTACAGCTAATCTCATGCTACAGGATACCAGGTACCATGTGATAGCGGTGTGTGCCAATCACAGCATCACAATATTAAGCAAGCAGTCATGAATCTGATCACTATGATTGGTCATAGAGGTCACATGATGTGGCTGGGTACACATAGGTCACAGGATCCTGCTGCTGCCTGCACCAGGTCGCCATTACCAATATGTCGCTGAGCCTGTAGCTGCTACCAACTTGCAATAAAAGTACTGTAGGTGGGGAGCAAGTGGTTAGCAAAGGAATGGTTTAGGTTTTGTTTTTTTTTACAGTGGCAAGTCAGTCAAAACTGAGAATGCCACTTCAGGCCATAAGAACTTTATTGTGTGTTATTCCCACAGCGCTGTTACTTTAAATGATTTATAATATAAATGTATTTAGACTGCTGCTGTTCAACTAGAACCTAAACATATGGTCCTTGTATCATTATTCCTATTTTGATCTAGTCCTTCTCAAAACAATTGTGCAGTGTGAAAAAATATTCAATAAGACCTACAGTGCATAGTGTATAACACCAAACCAGTTTAACAGTCCACCAAAAAAATATATGAAGAGATCCTTATACATCAAATGAATCCATCCAATATTGTATAATAAAGTGCTACCACAAATTGTCCTTCTTAGTGCTCCTTATTCAATGTGCTCCAGTGCAGGTCATAGGTGCATATATAAGAAAAGTGCTTTAGTGCTGTAAAATTTCTGTGCCTCCTCCACCACTCTGTCTGTTATAACACTCACCTGGATAGTTTCACCCAACGTGTTTCGCCTGCCAATCAGGCATCTTCAGAGGTGGCTGGTGAAAAACATTGGACGGGACAATCCAGTGACATCATATCCGGCCAGTGGAATGCACGCCACAGCGGTGCTTCCTGGTCTCAAAGCGATTTTAACCTTTGTAAAAGTGAGTTGTTTTTTATGGCATTTTTTTAATCCACTATGTGGATCCCTCTTATGTTCCCTTTTTACGACTCATGAGGAGTGTATTCCCTGTTTAAAATGAAGGAGAGGAGGAGTTGGCTGAGCTTTGTAAAGACTCGGGAGGGTAATATCCACATGCCCATGGAGACTTTGTAACTGAGAGGCACAAAGTCAAAATCTGGTGAGTGTTATAACAGACAGAGTGGTGGAGGAGGCACAGAAAGTTTACATTACTGAAGCACTTTTCTCATATACAGTGGAACCTCGGTTTGCGAGTAATGCGGTTAACGAGCATTTTGCAAAACGAGCACTGTATTTGTAAAGATCCTAACTCGGTTTGCGAGTGTTGTCTCGCAAAACGAGCAGAATACTGCACACCGCTTTTGGCCTGAGGTGGGGGGCGCACCTCAGCCGAACAGCGCTGATCGTCGGCATTCGGAAATGCACGGAAAGGCCCGAGGACAATTCGGCTGACCTCGACAAACCTCGGAAAGGCTTGTAAAGGGAGTCTTTCCGAGGTTTGCCAAGGTCAGCCGGAGTGTTGGCTCGGGCCAAAGGATCGGGCCTTTTCGGCTGTTTCCGAGGCTCTCCGGCGCCCCCCCCCCCCTCTGGCCGCATGCGGTATTGCATCCCATTGAGGTCAATGCGGGACAAATTATTTTTGTTTCCTTTGACTTCAATGGGAAAACTCGCTTTGATATGCTAGTACTTTGGATTACGAGCATACTCCTGGAATGGATTATGCTCGTAATCCGAGGTTCCACTGTATGCACATATGACCTGCACTGGAGCACTTTGAATAAGGAGCACTATAAGAAGGACAATTTGTGGCAGCACTTTATTATACAATATTGGATGGATTCATTTGATGCATAAGGATCGCTGCATATATTTTTTTTTAGAATTTATTTTGTGGACTCTTAAAACATGATTGGTTTGGTGTTATACACTATGCACTGTACAGTGGGGAGAATAATTATTTGATTTACATTCGACTCGAAACGCGGGCTCATCCCTATTTACAGAAAAGCATTAAAAGAGAAGTGTGGCCAAAGCTTTTTGACCATACTTCTCTTCTGGGTCACAGGAATGCACTTACTTTTACACTCCTGTGACCCAGAATCAGCTAAAGCCCACTGTCAGCTGACATCAAAGAGCTGCTCCAGGCTCTGGAAGGATCTTCACAATAATGTCGGGATCTACTCAGATGCCTTATCGGCAAATGGCTCAGCCCCTGCTGAGAGCCTAAGACAGACGCTCCTTCCCCTACACGGAGCTCCAGTGAGCGCTGGAGGAGCGGAGCAGAGAGCGGTGACTGACAGTCATTGCTCTCTGCTCAGAGCTGAGAACTGAGCAATCAGTGGTTGTGATCTCTCGGCTCTCTGGCTTAGAGCTGGTGGGGGACAACTGCTGCATCACAGTGATGCTGCAGCCAGAGAGGTGAGTATATATGTTTGTTTGTTTTTTTATTCCGAAACGTCTCCTTTAAGTACCAAACTCTGCTGTTGCTAAACAGAAAGCACAGCATACATACTGCATGTATACAACAAATAGGTTCAGGATCAGGAGAAAAGAACTGTAAATATTATCCAATATTTTTACAGCTCCCCACATACACATAAACACACACATACTGTAATACATTAGTGTATACCTCCTTCCATTCTTTTCAGTGATAACAGCACATTTTGAGGGTTTAGACCGATGAATCCAAGAGCATCTTCCAGGGGGAAATGCTTTAAACTCTGCAACAAAACAATGTTCTTCCCGGCTGTGTATGTCCTGCTCCTCACTTGTCACGTCCATGTCAATAACCCCTTTATCTAAAATGGCATTAGAAAAGTACATTGTTAGTAATACAACCGTAACTTACATTACTGAAGGTGTACCACCATCTCATCCATTGTGTGTGCAAGGGCCACTGATAGGGCAGTACAGCCAGCCCTCCTGTGCTGTGCCCGGGCCCCATCAGTTTAAAAGGGGGGCCCGGACACCTGCTGACCAGGAGGCCAGCTGTACTGTCTTATTGCAGACTCCAATCCTCTTCTGCCTCCCCCTGCCAGCTTCTCCTCCTCTTTCTCCCTCCGGCTGCACTGCAGGGGGGGATGGGGCCTTACATATGCGCCCCTTCCATCTACTGTCCAGACCCCCCGTGTGCCCCTTTCCCGCACAGTACTGCTGGCTTCCCTCCTCTTCAGCTGCTGCCGGCACACAGGGGGATGTTTCTGGATGGAGAGCAGGGAAATACATATACAATTTATTGGCCCCTTCCTTTCCTGAATGAACACAGTGAGTGATCAGTACCAATCACTCCTGTGTCCATTCATCACTGAAGCAAAGTAAACTGTGTTTTCTCTGTTTCTGTGAATGAGCAGGAAGCTTCAGAGTGCTTACAATATATTCATCTGTACAGCAGAGGTTGCAGAAAAAGGGACTGATGTCCTCAGTCACCTCTGGCTGGGGGGGGGGGGGGGGGGGGCGGCTGTCAGGTAGGCTGTAGGGGGGCCCGTGGTTTCTAATAGCAGCCCTGGTGTGGACTGGGTATGTGTCATATAATTCATTAATGACAACAGGAGTTACATAGTTACATAGTAGGTGAGGTTGAAAAAAGACACAAGTCCATCAAGTCCAACCTATGTGTGTGATTATGTGTCAGTATTACATTATATATCCCTGTATGTTGTGGTCATTCAGGTGCTTATCTAATAGTTTCTTGAAACTATCGATGCCCCCTGCTGAGACCACCGCCTGTGGAAGGGAATTCCACATCCTTGCCGCTCTTACAGTAAAGAACCCTCTACATAGTTTAAGGTTAAACCTCTTTGTTAAAGAGGAGTCTTGTTAAACTTGCTCTCACGAAAAAGTTTTATCCCTATTGTGGGGTCACCAGTATGGTATTTGTAAATTGAAATCATATCCTCTCTCAAGCGTCTCTTCTCCAGAGAGAATAAGTTCAGTGCTCGCAACCTTTCCTCATAACTAAGATCCTCCAGACCCTTTATTAGCTTTGTTGCCCTTCTTTGTACTCGTTCCATTTCCAGTACATCCCTCCTGAGGACTGGTGCCCAGAACTGGACGGTATACTCCAGGTGCGGCCGGACCAGAGTCTTGTAGAGTGGGAGAATTATCGTTTTATCTCTGGAATGAATCCCCTTTTTGTAATCATTGTCACCCATGGCTGAAATTTGTTTTATCAAAGCACTGAGTAGATAAGACTGAACACCTATGTTTGGAAATGTATGATAACTCATATATTACTAATAATAAAGCTAAACTCAAGGCAGATACTGTATTAAAAAAACACCACATAACCAAGCTATCTGTGCATTAAAATCCTAACATATTGTACATACAAATAGTAGCTATACCTGATGCTATTTTCATATCAGCTTCCTGTAATTCTCTGTACAGAAGAACCCAGACTGGGAGAAGGAGCTTGGCAGCACTGAGCCAGCCAGGGCTCTCAAGACGTGGTGATTAACACTGAACATGCTTACTGGATGTGAGAAAACAAGGATGAGCACATTAGTGTGCCGATGCTCCTTCATTTTACAATCAACAAGATGGTGGGCGAAGGGTGACAATGAAGACACAATTTCAGAAGCCATTTTTTTCCTATAGTCACCTAACAGATGGATAAGTTACATTGCTATATATGATATACAGTATATGTACAGTATATAGAGATGCATATGACTGATATTTGTAGGTTATAACCTTGCCAAAGAGTTCTACTTTAACGGGCAAGTAAAGCTGGCCATTGATTACTAGAAGTTCGACCCGTCTCCTGCTCATTCAGTCGATTTTTTAAACCAACTTTATTCGAGCCAGGTGGAAAATTATCAGCCAAACAGTGACTGCAACCTATTAGATGCAGTACCTGCTTAGCACTGCCAGTGTATTCAGACAGCTGCAGCATCATAGCCAGCAGTGGAGATTCCTGCATCCTTGCTGTTAGCATGGATGTCGGAAATCATTTGATTCTGTCTTGTTCAGCCCATGTGCTGAATGAATAAAAATTGGGATGTCTATGGCTACCTTAAGCCCTTCTTACAAATTCCATAGTTTTTAAAATTCCAGTCCAGGTTACTAGGACCAGGGCCGGTGCTAAACTTTTTTGCATCCTAGGCAAGAACAGTTATTTGCACCCTCCCCCCCAATTTTTTTTTACACATTTCCCCCGTTCCTGCACGTAATGCCACCCCTTTTACCCTACACTCCCCTTCCTGCATACACTGCCCCCCTTTAATCCTACACCCCCTTCCTGTACTCACTGCCCCCCTTTAATCCAACACCCCCTTCCTGTACTCACTGCCCCCCTTTAATGCTACATCCCCTTCCTGCATTCACTGGCCTAATTAACCGCTACACCCCCTTCCTGTACACACTGCCCCCCTTTAATGCTACACCCCCTTCCTGTACACACTGCCCCCCTTTAATGCTACACCCCCTTCCTGTACACACTGCCCCCCTTTAATGCTACACCCCCTTCCTGCATTCACTGGCCTAATTTAACGCTACACCCCCTTTCTGTACACACTGCCCCTCTTTAACTCTACACCCCCCTTCCTGCACACACTGCCCCCTCTTTCCTTACATCCCCCTTCCTGTATACACTTCCCCCCTTTAACCCTACAACCTCCTTCCAGTATACACTGCCCCCCTTTAACCCTACACCACCCTTCCTGTATACACTGCCCCCCTTTAACCCTACACCCCCTTCCTGCGCACACTGCCCTGTATAGACTATACCCCCCTGTGATGTGTGTTGCCCCCTTATTGAAGTGACCTGAGCTGCTTCACCGAACACAGCAAGCAGCGCATGGCTGGAGTACCTGGTCTGTCTGTCCCTGCTCAGTCCTGCCACCTGCCTTAGTGCTTCCACGGTTCCCCCTGGCAGCAGAGTTCATATGACGGCTTTCAAGGTGACATCCACCAGGCATGAGGAGGTAACAGGAGAGGACTATGGCAATGGCCATGGCTGCGCCCTAGCTGGCAGTGCACCCTAGGCAGCTGCCTAGTTCGCCTAGTGGTAGCACCGGCCCAGACTAGGACCATTTCATGTAGAAGTTGTGCACATTATATTCTGTACAGCATTTACATAATTGCATTGCAGTAGTGTTTCTTGGAAAGAATTGTTTACATTTTGTAGTTTTACGTACACTGTATTGTCAAAAGTATTGGGTCGCTTTCCTTTCCACGCACATGAACTGTAATGGCATCCCAGTCTCAGTTAGGGATCAATGTTGAGTTGGCCCAACCTTTTCCAGCTATAACAGCTTCAACTCTTCTGGGAAGGCTGTCCACAAGGTTTAGGAGTGTGTCTATGGGAATTTTTGACCATTCTTCCAGAAGCGCATTTGTGAGGTCAGCCACTAATGTTGGACGAGAAGGCCTGGCTCACAGCGTCCGCTCTACTTTATCCCAAAAGTGTTCTATCAGGTTGAAGTCATGACTCTGTGCAGACCAGTCAAGTTCCTCCACCCCAAAATCGGTTATCCATGTCTTTGGGGACCTTGTTTTGTGCACTGGTCCAAATTATTTGGTGGAGGGGGAATTATGGTATGTTTTTCAGGGGTTTATGAACCTTGCTTTGTGCGCAGTCACGTTGAAACAAGAAGGGGCCATCCCCAAACTGTTCCAACAAAGTTTGGAGCATGAAATTGTCCAAAATGTCTTGGTATGCTGACACCTTAAGCGTTCCCTTTACTGGAACTAAGGGACCAAGCCCAACCCCTGAAAAACAACCCCACACCATAATCCCCCCTCCACCAAATGATTTGGACCAGGGCACAAAGCAAGGTCCATAAAGACATGGGTGAGCGAGTTTGGGGTGGAGGAACTTGACTGGCCTGCACAGAGTCCTGACCTCAACCTGATAGAACACCTTTGGGATGAATTAGAGCAGAGACTGCGAGCCAAGCCTACTTGTCCAACATCAGTGCCTGACCTCACAAATGCGCTTCTGGAAGAATGATCAAACATTCCCATAGACACACTCCTAAACCTTGTGGACAGCCTTCCCAGAAGAGTTGAAGCCGTTATAGCTACAAAGGGTGGGCCAACTCAATATTGAACCCCACGGACTAGAACTGAGATGCCAAAAAAGTTCATGTGCGTGTAAGGGCGGGCGCCCCCAATACTTTTGACAATATAGTGTATGTGTGGTAAGCAGTTACTTTCTGACACAACCACAGCCTCATTTAAGTCCAGAGACAGTGAGGCTAAAATAGTTTTGTACAGCCAGAGACTTCTCACACAGATTTCCTTCTGGACCGATTCCACTGAAAATGTTATCTTGAAATAATCCATATTCCTACCGAATAGTGTAATTGGCACGGTCTGGGTCTCATGCTTTTCTGATGAGCAGGATATCGTGGTGTTGCTTCCTCCTATCATCTTTGCAGTTGATGCAAATAGCACTTGTATCATTTCATGCCGAAAATTATAGCATTTTTCTAAATTCCATTGCATCTGTAAAAGTCATATTTTTAGTCAATCACATACTGTTATCATAGCTCCTACAGACATTTCCATAACAAACATTTTTTATTTCCCTCAATGTTTAACTGTCAGGTAGGTGTGTACAATGTTTTTTTTTTTTCCCCAGGACATGTTTCCACTTACTTTTTATGCCATAGCTAAGTGGTTGCAAGTCAGGGCTAAAAAGCTGAGAATCTATGAGGATCCATTAAAAATTGAAGACAAGAAATGGGGATAAAAGAAGAGTAGGTACAAGCTGCAACCAATATTATTTAATTGCTTGATCTGCATCTGTTCCAGAACTCATACTCCTACAATGCTTGGAGTGAGCATCCAATGGTTTTCACATCCTAGCAACAAGTCAGGACTTGGGGGTTACTTATTGGGAGTTTTTTTTTTAGCAAGGCATTGGAAGGAATCCAAATGGCCTACAGGTAAAGCAATAAAATGAATGATCATTTTACAAAGCAGCACAAATTTGTAATATCTACTGGGGCCCCTTGACTGCATAGGCTGATTTGTAGATGTGATAGACTCACCCGGGACAGAGGCTTCTGGAGGGGACTGAATGCTAGCCTCTTGCCTACCGACTATGGGCCCTGGCATTTGAGGGAGTTACAAGCATTAAGGAAGATATTCTGTTATGTAATGCAAAAGGACATTATTAAGGAGGCCATGATGGTCTCTGCCAGCTTGGGACTCAGTGGACAGATGTATGTGAAAGGAATGCTGATTAATGAGATCTGGAAAGCCCGGGTTTTTCACCCAATCATTTATTGTCTCATTTTGTTGTGTACTCTTTGCTGGGTCGTTTGGGGTGTGGCTGTATTCTAATGTTCTATTGCAGTGATGGCGAACTGTGGCACCCCAGATGTTTTGGAACTACATTTCCCATGATGCTCCACTACACTGCAGAGTGCATGAGCATCATGGGAAATGTAGTTCCAAAACATCTGGGGTGCCAAGGTTCGCCATCACTGTTCTATTGTGTCTGTCTGCCTTGGATATCATGGGATGGGTATGTAGATTAGCTGTGAGATTGGTGGGGGCGAATTCATACATCAGCTCTCACTGCTGATTGGACAGTCTACCCTGCCCGGAATGCAATTTGGGGGGATTGTCCGGAGTATTACCTGTGTACCTGTGTTTTCAATAAACAGTCCATGTTCAGCAACCAAACGAGTATTGTCTTGTGTTTGTTGTTAGCTGTTTGGAATAACTGATATCTATATTCAGACTGGGAGGAAGCGTTATATAACGAAAGCACTCAAGTGGAGTCTGGGACGTTTCGTTACAGTGGAAAAGGTGAATGTAGCCTCTAAAAACTAACTTTGGACCTTTTTTTTAAAATTGTGCTCCCAGTCAACATAAGAAGTCCTCGGTCTTTTGAATTGAATGGTGCACAGCTCAACCAGGAAGGCTGAAGACACACTGTGAGTGCAGGGCTTCATAGGCCTTCAGAACTGTGCTGAAGTCTGTCTAACCTCTGTCAGGATCAACAGGTAATCTGTACTTGCAGAAATTTTAAATAGACATACTGTACATGTTAATATAAACAAAAAAGCATGGAATAGCAGGTTTATTAAGAAGGGAAAGTTACAAAACAACCAAAATTAACCTTGCCGTCGATGTGCAATAAAAATTATTCCCACATCCACGCAAATAAAAGTGAACCTTACTGATTACGCTCAAATCTAAATAAACACAGAAACATAAGAGTGGCGCTAATACAATAGTGTCTAAAACCACATATAATGGTCACTCAGTACCTAATCAAAAAATACAATTATCAAACCAATTACGCAAATAGCAATATTGCACTCTCATATGAGTGTCCCAAAATGAAGTGTCATAATAGTAAATAGTTCTCAAAAGTCCACACTGTGCTTTCTGGTGCAAATTATCTGCTTGCTTGTGAACCACATGCCCCTGTGAGACAAAAACCTCACCAGAAGCGTAAGACCCTTAAAGTGGAGTTCCACCCACTTTTACAACTCTTCAGCATCCCTCACTAAACTGTGCACTGTAAACGAATTGGATATTTTTTTATTTTTTTTCTCAGCACCTACTGTATATCTGCTGTATTCATTTTTCACTTCCTCCTCCCCGGCCGCGGCCCATCGCATCATTTCCTGTTTGCAATGCCTTCTGGAAAGGGGCGGCAACTTCCTCTGACACAGCCGTTGCTATGGAAACCTGACCTGAAACCTATTACACTGCTTGTGCTGCACTGAGCATGCGCGAGATCTGCAAGGATGAGATCCAGGAAGAAATACAGTCTGGCTTCAGATGCCCACACTTAAGATGGCCACGGCCTGCTGTAAGTTTATAAAATAACAAACTACTGCTATAAACTAACAAAACAGACCTTAGTTTACAGACTAACTTTACTAGAATACATTAAGCTTGTGTATTATAGGGATATTTTTATTTAAAAAGTATAATTTCGGCTGGAACACCACTTTAAGTGCCGGATCACACTACAATGACTTGGGATCCAACTTGTCAGACCTCAAGTCGCCCCAAGTCGCTGGACATCAGAAATTCCATTGTAGTTACTGAGTGCCGTCTTAATGTACACTACTGAAGTCGCTCCGACTTCAGAAAAGGTTCCTGTACTACTTCAAGGCGACTTCTAGGCAACTTGTACCCATAGTTTTCAATGGAAGTCGCCTCCAAGTCGGATCCTCATCTATAGTGAAGTGACTTTACATTAAAAAGAAAATAATTTACCCAGTAAGAGAACAGGAACAACAATTATGTCACAAGAGCTGATTGGCTCTGATTGGCCACAGGCAAAGTCGACTGTCCTGGGGGCGACTTGAAGTTGCGTTGTAAGTCGCTCAAAGTCGCGTTGAAGTCGCACTGAAGTCGCCTCCAAGTCGCCTTGCAATGTCGCGCTGTAAGTCGGGTTGCCCCTGTGTGAACCGAGCCTAACTATGTAATGGGTCAATAAGCAACATCATAGTGTAATGTAACCAATTGTTATTCAGTATTGTCTTACAATGGCCACAAACTTCTATAGAACCTTTAACCACTTGCCTACTGGGCACTTTTACCCCCTTCCTACCCAGGCCAATTTTCAGCATTGTCACACTTTGAATTTCAATTGCGTGGTTATGCTAACTGTACCCATATAACATTTTTATCATTTTTTTCACACAAATAGAGCTTTCTTTTGGTGGTATTTATTCACCACAGTTTTTTTTATTTTTTGCTAAATATACGAAAAAAAGACCGAAAATTTTGGAAAAAAAAAAAAAGTTTTTCATTGTTTGTTAACAAATTTTGCAAAAAGGTAATTCTTATCCTTCACTGATGTGCGCTGATGAAGCTGCATTAATGGGCACTGATGAGGTGGCACTGGTGGGCACTGATGAGGAGACACTGATGGGGCTGCACTGATAGGTGACACTGATAGGCGGCACTGATGGGCACTGATAGGCGGCACAGATAGACGGCATTGATAGGCACTGGCAGGTGGCATTGATGGGCACTGATTGGCAGCACTGGTGGGCACTGATTGGCAGCTTTGATGGGCACTGTTGGGATGCACTGATAATCAGGACACTGATAATCAGTGCCTCAATTATCAGTGTAGATGTCCCTTTAACACAAGACCGTTATCGGATCTCCTCTCCTCATGCTGTCAGCGTGAGGAGAGGAATGGCGATAACTGGCTTGTGTTTTCATCATGATCAGCTGTTATTGGACACAGCTGATTACGTGGTAAAGGGCCACTGTGATTGATCAGCTGTGTCCTAACTCTGCAAGGGGCGCCAGGCAGTGCTGATCACGGGGGGATGTACATGGATGCCGTCCCGGCAAATTAAGCCCGCACTGTAGCCATCTTTTGGTTATAGCGCGGATGGGAACCGTTTAAAATGCACACTCACATGTTACAGTGCCATAAACCAGAATCCAGAATGTCCAGCAATACCGTAGCAACCACCCACCACTGTTCTAAAACCCATGCCACCGTGCATTCCACCAAAGGGGGGGTTAGTGACATCACTCAGAAGTGATGTATACATCATTCAATCGTGCCTCAATGCATTTCACCCTTCCAGGCCTCTTGAGGACCCTGCTCATTAGAGCTTCCAATCTAAAAAGAGAGGGTCAACTGATACAAAAGGTAATAGCTGTGGGGGATGAGCTGATGGAGGAAGTAAAACAGTGTTAGTTAGAAGCAGGATAGACTTCTTTAACCACCTCAATACAGGGCACTTACACCCCCTTCCTGCCCAGACAAATTTTCAGCTTTCAGCGCTCTCACAGTTTGAATGACAATTACTCAGTAATAAGGTACCCATATGAAACTTGCGTCCTTTTTTTCACACAAATAGAGCTTTCTTTTGGTGGTATCTAATCACTAGTGGGTTTTTTATTATTTGTGCTATAAATAAAAATAGACCGTAAATTTTGTGAAAAAAATGCTTTTTTTTTGTTTCTGTCATAAAATTTTGCTAATTAGTAATTTTTCTTCATAAATTTATACTGCTACATTTATTTGGTAAAAATAACCCAAATCAGTGTATATTATTTGGTCTTTGTGAAAGTTATAGAGTCTACAAACTATGGTGCCAATCACTAAAAATTGATCACATCTGATCAGGCCTTCAGTACATCAGGTGAATCTCATTTCTTGAGACACTAACAAGTCAAGAAAGTACAAATACCCCCCAAATTACCCCTTTTTAGAAAGTAGACACTCCAAGGTATTAAGTAAGTAGCATGGTGAGTTTTTTTTAAATGTGTCATTTTTTCCCACAATTCTTTGCAAAATGAAGATTTGTTTTATTTATTTTTTTTTACAAAATTGTCATATTATCAGGTTATTTCTCACACACAGCATATGCATACAACAAATTACACCCCAAAATACATTCTGCTACATGTGTGAGACTTTTACACAGCCTGGCCACATACAAAGGCCCAACATTGAAGTAGCACCTTCAGGTGTTCTACAAGCATAAATGACATATCTCATTTCTCAACCACCTATTACACTTTTGAAGGTCCTGGAGCACCAGGACAGTGGAATTACCCACAAAATGACCCCATTTTGGAAAGCAAACACCCCAACGTATTTTCTATGAGGCATGGGCTGCAAATAGGTACTTGGTTACTCTGATGGGCTGCAGATAGGTACTTGGGTACTCTGATGGGCTGGAGACAGGTACTCGGGTAACTTGATGAGCTGCAGACAGGTACATGGGTACTCTGATGGGCTGGTGAGAGGTACTCAGTTACTCTGATGGGCTGGTGACAGGTACTCGGGCACTCTGATGGGCTGGTGACAGGTACTCGGGTACTCTGATGGCCTGGTGACAGGTACTCGGGTACTCTGATGGCCTGGTGACAGGTACTCGGGTACTCTGATGGCCTGGTGACAGGTACTCGGTACTCTGATGGGCTACAGATAGGTACTCGGGTACTCTGATGGGCTGGTGACTGGTATTCGGGTACTCTGAAGGGCGGTGACAGGTACTCAGGTACTCGGTACTCATATGAACTGTGACAGGTACTTGGGTACTCTGATGGACTGTGACAGGTACTCTAGTACTCTGATGGACTGTGACAGGTACTCGGGTACTCAGATGGACTGTGACAGGTACTCGGGTACTCTGATGGACTGTGACAGGTACTCGGGTATTCTGATGGACTGTGACAGGTACTCGAGTACTCTGATGGACTGTGACAGGTACTCGGGTACTCAGATAGACTGTGACAGGTACTCGGGTACTCTGATGGACTGTGACAGGTACTCATTTGGACTGACAGGTACTCATATGGACTGACAGGTACTCAGATGAACTGTGAAGGTACTATGATGGGTGATGACAGGTCCTCTTTATTGGGGGGGGGCAATCAGTGTGACTGGTGTACACTATAAGTGGAAACGTGATGTTACCGCAATCTCATCCTCACACACGATCGGTGTATGAGGAGGAGAACCCGGTTTGTTGACATTTAGTGATCGGCTGTGATCCGCTGACCACGTGGTAAACAGCCGCCGGGCAATGGCTGTTTACCAGCGTCGGTAACGAGCAGTGTTTCCGGGAACACGCCGCCACCGATGATCGCGCACATGCGCCGTGCACAGTGGGGTGGAACCATCTGTGATCACCCGGGATGAGATCACCTGGTAAACAGCCATGACCAATGGCTGTTCACCCCCCTTGGTGGTGAGCAGTGTCCCCGTGACACGCCGCCACCGAAGGAACAGGGATGCGCGCGCACGATCGAGCGCATTCCCTGTTTAAATGGAGGGCCCTCATATTGAATGGGAGAAGCTCTGGAGAAATCCTGGAGGCAAGCATGGGAGGAGGTGACAAGGGAGCTAGAGAGCAGGAGGTTTTGGGAGGACTGAAGAGAGCAGGTGGGGTTGGTATTTTGTGACTAGGTTGGTGATGTAGCTGGGGGCAGAGTTATGGATGGCTTTGTAAATTATTGTTAGCACTTTGAATTTTATTCGTTGGGAAGCTAGTGAAGGGATTGGCAGAGAGGGGTGGAGGACACTAAATGGTTGGTAAGGTGGATGAGTCTTGCAGCATCATTTATTATGGACTGAAGGGGGGATAGTCTATGTAAAGGTAATCCAATGAGTAGTGGGAGTTTCAGTAGTCGAGGCGAGAGAGGACCAGGGAGTGAATTAGAAGCTTGGTGGTGTCATTAGTTAAAAAGAGGCGTATTCTAGAAATGTTGCAGAGGCTAAGGCGGCATAATTGGGCAGGGATTGGATGTGGGCCTGAAAGGACAGTTCAGAGTCTAAGGTTACCCCTAGCCCCCTGGCATGTGGGGACGGACTGATAGTTGTGCCATTAATCTTGACAGAGAAGTCAGGGGAAGGGGCACAAGGGGGGAATATTAGGAGCTTTTAGATAGATTCAGTTTGAGAAAGTGGTTTGACATTCAGGCTGATATGTCTGTTAGTAAATTAGTGATGCATAAGGAGACTGATGGGGTGAGCTGAGGGACAGAGAGATAGATTTGGGTGTCATCAGCATATAAATGGTAATGGAAGCCATGGGAGGCTATCAGCTGACCCAGGGAGGACGTGTAGATTGAGAATAGTAGAGGTCCAAGGACAGAACCTTGGGGGACCCCAACGGTAAGAGGAGTTGAAGAGGAGGAAGTGGAGTTGTAAGTGACACTGAAGGTGCGATGAGATAGGTAAGATTCGAACCAATGGAAAGCTTAGCCATGGAGACTAAGCAAATTTAGTTTTTTAAGGAGGAGGGGTAGTCAACTGTATCAAAGGTAGCGGTAAGGTCCAAGAGTAATGCCGCGGACGTAATCCGGCGGACTTTTCGGCAGACTTTACGACGGACTTTCCGAATGAACGGACTTGCCTACACACGATCAACCAAAGTCCGACGGATTCGTACGTGATGACGTACGACCGGACTAAAACAAAACAAAAAAAGGAAGTTCATAGCCAGTAGCCAATAGCTGCCCTACTGTTGGTTTTTGTCCATCGGACTAGCATACAGACGAGCTGACTTTTCGACCGGACTCGAGCCCGTCGGAAAGATTTGAAACATGTTTCATTTCTAGGTCCGTCGAACTTTTGGGGAAAAAAATTCCGCTGGACTCCCACACGATCGAATTGTCCAACGGACTGCGGTCCGCAGGACCAAGTATGCCGTAAAGTCCGGTCGTGTGTACGCGGCATATGTGTACGGAATAATGACCGTCTTTACTGTTGTTTTTATACCCCAACCAATAACTGATTGAACTGAACCCTTAGTATAATCACCCAAATATAATCTTCTGCAGTGTTGCTGAATAAATAGGTTTTAATATAAGAATACTGTATAGGCACTCTGTGAGGCTAAAAACCTGCTAATATTACCCTTAATGCTAAAACATGTGTGTATCTTAAACACATGGCATAATTAATGTATTATTACATGAATAAATAAACTTTATCTGTGCCTATTCAATTTAGTGGTTGCATCAGAAAGCACAGTGTAAATTTTTGAGCTCTATTCACTATTATGACACTGATTATGCTTTCATCATTTCAGTGTCTCTGGTATGTCAGCTGCTTTACCATCTGAAGCCTTGTCCACATTGTGATGTTTATTTTGTCCTTTTAGTGTCTTACCTAAATTATGGGCTGATCTTATCTTTACAACTGTGCCCTCTTGAAAGTCAGATTCTGATTTGGAAAGTTTGCTCTGCTAGCAAGTCATCCTTTATTATCTCCTAATTAGTTAACTGACAAGCAACCACCCCTAACAGAGTAAAGCTAAAGCACCTTTATAGGGTAAGCACTCTTGCTGGGGTTCATTATAAAAGTGGTATTATTTATTTAAGTGGGAGCACTTCAGGCTCTGCATTTAGCAATTGCACAAAGCAGAAATACATGGAAAACTACTTTGAAAAACACCAAACAGACTGCAGGTGACCTTGTTTCCCTATTCTGCTCTCCATCCTCTCTGTAACATGCACTCTCTACCACTCCTTCTAATGCCGTGTACACACGGTCAGAATTTAAACAAATGTTCGATGTGAGCTCGTTGTCGGAAATTCTGACCGTGTGTAGGCTCCATCGGACATTTGTTGTCGGAATTTCCGACAACAAAAATTTGAGAGCTGGATCTCAAATTTTCCGACAACAAAATCCGTTGTCGTAAATCTTGATCGTTTGTGCACAATTCTGACGCACAAAATTCCACGCATGGTCGGAATCAAGCAGAAGAGCAGCACTGGCTATTGAACTTCATTTTCTTGGCTCGTCGTATGTGTTGTACGTCACCACTATCTTGGCGATCGGAATTTCCGACAACATCTGTGCGACCCTGTGTATTGTCGGAATGTTCGATCGTCTGTACGCGGCATAACAGTTGTGTTCTCTCTCCTTAAATTCTCTTTCCTTCACAATCTTCTCCACCCCACAGTGTATGTATATATATATATATCTACATATATATATCTATATATGTATCTATATATATCTATATCTATATATATATATATATATCTATATATATATATATAGATATATATATATATATAGATATATATATATAAATATATATCTCTATCACCCTCACCTCTGTCTTTTCTTTATTACTGCACTCACCACCGCCTGCTAATTCTTCACCCACATGCTAATAAAACTTCCAAGACGCAGGGGCATGTCCCTTCTTATAAAGCACACTCCTATATTACCTTCCTCACCTTTCTGCTTCTCCTAACTCCTGGAGATATATCCCCAAACCCTGAGTCTTTATCATTTAACTGTGTCCAATGCTCCCATCACTTCACACCCTCTGGCAGTAGCTGAAATCCACACAATTTAGTTTCAATTGCTCTTCTTCCCAAAACCAGCCTCCCCTTCTCTTGCACCCTTTGGAATGCCTGCTCTGTCTGTAACAAACTCATCTCCTTCCATGGCTTCTTTATCACCAACTTTTGACCTGAAGCTAAGGATACCTGCTTCTACACACTTCGATGGCAACACCCTTAACCTTGTATTCTCTTACCTATGCACTTCGTGCAACCTCTCCAATAATCACTTTTCCCTCTCTGATCACCATCTGATTAGAGTCACTATCTCCCTGTCTTCCACCTCCTCTCCCTCCAACCCTTCTCTTCTCTACTCTGCTATGACAAAATTTCATTTCTGCCCTGCCCCAACCTAGCCACTTCTGTTTACAACAGTTCACTATCATCCTCCCTAGACAAGCTTGCTCATACAACCTCGGCAAACAGATGACACCAGAAGTCTAAAAAAACCAAGCCACGCTCTTGAGTCCCTGTGCCGTAAGACTAAGTCTCAGAAAGACTTCAACCAATATAACTCTGCCCTGCAAAAAAACAATTCCTGCCTCCTCACTGCCAAGCAGATCTATTTTATCACTCTCATTAACACCTTCTCATCCAGCCCCATCAACTCCTCTCTAACTTCAACTCCCTACTTCGTCCTTCACTGCCTCCACCCACTAACTCACTCACTGCCCAGGAGGTCGCCAATCACT
Organism: Lithobates clamitans; assembly: GCA_037952925.1. Taxonomy (NCBI): domain Eukaryota; kingdom Metazoa; phylum Chordata; class Amphibia; order Anura; family Ranidae; genus Lithobates; species Lithobates clamitans. The sequence goes on from JBBGZY010000390.1 coordinate 5,313,805, forward strand.
TCAAAAATAAGATTGATACAATTCGTGATGAAATCTCCAGTGTACAGATATTTTTCCCACTTAACAAACCATGTCCAAAGATACACTCAACACGTCCCATATTCAACCCCCACTACTTTAGACAAGGTTGCTAAACTTCTTTCTAACGCCTACCTAACCACCTTCCCCGTGGATGCTATTCTCTAGCAAATGCTATAGTCACCCTCTGCCTGTATCTTACACTCTCTAACTCACATTTTCTATCTCTCCCTCTCTTCTGGCATCTTCCCCAACTCTCTACAAGATGCACTAACGATGCTTAACCACTTACAGACCAGGCCATTTTTTGCGATACGGCACTGCATAGCTTTAACTGACAATTACGTGGTCGTGCGACACTGTACCCAAACAAAATGTCCTATGTCCTTTTTCCCCACAAATAGAGCTTTTTGTTTTGGTGGTATTTGATCACCTCTGCGACTTTTACTTTTTGCGTTATAAACAAAAAAAGACAGACAATTTTGAAAAAAAACAATATTTTATACTTTTTGCTATAATAAATATAAAAAAAAGTAAAAAAACTAATTTCTTTATCAGTTTAGGCCGATATTTATTCTTCTATTCTTTTTGGTAAAAAAAAAAAAAAAAATCGCAATAAGCGTATATTGATTGGTTTGCACTAAAGTTATAGCATCTACAAAATAGGGGATATTTTTATGGCATTTTTATTTTTTTATTAGTAATGGCAGTGAGCTGTGATTTTTAGCAGGACTGCGACATTGCGGCGGACAGATCAGACACTTTTGACACTTTTTTGGGACCACTGACATTTATACAGCGATCAGTGCTATAAAAATGCACTGATTACTGTGTAAATGTTAACACTAAGAGGCAATCAAGGGGTTAAATGTGTTCCCTCACGTGTTTTTCTAACTGTGAGGGGATGGGACTGACTGGAGGAGGAGACAGATCGCTGTTCCTGATTACTAGGAACAGCAGATCTGTCTCTCCTCTCTTGTCAGAACGGGGATGTGTGTGTTTACACACACACATCCCCGTTCTGGCTCTTATGCCCGTGATTGCAGGTGGCCAGTGTACATTGCGGCCTCCGGCCATTCGCTTTGGGTCCCCCCCTGCTATCGCCCTTAAAGGTGCCGATGTACAGCTACAGTGATTTGCGGGATCGTGCCGACCTGTCACAGTATAATGATGGTGGCTGGTCGGCAAGTGGTTAAAAACCTTTCCCTTGACCCCACCAATTTTAACCTATGCTCCATCTCCTTGCTCCCCTTTTCCTCCAAACTCCTTGAATGTCTGGTCTACAATCAACTGAGCAATCATCTTACTGAGAACAACCTTCTTGACCCCCTTTAGTCTGGATTTCTCCCTCAACACTCCACAGAAACTGCTCTCCTAAAACTCACAAACGATCTACTAACAGCTAAAACCAATGGACACTATTCTGTACTCTTATGCCCCGTACACACGGTCGGACTTTGTTCGGACATTCCGACAACAAAATCCATGGATTTTTTCCGACGGATGTTGGCTCAAACTTGTCTTGCATACACACGGTCACACAAAGTTGTCGGAAAATCCGATCGTTCTGAACGCGGTGACGTAAAACACGTACGTCGGGACTATAAACGGGGCAGTGGCCAATAGCTTTCATCTCTTTATTTATTCTGAGCATGCGTGGCACTTTGTCCGTCGGATTTGTGTACATACGATCGGAATTTCCGACAACGGATTTTGTTGTCGGAAAATTTTATCTCCTGCTCTCCAACTTTGTGTGTCGGAAAATCCGATGGAATATGTCCGATGGAGCCCACACACGGTCGGAATTTCCGACAACACGCTCCGATCGGACATTGTCCATCGGAAAATCCGACTGTGTGTACGGGGCATTACTCTTGGACCCCTCGGCTGCCTTTGATATGGTGGACCACTCCCTCCTCCTCAAACAAAACTCTACTCCTTTGGCCTTTGTGACTGTATTCTTTGATGGTTCGCATCCTACCTATCCCACTACACCTTTAGTGTCACTTACAACTCTACTTCCTTTTATCCTCTTCCTTTCTCTATTGGGGTCCGCCAAAGGTTCTGTTCTTGGACCTCTCCTATTCTCACTCTACACCTCCTCCCTTGGTCAGCTGTAAGCCTACCCCTGGTTTACAATACTATTTCTAAGTTGATGACACCCTAATCTATCTCTCCATCCCTGTATGCTCTTCGCCCACCCTCACACCTTTACACTCTCAGACCCCCTCACACCTGTGCACTCATGGCCCCCCCTCACACCTGTTCTTGCTGCCCCCCATGACATGGGTATATATGACACACACACAGACATGAACACACACACATACACAGAGACGTGCACACATAATGTACACATAGACATATACACACACAATGTACACACAGACATGCACGCATAATGTACACACAGACATGCACACACAGAGAGTGCTTTATTGCTATTTGGAAATTGGTGATGATTGTATTTTTTATTTATTTTTTGATTAGGTATTAAGACACTAGACACTATTGTATTAGTGCCGCTCATATGTTTCTGGATTGATTAAGATGTGAAAGTGAAGGGCCAGTTCACACCACATACAGTCCAGTGCGTTTTTGTTCTGCATCAATAACGCATGGAAAGTAGGTTATATGGTTTCCAGTGGCATAGGTCACACCAGTGTGGTCAGTTTCAGGGCTTTTCAGTTCCAGAAAAAAAGGTAGAACATGCTGCACTGGACTGTACTGGAAAGCACTGAAACGCAACCATCCCTTAAGGTAAACAATTAAATAATAAGGAGGATGTCACATCTAATCCCTTATTAAACAATCCTATGTATCCTAAGCAAAACATCTAGCTAAGTTACAATGAGAAACAATATTGCTAATATATTAAGACAAAGTTTACCTGAGTTTGGCTTTCCAAACCAATCACTTTAAACCTAAAAGATTCGTAGATAGCCCAGCATCGTACAACAATGGGATCTCCAATTTTAACAAGAATTTCATGCTGGCTTTGTCCAGGTGTAAGATCTTGAAAATAAATACATTCAAAATGGAAAGTGAACCAGTTTACTTTACTACACGTAAAAGTGACAGCAGAATGCAGGAGGTAAAAGTGACAGCAAAATGCAGGAGGTAAAAGTGTAATGCAAGTTGTCATTGATGGTCAGGCTACATTTGGATACTAAAGCTTCGTACACGTAATTTTCCGCAGACAAAACCTCAGACTTTTGTCCGAAGGCGTGTGTCTGGATTTTGTCTTGCATACAAACGGCAAGGAATTCTCGGCCGACAAACACAAACGTAGTGACGTACTACGTGATTTTTCAGATCTTTAGCGCCACCCTTTGGGCTCCTTCTGCTAATTTCCTATTCGTAGAAGTTTGGTGAGTGTTGATTCGTGCTTTTCATTTTGCGCTTTTCATTTTGTGCATTTCAGTTTGTTTCTGAATGGCCGTTCGTCAACCAGACATGTCGCAGAATTCGGAGGAGATAACGTGTTATTTGTTATTGCCCTTGGAGTTATTGCTTTGACCCAAGTCCAGTCCAGGAATGGGAGGAGGAGGATTTCTTGGACCAAAAATTGGTTGCTTTATCAATTGTGACCAATTATGTCATATGTCTTTGCTGCGGGAGCTCCAGGAGAATAATCCAGATGATCATCGGAATTATCTCTGGATGACAGACCCCTGCTTTCACCAACTCTTGGCATTGTTGACCCCCTATATAAAGAAGCAGGACACATGCATGAGGCTTTTATTTTACTTTTTGGTTGAATAATAATGATTTGATTTGGTATATTTTCTATATTTTTGGATGCATAGAATGCACTTTTTGGTTAAGTTCTATTGGCAGATAGAATGTCTAATTTTTTTTTTTTTTTTAATGCACAATAAAAAAATTGTGGAGAATAATACTTGGCTATGTGTTTTACTTCAAATGACAGTTTGGGAGTAGGCAGTTACATTTAAAAAAATACAATGTAAAATTGACAAGGGACACCAACATAGTTGTATCTTTGATCTTAAAAACTACGGGATAATGGTGTTGTAGTAACTTGCCCAAAAAAATAAAAAAATAAATAAAAAAAGCATATTATTCTTGATATCACTAGAAAAAAAGCCCTTGAAAATACGTTTGCAATAACTCCATCAGTATCACCAGCAAAGCAGCTTCATTATTATCCCATTAAAGAAGAAGAGAATGTGCGCTGCATTTCGAGATTTCATAATTTGCCACGTCACGAATGTTAATTCTCCATTACGAACGCTGGTTTACAAGACCGACCGCTTCTGGCTCGTCCTTGCTTTCGAGCATGCGTGTTTGTACTTTGGACTTTTGTCTGACGGAATTGTGTACACACGCTCGGAAAATCTGACAACAGACATTTGTCAGCGGAAAATTTTAAAGCCTGCCATCCAACATTTGTCCACTGAAAATCCGACAACAATTGTCCGATGGAGCATACAAACGGTTGGATTTTCCGCCAACAGCCTGTCATCACACATTTCTCGTTGGAAAATTTGATCGCGTGTACGAGACTTTAGTTTCCCTGAGTGTGTTGTGTTCCTCCTACTGACCCCAAAATCACTATAGGACACATTAGCTGGAAAATCCACTGGGCACTGTGGAGGAAACAGCACAGCAAAACTTCCAGAAGTGTTGGTTTCAGAAGAATTTATCTGGGAATTTTTATGATGGTGCGGGTGGCAGGAGAGGTAAGCATTCACTTTTGTGGTGAAAATGGCAGCACAATGTGTTACAAGAAACTTCATCTTACATCTGAATGGTTAAAAGCACAACAAGGTCTCATTCCCATGTTCATTCAAAGCCCCCTTTGTCATATACATATGTAGTCTGATATTGTTATTACCTATTGTGTGTAGCTGAGCACACTCTCTACCATGTGCATTAGTAGCACAGCATGTATCATTGTGACCCATAAGACATTTGGCTTCTACTTCATGCTGAACTCTCATAATTCTGTAGTTATCTGTCTCGAATGATGACACCAAGCCTTCATCTTGACACCTGGATTAATGAGAACCAAAACAGCAAAAAGTATAAATGAGTTGGAGGCTGGAATGGGTCTATTTTTACTAGCAGCAGGCATCTTTGCCATTTTAAAAACCTAACAATGTATGGAGGTGATGGCAACCTTTTTTATAGCACTGTCTTATAGAAACCTTCCTATCATCTTTAGTGGACTATTGTTCATTACTCAATGATGGACAGCATACACAAATTCCATGTTTTTGTTACTTTTTATGTTTTTATTATATATGTTTATAGGATGACATCTAGAGGAGTAAGTTACATATTGACATGGATGAGCGAGTTTGGGGTAGAGGAACTTGACTGACCTGCACAGAGTCCTGACCCTAACCTGATAGAACACCTTTGGAATGAATTAGAGCAGAGACTGCGAGCCAGGCCTTCTCGTCCATTATCAGTGCCTGACCTCACAAATGCGCTTCTGGAAGAATGGTCAAACATTCCCATAGACACACTCCTAAACCTTGTGGACAGCCTTCCCAGAAGAGTTGAAGCTGTTATAGCTGCAAAGGGTGGGCCAACTCAATATTGAACCCTACGGACTAATGCCCCGTACACACGGTCGGATTTTCCGATGGAAAATGTGTGATAGGACCTTGTTGTCGGAAATTCCGAATGTGTGTGGGCTCCATCACACATTTTCCATCGGATTTTCTGACACACAAAGTGAGAGCAGGATATAAAATTTTCCAACAACAAAATCCGTTGTCGGAAATTCCGATCGTGTGTACACAAATCCGACGGACAAAGTGCCACGCATGCTCAGAATAAATAAAGAGATAAAAGCTATTGGCCACTGCCCCGTTTATAGTCCCGACGTACGTGTTTTACGTCACCGCGTTCAGAACGATCGGATTTTCCGACAACTTTGTGTGACTGTGTGTATGCAAGACAAGTTTGAGCCAACATCCGTCGGAAAAAATGCTAGGATTTTGTTGTCGGAATGTCCGAACAAAGTCCGACCCTGTGTACGGGGCATTAGACTGGGATGCCATTAAAGTTCATGTGCGTGTAAAGGCAGGCGTCCCAATACTTTAGATAATATAGTGTATTTTTGTTATATGTAATCCTGTTCCTGAATTTTTTTTATGGCTCTGCATTCATTTATGTTAGCAAGTTAAAGGCAAATTTACATTTATAACCAGCCAATAACATATTTGTTGTATATTCTTAATTTTAGCATTTATTTGCCTTTTATTTAGTTTTTCCTTCATTTTTTTTAAATTTGTTAGCCATGTTGGGTCTTTTAACATCTAGAGTTTCTTTGTTAATAGACCAAATGGCTGCTGGAATCATGAGATTGTAGTTGTTAGTCATGCATACTCTACCACAAGTAGGTCACATAAATCTCAGGAGAGAAGCAGTGCGTGAAGCAATTTGTGTTACATGAAACACAACCACAAATTAAATGAATTTAAAAAAATTGCAGGCAGCATCTAAGACTATGTCACAAACAGGTCTGGAAATATATTTTTCTGCCCCAATCAACTTACAAGCTTGGTGTCATACCGGCAAGTTGGGGTTGGTGGTGGAGAGGTTTGCCCACTCTGCCAGCCTTTAGAGCAGTACTCTACTCTGATAGCAATTGGTTCTTGGTGTACAAACCCAGAGTAGGCAAAGTGTAGGTACACACAGTACACTATTTCATTGATGAGAATTCACCAGCTGGCACAGAGAGATCCCATAGAGTGGCACTAACAGGCAGAGATCCGTAGCCTGGAACTGAGTGATTACCCCTAATGCCGCGTACACACGAGCGGACTTTCCGGCAGAAAAGGTCAGACGGAACAAATCCGTTGGACATTCCGATCGTGTGTGGGCTTCATCGGACCTTTTCTGTCGAAAAATCTGACGGACCTTACAAATAGAACATGTTTCAAATCTTTCCGATGGACTCAATGCCTATCGAAAAAAACGTTTGTCTGTATGCTCTAGTCCGACGGACCGAAAATGACGCAAGGGCAGCTATTGGCTACTAGCTATTGAACTTCCTTTTCTAGTCTGGTCATACGTCATCACGTTAGAAATTATTGGACTTTGGTGGGATCGTGTGTAGGCAAGTCCGTTTCGTCGGAACTCCGTTGAAAAGTCCTTCGGAGTTCAATCCGACGAGAAGTCCGCTCGTGGGTACGCGGCATTAGAATGTGATGCTGGCTGTGTGAGCGGCTAGTTATAGGCAATGCACGAGTGTTATTACACATAATCTTAGCCTTCAATTTGATTGCAGTATTGATGGCACCGTTTTAAATATTATAAATCATGTCTATGTCTTGTCAACACATTTTCTTACCTGTAATCACATGGGGTGTGTAATTCCCATCGGACCTCAGGAGCAGGAAACCCCTCTGATATACATCTCACCTTTTTTCCCTCTGCAGTGAAATATGGCTTCCGTGGCTTACCTAAAACAAAGTGGAAATTCATTTGAGTCTCTAGATGAGGTGTGTATTGCGGTTGGCCGGTTACAGTAACCAGTCCTGATTTATTGGCAAAGCCCAAAAGAAAAAAACTATCCTCAGAAAGGTTAAAGCTCTTTACTGAGACTGCAGTTTATTGCTCACAGCCAGAAACCTAACCAGTCCTGAAATACATCCCTACATCAAAAACAGAAATAACGTCTAGGACAGTATTATTAATATTACTATCATTATTATTATAACTCACAGCCAGAAATGTGTCCAATTATCTGACGATATCTTACACCAAGAACAGAAGGAACATCCATTATTATTACTCACAGCTATAGGTGTGTGCAGGGGGTGTGCCAGGTGTGCCTGAGGATACCCTAATCACTACGTGCGGTGCCGATTCCCGCTACTGCCTGAGGTCCCCCCCCCCGTGTTGGCCCCCCACCTAACAGTGCTGTTGGCTTCCCTCCTCTCCCCTGGCTGCTGCGGGGGATATTTCAGGATGGTGAGCATGGGAAGGGGCTAGTAAATACAGTATCTCACAAATGTGAGTACACCCCTCACATTTTTGTAAATATTTTATTTTATATTTTCATGTGACAACACTGAAGAAATGACACTTTGCTACAATGTAAAGTAGTGAGTGTACAGCTTGTATAACAGTGTAAATTTGCTGTCCCCTCAAAATATCTCAACACACAGCCATTAATGTCTAAAGATGATACACAAGAAAGCCCGCAAACAGTTTGCTGAAGACAAGCAGACTAAGGACATGGATTACTGGAACCATGTCCTGTGGTCTGATGAGACCAAGATAAACGTATTCGGTTCAGATGGTGTTAAGTGTGTGTGGCGGCAACCAGGTGAGGAGTACAAAGACAAGTGTGTCTTGTCTACAGTCAAGCATGGTGGTGGGGGTGTCATGGTCTGGGGCTGCATAAGTGCTGTCGGCACTGGGGAGCTACAGTTCATTGAAGGAACCGTGAATGCCAACATGTACTGTCACATACTGAAGCAGAGCATGATCCCCTCCCTTTGGAGACAGGGCAGTATTCCAACATGATACATCCCCAAACACACCTTCAAGAGGATAAAGGTGATGGGCTGGCCAAGCATTTCTCCAGACCTAAACCCTATTGAGCATCTCTGGGGCATCCTCAAATGGAAGGTGGAGAAGCGCAAGGTCTCTAACATCCACCAGCTCAGTGATGTTGTCATGGAGAAGTAGAAGAGGACTCCAGTGGCAACCTGTGAAGCTCTAGTGAACTCCATACCCAAGAGGGTTAAGGCAGTGCTGGAAAATAATGGTGGCCACACAAAATATTGACACTTTGGGCCCAATTTGGACATTTTCACTTAGGGGTGTACACACTTTTGTTGCCAGTGGTTTAGACATTAATGGCTGTGTGTTGAGTTATTTTTAAGGGACAGCAAATTTACACTGTTATACAAGCTGTACACTCACTACTTTACATTGTAGCAAAGTGTCATTTCTTCAGTGTTGTCACATGAAAAGATATAAAAAAAATATTTACAAAAATGGGTGTACTCACTTTTGTGAGATACTGTATGTAATTTACTAGCCCCTTCCTTTTCTAAATGTACACAGTGAACACACTCGCTCACTGTATTCATTCATAACTGAAGCATAGTAAACTTGGTTTACTATGCTTCAGTTTGTTAATTAACAGGAAGCTGCTCAGCACAGAGCACTTCCTACTCATTCACTGTCCCGTGCAACTGAGGTGGCAGAGAAAGGCATTTGTGTTTGAGCTTTGGGCCCACACACCCTAATGCAATAGGCTGCACATACCTATGCTCACAGCCAGAAATGTTTCTAACCATGAAATGCTTACACCCAAAATAGAAGGAAAAAGACTCTATATAAGGAGGTATCTTTTGGTGCAAAATGTGCCTAGAATTTAACTGTGATCTCACTACTGTATATGTAGTGATTTACATTAATAAAGAAAACTCAGATTCAGGAAGATACTTCATAGGTATTTTTCTTTGCTTACATTTTTACCTTACTTTTATGCTAAAATTATTACTGAATAATGTTTATGTGCCAAACAGAAATCCATATTGTTTTTAGAGGTTTATGTATACTTTATATCTAAATATATATGTAAACTATCCTGTCCATGTGTAATATTAAAAAAGAAAAGAAAACATTTTTGTTTATAGTTTGAAATTACTATATACAGGTGCATCTCTTAAAATTAGAATATCAACAGAAAGTTTATTTATTTTAGTAATTCAATTCAAAAAGTGAAACTCTTATATTTTATATAGATGCGCTACACACAGAGTGATATATTTTAAGCATTTCTTTCTTATAATTTTGATGATTATGGCTTACAGCTAGTGAAAACCCAAATCTCAGTATCTCAGAAAATTAGAATATTACATAGGACCCATAAAAACAGGATTTTTAATACAGAAATGATGGCTTACTGAAAAGTATGTCCATGTACAGCAGGGATATGCAATTAGCGGACCTCCAGCTGTTGCAGAACTACAAGTCCCATGAGGCATAGCAAAATTGATATATATATATATATGTCAGCGCACAGGACATGAAATACCGAGGATAGTATCAGTAGTATTATACAAATAAATACATACAGTAGTAACGGCAAAATGCTGAGAATAATGAATGATGATACATTAGAAAAAATCCATGACAAATTAGTCTATATAGCAGGGAGGAGATGGTGTCTCTAAAGTATAACCAGCGCTGAGGGCAGGCTTTTTATATAGAAGAAGTCAGCTCTATGGTAGAAGCAGGAGAAAAACACAAGAGAAAAGCGCCTCTGAGTGCAGGTATTTAATAGAAGCACATAACAAGCAATCCATACTTACATAGAAGTATCGGATGACAAGCCTCGGGGAGGAAAAACTCCTGGGTCAGTGCATGTGAACCATAGCGCAGATCGGCAATCCAGTGGTCCGAACGAGACAGCCGCGGTCACACGCTAGAGAACCGGGCTGAACTCGCCGTGGATCTAAACAGCTGAGAAGCCGCTCGCTGGCCTGTGATGTCACCGGAGTATGGGAGATCCACAACGTGTTTCAGAGCATGCACGAGGCTCGTACTGGGCATGCGCGCTCCTTTCTCAAGTGTAAGGTAGACGGGAAAGCAAGGGAGATAAAAAGCTCTGCAATTAGGAAGGGAAACCACAACAGCTGAAGGATTAACTATTTGAACATGACCAGCAATCCAAGTTGTATGAGGTCCAGTGTGACGTTTCCACAGTCAGTGATGATTTGGGGAGCCATGCAATCTGCTGGTGTTGGTCCACTGTGTTTTATCAAGTCCAAAGTCAGTGCAGCTCTCTACCAAGAAATTATAGAGCACTTCATGCTTCCCTCTGCTGACCAGTTTTATGGAAATGCTGATTTCATTTTCCAGCAGGACTTGGCACCTGCCCACACTACCAAAAGTACTAATACCTGGTTTAATGATCATGGTATCACTGTGCTTGATTGGTCAGCAAACTCGCCTGACCTAAACCCCATAGAGAATCTGTGGGGTATTGTCAAGAGGGAGATGAGAGAAACCAGACCCAACAATGCAGACAAGCTGAAGGTCGCTATCAAATCAACCTGGGCTTCCATAACACCTCAGCAGTGCCACAGGCTGATCGCCTCCATGTCACGCCGCATTGATGCAGTAATTCATGCAAAAGGAGCCCCGACCAAGTATTGAGTGCATACTATACTGTACATGGACATACTTTTCAGTAAGCCAACATTTCTGTATTAAAAACCTTTTTTTTATTGGTCTTATGTAATATTTGGATTTTCTGAGAAACTACATTTTGTGTTTTTACTAGCTGTAAGCCATAATCATCAAAATTAAAAGAAAAAAATGCTTAAAATATATCACTATGTGTGTAATGAGCCTATATAATATATGAGTTTAACTTTTTGTTGATATTCAAATTTTAGGAGATACACTTGTATATGCATGGTAGAGTATTTTCTGTTTATTACTTCCGCATAGTGATTGAGAGCTTGTTGTTCCCTGGCAATGTGTAGGCAGGTGCAGTCTACTTTCTCCACTGCAGGTGGCAGTGGCAGTGCAGGTGAAGGGGAAAGTCAAGAGGAAACTAGTTCCTCTACAGTTTCCTCCATCAGAGGTAGGCAGTTATCCGATTGGCTGCTAGCACCCCATGAGACTTTGGCAGCCATCTTGGGTCAGTTAGAGTCTATTTAAGACCCTAGCTCACAGGTTTAGTGTCCATTTTGCGAGTGGCTAGAGCAATGACAGGACACCCGTCATTCAAGGACAGTGTCAGGGAAAGGTTCTGGAGGAGTAGAGAAAGCACAGGGACACACCATCCTTCCTGGAAGCCGGCACCTTTAGTCCACCAATCTACTGCCGCATTACAACTTGTAAGTCCTCCCAGTTGGGTTGCTTTCCTGCCAGGCTTGTTTGTTTTTGCTGGACTTCTGTTATAAAACTGTATATTCTTGAACTTGCATCGGGACTCTGTGTGTTTTCTGCCGCCGCATCGCGCTGCACCTTACCACAGACGCAATCCTCAACCAAGCATTTTATTATGTTTTGAAGTGATGACGGGATTGTCTTCTTTGTGGCCTCCTTATAAACTACATGCAGAGAATACCAAGTTTTAGGGTGTGGTTAACACAGTCTAGTTGTTTGTATGACCACTGCTACATAGAATCCTTCTATTTCAGTGCATGTCTATCAGTCTGTTCTGATTACTACAAATAATAATAATTGGGTGCCTTTTATTTGAGCTCCAGGACTCGGCGATTGTCAGTAAAGCACAGAGAACTGACATATCAGAGAACTGAGGCATATCTCAGTTCTGACAGGGGGAAGGGACAAAGCAGGGACTAAAATCCATTACTGGCACTAGTAAGAGCAGCACATTGTTTACACAAAAACACTGGCTAGGCACACAGTTAACTATTTGATTGCCCCAGATGTTTAACCCCTTCTCAGCCAGTGACAGTGCATATTTTTAGCACTGATCACTGTATTAGTGTCACTGGTTCCCGCGAAGTGTCAAAAGTGTCAGTTAGTGTCCGATTGGCTGCCGCAATATCGCAGTCCTGCTATTAGTCAAATTCCAGAAATATATCCCATAGCTTGTAGGCGATATAACGTTCGCGTAAACCAATGCATACACACGTATTGGGATTTTTGTTACCAAAAACATGTAGCAGAATACATATTGGCCTAAATTTATGAAGAAATTAGATTTTTTTAAAAAATTTATTGGATATGTTCTATAGCAGAAAGTAAAAAATATTACATTTAGAACTCCTGGAGAAAACAGTCTAACCCAAAAGCCAGGAATTTGTGGTGGTGTCAAAATGAAGTCCTTATGAAATAGGGTATTATATAATGTTCATTAAAATATGTGTGCTGCCAATGCTGGCTTGGTAAGAGATGCAGGCTCTGAGGTTGTCATCCAGATCTTGGCCTGACTAACCTAGAAGTATGTAGGATGGGAGTACATTAGGTGTTATAGGCAGAATAAGGATAACAGTACCCAAGCTTTTGAAAGTAAATCTTGGAATATTCCATATTTGTTTCCCGCGCAGGTTTCTCTTAAACAGATATAACCTCACCTCTTACTATGACTTCAAAGTGTACGGTGTAATTGATGTTTCTATGCTGAATCAATAGCTTGTATCTTCCAGCTTGCTTTTCGGTAACTCTTCCCAAATCCAAACAAAGTATACTACTGCAGAAACAAATTGCCACAGTTAATAACTTTTTCTAGTGATATTTCTTTCTATCAGTATGCAAATGTATGTCTTAATTTTGATTCAGATATAGAAGATACAGTGGCGGCTGGTGCTCAAAAACTGTTAGTAATGCAGGACTGCAAATAGGCATTTATCAGGTGATTATGTATCATTACAGCCAAATAAAACTGTGCCCATCATATGCAGCCTCACTGTGCCCATCAATTTCAGCCTCACTGTGCCCATCAATTTCAGCCTCACTGTGCCCATCAATTGCAGCCTCACTGTGCCCATCAATTGCAGCCTCACTGTGCCCGTCATATGCAGACCCACTGTGCCCATCACAGTAGGCCAATCACATCCACATTTCAAGTAAAAGAAAAAAAATAAAATAATATAAGGTGTGTCCCCCATCAGCATCCCTCTATACATCAGTTGTCCCCATCAGCATCCCCCTATAAATCAGGTGTCTCCATCAGCATCCCCCTATAAATCAGGTGTCCCAATCAGAGTCCCCCTTTACAACAGGTGTCCCCATTAGCATCCCCCTATAAATCAGCTGTCCCCATCAGCATCCCCCTATAAATCAGGTGTCCTCATCAGAGTCCCTCTTTACATCAGGTGTCCCCGTCAGAGTCCTCCTTTACATCAGATGTCCCCATCAGAGTCCCCCTTTACATCAGATGTCCCCATCAGAGTCCTCCTTTACATTAGTTGTCAAGATCAGAGCCCCCCTTTACATTAGATGTCCCCATCAGAGCTCTCCTTTATATTAGATGTCCCCATCAGAGCCCCCTTTACATTAGATGTCCCCATCAGAGTCCTCCTTTACATTAGATGCCTCCATCAGAGTCCTCCTTTACATTAGATGTCCCCATCAGAGCCCCCCTTTACATTAGATGTCCCCATCAGAGCCCCCCTTTACATTAGATGCCTCCATCAGAGTCCTCCTTTACATTGGATGTCCCTATCAGAGCCCCCCTTTACATTAGATGTCCTTATCAGAGCCCCCCTTTACATTAGATGCCCCCATCAGAGCCCCCCTTTACATTAATTGGCCCCATCAGAGTCCACCTTTACTTCAGATGTCACCATCAGAGCCCCCCTTTAAATGAAATGTGCCCCTCAGAGTCCTCCTTTACATCAGATGTCCCCATCAGAGCCCTCCTTTACATTAAATGTCCCCATCAGAATCCCCCTTTACATTAGATGTCCCCATCAGAGCCCTCCTTCACATTAAATGTCACCTTTGGAGCCCCCCTTTACATTAGATGTCCCCATCAGAGTCCTCTTTTATATTAGATTTCCCTATCAGAGCCCTCCTTTACATTAAATGTCCCCATCAGAATCCCCCTTTACATTAGATGTCCCCATCAGAGCCCTCCTTTACATTAAATGTCACCTTTGGAGCCCCCCTTTACTTTAAATGTCCCAATCAGAGCCCCCCTTTACATTAAATGTCCCAATCAGAGTCCTCCTTTACATTAGATGTCCCCATCAGAGCTCTCCTTTACATTAAATGTCCCCATCAGAGTCCCCCTTTACATTAGATGTCCCTATCAGAGCCCCCCTTTACATTAGCTGTCCCCATCAGAGCCCCCCCTTTACATTAGATGCCTCCATCAGAGTCCACCTTTACTTCAGATGTCACCATCAGAGCCCCCCTTTAAATGAAATGTGCCTATCAGAGTCCTCCTTTACATTAGATGTCCCCATCAGAGTCCTCCTTTACATTAGATGTCCCCATCAGAGCCCCCTTTACATTAGATGTCACCATCAGAGCCCCCCTTTACATTAGATGTCCCAATCAGAGCCCCCCTTTACATTAGATGTCCCCATCAGAGCTCTCCTTTATATTAGATGTCCCCATCAGAGCCCCCTTTACATTAGATGTCCCCATCAGAGTCCTCCTTTACATTAGATGCCTCCATCAGAGTCCTCCTTTACATTAGATGTCCCCATCAGAGCCCCCCTTTACATTAGATGTCCCCATCAGAGCCCCCCTTTACATTAGATGCCTCCATCAGAGTCCTCCTTTACATTGGATGTCCCTATCAGAGCCCCCCTTTACATTAGATGTCCTTATCAGAGCCCCCCTTTACATTAGATGCCCCCATCAGAGCCCCCCTTTACATTAATTGGCCCCATCAGAGTCCACCTTTACTTCAGATGTCACCATCAGAGCCCCCCTTTAAATGAAATGTGCCCCTCAGAGTCCTCCTTTACATCAGATGTCCCCATCAGAGCCCTCCTTTACATTAAATGTCCCCATCAGAATCCCCCTTTACATTAGATGTCCCCATCAGAGCCCTCCTTCACATTAAATGTCACCTTTGGAGCCCCCCTTTACATTAGATGTCCCCATCAGAGTCCTCTTTTATATTAGATTTCCCTATCAGAGCCCTCCTTTACATTAAATGTCCCCATCAGAATCCCCCTTTACATTAGATGTCCCCATCAGAGCCCTCCTTTACATTAAATGTCACCTTTGGAGCCCCCCTTTACTTTAAATGTCCCAATCAGAGCCCCCCTTTACATTAAATGTCCCAATCAGAGTCCTCCTTTACATTAGATGTCCCCATCAGAGCTCTCCTTTACATTAAATGTCCCCATCAGAGTCCCCCTTTACATTAGATGTCCCTATCAGAGCCCCCCTTTACATTAGCTGTCCCCATCAGAGCCCCCCCTTTACATTAGATGCCTCCATCAGAGTCCACCTTTACTTCAGATGTCACCATCAGAGCCCCCCTTTAAATGAAATGTGCCTATCAGAGTCCTCCTTTACATTAGATGTCCCCATCAGAGTCCTCCTTTACATTAGATGTCCCCATCAGAGCCCCCTTTACATTAGATGTCACCATCAGAGCCCCCCTTTACATTAGATGTCCCAATCAGAGTCCCCCTTTACATTAGATGTCCCCATCAGAGCCCCCGTTACATTAATTGTCCCCATCAGAGCCCCCTTTACATTAGATATCACCATCAGAGCCCCCTTTACATTAGATGTCACCATCAGAGTCCTCCTTTACATTAGATGTCACCATCAGAGTCCTCCTTTACATTAGATGTCACCATCAGAGCCCTCCTTTACATTAGATGTTCCATCAGAGCCCCCTTTACATTAGATGTCACCATCAGAGTCCTCCTTTACATTAGATGTCCCCATCAGAGCCCCCCTTTACATTAGATGTCCCCATCAGAGTCCTCCTTTACATTAGATGTCCCCATTAGAGCCCTCCTTCACATTAGATGTCCCCATCAGAGCCCCCCTTTACATTAGATGTCCCATCAGAGCCCCCTTTACATTAGATGTCACCATCAGAGTACTCCTTTACATTAGATGTCCCATAAGAGCCCCCCTTTACATTAGATGTCCCCATCAGAGTCCTCCTTTACATTAGATGTCCCCATTAGAGCCCTCCTTCACATTAGATGTCCCCATCAGAGCCCTCCTTCACATTAGATGTCACCATCAGAACCCCCCTTTACATTAGATGTCCCCATCAGAGCCCCCTTTACATTAGATGTCCCCATCAGAGCCCCCTTTACATTAGATGTCACCATCAGAGCCCCCCTTTACATTAGATGTCACCATCAGAGCCCCCTTTACATTAGATGTCACCATCAGAGCCCCCTTTACATTAGATGTCACCATCAGAGCCCCCTTTACATTAGATGCCACCATCAGAGCCCCCCTTTACATTAGATGTCACCATCAGGGCCCCCCCTTTACATTAGATGTCCCCATCAGAGCCCCCCTTTACATTAGATGATACCATCAGAGTCTTCCTCGTTCTCACAGCTCTCACACAAGTCGCCTGTCTTCCACCTTCGGACCTGCGGGGATGAGTGAGAGAAACTGGAAGTGAAAGCACAGGACCCGCCAATCACACACCACAGCAGGGAACAATGCTATAGAGGGAGTGTTCAGGGCGCAGAGCTCAGTGCCCCGAGGACTTTCTAAAGGAAGCCAATAGAGCTTCTTGCTTGCAATCAAGTGATTGCAAACACGTCATGCTTCCCATAGCAGCTGTGTGTCCGGCGCCTTGCACACACTTAAAGGGACATTATTTTATTTTATGATGAGTAGCTCTGGGAGGGGCAGCGCCCCTGCGCCCCCTATGGGCGCCAGCGGCCGCTACTAGAAGGATAACATGCATGCATAGGATCCCAATACAACACAGAGAGCAAGTCACAAACATCTGCCAATCACTTCTACTGAGATGCATTTTCCAGTATCAGATGTAAGACACCCTTCAGAGGTGGGGAGATACATTAAAGTGGTTGTAAAGGCAGAAGTTTTTTTTTTATCTTAATGCATTCTATGCATTAAGATAAAAAGCCTTCTGTGTGCAGCAGCCCCCTTCAGCCCCCCTAATATTTACCTGAGCCGGATCTCGATCCAGCGATGTTGCATGAGAGACTCGGCTGTCTGGAACTCTCCCTCCTCATTGGCTGAGACAGAAGCGAAGCGCCATTAGCTCCCGCTGCTGTCAAAGTCAGTGAGCCAATGAGGAGACAGAGGGGGCGGGGCTGGGCCACGGCTCTGTGTTGGAATAGACTCAGGTGCCCCCATAGCGAGCTGCTTGCTATGGGGGCACTCAACAGGAGGGAGGGGCCAGGAATGTTGAAGAGGACCTGAGAAGAGGAGGATCTGGGCTGCTCTGTGCAAAACCACTGCACAGAGCAGGTAAGTATAACATGTTTGTTATTTTTAACAAAGAAAAAAACGAGACTTTAGTATCACTTCCAAACTAAACTCTCCTATCCATAGATGTGCACAGCCTATTGCATTAGGGTGTGCACCCCAAAGCTCAAACACACATTACCAATAACTCACAATGTTCATTCAGAAAGGGAAGGGGCCGGTAAATTGCATATTTACCAGACCCTTCCCCCACTCATCCTAAAACATCCCTGCAACAACAGCCGGCGGGAGAGGAGAGGAGGAACGCCGGAGCTCCACATGGGCAAGGGGGGGCAGGACAGTAGAGGGAATCTGTGCTACACAGGGCTATTAGGGTGTGCCTGGGCACACCTGGCACACCCTGTACGCAAGCCTATACTCCAATCCGTTACAGCCAAGGAAACTGCCATCTAAGCCTCTGTTTGAGCTGCAGTTGCTATGGTGCTGCACATGTGATCAGTTATGATACCAGCCATTTCATGGTTTGAAAGGTTGAATGAGAGCACAAATATGACCATTATCATTTTATGGCATGCCTTAAATGTAATTGTTTTGAGTAAAATTTCCACTGTAACAACACAAAGGCTTCTGGAGATCTACTGATATAAAATTATATTTTAAAGTAGCCCATGTGGTTTTTCAGTAAATTCAGTTTTTTACACATTTATGTAGAGCTGACATACTCTGCAGCAATCTGCCAAATAGCTAAAATCCTTCATTACCTGCCCCTACTCAGTTTAGACCCAGGGTACAACTTCTTAGCCACAAGCAATTACTTTATTGCATACTCACAAGTGGTTGTAAACCTCAGACATGAAAGCTGAAAATTGTCCTGGGCAGAAGGGGCGAAAGTGCCTGGTATTGAAGTGGTTAAGAGCACTAAGTGTCATTTCTGTCTGCTACCTCCTTCCTCTGCTATCAAGCTTTCCTGACACCAATAGAAAAATGGTGACAGGATGGGAAGCTCTTGCAGATTGACAGCCTCAGATATGTTTCTGTGAGCTGTGTGTAGGGGGGTGTTTCTCTTCCCTCCAATAAGTTCTCAGAGCTCTCCTCACTGAGCTCTGCAGCTCTTCGACCCCTTTTTGCTGAACTCTCAGACAAGTTTTATAGGTTCAGCACTTTGTCTAACCGCTTCCGGACCGCCCCACGTACATTTACTGCGGCAGTGCGGCCTGTGTGTGCAAAATCACATACCCGTACATGATTTCGTGTACGCGGTTTAGGGGGCACGCCGATCCCCCTGTGATTGGGCACAGCGGGAGCCAATCAGCAGGTCCGGTGCCCGTGATGGCCGCTGCAACCGATCGTTTACAGGAGAGACGGATCAGCCGTCTGCCTGTGTAAACAAGGCAAACGGCGGATCTGTCAGCAAGGGAAAGAGATCTTTTGATTCAGCTAAGCTGAATCACGGATCTCTCTTTTCCTTCAGTGTGACACTGCCCCACACAGTTTGATCGCCCCTTCCCTGCCAGTGTCATTTATACAGTAATCTGGGCATTTTTATAGCATTTTATCACTGTATTGGTGTCACTGGTCCCCAAAAAGTGTCACTTAGTGTCAGATTTGTCCGCCACAATGTCGCAGTCCTGCTAAAAATCACTGATCGCCAACATTACTAGTAAAAATAATAAAAAAAATTTAAAAGTACCTAAATCTATCCCCTATTTTGTAGACGCTACAACTTTTGCGCAAACCAATATACGCTTATTGGGATTTTTTTTTTTACATAAAATATCTTGTAGAATACATATTGGCCTGAATTTATGAAGAAATTTGATTTTACATTTTTTTTATTGGGAATGTTTTATAGCAGAAAGTAAAAAATATTGGTTTAATTAAAATTGTCGGCTTTTTTTTTGTTTACAGGGCAAAAAATAAAAAGCGCAGAGACGATCAAATACCACCAAAAGAAAGCTCTATTTGTGGGGAAAAAAGGGCATCAATTTTATTTGGGTACAGCGTTGCATGACCGCGCAATTGTCAGTCAAAGTGACGCAGTGCCGTATCGCAAAAAATGGCCTGGTCAGGAAGTGGGTAAATATAAAGGGGGGTATATATAAAGGTTTACAACCACTTTAAAACTGGCCATAGATGGATAGAATTGCAAACGAAAATTCTTAGGAAAATTTGTACAAAATTTCTCAGAACATTCAAATGTTGTTCAAAAGATTTTGTTTGCTTTTAACATTTGATTTTTGAACAAATGGACTTTACTGAACATAAAACACATACAGTATTACAAATTTGTTCACTCAAGAAAAACATTTCCATCTTGCAAACTTTCTTAGAACATTCTTTTCCTAAGGTTTTCCATTTAAAATGATACCCATCTATGGCCAGCTTTACACATACTGTAGGTTTAACGCTTAAAGGAGTTGTAAAGTCTCAAGGTTTTTCACCTTAAAGTGGGGTTCCATCCAAAAAAAAAAAAAATACATGAAAAACCTTAAAAAAAAATACAAAAAAACATTTGGATATATATATATATATTTTTTTTTTTACTTACCTCTAAATGCCTGTTGCTAGGTGGTCCTTCGTAGTCTGCCTCTTCCAGTGCCTGGGATGGTGACATCACTTCCCCCTCAGCACAGGAAGGGCTCAGCTCTGCTCCCTCCCTCCTGTCAATCATCTGGGACCCATTACAGGTCCCAGGTGACTGAGCAGCCAATCACGGCGCACAGCGCTGCTCGCGCATGCGCAGTGGGTGCCAGGCTGTGAAGCCACAGCCCGGCACCCACAGTTGCAATGCCGGTGCCGCTAAACGGAGGGGGAGACGAGCGGGGCTTCGATCCCCCGCATAGCTGGACCCTGGGACAGGTAAGTGTCCAATTAAAAGCCAGTAGCTGCAGTATTTGTAGCTGCTGACTTTTATTTATTTATTTCTTTTTTTTAAATGGACCTCCTCTTTAATTGTATTGTATGCATTAGGGTGAAAAACCTTCTGTAGTGCAGCTGCCCCTCAGAGCCCCCCTTTTTCTTACCCAATCGTTCCAGCGTCGAGGAGGAGCCCAGCAGCTCCAGCCGCTGTCTCAGGTCCTCCCTCGTTGGATAGATTGATAGCAGCAGCCATTGGCTCCCGCTGCTTTCAATCAAATCCATTGACACGGAAACCGGGGGGTGGAGCTAAGTCCTGCTATCTGTGTCAATGGATGCAGCAGCAGGACCCGGGAGCACGCCCGCACGGGTGCCCCCATGGAAAGTGGTTCTCCGTGGGGGCACTCGATGAAGAGGAGGGGCCAGGAGCGCCGCCGGGGGACCCCAGAAAAGAAGGATCGGGGCCACTCTGTGCAAAACCCTTGCACAGAGCAGGTAAGTATAATGTGTTTGTTATTTAAAAAAAAAAAAAGTACTGTTACAATCACTTTAAAACAGAAATGGAAGACTAAGGATTTCTAGATCATATTTGACTGCCTAATACCTATACAATGTTAACAATTTATAGTGTATGAATATGAATGGAAACACCTCCATTAAAGTGCATTTCAATTATGAAATAAATTATTCAAAAGGGCTTATCAATGATATGCAAATATTTATATACATCAACCTTGAGATAGGGATCAGAGGTGATCCTGGACCTCTTCTTTTACTTCAGCCTGGCCTACAATCTGTATATCTGGTATATTATCAATAGAATTCTATTTGCATAATCTATTTCACAATGGACTTGCTTGAAATACACTTTAGTTTGGCATAGCTCCCAACTGTCCCTGATTTCGAGGGACTGTCCATGATTTGGAGAATTGTCCCTCTGTCCTTCATTCCTCCTCATTTGTCCCTCATTTTGGTCTGATCTATATGGATGTATATAAAATGCACTTTTTATCTATCAAAAAGTATTTTCCAGCGCTAAACCTTTTATCTGATTTCTAAATTGCTGCATTTGTAAATTCCAAGAGCCAATACGTAGGAATAGTAGTGGTAAAAAAAAGCACTTGTGAGTTTAACCAATCTTGTTTTTTGTACAATTCTCCTTTAAGGGGGCGTGACAAGGGGTGTGTCCTATGCCTGCATACTTTTGCTGATAGGTGTCCCTCATTCCCCTCTCAAAAGGTTGGGAGGTGTGGTTTGGGTGTTCTTATTCATACAACTTCTTAGCCCCAGCTTATGTTAGATTTCTGCAGCTGTTTAATTTTTGCAGGGTTTGGGGCGTAATTGAACACACTCCACAGTAATCAAGATCTAGCCAGAGGAGAGGAACTTTAATCAAAAAAGATAGGAACCAGTGAGTGATTATGCTTTGGGTAGACTTGATCTCCAATAACTTGAGTGTGTGTTTATAATTTATGATTACCATTTAATGTGACCCTGTTGCCAAATTAAGTGGCTAAAGGGAGGTTCTCCTGTAAAGAAGAGATATTAATATTTTCCTTTCCCTTCACCCAATGTTCGCTCATTTGAAGAGCCATGGTTGCCGGAAAAATAATCTTCATCTGCAGCACTTCCAGGGGTGACCACCATCAAGCACTGTGGTTTCTACCACCAGCCTCTCCATTTCTGCACAGAACAGTAACGTAGTGGCTGGTGGAAGGAACCACACACTCTTTGGGGACCAAGAATCCAAAACTCACAAAAGGTGTGCCAGATGAAGATTCTCTTGGCATCATAGTTCTTGAAGACACCAAAAAGCAATACAGGTAAGTATAATTTACCTTTTTTTTTTAATTTATTTAGAAGAACCTCCTTTTACACTTTTTTTTTCTTTTGTGACAAGGTTGCTTAAGCTAGTGATAATAAAATAGTCTTACCTGAACCTTGAAGTCTTTATGATGTGAGAGTGGTTTTTCTTTTCCAGCAACCAGACAAATAGTGTTGTCTCATTTATATTGTGTTTTATTTTCAGTCTTACTAACTCAAATATATTGACTTCCACCGTTAAGGCTGATTTGTATGTGTAGTTTGAGATTTTCAAACAGTTCAAGTCTGTACTTGGGTTAATGGAACTGGAAACCTGCAACAGTAAAATTATACAAATGAAAGGAATGATATTGTTTTTTAAGACAGATATATCAAGTGATCCCTTCTGTATAGAAGTTTATGGTGAAGAAACAATATTTGGGCAAAAAAAGAAGGTTGGGCAACAGACGTGCATGTTACCCCTGCAATACTGTTGTCATGCTCCCAGTAACAGCTCTTACCAATGACAGGATCACTAGTGTTACACAGGCCTAAGGCATCGTAGATTATGCAATTTTCTTTCCCGCAACCATGGGTATATGTAAATGGTGGGGGTGTAGTATGTATATGAGAGGAGTGCGGAGTGTATGGGGGGTAGTATGTATATGAGAGGAGTCCGGGGTGTATGGTGGGGGGTAGTATGTATATGAGAGGAGTGCGGAGTGTATGGGGGGTAGTATGTATATGAGAGGAGTCCGGAGTGTATGGTGGGGGGTAGTATGTATATGAGAGGAGTGCGGAGTGTTTGGGGGGTAGTATGTACATGAGAGGAGTGCGGAGTGTATGGTGGGGGGTAGTATGTACATGAGAGGAGTGCGGAGTGAATGGTGGGGGGTAGTATGTATATGAGAGGACTGCGGAGTGTATGGGGGTAGTATGTATATGAGAGGAGTGCGGAGTGTATGCAGGGGGTAGTATGTATATTAGAGGATTGCGGAGTGTATGGGGGGTAGTATGTATATGAGAGGAGTGCGGAGTGTATGGGGGGTAGTATGTATATGAGAGGAGTCCGGAGTGTATGTGGGGGTAGTATGTACATGAGAGGAGTGTGGAGTGTATGGTGGGGGGTAGTATGTACATGAGAGGAGTGCGGAATGAATGGTGGGAGGTAGTATGTATATGAGAGGAGTACGGAGTGTATGGGTGGTAGTATGTATATGAGAGGAGTACGGAGTGTATGGGTGGTAGTATGTATATGAGAGGACTGCGGAGTGTATGGTGGGGGGTAGTATGTATATGAGAGGAGTGCAGATTGTATGTGGGGTAGTATGTATATGAGAGGAGTGCAGAGTGTATGATTGGGGGTAGTATGTATATGAGAGGAATGCGGAGTGTATGGTGGGGGGTAGTATGTATATGAGAGGAGTGCGGAGTGTATGGGGGGGTAGTATGTATATGAGAGGAGTGCGGAAGGTATGGTGGGGGGTAGTATGTACATGAGAGGAGTGCGGAGTGTATGGTGGGGGGTAGTATGTACATGAGAGGAGTGCGGAGTGAATGGTGGGGGGTAGTATGTATATGAGAGGAGTGCGGAGTGTATGGGGGGTAGTATGTATATGAGAGGAGTGCGGAGTGTATGGGGGGTAGTATGTATATGAGAGTAGTGCGGAGTGTATGGGGGGTAGTATGTATATGAGAGGAGTACGGAGTGTATGGGTGGTAGTATGTATATGAGAGGACTGCGGAGTGTATGGTGGGGGGTAGTATGTATATGAGAGGAGTGCAGATTGTATGTGGGGTAGTATGTATATGAGAGGAGTGCAGAGTGTATGATTGGGGGTAGTATGTATATGAGAGGAATGCGGAGTGTATGGTGGGGGGTAGTATGTATATGAGAGGAGTGCGGAGTGTATGGGGGGGTAGTATGTATATGAGAGGAGTGCGGAAGGTATGGTGGGGGGTAGTATGTACATGAGAGGAGTGCGGAGTGTATGGTGGGGGGTAGTATGTACATGAGAGGAGTGCGGAGTGAATGGTGGGGGGTAGTATGTATATGAGAGGAGTGCGGAGTGTATGGGGGGTAGTATGTATATGAGAGGAGTGCGGAGTGTATGGGGGGGTAGTATGTATATGAGAGGAGTGCGGAGTGTATGGGGGGTAGTATGTATATGAGAGGAGTGCAGAGTGTATGATTGGGGGTAGTATGTATATGAGAGGAATGCGGAGTGTATGGTGGGGGGTAGTATGTATATGAGAGGAGTGCGGAGTGTATGGGGGGGTAGTATGTATATGAGAGGAGTGCGGAAGGTATGGTGGGGGGTAGTATGTACATGAGAGGAGTGCGGAGTGTATGGTGGGGGGTAGTATGTACATGAGAGGAGTGCGGAGTGAATGGTGGGGGGTAGTATGTATATGAGAGGAGTGCGGAGTGTATGGGGGGTAGTATGTATATGAGAGGAGTGCGCAGTGTATGGGGGGGTAGTATGTATATGAGAGGAGTGCGGAGTGTATGGGGGGTAGTATGTATATGAGAGGAGTGCGGAGTGTATGGTGGGGTGTAGTATGTACATGGGAGGAGTGCGGAGTGTATGCGGGGAGTAGTATGTATATTAGAGGATTGCGGAGTGTATGGTGGGGGGTAGTATGTATATGAGAGGAGTGCGGAGTGTATGGGGGGTAGTATTTATATGAGAGGAGTGCAGAGTGTATGGGGGGTAGTATGTATATGAGAGGAGTGCGGAGTGTATGGTGGGGGGTAGTATGTACATGAGAGGAGTGCGGAGTGAATGGTGGGGGGTAGTATGCATATGAGAGGAGTCCGGAGTGTATGTGGGGGTAGTATGTACATGAGAGGAGTGTGGAGTGTATGGTGGGGGGTAGTATGTACATTAGAGGAGTGTGGAGTGTATGGTGGGTTGGTAGTATGTACATGAGAGGAGTGCGGAGTGAATGGTGGGTAGTATGTATAAGAGAGGACTGCGGAGTGTATGCGGGGGGTAGTATGTATATGAGAGGAGTGCGGAGTGTATGGGGGGTAGTATGTATATGAGAGGAGTGCAGAGTGTATGTGGGGGGTAGTATATATATGAGAGGAGTGCGGAGTGTATGGGGGGTAGTATATATATGAGAGGAGTGCGGAGTGTATGGGGGGTAGTATATATATGAGAGGAGTGTGGAGTGTATGGGGGGTAGTATGTATATAAGAGTAGTGCGGAGTGTATGGGGGGTAGTATGTATATGAGAGTAGTGCGGAGTGTATGGGGGGTAGTATATATATGAGAGGAGTGCGGAGTGTATGGGGGTAGTATATATATTAGAGGAGTGCGGAGTGTATGGGGGGTAGTATGTATAGGAGAGTAGTGCGGAGTGTATGGGGGGTAGTATGTATATGAGAGTAGTGCGGAGTGTATGGGGGGTAGTATGTATATGAGAGGAGTGTGGAGTGTATGGGGGGTAGTATGTATATGAGAGGAGAGCGGAGTGTATGGGGGTAGTATTTATATGAGAGGAGTGCAGAGTGTATGGGAGTGGGTAGTATGGGGGTAGTATGACATGAGAGGGGTGCAAATGGTATAAAAGTGGTATATGGCGTGAATGAGGCCTAATTTATTGCTCCAGCACTGCAGAGGCCACTTTGCAGTGGCATGCATAGAGCAACTGAAGTTAGCAGCACAGCACCAGGACTGACCTCCTACTGTGCTGCAGACACTGCTCCCGCTCCCCCATCTCAAGTCTCTGTATACAAGTCGCAAGTGCTCCCATAAAGCTGCTAGCTCACTTCCCTCCACACCTGACAAAACAAACTCCTGCATGTCCGTGCTTGCATCCATACCTCCTGGGTTCAGCAGCGGCCGACAGCTTTGCCTCTGTAATCTGTCCTCAGGCAGTGCTGAAGCCTTAATGACACAGAGAGGGGGCGCTGGAGAGTGCCGAGGGAGGCAGAGAGAGGAGATTTCAGGTTGGCGCGCCGCTGGTCATATAGCAGCGCTGTAGTGTATAGTAGTAGCTCACTCATCCTGCTAGCTCGGGGACACTGACGGGGAGATATTCCCTGCCACTCACACACGCGGGTCAGGCAAATTAGGTGGTCGCGGTGCCCCTGTGAGTGTGAGGCCTAAGGCGACCACCTAATTTGCCTAATTAGAGAGCCCCCTCTGTGAGGGAGTGCACAGTGCAGAGAACTGGTCTGGGGAGGCTGTTATTTTACACAGTGCTCAGCACTGCTACCATGCTGGGAGGGGAAACACTCATCACGTAGTCTGCAGGGCACTTTTCCAGAACTCCCAGGCAGCAGGCAGAAAGAGGGAGCCTGCTGGGGCTTTAACAGACATGCAGAGCTCAAGGAAAGCAGACGTTCAGGTGGGTAAATGTCCCTCCCTCACATTATGGTTCAATTTTCCTTCATTGACGAAAATTGGAATTGATTTTTGTCATAGTTTTTGTCAATTGAATTCAAACATTATTTTCGTTTAGTTTGTCACATTTGTGTTGAAGACAAAGCAGACTGAACACAGACTTTTGTTAGTATTTATGTTAGAAAGCATGTGATCTCATAGTTGCTCTCATAGTAGGTGAGGTTGAAAAAAGACACAAGTCCATCAAGTCCAACCTATGTGTGTGATTAGATGTCAGTATTACCTTGTATATCCCTGTATGTTGTGGTCGTTCAGGTGCTTATCTAATAGTTAGAAACTATCAATGCCCCCCGCTGAGACCACCGCCTGTGGAAGGGAATTCTACATCCTTGCCGCTCTTACAGTAAAGAACCCTCTACGTAGTTTAAGGTTAAACCTCTTTTCTTCTAATTTTAATGAGTGGCCACAAGTCTTGTTAAACTCCCTGTGTTTTCTTCTAGAAACTACTAATTAAACCTCAGGGAGACAGAGCGAGAATGCCTAAATTCTACCAATACTGATGAGCCTTATGACTGCTGGGAGACATTGGAAAGGAGTTCGAACCTGCTTATTTGTGGCCCTTTCCTCATCCCCTTTATGCCCCCCCTCTTTTTTTTCTAACCCACCTCCCTTCACTAACACCACTCACTCCAGATGTGGACGTTTTGTGATGATCTGTCTATGTCCTAGTTGCTATTGTTTACTGCGTGCTTGTAGCTATAGTATGACTGTACCTGACTGGTTATATCATGCTTTGCCTTGGAATGTACTTTGTTTCTTTCATTGTGGATTGTATAAATAAAGAATAAAAAAAATATAAAGTATGTATTTTAGCGCTGCTGTGTTTGAATGCAAAAGCCAGTGCTACTGTATATAGCAACGTCCGTGTACACAAGCTCTAAAGATGGTGGGCATTTTTCAGAGATATTTTGTTTAAAAATAAATTTGTAAAACGGGTAATAGGCACATACTTACTCACTATAATTTTTAGACATTACATTATGTATATACAGCGGTGTTACTATGAGGGGAAATGTTTTGGAAAAATAAGCTGTACAGTGATTTATAGGGGAAACCTAGAATGGGTCCAAGGCATGGCATGAAAGCGTCCACAAAATACACTACTGGTTATAGTCTCAGGCTGACACTTGCTACATGATAGACCCTATGCCCTTTAAAGGTTTTGGTCACCCAAAAGTTATATTTTATTTAGGTGTGAAGCCTGGTGGGCTTAGTTATTACCTTTCTTATATTATACTTCACCAGAAAGATTCCCCTGCCATAATTCCTGAGTTTGTTCCTGTCCACTTAGGAGCTTGGGCTGTTTTCTATGACCTACAGTGGGAACGGAAAGTATCCTGGACGAAAACCTTCTCCAGAGTGCTCAGGACCTCAGACTGGGCCGAAGGTTTACCTTCCAACAAGACAATGACCCTAAGCACACAGCTAAAATAACAAAGGAGTGGCTTCACAACAACTCCGTGACTGTTCTTGAATGGCCCAGCCAGAGCCCTGACTTAAACCCAATTGAGCATCTCTGGAGAGACATAAAAATGGCTGTCCACCAACGTTTACCATCCAACCTGACAGAACTGGAGAGGATCTGCAAGGAGGAATGGCAGAGGATCCCCAAATCCAGGTGTGAAAAACTTGCTGAATCTTTCCCAAAAAGACACATGGCTGTATTAGATCAAAAGGGTGCTTCTACTAAATACTGAGCAAAGGGTCTGAATACTTAGGACCATGTGATAATTCAGTTTTTCTTTGTTAAGAAAAAAGTTTTTCTTGCAAAAATGTCAACAATTCTGTGTTTTTCTGTCAATAGGGGGTGCTGTGTGTACATTAATGAGGAAAAAAATGAACTTAAATGATTTTAGCAAATGGCTGCAATATAACAAAGAGTGAAAAATTTAAGGGGGTCTGAATACTTTCCGTCCCCACTGTATGTTCCAGCATCTCCTGTTGCGCTCTCCATAAAATAAAACAGATTTTAATAATGTAGCCATGAGTGTGGGTGCCTCTAATAATGTTCACAGCAGTTGTGCAGATCCAGAAATGCCAGCAAAGCAATCTCAATCGAATCCCCGGGAGATATAAGAATCTTTTAGCGTTACCAGAAAAGTTTGCGTTTTTCCATGTTGTACTCGTTTAGATGTATTTTTCACAAATGAAGCATGGTCATATTACTAACCTCTAATTCAGTCTCTGTGTCTTCTTTTTCTTCATAGTTTGTCATTAAATAACATTTGATGACTGCCGAGTTTTGGATAGTGACTGCAAAGATGCTGAAAAAGATAGCAGCTGGAAAAAAGAAAAACAGAAGTTTAGATCACCTTATTTTACTGTTTTCATTCTCTATATGTCATCCTTTGCAAAAATCTATTTTTCCAAGCAGTGAGGATTTTGTGCACTGATTTCATATCTTCTCCTATATACCCTGGGTACCTGAAAATTAAAGTAATTAATATCGGCTTAACTGTGTCTGCGTTTTTTGCTTAAAGTGACACTAAACTCTGGTTCGAAAGGAAAAAATCTATACGAGTTCATCCTGTATCCTAAATTGATGATATATGGCCATTCAAATCATATGTAAATACAAAGTTCTTTTTTCTTAGTTAGAAAAAAAATGTGTTTCTTTCGTAGAGTAGGGGAGGATAGAACCCCTGTCATTTTGTATTTCTGGCTATGTGCCTGTGTCAGCTCTACCTTCCTTCCTCTCTGATTAAATGGGGGCATCTGTGGGGAGATTAGTTTTGTGACACTGCAATGCAAAGCATCATGGCCATGGCATGGGTACATCTCCATCTGCTGCCTTTGTAGCTTAATCACTTCAGCCCCAGAAGGATTTATCCCCTTAATGACCAGGCCATTTTTTGCGATACAGCACTGCGCTACTTTAACCACTTCAATACAGGGCACTTATACCCACTTCCTGCCCAGACCAATTTTCAGCTTTCAGCACTCTCACAGTTTGAATGACAATTACTCAGTCATGCCACACTGTACCAATATGAAATTTGCATCCTTTTTTTCACACAAATAGAGCTTTCTTTCGGTGGTATCTAATCGCTAGAGGGTTTTTTATTTTTTATGCTATAAATAAAAAAAGACCGAAAATTTAGTGAAAAAATGCCTTTTTTTCTTTGTTTCTGTCATAAAATTTTGCAAATTAGTAATTTTTCTTCCTAAATTTTGGCCAAAATTTATACTGCTACATATCTTTGGTAAAAATGACTCAAATTAGTGTATATTATTTGGTCCTTGTGAAAGTTATAGAGTCTACAAGCTATAATGCCAATCACTGAAAATTGATCACACCTGATCACACCACATGTACTGAAGGCCTATCTCAATTCTTGAGAGCCTAACAAGCCAGGAAAGACAAATACCCCCAAATGACCCCTTTTTGGAAAGTAGACATTCCAAGGTATTTAGTAAGAGGTATGGTGAGTTTTTTGAAGTTGTAATTTTTTCCCACAATTCTTTACAAAATGAAGATTTATTTTTTTTTTACAAAATTGTCATATGAACAGGTTATTTCTCTCACAGAACATATGCATACAACAAATTACACCCCAAAATACATTCTGCTACTCCTCCTGAGTATGGCGATACCTCATTTGAGACTTTTTCACAGCCTGGCCACATAGAGAGGCCCAACATGCGGGGGCACCAACAGGTGTTCTAGGGACATAAATTACACATGTACACATGACGATCTATCACAATTTTGAAGGCCCTGGAACACTGGGACAATGTAATTGCCCACAAAATCACCCCATTTTGGAAAGAAAACACCCCAACGTATAATCTATGAGGCATAATTAGTCTTTTGAATGGTTCATTTTTTCCAGAAGTTTTTGGAAAATGTGGAAAAAAAAAATGAAAATGCATTTTTTTTTTTACACAAAGTTGTCTGTTTATAGTTTATAAGATATTTCCACATAGCATGTACATAGCAAAAATGACACCCCAAAATACATTCTGCTACTCCTCCTGAGTATGGCGATACCACATGTGTGAGACTTTTACACAGCCTGGCCACATACAAAGGCCCAACATGAAAGTAGCACCTTCAGGCATTTTACAAGCATAAATTGGACATCTCATTTCTCAACCACCTATTACAACTTTGAAGGCCCTGGAGTACCAGAACAATAGAATTGCCCACAAAATGACCCCATTTTGGAAAGCAAACACCCCAATGTATAATCTATGAGGCATAATGAGTCTTTTGAATGGTTTGTTTTTTTCCAGAAGTTTTTGGAAAATGTGGGGAAAAAAAAAACACATTTTTTTTTTTACACAAAGTTGTCTGTTTATAATATATTTCCAACACATAGCATGTACATAGCAAAAATAACACCCCAAAATACATTCTGCTACTCTTCCTGAGTATGGCAATACCACATGTGTGAGACTTTTACACAGCCTGGCCACATACAGAGGCCCAACATCCAAGTAGCACCGTCAGGCGTTCTAGGAGCATAAATTACACATATAATTTCCTGATAACCTATCATTTTTGAAGGCCCTTCATATTTCTAACACATAGCATGTACATACCAAGAATTACACTCCAAAATAAATTCTATTGATGAAAGGGTGAAAAGAAAGTATTACAGAGGAGAGAATTGGTCCAGAATTGTTCCAGGCAGCAGGCAGGGATATGCTTAGCGACAACAATAGTAATTATCCAGGCAGCAGGCAGCAATATTGTCTATAATCAGCACAAGGATATTGTCAGCACAGCCAAAGCATTTGTCCATAGGAATTGTCCAGGAAGAGACAGCCAGCACAGCCATAACATTGGTCCCGGTACACTGTTACCTGCAGAAACTCATTATTGTACCGCTCTCCAGCCCTTCATAAACATACTACCTCTTGCTACAGCTAATTATTTCCATAGTCCAGGTAGCAGACAGAGGTGTGGTGAGTTCATGCGGCAGGCAGAGGCATGATGGCAGTAAGTAAGCAGCAGGCTGAGGGTCGCAATCAGGTAAGACCTGTGCACAGGGTCACAGGGGTAGAGGCTTCACCCCCCCAAATCTCCATGAAGCCAAATGGATGAGATATATTGTAACTTTCTTGTAGAGATTGTAATCTTGGACACATGTTGGCTTTTCAGTGGGACCTTGTCTTCTTTGAACCTCAACTGTAGTGTCATCATGGATAGTGGACATCATGTGCACATTTCTGGTATCCTTCCACCTCAAGGCCAGCACTTTGTTGCATCTCAAAGATGCTCTTTCCCCCCTTCATAGTTTTATGTTGACTATAGATTGTGGGAAGCCCTTCCTCCTTCCTATTTTTTCTGGCCAGGCCAGGGTTTTTTTGCGAGGTATAGCTGTTTAAAAAGGGACAGGCTGGTGTAGAATTTATCCAGGTGTATGTGGTAACCTTTGTTCAGCAGTGGGTATGCCAGGTCCCATACAATGTTTCCAGTTGTACCCATGTAGGCCGGGCATTTAGGGGGCTGGAGCTGGTCTTGTCCCTTATTCCTTCGTATATGCGGAACGCATACAGATATCCTGTGACTCTCACACAAAGTTTATAAAATTTTACTCCGTATCTGGCCCTTTTGCTAGGAATATATTGTTTTATTCCTAGCCAGCCTGAAAAGGGTACTAGGAACTCATCTACCCATATATGTTGATCGGGAACATAGAGTTCTGCAAATCATTGGGAAAAGAAATTTATGAGTGGGCGAATTTTATATAATTTATCGTAATTTGGGTGATTTTTGGGAGGGCATCTCATATCCGGACCTGGGCATTATGGCAGAATAAATGGGCATGTGGTGGATGGGGTTGGTGGACTAGTAGGTATGTCCTTCATTTTTTTTTGTAAGCCCCATGTTTATGGTGAGGCCCATAAACAATTTCAACTCCTCCAAGGTCAAATCTCTCTACTCAAACGGATTGGCATATGATGATTGGGGGTTGTTGGCAATATACTGCTGGGCATATAGATTGGTCTGGTCCACGATGAATTGCAGCAAAGTGTCGGGCAAAAACAAATAAAAGCAATCAATCTCAGTAAAGTTTTTGGTATTGGCCTGCGCACCTGGCTGTGCGGTGAAATCTGGAATTCTTGCTCATCCCGAATTGAAAGGCAGCCATGTTGGGTTGGCAAGACCAGCCGGGAGGTATGTATCGGCCCTGGCTCTATGGGGACCTGACGCTCCAGTGCTAGTAGTTGGAGGATTTGCAGGTCCTGTGCTGAGACTTGAGCACGATGTGCCACGGCTGGTACTGGGAATTTGTTCCCGGGGCCTATCGCTGGTGGCAGTGCTGGTACTGGACCTGGGAATTTCTTCTTGGGGCCTAATGCTGGCGGCAGCATTGGTACTGGGAATTGGATCGTGGTTGCTGGCTGCTGCCTGGTTTCCAGAGTGCCGTGCCCTTTTAGGAGGGACCCATTCTTCATCCGAATCATTTGCTGATCCACTACTTTCCACCGGTTCAAATGCCAAATTTGATTCGGAATCAGAATTGGCGATGGAATTAGATGAGAACTCCTCACTGCTCTCACCAGTCCTCATGGAGAGGATCTGGAATGCCTCCTCACTGTTGTATGCTCTTTTGGACAAGACGCTGATGGCTGTGTGATGGGTGGCAGGTGATGGTCACTTGATGGGCTGTTCGACTGGTGACAGATGGGTTGCAGGTTACGGTCACTGATGGGCTGTGCGATGGGTGACAGATGGGTCGCAGGGGACAGTCACTGTTGGGCTGTGCAACGGGTGACAGGTGACGGGGGTGTGACGAGCGATGATCACTGATGGGTGACGGGTGATGGTCACTGATGGGTGACGGGCCACGGTCGATGATGGGTGATTGTCACTGACAGGTGACGGGTGATGGTCACTGACAAGTTACGGTCACTGACAGGTGACGGGTGATGGTTGCTGACAGGTGATGGGTGATGGTCACTGATGGGTGATGGACACTGATGGGCGACAGGCCACGGTCACTGATGGGTGACGGGTGCACCTCTGACTGTCACTGATGGCAGTCTCTTATGTGACAGGTGCACTTTATGGGGTGAATGGTGACTGTTGAGTGTCAGGTGACAATAGGGGGGCGATGTGACAAGTGTTGTGCTTGGTGCAGACACTACAGAACACAGATCTGTAACTCACTGCTCTTGGCTCTTCTCTCCTCACACTGGAAACTGTGTGTGAGGAGAGAAGAGCCAGTTAAAGTTAGTTACCGTTCTGTCTTTACATTTAGTGATCGGCTGTGAATGGATCACAGCCAATCACGCAGTAAAGGCCGCCGGCCAATGGCTATTTACCACTGTCGGTGACGAGCAGTGTTCCCGGTAACACGCCGCTACCGACATGCACACACAGCGCGATCGCCTTCATGCACCGTGTGCAATGGGGCAGTACCATCTGTGGTAAACAGCCATGCCCAATAGTTGTTCGCCCCTGTCGGTGACAAGGTGTGTTTCGGTGACATACCGCCACCGACAGTGCAGGAATGCGCGCACCCAATTGCACGCAGTCTCTGTTTGAATATGACGTCGTCCCAGAATGAGAGCCGCACCGCCCCTCCGTCATTTGACCGTGGGCGGGCGGCAACTGGTTAACTGACAATTGCGCGGTTGTGCAACGTTGTACCCAAAGAAAATTGACGTCCTTTTTCCCCCACAAATAGAGCTTTCTTTTGGTGGTATTTGATCGCCTCTGCGGTTTTCATTTTTTGCGCTATAAACAAAAAAAGACCGCCAATTTTAAAAAAAAAACAATATTTTTTACTTTCTGCTATAAAACATATCCCATAAAAAAAAATCTAATTTCTTCATCAGTTTAGGCCAATATGTATTCTTCTACATAATTTTGGTAAAAAAAATCCCAATAAGCGTATATTGATTGGTTTGCGCAAAAGAGAAAGCGTCTAAAAAATAGGGGATAGATTTATGCCATTCTTATTTCTTTATTTATTTTTTACTAGTATTGGCGGCGATCAGTGATTCTTATCGGGACTGCGACATTGCGGCAGACAGATAACTGACATTGTTGACACTTTTTTGGGAACTAGTGACATTACTACAGTGATTAAAATATGTACTGTTATTGTACTAATGACACTGGCAGGGAAGGGTTAACATCAGGGGCGATCAAGGGGTTAAATGTGTTCCCTGTTTGTGTTTTCTAACTGTATGGGGGACTGTGTGACTGGGGAAACACACAGATCCGTCTTAGCAGGAAGACAGATCTCAGTGTCATCCCCTGACAGAACGGAGATTTGTCTTGTTTACTTCGGCAGATCCCCGTTCTGTCTCTGCGGGGAACGATCCCGGGAGGCTAGCAGACATCGAAACCGCCGGACCCGCTGATTGGCTCCCCTGTTGGCCAATCGGAGTACGCGCACGCCCACGAAAGCTAGTGCACGAATCGCCAAGTTGCGCAGCCGAGCCACCTTGCCGCAGTACATCTGCGGCGCGTGGTTGGCAAGTGGTTAAAGGATTAGTTCACCTTTGTAAAAAAAATAACATATGCTCATCTTTTTTGCAGTTAAAAAAGTGAATTTATTATTTTATGTACCAGGCACCTGTACCCGTGATCAGCAGATTGCGGATGCAATGCAGGACTCCTGCAGACTGTGTGTGTAAGCTTTCTGCCCATACCCTATACAGGCAGACAGTTACACAATGACAGGAAGAAACAATGAACCACCTAGAGAGCTCAAAAGTGCCCTGGTAATTCATTGAGAACTACGAACGGACAGCTGCAAAGGCTGACAGTACCTGTTGTTCTCCCATTCACAGAACTCTGCAAATTAATGACGTGGTAGGTTGGCAGTGCCCCGCATGGCCGCATTTTTTTTTAACCACTTGCCGCCCGCCCTATTACAAAATGATGGCAGTAAAGTGGTTTGATATTCCTGACCGGACGTCATATGACCATATGATACATATGGTATCATATGATCAGGATATCGAGCCGCTGCGCGCCCCTGGGGCCGCGCATCACGGCGATCGTTGTTGCGGGGTGTCAGTCTGACACCCTGCAACACTGATCTAGGTAAAGAGTCTCTGACGGAGACTCTTTACCACGTGATCAGCCATGTCCAATCACGGCTGATCACGATATAAATAGGAAGGGCCAGTGATTGGCTTTTCCTCACTCGCGTCTGACAGACGCGAGTAGAGGAGAGCCGATCGGCTGCTCTCCTGACAGGGGGGTCTGTGCTGATTGTTTATCAGCACAGCCCCCCCCTCGGATCCTACCCAGGACCACCAGGGAAGCCGCCCAGGACCACCAGGATGGCCACCACACTGGACCACCAGGTATGCCCCCTAGACCCCCAGGAAAATACCAATATGTGCCCAGGCAGCTGCCAATCTGTGCCCAGGCAGCTGCCAATCAGTGCCTACTCCAATGCCTACCACTACATGTGCCACCAGGGATGCCTATCAGTGCCACCTATCAGTGCCGCCTATCAGTGCCGCCTATCAGTGCCACCCTATCAGTGCCCATCAGTGCCCAGCAGTGCCGCATATCAGTGCCCATCGTCAGTGCCGTCAGTGCCTGCTCATTGGTGCCACCTCATCGGTGCCACCGTATCAGTGCCTTATTAGTGCCCATCAGTAAAAGAGAAAACTTATTTATTTACAAATTTTTTTTAACAGAAACAAAAGCAAAACTTTTATTTTTTTCTAAATTTTCGGTCTTTTTCTATTTGTTTAGCAAAAAATAAAAACCGCAGAGGTGATTAGATAGCACCAAAAGAAAGCTCTATTTGTGGGAACAAAATGATAAAAATTTAGTTTAGGTACAGTGTAGCATGACCGCGTAATTGTCATTCAAACTGTGACAGCACTGAAAGCTGAAAATTGGTCTGGACAGGAAGGTGTCTAAGTGCCCCGTATTGAAATGGTTAAATTGTGACAGCAAGATTAAAGGGAAGATCCCCAGCTCACTGCCAGTAAGGCGGCGGGTCAGGGAGAGGCTGCAGCAGTGGGAACATGTTACATGTTCCACCCTAAAAACGGGTGGAACATGTAACATGTTCCCAACGGTGAACCTATCCTATCAGAGAGAGTGGTTGGGGGGTGGGGGGGGGGGGTGCTATAAAAATGTGTCTCAACTGCAAATTTTTTACCTCTCATCCTCAAACGTAACTGTAAATCTAGTCTAAGGCCCCGTTCACACCTGAGCGCTTTTTGGCTTGAAGCTTGTAGCTCAACAAGCCAAATCCTATTAATTTCCATGGCCCCTGTTCACATCTGAGCATTTTGTCACCTGAAGCAAAACACCTGTCTCTCAAAAAAGTACATGAGCTTCTTTTTGGCAGATTACAAGCATTTTTGGCCCCTTAGACTTCAATAGAAATGCCTGATTTGAATGCTTTACAAGTGTTTTGACACACATTTTCTGCTCAAACAGCAGCTCTCCACCCCTAATTTATTCTCCCTCTCCGCCCCCTAGAGCAGTGGTTCTCAACCTTACTAGTGCCGTGACCCCTGGATAAAATTTCACAAGTTGTGGGGACCCCTAACAGTAAAATTATTTTTGTAGCGTGGGTTGTCAGCACCCAAGGCAAGACAAGCAATTTGCGCCCCCAACCCACAGATATTTAGCGCTTCCCGAGTCACTTCCCTCGTACAGTATTAAAACCCCTTATGGTACATTTTAGGATGTACCACTCTTTGTTCTCCTTTCTTTCCCTTTTAACTCTCACTATCCTAATTTCTTTTTTTTCCCCCCCATCTTTCTCTCTAGCCGTCTTTCTTGTTCTCTTATTCTTTCTCTCCCTTTTTCTTTGTTCCTCCCCCTCTTTTCCGCTCCCTTCCATGCATTCTCTATTTTTATTCCTTCTCTTACTCCTTGGTGGGGAGTTGGGATAAGTGGCAATGCTGGTGGGGAGTTCTGATCATCCAACTTAGGTGCTCTTGATCAAGGTCATCTGCTGATCTGAGAACTGTAGTGGGGACTTTTAATGGCAACTATAATCACAGGTAGTGTTACTCACTGTGTCTCCGACTTTATCTATGCCGAAATAAGGAGATAGGGTCTCCTCCAACCCCTCCCACTTCACATTTATCACCAGTCAGCTGACCTCTAGTCTCTGACCCCCAGCCATGCCGTGAACTGAATAGGTGGCTGAGAAGAGGCTTGGTGGGTGACCACGGGCTCCAGGAACAGCCCAGCTGGGCGGCCGCGAAAAGTCTGGAAGAGCAGTGCGGGCTTCAGGAACAGCCCAGGATTCGGTGACCCCTGGCAAATCGTCATTCAACCCCCGAGGGGGTCCCGACCCCCAGGTTGAGAACCACTGCCCTAGTGCTTTCTATTGGCTAAGCAAAAATGCCTGAAGCTGTAAAACGATTGTAATACGCTTATAAAAGGCTTGTAATTCTTTTCTAAAAACTCTCAAATAAAAAAACGCCCGTAAATCGCTACGCTTAGGTGTGAATGCAGCCCTTCAGGACAGCGCTATAGCCGAGTGACGGCTACAGAGCGGCCGCACTTTGCCGGTAGGCCGTTATATGACGTCCTCCTGTGCTCGTGCTGCCTGCGCACCCCCTGCAGCGTGCATCGGCAGTGATCTGTTATCGCTGTGTCCTTGGGATGCAACAGATTACAGATCGGGGTAAAGAGCCAATCACAGTGGCTCTTTACCACGTGATCAACTGTGTCCAG
This sequence comes from Lithobates clamitans, assembly GCA_037952925.1. Taxonomy (NCBI): domain Eukaryota; kingdom Metazoa; phylum Chordata; class Amphibia; order Anura; family Ranidae; genus Lithobates; species Lithobates clamitans. Next base: position 5,352,355 of record JBBGZY010000390.1, read on the forward strand.
TCACAGCTGATCACGGATGTAAATAGGATTTGCTGGTTATCGGCAATCCTCCCCTCATGTTGGCAGCGCATGAGGAGAGGATAAGCGAAAACTGGCAAATCCACACAGGGGACATCTGCACTGACAATCAGGGTGATGATCAGCAGTGATGATGATCAGTGCAGCCCCAACAGTCCCACCAGTGCTGCCAATCTGTGACAATCTGTGGCCACCAGTGCTGCCAATCTGTGCCCACCAGTGCTGCCAATCAGTGCCCATCAGTGATCCCTGTCAGTGCCAATCAGTGGCTATCAGTGATGCCTATCAGTGCCGCCTATCAGTGCCCATCAGTGCCTCCTCATCAGTGCCACCTTATCAGTGCCCATCAGTGCCGCCTCATCAGTGCCACCTTATCAGTGCCCATCAGTGCCGCCTCATCAGTGCCACCTTATCAGTGCCCATCAGTGCCGCCTCATCAGTGCCACCTTATCAGTGCCCATCAGTGCAGCATATGAGTGAAGGAGAAAAATTACTTATTTACAAAACTTTATAACAGAAATGAAGAAAAACTTTTTTTTTTCAAAATGTTTTTTAAAATCTTTTTTTTGTTAATTTTAGTATATACTAAAATGTAGTTTGGGTACAGTGTTGTGTCATTCAAAGTGCGACAGCAATAAAAAATGAAAATTGGCCTGTGCAGGAAGGGGGGTGAAAGTGCCCAGTAGGCAATTGGTTAAAGGAAGAATACTACTAATTAAAGAAACTACAATGCCTAATCAACTGCCAACCACTAGTATTTAACTATCTTATCCCCATTATTAAGCTGGCCATACACCATACAATTTTCCTGTTCAATTTTCTTTAGATTTACCTTCAACTATGTAGTACAAGGGCCTGCCTGATTGCATCCAAATTGAAAGTGTTTAGGTTTGACCTCCTATTATATGGAGTAATTGTTAGAGGGCATGGACAGTTAACCCTTAGCACCGCATCCCTATTAAAATACAAAAAAGAGAGGGGGATTGGGGTATGAATACCCCTGGGATTTTTAGGGTGCTTTTCAAAATTTGGTTGGGTCAGTAGAAAAATAAATTACCTCACAAAAAGAAGAAAAAGAACACTGTATGCAATTGGCCAAATTGGCTAATAAATTTCGAATTTCATATCTTTAATGGTTACGAATAATAACAAAACAATCATCTAAAAACATACAATCTTGAACAAACAAGGTCAGATAAAAAATTTGACACCACTAAGCGATACCAATCTCAACATGTTTCGCTCAATAGCTGAGCTTCATCAGGAGTTTTTTGGTACAGGTGTGGCATACTATAGATAAAAAGGAGAAAAGAAAACACACTGTTGAGTCTATATATTATTCTAGACCTGCACAATAATATGGTAAGATTTACTTGTATATTTTGTCTGTATGCAAATATATATACATTAGTTGATATGTCTTCAACACTACTCAATGTACCTTACTTTTTTGATAAATCCATATCTTTAAGTGTTTTGTAAGCATTGTATTTATATTTTGTTTTGTTTTCTTTTCTCCTTTTTATCTATAGTATGCCACACCTGTACCAAAAAACTCCTGATGAAGCTCAGCTATTGAGCGAAACATGTTGAGATTGGTATCGCTTAGTGGTGTCAAATTTTTTATCTGACCTTGTTTGTTCAAGATTGTATGTTTTTAGATGATTGTTTTGTTATTATTCGTAACCATTAAAGATATGAAATTCGAAATTTATTAGCCAATTTGGCCAATTGCATACAGTGTTCTTTTTCTTCTTTTTGTGAGGTAATTTATTTTTCTACTGACCCAACCAAATTTTGAAAAGCACCCTAAAAATCCCAGGGGTATTCATACCCCAATCCCCCTCTCTTTCTCCTATTATATGGTTTTGGTAAATCTAAAGGAAAGTTGAACAGGAAAATTGAATAGTGTATGGCCAGCCTTAGTTACCCATTATATGCTTCAGCACAAGGTGTCTTGTATTGACCTAATGTTCCCCATTGTAGATTGTACATTGCACCACAAGATATCTTATTTTTACTTTATGTTCCCCTACTGTTCATTGCACCTCAAGGTGTCTTTATTTTTACCCTGTGTTTCAAGTTGCATGTTACACCACAGAATGTCTTATTTCTACCTCATGTTCCCTATTGTATGCTTAACCACATCCTTCTCATCCTGTTCTTAATATATACTTATGTCAGGTGGTTCGAAGGACAATAACTCTTTATCCCCCCCCAAGTTTAGACACCTGTACCACATATTAAAATGCTTGGTGTAAATAGAAGTCAGTAAGCTCTCTCTCTATCACAGAGAACTAGTGTCAGGAGTGTGAAGCTACCAGCAGACACTAGATGGTGGTCAGACCTGCCAGAGTGACCCATAACACGTCATTGACCACTAAATGCATGTTTAAACCAATCAAAAAAATGCTATGAAAGCATCAGGTAGCAGAGGTGCACAGGCCAAATGAAAAGATACATCTCATCAAGTCCTCAACCTAAATAAAAAGTACATTTTTTTTTTAGCATTTGACGCATTTAGTGGGTGACAACCTCTCATGTAAGACCCCTTTCACACTGAGGCGGTTTGCAGGCACTATTGCGCTAATAATAGCGCCTGCAAACCGACCCGAAACAGCCGCTGCTTTGTCTCCAGTGTGAAAGTCCCGAGGGCTTCCACACTGGAGCGGTGCGCTAGCAGGATGGAAAAAAAGTCCTGCTAGCAGCATCTTCGGAGCGGTGAAGGAGCGGAGTGTATACCGCTCCTTCACCGCTCCTGCTCATTGAAATCAATGGGACGGCGCAGCTATACCGCCGGCAAAGTGCCTCTGCAGAGGCGCTTTGCGGTGGTTTTGAACCCTTTTTTGGCTGCTAGCGGGGGGTAAAACCGCCCCCGCCAGCGGCCGAATGCCGACGGTAAAGCGCCGCTTACAATAGCGGCGTTTTACCGCCGGTGCCGTCCCCCGCCTCAGTGTGAAAGGGCCCTCACCATATTGTGTAACATAGACTTGGTCAAGCTGGCTATGCAAAGTGCTCACGATGAAACAAATATGACACTTTTTTTATTTTATTTTTCTACACTATTGTCCTGCCATTTCTAAGTTCCACTTATTTTAACTGAGTTTGGGCCACCCTCAGAGCATTTGAGTGCAACCACTTTTCCCCAAAGACCTGCATGGAGGCAGATGTATTCTCCACATGACAATTTCTTAGGTTGCACACATCACCTACAGTATGTGGTCTTCACCTCACCGGATGTGAGATATCTTTCTCCACCTTCATTTTTTTCCTCGACTACACTCACTTTGTTACATTAATAATACTACACCACAAGGGTTCTCCTGTCTGTTTTCTATCAGATTTTTCTTTCTGCAAGTCTCTGATTTACAGTATCTACATTTTGAGAGATGGACAGTTTCAAGATTTATGTTTAAAACCAGCAGAGCTGGGGGAAAACTATATAGACACCCCAATACTGGTATATCTTGGGAAGAAAAAGCTGCTTGTGGTAGAAGATTCTCAGCATTGAGAACATTTGGCACACAATTGAAAATTTTGGTGCTGAACAGGGACCTGTTTTGACCTGTCAGGACTGAAGCATGTCCTACGGTACATACCTCCAGCTTTCTGGGATAGGAATGAGGGACACCTATTAACAAACATAAATAAGCACAGGACACACCCCCTGTCTCGCCCCCTTATTGTACAAAAAAAAATGATTAATTAAACCTACATGTGTTTTTTTTACCACTACTATTCCTTTATATTGGCTTTTGGAATTTACAAATGCAGAAATTTAGAAATTGGAGGAAAGGTTTAGCCATAGCTCCCAACTGTCCCTGATTTCGAGGGACTGTCCCTGATTTGGAGCAATGTCCCTCTTCTCCTCAATTGCCCCTCATTTTGGTCTCATCTGTATGGATGTATATAAAATGCACTTTTTATCTATCAAAAAGTGTTTTCCAGCGCTAAACCTTTCATCTGATTTCTAAATTTCTGCATTTGTAAATTCCAAAAGTCAATATAAGGGAATAGTAGTGGTAAAAAAAAAGTACTTGTGGGTTTAACCAATCTTGTTTTTGTTTTTGTACAATTCTCCTTTAAGGGGGGGTGACAAGGGGCGTGTCCTATGCCTGCATACGTTTGCTGATAGCTGTCCCTCATTCCCATCTCAAAAAGTTGGGAGGTATGGTTTAGCACTGTGAAGCACTTTTTGATAGATAAATAGTGCACTTTATATACAACTACAGTATATAGATCAGACCAATATGAGGGACAAATGAGGAGGAAAGGGGGACAGAGGGACTTTATTCCGAATAAGGGCCAGTCCCACGAAATCAGGGACAGTTGGGAACTACATACAAGTAGATTAACGTACCTGTACGTTGCCCTTTAAGAAGCGGGTGATCGCGGGTGATCGCGGGTCCCGCGGACTCGATGTCCATGGGGATAACCGCGATCATCTCACGGAGAGGAAGAACGGGGAAATGCTGATGTAAACAAGCATTTCCCCATTCTGCCTAGTGACAGGACACTGATCTCTGCTCCTTGTAATCGGGAGCGGTGATCAGTGTCGTGTCACACATAGCCCATCCCCCCCACAGTTAGAATCACTCCCTAGGACACACTTAACCCCTTCACTGCCCCCTAGTGGTTAACCCCTTCACTGCCAGTCACATTTACATAGTAATCAATGCATTTTTAATTGCACTGATCGCTGTGTATATGTGAATGGTCCAAAAATCGCGCCAAAAGTGTCCGATCTGCCCGCCATAATGTAGCAGTCACGATAAAAATAATCAATGCAATTTTTTAGCATTGATTGCTGTATTAATGCCAATGGTCCCAAAAATGTATTAAAAATGTCCGATGTGTCCGCCATAATGTTGCAGTCACGATAAAAATCGCTGATCGCCGTCATTACTAGTAAAACAAAAATATTAATAAAAATGCCATAAAACTATTCCCTCTTTTGTACACGCTATAACTTTTGCGCAAACCAATCAATAAACGCTTATTGCGATGTTTTTTTACCAAAAATATGTAGAAGAATACATATCGGCCTAAACTGAGGAAAAAAATGTTTTTTTTATATATTTTTTGGGGATATTTATAATAGCAAAAAGTAAAAAATAATGCGTTTTTTTGTTCAAAATCGTCGCTATTTTTTTGTTTATAGCGCAAAAAATAAAAACCGCAGAGGCGATCAAATACCACCAAAAGAAAGTTCTATTTGTGGGGAAAAAAGGACGTCGATTTTGTTTGGGAGCCACGTCGCACGACCGCGCAATTGTCAGTTAAAGCGACGCAGTGCCGATTCGCAAAAAAGCTCTCTGGTCTTTGGGCAGCCAAATGGTCCAGGGCTGAAGTGGTTAAAGTGCATCTTACTATAGATGACCCATTTCAGCCAGATGGCACCACCACATTACCATCACAATGACCCACACCCATTTGGAGCAACAGTAGTGTGCATCAGGGGTTCACCTAGGGTTGACACCTCATCCCTTTAAAACCGAACACATATTAATTACACAGGTTCTGTGGCTGATTAAGGTGGTAATTAAACTCACTTGGTGCCTTATCTTCATTAAATCAGCCTCAGAACCTGTGTAATTCATATGTGTTCGGGTTTAAAGGGATGTGGTGGCAACTCTAGGTTCACCTGAGCTGTCCATTGGCACAGTTCCCTAGCAGTTCCAGTAAAGCAGCTTGAGGAAGCCACATCCTATTTTTCAACATCCAGTTATGCTTGGCATAAGCATCATAAATCAGGTGTAACCATAAAAGCTGGCGGGCTTCCCTTCTAGAGCTATTTAGAGAAGCCGCTTCAACAGTCAAAGCATCAAGCTGTTGTTGGGCAGATCATCTTTCCTGTTTAAAAAATACGTTACTTCCTGTGGAGGCTACAAGGTGGGAGATTGGGTTGGAAAAACCTGTATCTGATCTATATGGTTAATGATACTATTTGTGTGCCTGACCCCATTCTCTAATAACAAACACAACAAAGACATCTTAAAAGAGCCCAAGTGCTGAAGGGACACTTATCATTTTCTCCTTTATGAAAGAAAAACATCAGTTGAAAAGAGGGCTGTATATATCATTGCAGGGAACCAGTTATGGTGACTGTAGGTACCTTTCATTTTCTACAAATCATTTCCTCTGTGTCCCAATGCCAAGCCATATATACCAATACCAAGCCCCAATACCAAGACACATATCAGATAAACCTTTGTTGCAATTACATCTTGAAACTTCCCACCCAGCAATCCTAGAAATCAATGACAGCTTCCAATAATGGTGAGCTTACTGAATTGTGAAGCTGAACTTATTGCAGTCAGACAGGTTTATCTTTATTTTGCAAAGAACAATGTAATAGGTAATGAGAAACCAGAGCAGTAGAGCACATATCACTTTACTGCTTAGATCAGTAACATGCAACACAGTGCCTGCGTGGGTTTCCTCCCACACTCCAAAGACATGCTGGTCATAGGGGTTGCCACCTATCCGGGATCCACAGTTTGGATTTGGAATTATGTGTCCGGGTTTCAGACCGTCTGAAACCCAGACACATTATTCAGTTTGGACTATGGCTTCCCAGCAGGGTTGCTGGCTGCAGTTGTCTAAGCTGAGAGTGTCTGTTACACTCTGTTTCATGTTGCCCAAAGCCGGTGTTCTGCTGAGAAAGTTCCTCTCGGTGGATAAGGACCCCCCTCTACTGCGCAGGAGCAATGCCTGCGCAGTAGGAGCCGGCGGAAATAGAAGCAAAGCGAAATAGAGAAGAAATCAGCTGTACACGGCGCCTGTAAGAGGGTCGCTCGCCACGCTTCGGGCACGGCCTCGCTGCACTCGCCACTTTTTTATTCTCCCTCTAGGTCCACTTGGATGCTGGGGCTTGAACCTGGACCTAGGGTGCAGGCGCCGTGTACAGCTGATTGAAGTTTTTCAGCTTCGGCTATTTTCGGCGGCTGCTAGTCATTCATACTGCGCAAGCGCAGCGCTTGCGCAGTACAGGGGGGTCCTTATCCACCATGGGAACTTTCTCGGCAGAACACCGGCACTAACACCCCCCCACAACACACAGAGGAGAGAGAACTCGATCTGCACCTCTCCCTCCTGCTCCTACCCCTCTGTGTCTGCCCACACTCCAATCCCCAGGGCTGTGCCTCAGAAAAGGAAAGTGAGGTCCAGAAATTTGAAGTCCAGTAGCCTCCGATGCATCTGGATGAGAGGTGCTGACTGCCAAGGGGTGAATGAGCTCACCATCCAACCCTGTCTGTGACTGAAGTCTCCCCCCTTCTCTCTCCTTCCTCTGAGTGAGTACACTAAAGTAAATCAGTGTTCTCAGAGCACCCCTTACATCAGAGTTCCCCTTTACATCAGAGGCCACAGTGTTCCTCCTTAAATCAGAGTCCTCTCCATACATCAGCGATCTCAATGTTCCCCCTTAAATTAGGGTTCCCAGAGCATCCCTTATGTTAGAGGCCTCAGAGTTCTCCTTTACATCAGAGTCTGCAGAGACCCCTCACATCAGAGTCTGCAAAGACCCCCTTACAGTGAAAGGGAACTCTGCAAGTTCAGATGTAAAAAGAGAACTCTGTGGACTCTGTTGTAAAGAAGAACTCTTGTTATTAACTTCATATGATCAGAAATGGTATTTAAAGTGGTTGAAAACCCTTTACAACCACTTTAAACTACAGGCAAGCCTATAATTAGGCTTGCCTGTAGCTGCACTGGATATCTCCTAAACCTGCACGGTTTAGGAGATATCCCTGTATTTGCATTTGCCGATGTCATGCGGCACATGCACACTTAAGCCAACTGAAGCAATGACACGTATGTGCCGTTGCTTCAGTTGTACTGTGCCGTTTGCGGCGGCTCCCACGTGCATGCGTGGGCGTGATGTCATCGCGGCTCCGGCCAATCACAGCGCCGGAGCCGTGATACCCAGAAGCAAGCCCCTGGCGACACGTCGGTGGCCTGGGGGGGAGACGAGGATGACTATGCTATGCATACTAGCTCATTATGCCTTTATCTTGCAGGGTGTGTTTTTAGTTTTTTTTTTGCAGGAGGGTTTAATTCCTCTTTAATAGCAAAATTTATGTATAGTTTATACTATAAAAAAATTGCTGTGCGCCGCTTAAATGTTCGGATTTGACTTGAAGAAAAGGTGGCAACCCTAGCTGGTAGGTAAGTTGGCCCTAGTATGATTGTGATTTAGGAACCTTAGAATGTAAGCTCCTTGAGGGCAGGGACTGATATGAATGTGCAATATATATGTAAATTGATGGCACTATATAAGTACCTTTAATAAATATGATTGGTTGTCATAGTCATTTAGCACACTGCTTGTTGCCTTGTTGAAGTGTTTCCAAACCAAAAAATAAAAATATTACAATCCTTAGGCTGGTGGCCAAATTCGCTCTTTTTTTTTTCTAGCTATGCACATTTTCTTTCTTGTGTAAACTACTAATCAGTGGTTGGCTGGTGTATTTTTTTGGGGAAGGGGCAGCAAACAACCACCCCGTACCTTCCCCCGCACGGCACCCACCCCCCTGCTGTTTGCCGGTCGGTACGGCACTTACCCCATTGTGGCGGGTGGCAGGCAGCGTGGAGCAGCGGCTCGGCTTCGAGTCCTCTCCTCGATGGCGGCCTCCCTTTCTCCTCCTAGGCATCCAATAGGATCACTTGTCCTTTCAGCCAATCGGGTGACCCGTGTCAAAACCCACTTCCTGATTGGCCGGCCGACAGGAGGATCCCTGTTACAACAGCAAATATTCATTCGCTGTTGTAACACACCTGGGTGGGCTGAGAGCGCACTCTCTGCAGCCTAATCGGTGCTTCAAAAAAAAAACAGCCCCTCCTTGTTGGAATCCATGCGCCGGTGTCCTGAAAGGAGCCAGTCTCATGGATAGGGGAGGATAGACGGGGGGTGGCGCCCGTGTGCCTTTAATGAACGGGCCGCCCCTGATACTAATCCTATGAACTCTCTTGTGATGGAGAGAGGAAGACAGGAAATCAAGGGTGACCTCCCATTCCCCTCCGTAAACTGAAAGGAGTTGGAGACCAACAACAAATTTCTGGGAGTTTATGATAACAGAGTTATGATATTTAATTCTGGTAAAGAAGGCACAACAGATGTGGTTCTTCTTTAGAAGTCTTAGGACACTTTCACAATGAGGTGGTGGGGGCGTCGGCGGTAAAGCGCCGCTAGTTTTAGCGGCGCTTTACCGTCAAATCAGCGGCGCTTTTCGGGCGCTAGTGGGGTGCTTTTCGGGCGCTAGTGGGGCGCTTTTCGGGCGCTAGCAACCAATAAAGGGTTAAAAGCACCGGCAAGGGCTTTGGCAGCGCTGGCCATTGTTTTCAATGGTGGGGCGGTTTAGGAGCACTGTATCAAGCGCTCCAAAACTCCCCCACAGATGCCGCTTGCAGGACTTTTTCTAGCGTCCTGCAAGCACACCGCTCCAGTGTGAAAGCACTCGGGCTCTCACACTGGAGTGACAGGAGAGCTTTACAGGCGCTGTTTTTAGCGCTAAAGCGCCTCAGTGTGAAAGTGGCCTTAAAGCAGTATTAAACCCTAAAGCAAACATTTATTATATTGCAGCTATATGGAGAGTGATGGATGAAGGGCGCGTGATCAATAGCTCACATCAAAACATATAAAATTTATTCAAAGGAAATTAAAAGCAAATAAAAGCAATTGAATAATACCAATACTAAGTATCATGCAAACAGGTAACAAAATATAAAAGGCATGGAAAATTAAAAATGGGTTAAAAATATCATGAGCCCATGTTGAGGCGGGTGTTTAGAGTTGGCTGACGCGTTTCGAGGATAACCTCTTCATCAGAGCCTTTTGGGAACCAGGGTGCAGTCTCTATATGCCAGTAGGCCAAAATATGTACATCAACATAATGGCTAGTTGGAAAAAACGGCCTGAAATGGAAGATGCGATTTTCTGTGTTCCATACCAGTCCACGTTCAAGCGTTCTTTATTTTATTCGGACTTCATGAAAGGAACCTTCTAAGCCTTACTTTCCAGCCATCCTCCACAGTTGACATAATCATTTCAATTTGCCATATAAAAACTTTCCTTAGAGACAGCTCTGTTAGACGTCCCTCAGGCTGTGACTGAAAAGGTCTTCCATAGAAATCCGCAGCCCTGTCATTTTGCTGAGTACAGTGTTACCGCCATTCATGAGGGAGGATAATATGGTGGTGGCCCCCCACACAGGTGGAGAGGAAGGAGGGACACTGAGGAACCAAGGACCACCCTGAGAGCAGGGAAAGAGACTCTGAGGAGCCGAGGCTGGGAGGAGGATGAGGAGGTAAAAATGGCGCAAATTACCTCAGATTGAGTGAGAGAGAAGCTGTGAGGGAGTCCTGCCCTTCCCGCCAATTTTTTTATTATATTGCAGCCTAACACTTCTTAGATGTGATGGCTACATTAGTTTTTTTTTTTTTAGGCTTTCTTTCCTTTATTTTCAGCTGGTGATACAGCCAGTAAGTCTGTTGTTTTTCAACAGAACGCCCTCTCCTGCAGATAGATCAGTTTACAGGGATGAGACAAACCATTCAACACTGGCAGGTGAACTTACAATGAACAGCTTTCGTTTATTCATGTAAAACCTGTATCCCAAAAGGGAAAAAAAAACTGTTGCTGTAACTGATTACAAAGTGTGAGCTTGAGTTTGGCTTTAAATTGTGAGTGTATTTAAATTGGTTAGTACATCTAACACTCCCTTCCCCTCAAACTGGCAATGCTGCTGCTTGCTGTGCCCCCCTGTACTCATTCATCCAGAATGGGGGCACTCTAATACAGGTGTGTTGGTGTTGGTGGCATGTTACTGGCCAGATCCCCAGGTGAAAACAGAGGAAAAATAGCCTAAACAAGAAAACGAATGCAGCACCACATCTAATGATTGGTAACCAGCAATTTATTACATTTTTGGTTTTGGGTTTAATACTGCTTTAACTAATTTTATTCCTCTTGATTCTAGCTTTAGTAAATAGATAAGAAAGTATATTACCCTGTTTCCCCGAAAATAAGACCTAGCGTGATTGTCAGTGATGGCTCCAATATAAGCCCTACCCCCCAAATAAGCCCTACCCTGTTTCCCCGAAAATAAACCCTACCCTGAAAATAAGACCTACAAGGACTTTAACTAGGGCTTATTTGGGGGGTAGAGCTTATATTGCAGCCATCACCGACAATCACGCTAGGTCTTATTTTCGGGGAAACAGGGTATTTACTTGTTTTAATCTTTTTTATTAACATTTTTCAGTCGGGTCCTGGTTTCTGGTCTAGGCCAAAATTATGCCATACATCCCAGGAGTCTTTATAGGTATTTTTTTTTATATGGAGGAGGGGAGGAGGGGCTTTCTAAGCTAAGCACAACCATTCTGTCTGTATGCTTGAGCTAAGGGCAGATAGATTCCAGGAAGTAAATAAGACGGCAACAGCTAAGAATGCTAAGGGGTGATTTCTGAAAAAAATAAAGCATAGAGGAATGAATGGATGGATGAATTTGCTTTGAATACTAAAAATGAATTAAATAGCATTTTCAGTATGTGGTGCTCAGATACTGTTGAGTTCCGCTTTAAACAATATATGAAAGCAGGAATTATAAGATCGTGACTTGACTAGGATGTAAAGGAGAAGAAAAACAGTTGGGTTTAACTTGCTGGCCATTGAAGAACTGAAACAACTATTCAACTTCCTCAGGGCCATTATATATTTAGTGACAGCCTGTGCTGGGACGGGAAGGAAATATGGACTTGTGTTCCATTCTAGCATGTAAATCATTTCAGGCAGCCAGCAACGTGTCATCCTAGCAGAAGCACATGAACAAACACATCATTGTGGCCACTTCATAGCGGAGGATGTTGTTGTTTTAGGAAGTACCACTTCTGCACAAAATGCTCACAACTGGTTTATAAAAGCCATTTAAAAGTCGTTTTAGTAGGTAACCTTTAATGTTTATGGGTCAGTTTAAAGTATATGTAAACCCAATTGCTAAAGGTTAAGGATAAGCCGAACACCCCCCTGTTCGGTTCGCACCAGAACATGCGAACATGCAAAAAATTTGTTTGAACATGCGAACACCGTTAAAGCCTATGGGACTCGAACATGAATAATCAAAAGTGCTAATTTTAAAGGCTTATATGCAAGTTATTGTCATAAAAAGTGTTTGGGGACCCGGGTCCTGCTCCAGGGGACATGTATCAATGCAAAAAAAGTTTTAAAAACGTCCGTTTAATCGGGAGAAGTGATTTTAATAATGCTTAAAGTGAAACAATAAAAGTGTAATATTCCTTTAAATTGAGTTCCTAGGGGGTGTCTATAGTATGCCTGTAAAGGGGCGCATGTTTCCCGTGTTTAGAACAGTCTGACAGCAAAATGACGTTTCTAAAGGAATAAAAGTTATTTAACCACTTGCCAACCGCCTCACGACGATATACGTCTGCAGAATGGCACGGGCAGGCAGAATCACGTACCTGTACGTGATCTGCCTCCCACGGGCGGGGGGGTCCGATCGGACCCCCCCGGTGCCTGAAGCGGTCGGCGTTTGTCCCCCGGCGATCGGAGGTGAGGGGGAGGCCATACATTCGTGGCCCCCCCCCTCGCGATCGCTCCCAGCCAATGGGATCATTCCTCTGCTGCTGTGTGCTAAACAGCAGCAGAGGAAATGATGTCATCTCTCCTCGGCTCGGTATTTTCCGTTCCAGCGCCGAGGAGAGACGACTGCAATGTGAGTGCACAACACACACACACACACATACAGTAGAACATGCCAGGCACACATAACACCCCCCTTTACCCCCCGATCCCCCCCGATCACCCCCCAATCACCCCTCCACCCCTGTCACACTGACACTAAGCAGTTTTTTGAAGTAACCAACCATGTGTATGTTGCCATGAAGGCACCAGGAAACACTGTGCTGGAGAATCACCATGTTTCTGTGATTATGTGAGGATATTCACATCTTGTTTTACAATTTTCTTAATTCTATTTAGTATTTGAAAAATTGGATTGGAATCAAGTTGGGCATAAGTTTGATCAGCAGATAATTGTCTTATTATTTACCTTTCGTATTTAACCTTATTCATTACAACAAAACATCCTCCCTTGTCAGCTGGCTTGATAGTTATATTTCCGCTTAGCTGAAAAGGAGGCTAATGCTAGTTTTTCAGCCGGTGTCTTGTCGAATACTGTCCCCCATCGGATAGTGTCCGCCCTGTACTGTGCAGGCGCAGTACGGAATACAAACGAGACGCCGAAAGTCTCTGAAGTTCAACAGCTGATCGTCAGCTCTACACGGCGCCTGTGCACTTATTCTGCCCTGAGTCCAGGTTCATGCCCCACTATCCAAGTGGACATAGAGTTAGAATAAAAAGATGCCGAGCGCAGCGAGGCCATGCCCCGAAGCGTGGCGAGCAAAGTACAGGGTGGACACTATCCGATAGGAGGACACTTCTGGTCAGAACACCGGATTTAAATTGTTAGGTGCATGGTCAATTATAGGTTGGTCATGCAAAAAAGCCTTTATTTCTTGGTCCGTATTTTTTTTATATACAATTCTACTGCTGGAATAGAAGTAGGTGGTGTCATTCTACTCTTTTTTTTTTCAAACTCAAATTTTTTATCGATAAATCCAGAGTATTAGAATTACCCATGTTTGGACGCATAGAAAAAAAGGCTTTTAATCTAGTTTGCCGATAAAACCTATACATATCTTGTTTTAAAAAAAAAATCACTCATATGTTCTTTAGGACAAAAACCCAAGCCCTTATAAAGCAGTTGCAACTCAATATCAGACAGAGAAAAGGACGAAATATTATACACCACATTTTCTACTTTTTGTTCATTTTCCATGTCAATACTCTTCCTCCCGATGCTTCTCCTGTGGCGCCTGCCTCCCCTTCTCCTTCGGGGGGATTTGTAGAAGCTGCCTCCAAAAAAATTGGGATTAAATCCATGTACCGAAGCATCTGATGAGGCCATTGAAGATGTTGAAGTAGATAGTGGTTTATGTCGCTCTCCTTGTTGTCGAGATTTATATCGCTAATAATTTGGGTTATTCCAATTATAAACTCGGTCATGTGTATAGTCCTCCCGATCCCCCTCCAGTTTAGCTCTCTTTCTAGTTTCCACATTCTTCCTGAAGGATTCCGATTTCTCCATGCAGGTTTTCTTTGTCTTTATTAACTCGTCCTGACCCACAGCAGCATCAAGTTGTGTTTCAATCTCCAATATTTTCTTCGCCGGGGACAAACGTTCTTTTTGCAGAAGTTGTACAGTCAAAATTATAATGTCAAAAGAACACTTGTTAATGATTTGGGCAAATTTCATCTAAAAGTCTGTATCTTGCGCAAACAAAGTAAGTATCAGCCTGACACGCAAACCCCTTGGAATGAATTGAAGCTTAAAATATTCCACCAGTGTAACTTCATGGAGTTCCATAGTAATCGATCTTTGTATTGATTTTTCAAGTTTATGTGTTAGCTGTAGAGATGAACTTTGTGTCAAAAAATCTTGTAATCCAAAAGCGCCTGTGTAAATCCGGGATGTGTCTTCCTCCATATAAGAAAATGACCCACTCGCAGTCATCTCTCCAAGGATTTCCAGTCAATGCTGGTGCACATTTACCTAGGTGTGTATAGCTTCAAGTTAGGGTAAACAGCACACGGCAATCTTCTAGTGCATGCAATCAGGCCTTCCCATTCGGCCATATACAGAAACCAGTCAAAGGACTGCTGCACTTAAAATAATTTATTTGAAAATAGTCACATATAAGTGAATTGCATAACATACCAATTACAGTTCAACAGTCTCAGGCTGTAAAGCTTGCGCCCTTCTTCAGGTTGGAACAAGATTATAATGACAAATAATTTCACATCTCTTTTATTGTATTTATTGTATTCAAATTGATGGGATATTCCAATTAATTCAAGCCACTCCCTTGAATCAGACGCACACTGGAAGCGACTTAAGGAGGCGCTGAGAACGCCGAGTTTACTGTTTCATGCTTGTTTTTACCAATGTTAATGTAAGAGTCCACCCGTTTTTACATTTAATAAACGCACCTTATATTTAACATATTACACTATTGGAGGCATCCTCTTTTCTTCCTTTTCCCTTGCCTATTGTGGCGCCCATTGGAGGCTATTAGGACGGTGTAGTGAAGAACCTAGGCAGTTGGAGAAGTACCTTCTGGCCCCACTACTAGGACATACAAACAGGAAGAGGTCCCAATAGGATGGTGTGGAAAGTTCAATTACTTAGTGATGTGTTTTTTCTTCATATATGAGGTAAGAGTTCTGTGAGGCTGTTTCTTGAAGAGACCACTCGTGGAACTATTATTTTTTATGGACATTATATACATTTCTACATCACTTTTGGCTAGGAGTCCATTGTAACACTTTTTATGTCTGCATTTATGACATCACCCATTGGTTGGATTTGGAGATCCCTCATACATCCCATTTGTTCATTACCCTTCATTTAGAACCTCCGCAGTATTTGTTCTCCATTCAAGATTTGTTTACCATTCATATGGACACTAGTGTTATTTATTTTT
The DNA here is from genome assembly GCA_037952925.1 of Lithobates clamitans. Classification (NCBI taxonomy): domain Eukaryota; kingdom Metazoa; phylum Chordata; class Amphibia; order Anura; family Ranidae; genus Lithobates; species Lithobates clamitans. The sequence goes on from JBBGZY010000390.1 coordinate 5,367,934, forward strand.
GATTTTACACAGTTATTTTGATGGACATTTGTTGCACATTATTTTAGCTCTCCTTTGGGGGACTTCCTACTGCACTTTATTTAATCCTTTATCTATTGCACATAGTGCTTTTGTGATTATATGTATTTTTTATTGCACTTTTTTTAGTTCCTTGTATATTGCACATAGTGTTTTAAGTGACTTATATATCACTGCGCAAGACCACCTTATGCATGATCCTCTATAGTTAAAAAATATATACCAAAAGGACAAATTACTAGAGTAAGAAAGAATTGCACGAAAGATGAACACTTTATAGCACAGTCCAATATATTGAAAGAGAGATTTGTCCAGAAGGGATATAATGCTAATATCTTAGAAGATTTAATTCAGGAGATTAAAGAGGTACCCCGCCATTCCACGCTTATAGATAAAGAAAGGAGCAATAACACTAATCAAGAATTTGGGTTTATCTCTAACTTTTATTCTCAATTTAACCACTTCAGCCCCGGAAGAATTTACCCCCTTCCTGACCAGAGCATTTTTTGCGATTCGGCACTGCGTCGCTTTAACTAACAATTGCGTGGTCGTGTGACGTGGCTCCCAAACAAAAAAGTGACGTCCTTTTTTTTCCCACAAATAGAGCTTTCTTTTGGTGGTATTTGATCACCCCTGCAGTTTTTATTTTTTGCGCTATAAACAAAAATAGAGCGACAATTTTGAAAAAACGCAATATTTTTTTACTTTTTGCTATAATAAATATCCCCCAAAAATATATTAAAAAAATATTTTTTTCCTCAGTTTAGGCCGATACGTATTCTTCTACATATTTGTGGTAAAAAAATTGCAATAAGCAATTATTGATCGGTTTGCGCAAAAGTTATAGCGTTTACAAAATAGGGGATAGTTTTATGGCATTTTTATTAATAATTTTTTTTTTAAATGGCGGCGATCAGCGATTTTTATCGTGACTGCGACATTATGGCGGACACATCGGACATTTTTGATAAATTTTTGGGACCATTGGCATTAATACAGCGATCAATGCTAAAAAAATTGCATTGATTACTGTAAAAATGTCACTGGCAGTGAAGGGGTTAACCACTAGGTGGCAGTGTAGGGGTTAAGTGTGTCCTAGGGGCGTGTTTCTAACTGTGGGGGGGGGGTGGCTATGTGTGACAGTTCACTGATCGCTGCTCCAATGACAGGGAGCAGAGATTGAGTGACACTGTCACTAGGCAGAACGGAGAGATGCTGTTTACATTGGCATCGCCCCGTTCTTCCTCCCAGTGAGGCGATCGCGGGTATCCCCGCGGCGATCGAGTCCGCGGGACCCACGACCCGACTCAGGGAGCTTGCCGCGGGCACGCGCGCGCTGGCCGCCTCTTAAGGGGCAACGTACAGGTACGTGATTCTGTCTGTACGTGCCCTTCTGCCGAGGTATATCGTCGTGAGGCGGTCGGCAAGCAGTTAATGAGGTTGAGGCTATTTTTAAATAGCACTGTCATATTTTATGTTTGGACAAGGTGTTAAATAAAGCATTACCGGCGTCACATAGCCTCCTCACCGATTGTCAATCACCTCTGAAAAATGATCCAAATTCAGATCATGTTGTAAAGGCATGGCAATTTAGACACATATCTAGATTTAACCTAGGGGTTCCCCTCCTTCTTTCTCTGCTTAGAAATACACAAAGGCAGTATGCACTACCACATGTGTCAGCAATCAATAAAACCTGATTGGAACAGCTACTATTCACTGCCAAACTTCCTGCCTAGACTAAACTGATGCCCTAAGCTTATGGTGAAGCGTGTCTGGTGTAGGAGAGAAGCTTTGCATGGAGTACTACCTTTTCTGATCAATAACTTCAATACTTGATTGCTGAAACGTACATTAGTGCAACCTTCTTTTGTCTATGTGCAGGATATGTTTCCTTTTTTAAAACAGATCCTTTAGGTATTTATTTTGCACTTTTAAACTTTAAAACAAATTCCTATAAATCTTCAAATTTTATTAGTCAACTTTGTGAATGTTAACAATTAAAGATAAAATTTTAATGACAATCTACCATACTGAGTATAGTATAGTTTCATTTAATGTTTCCTTTAAATTTTCTGCTGCTTTTTCACTTAAATTTCACATGGCAGAAACTCATGGGCATCTACAATAGTCAGTGTTCATCGTGCTTCTCTGAGTTTGTATGCAGCAGATCATTATAGTACATAACTTAACCCAAAGTTTATTTTGTATTACACAGCGGCCTTAGTCTGGTCACTGAGGGCCTTGGGAAAAACATATAAAATTATCTCACAAGTCAACAGCTGCATTTCCAAGTATTTGTTTGGGTCAGATTCCCAACAAAAGTAATCTCTAGTCAAAATTGAAAATGACTGTCTTTTAATATTAGCCTCCTGTAACTTTGATGCAGCAGTACTCAGACTTGTGCTAGGCAGTTCTAGTAATCATAAACAAAAAAAAATATATTGCGCAGGTATACAGACTAAATATAAAAGTGCGAGCTGCTGGCAACAACACAACGGGACCAATAGTGATATACGTGAAACAATAAAAAAAAATGTCCCAGAGGACATTAATTCTAATGAAACGCGTCAGGTGGAGTCCATGCCCATGAGGTACCACGCACACCAATCCTGTATACTGGTTGATCGATTTCTAGGATGTCTTGAATCTATCAATGCTCATTTTTACCGGATTTCTGTAAGTGTTTAGCACTGATTTCTTTTAATAAACTGTTAAGCAGTTTTACACATGTGGCTGTTTAATATTTCCTTCATGGGCCCTACTATGGAGTAAACTTTACCATTAGCCATGACAGTACAACCACCTGCAATATAATAGAGGAAGCTGAATGGATCTTCTATACTTGCATATCACGCCTGTCTAGACTCTTAGGCCCCTTTCACACTGGGGTGGTAGGGGGCATCGGCGGTAAAACAGCGCTATTTTTAGCGCTGTTTTACCGCGGTATTCGGCCGCTAGCGGTGCGGTTTTAACCCCCCCGCTGGCGGCCGAAAAAGGGTTAAAACCCCTCGTATAGCGCGGCTATAGCCACGGTATAGCTGCACTGTCCCATTGATTTCAATGGGCAGGAGCAGTTTAGGAGCGGTGAATACACCGCTCCTTCCCCGCTCCAAAGATGCGGCTTGCAGGAGATTTTTTCTTCTTCTGCCAGCGCACCGCTTCAGTGTGAAAGCCCTCGGGCTTTCACACTGAACAAACAGCGGAGGCTGTTTAGGGTCGGTTTGCAGGCGCTATTTTTAGCGCAACAACGCCATTAAACCGCCCCAGTTTGAAAGGGGCCTTATAATTTGCAGTCTAGACCTCTGGTAAGGAAGCATTTTATATCAATATCGGTGGAGGTGAACTTGGGTGATCAAAACGCACATCAGTTATACTCATTGTTACTGGATGGTCATCAAGGAATTCATCTGCACTATTTAGAACAGCGTCAATTGTTCACACTTTATAGACATTTATTTATTCAATATCTATGTTTAGCGCGGCAACATTTTTAATTGTTTCAAGTCCTAGTAATCAATAAAGTCCTGTTGCTGTGCATATTTGATGACAGGAGGAAAGGTAAGCAAACATAATGATGACTACATCAATGTTCTGCTGTTCCTTTATTGACCAATCAGTAGGCAGCATGTGTATTCTTAACCAAACGATGCTGCTGCTTTAGTGAAGGTACCTGACTATGATGTTGGACAAGGGTTTCTATATCCCAAGGCACACTAACCAGCATTTTAGCATTAGTAGGTAAAATATTTCCATATATATTTCTTCCTAGTGCTTAGATATAAAGGAGCCTGTTATGAAATACCTTCTAAAAAATGCTAGTTGGCTGAATGCCATGCAAATCTTCCAAGCATGCTTTATGTCACTGACTCAAAACAAATACTCTGGTTTCAAATTGACCGTTCGAGGTCCTTGACTCCATAGGTATTGAACTTAAGACAATCAGGCAGATAGAATTTTTGAAAGGAGGTCTGCAATGACAGCCTACATATTCCTACATATCTCACAAACTATAAATATTTCCGCCACAAGGTGGCAGTCCAGTCATTTTGCACAGGAACAATGAGCATGTGGAGAGAAATGTTAACATGTATATGAGTGTTGCATAATATGAATTAAAAGAGTAATTATGTTAAATGATTGCACCATTTATATTCACTGAGAACAAGCGACATTGCAACATACAGCCTAGATGCCTGATTTTCAGCCCGGAAGTGTGTGTGTGTGAAGGGGCGGGGGTCTGGAAGAAGGAACATGCCATCCTTTAGCACTTACTGTGCGGCCCTTGGTCTCCCTGCAGACAGGAGTCTGTTTTCCTTACCTAGGTGCAGTGCTTACTGAAGTCAAAGAAAGTAAAATGTTCTTTAGACTGTCTTCTAGTAGTTAAATGGTTTGTTTTATTTTTTTCACACTATCTTACTTCTCTGTGGTGTCCATTTTATTTCACTTGTTAAAGGGTGACTACACTTTTGTTGAGAAAAAAAACAAAACATTCCCCTCTGGGTGATCTATGTACATTACAAGGATTTTAACAAACTTTGTTGCAGATTCCTACATTTTGTTATTCTGAACAAATCCCTGTGTGTTTCTCTGTGCCCATGTGCAAAAGTGAGTCTAGTGGGAGTGGTTTCATAATTATCAACCAGCTGCTGCATCTGCAAAGCTCTAATGAGGACAATTGCAGGGTCTGCATTCCTTTAGATTAGGGATTTTCCATTGGTAGTATCTGACCAAAAAATGACATTTTTCTTGCAGGGGATGCCTGAAATCTAACTTGTATCTTAGTGCAGACTTCTGGGAAAATCAGTGATCCAATCACACATGAGCAGGAAATGATGTTTCTAGGGGGCGTTCTGTACACATTCTGTATACAGAAAACCTCCAGGTAGCCATATTGCATTTCATTTTACAGAAAATTACAGCACTGCAGACTGAAAAGGAAAGGTCATTTTTAATAACCTCTTGACGCTGGCCCACACAAATATGCAGTCTCTCGGTGTGACTCGTGCCTGGTCCTTAGTACCGAGGGGCTGCATATTTGCGTGAATTGCTGCCACTGCACCTGTGGCGGGAATCGCACGTGCTGCACACTCCCGGCACAGTTACCGTTGCCAAACCAAAAGCTAACCATCGTGAGTTTTCGGAACACGTGACTGAGTGTTTCTACTACTACACTATGAGGCGGTATTTGTTCTTATTTTGGCATATCTGACCTGTGGAGAGACGTTCTCAGAGGATCAAGTCTGATGCTATCTTTGATGAACAAGGGCAAGCCTGAGGAGTGTTGGAGCACTGTTAGACCACCTAAAATGTAGTGGTCCATATCTAAGGGTAAGAGGCCTGGTGTGCTATGTTGTTGGTGGAGGGCTACTATTTCACCTACAGTTTATATCGCAACACACTCTGGGTGTCCCCTAGGATTTGTGGACTTTTATACACCCTGTTCCAAATTATTATGCAAATTCTATTTCAGTGTCACAAAGATTAAATATTTTGTTTTTCAGTTTAACTCATGGATGGCATTGTATCTCAGGGCTCTTTTGATCACTGAAAACAATCTCGGACACCTGTGATAATTGGATTGTCAGGTGAACCCAATTAAAGGAAAAACTACTAGAGGAGGGTGTTCCACATTATTAAGCAGAGCACCATTTTCAAGCAATATGGGGAAGAAAAAGGATCTCTCTGCTGCCGAAAAGAGTGAAATAGTTCAATGCCTTGGACAAGGTATGAAAACATTAGATATTTCTCGAATACTTAAGCATGATCATCGCACTATTAAGAGATTTGTGGCTGATTCAGAGCACAGACGGGTTTCGTGCAGATAAAGGCACATTGAGGAAGATTTCTGCCAGATCCATGCATCAGATCAAGAGAGCAGCTGCTAAAACACCATTACATAGCAGCAGACAGATATTTGAAGCTGCTGGTGCCTCTGGAGTCCCACGAACATCAAGGTGTAGAGTCCTCCAGAGTCTTGCAACTGTGCATAAACCTTCCATTCGGCCACCACTAACCAATGCTCACAAGCAGAAATGGCTGCATTGGGCAGAAAAATACATGAAGACTAATTTTCAAACAGTTCTGTTCACTGATGAGTGCCGTGCAACCCTGGATGGTCCAGATGGATGGAGTAATGGATGGTTGGTGGTCGGCCACCCTGTTCCAACAAGGCTGCGATGTTAGCAAGGCGGTGGTGGAGTCATGTTTTGGGCCGGAATCATGAGAAGAAAGCTGGTCGGCCCCTTTAGGTTTTTCCAGAAGGTGTAAAGATGACCTCTGCAAAGTATGTGGAGTTCCTGACTGACCACTTCCTTCCCTGGTACAGAAGGAAGAACTATGCTTTCAGTAATAAAATCATCTTCATGTATGACAATGCACCATCCAATGCTGCAAAGAATACCTCTGCATCAATGGCTGCTATGGGGATAAAAGGAGAGAAAGTCATGACGTGGCCTCCATCCTCCCCTGACCTCAATCCTATTGAGAACCTTTGGAGCATCCTCAAGAAAAAGATCTATGAGGGTGGGAGGCAGTTTACATCCAAACCGCAGCTCTGGGAGGCTATTCTGACATCTTTCAAACAAATTCAAGAAGGAAACTGTCCAAAAACTCACAAGTTCAATGAATGCAAGACTTGTGAAGCTGCTATCAAATAAGGGGTCCTATGTTAAAATGTAACGTGACCTGTTAAAATGGTTAAAATGTTGTTCAAAGTTTGATTGAAATAGCTTTTGATTTCAGTAAATATGCTGCAAACACAACAAATGACAATTTTCAATTCTTTACAACCTATAAAGTGTTTTGAAATTTACTGTGCGTAATAATTTGGAACAGTCCATTGTACGGTAAGTTTTTTATTTTGAAAAAAAAAAACTGTAATCATTAGGAGGTTTGTTCAATAAAATTTGAATTGTACTCTTAATAGTTGTTAACATGAGAATTATGCTGACTGTTGTTTACATTAATTATTTAGGTAAATGAGAAAAATATCATTGGCATAATAATTTGCAACAGGGTGTATGTATGAACTTTCAGAAGGCTACATTTGTGTCACATAGTTTCCTAGGATTTGTGTTCTTTTTTATGAATGGACTTTTTTCTCTACATGTTTTAATTCTTAACCTACAGTTTATGCTAGCTGCAGTCCACAACCCAAGTGCAGTAGAAATTCTTTTGTTTATCGTTAAAAAGGAAAAAAAGCCTGAAAATTTTGGGGAAAAAAAACAGTTTTCCTTTATATCTGTTATACAACTTTGCAAATAATTAATCTTTCTTCGTAAATTTAGACCAAAATGTGTTCTACTATGTTTCTTTGTAGAGAAAAAACAAGTATATTATTTAGTCTGTGTGAAACCACGGTATACTATATATACTATCTTATTTATTGATGCCCTAAAATGCCAGGACAGTATAAACACCCCCAAAATGGCCCCTTGTTGGAAAGTAGACAGTCCAAGGTATTTAACCACTTTTCCCCTTTAATGACCCGGCCATTTTTTGCAATATGGCACTGCGTCGCTTTAACTGACAATTGCGCAGTCGTGCGACACTGTACCCAACCAAATTGACGTCCTTTTCCCCACAAAAACATTTTTTATAAACAAAAAAAGACGAACAATTTGAAAAAAAACAGTATTTTTTAAACTTTTTTGCTATAATAAATATCCCAAAAAACAAAAAAAACAGCAAAAAAAAGTCTTCATCAATTTAGGCCAATATGTATTCTTCTACATATTTTTGGTTAAAAAAAATCGCAATAAGTGTATATTGATTGGTTTGCGCAAAAGTTATAGCGTCTACAAAATTGAGGATATATTTATGGCATTTTTATTATTTTATTTTTTTACTAGTAATGGCAGTGATCAGCGATTTTTAGCGGTACTGCGACATTGCGGTGGACAGATCGGACACTTTTTTTACATTTTTTGGGACCATTGACATTTATACAGCGATCAGAGCTAAAAATAGCCACTGATTACTGTATGAATGTCACTGACAGGGAAGGGGTTAATACTAGGGGGCGATCCAGGGGTTAAGTGTGCTCCCTAGGGAGGTGTTTCTAACTGTGAGGGGAGTGGACTGAGTGGGAGTAGAGAGAGAGATCGCCGTTCCTGATCACTAGGAACAGCAGATCTCTCTCTACTTCCCTGTCAGAATGAGGATCTGTCTGTTTACATTGACAGATCCCTGTTCTGGCTCTCTGAGGAGTGATCGTGGGTGGCTAGCGGACATCGCGGCCGCCGGCCACACACATCGGCTTCAGGGCCTCGCTGCGGGCACTTGGGCACACCCCCTGTAGCCTTTAAAGCGGTCGCTGTACAGCTTATGGCGAATCATGTAGGGGAGCCAACCTGCCGCCATATAACGATGGAAGCTGGTCGGCAAGTAGTTAATAAGAGGCATGGTGAATTTTTTGAAGTTGTAGTTTTTTTGTCTCAATTGTTTGGAAAATGAAGAGAATAAATAAAATGTGCTTTTATTTTACAAAGTTGTCATTTCAACAAGTTATGTGTAATTTCAACAAGTTAGATGCATAGAGGGGCCCAAAATCCAAGGAACACCTCTGAGCTCTCAAGGGGCTAAAATTGTGTGTCTATATTCCTGACCACCTGTTATATTTCTTGAGGTCCTGAGGGCCAGGACAGGAGAAACACCCAGTGCATGCACTCAGACTTGATTCTGGGCAACCCAAGATAATCCAATGCAGACCTCTTAATCCTTTCCCTGATCTTTTGTGTTTCAGTCACCAAGGATAGAGAAGTCTGAGAGGGATCTTAGGGCTTCCCCCTCCTCTCCCTCTCTTTTTTTTGTCTCTATTGGAAAATCTTCTAGATACAAGCACGATACTATAAAAGAAAAAGAAATGAAACAACTATCCGGTGTATGGACATACAAAATACTGTCCACTAGAAGGTACAGACATAAAAAAAGCTAGATAGCTTAGCCTTAGAGGCACAAACATAACAACACTGGATGCAATCAGCAGTAAAATAAAATCAATAGATAAACCTTAACCACCAAAAAACAGAAGACTCTAGGCAGGGCTTTTTTTTTTAGCAGGAACGTGGGGGAACACAGTTCCAGCACCTCCAGAACTGAATGGCAAGGGGTGCTGCCTTCCAGCAATCTATTGTTGCTGGAGGGGATCTATTTTTGCGGAGGAAGGGGGTCTATTGTTGCTGGGGGGGACTATTGTTGCTGAAGAGGTCTTCTGTTGCTTGTAGGGGATCTATTTTTGCTGTGATTGGGTCTTATGTTGCTGGAGGGTCAATTGTTGCTGGCAGGGATCTACTGTTGAGGGAGGGGGACTTTGTTGCTGGCTGCTGGAGGGTCTATTGATGCTGGATGGGATCTATTTTTGCAGGGGGGTATATTGTTGCTGGGAGGTCTATTGTTGCTTATGTTACAGGGGGGTCAGTCATTGCTGGGAGGGATCTACTGTGGAGTGAAGGATCTAATATATCTGGCTGCTGAAGGGTCTATTGATGCTGGCTGTTGGGAACCCATTGTTGCTGGGGTGGATCTATTGTCACTGGGATGTATTGCTGTTAGATCTATTTTACTGCCTTTCTTGTTATCATTAACAAATTCCATACAAAATAATTAGCACCACAAAATGATACTTGGTTCTGTATTCTCTAAAAGGGGTGGTACTGGTTGGTGGGTAAGGGGTGGACCTAAGGAATGGTGCTCAGAGGTGGGTAGAAGGCGGAGTCAAGGGGTGTCTCGGAAGGGAGGAGTTCCTGCACCTATTTATTGAGAAAAAAAGCACTAACTCTAGGGCGATGCAGCATGCAGGCCACAAGCCAGTGAAACTGGGAGGTTCCCTGTGCAGAAAACAAAGATATAACAGGAACTCTGTATGTCTAATCCATATGCCAATGTCAAGAAGACAACAGACCAGTTTATCTTGACAAATTGCTGTCTTCTATGTTGGCAGCCTATTCTTTTGGTATAATATGCTGTCCTGGATTATTACTGTTGTGTTTTTTTTTTTTTACTGTAAGGAGCTTTATTGGGTGGATGAATAATTGTAAATATAGTTGTTGATTTACTAAAGGCAAATAGACTGTGCACTTTTCAAGTGCAGGTGCTCCAGAGCTTAGTAAATGAGTGAAAGCTCTGCTGACTTCCATCATCCAATCATATGCATGCAAAAATGCTTTTTTTTTATTTTCCTTGCATGTGATTGGGTATTCTTTGCAGAGTGAAGCTTTACCTAATTTGCTAAGCTCTGGAGCATCTGCTCTTTCAAATGTGCAACAGCACTTGCAAAGTGCATAGTCTATTTGCCTTTAGTAAATCAACCTCATAGTGTTGACGGATGCTAGAACATGCCAGCCTAGTAAATTAGTATTTACTATTGCATTGTTTTAAGTGCTTTGTTACACAAGGTAAATTAAATTTGTTGTCATTTATATGATGCAACCAATATTCTCTGTTTCGCTATTTTGGTTGCGAAATTACTACTCTATGCAGTTATTGTATTCATTTTGGTACTATGAAAATGAAGGGGAAATCCCTGTTACTAATTTCTTTCTGTTCTGTGTATGTGTGTGTGAACCCTTGGGGAAAAGCATTTTTTTTTCCTATTGCACGCTTTGTTTATCATACTGTATAATTTAGGGTATGTTGTTGCACAGTTGATAGTATAGGGTGATGTGTATTATGCGGTACAGGAATGCGATAATATTCTTTTTATGTGTCTTATGGAGGGCTCCCATAGCAAGCAGCTTGCTATGGGGACACTCGGTGGGGGGAGAAGCCAGGAGCGGTGGTGGGGGACCCAAGAAGAGTAGGATCAGGGCTGCTCTGTGCAATACCATTGCACAGAGCAGGTAAGTACACTATATTATCAAAAGTATTGGAACGCCTGCCTTTATACGCACATGAACTTTAATGGCATCCCAGTCTTAGTCCGTAGGGTTCAATATTGAGGTAACCCACCCTTTGCAGCTATAACAGCTTCAACTCTTCTGGGAAGGCTGTGTACAAGGTTTAGGAGTGTGTCTATGGGAATGTTTGACCATTCTTCCAGCAGCGCATTTGTGAGGTCAGGCACTGATGTTGGATGAGAAGGCCTGGCTTGTAGTCTCTGCTTTAATCCATCCGAAAGGTATTCTATCAGGTTGAGGTCAGGACTCTGTGCAGGCCAGTCAAGTTCTTCCACCCCAAACTTGCTCATCCATGTCTTTATGGACCTTGTTTTGTGCACTGGTACGCAGTCATGTTGGAACAGGATGGGGCCATCCCCAAACTGTTCTCACAAAGCTGGGAGCATGACAAATGTCATGACATGTCCAAAATGTCTTGTTATGCTGATGCCTTAAGAGTTCCCTTTCATTGGAACTAAGAACCTCACTGGAACTAAGGGGCCAAGCCCAAAGCCTGAAAACAAACCCCACACCATAATTCCCCCTCCACCAAATGATTTGGACCAGTGCACAAAGCTAGGTCCATAAAGACATGGATGAGCAAGTTTTAGGTGGAGGAACTTGACTGGCCTGCACAGAGTCCTGACCTCATCCCGACACCTTTGGGATGAATTAGAGCGGAGACTGCGAGCCAGGCTTTCTCATCCACATCAGTGCCGGACCCCACAAATGCGTTTCTGGAAGAATGGTCAAACATTCCTATAGACACACTCCTAAACCTTGTGGACAGTCTTCCCAGAAGAGTTGAAGCTGTTATAGCTGCAAAGGGTGGACCAAGGGGGTGAACACTACGGACTAAGACTGGGATGCCATTAAAGTGTAAATGCAGGTATCCCAATACTTTTGGTAATATAGTTTATAACATGTTTGTTGTTTAAAAAGAAAAAAAATGTAGTATTTAGTATAACTTTAGGCATTGTGAATTAAGAAGAAGACTGTGGAAGACACTACAGCCCTTAGAAAGAAGTGCTTTGCATCTATTACTTTATTTTATCACTCCTCCTTCTGAAAATGCCAGTTGCCCAGCTGTTTCATGCTTGAGTCATTTCTGAGCCATTCACCCAAATAGGCATGAAGGCAGTAAAGTTGGGTCAAGTCTGAAATTCTGACCTGGATCCTCGTTCCAGATCAGAAATGATTGAAATCATTGTATCAACATGACAATCAAAAAACGTGTGTATTCAGAGCTCAACAATGACAGTCTGCATACTTCTGTCAGTACAGGCGGTCCCCGGGTTACAAACAAGATAGGGTCTGTAGGTTTGTTCTTAAGTTGGCGGAACAGATACATATTTTAAGTGTAGCTTCAGCCAAAAAATTAACTTTTACGTTTTGTGGATAGCAGGGAAGAGTTAATACCCCTGTAATGTTTATTTTGCTTTCTGTGCACCTCTTCAGAAGATTTCACCTCACTTTCTATCCATTATGCCGCTTACACACGATCGGAATTTTCGTCAGAAAAACCTTGGATGGTTTTTCAGACGGAATTCTGCTCAAGCTTAGCTTGCATACACACGGTCACACAAAAGTTCTCGGAACTTTTGACCGTCAAGTACTCGGTGACGTACAACACGTACGATGGCACTAGAAAAGGGAAGTTCCATACGAAGCGCGCCACTCTTTGGGCTCCTTCTGCTAATCCAGACCGAGAGCTCCCGTCTTGTACTTGATTCTGAGTATGCGTGGTTTTTTGCACGTCGGAAATGCATACAGACGAACATAATTTCCGATGAGGAACTTTTTCCGACGGGAAAATAGAGAGCCTGCTCTCAATCTTTGGCTGGTGGAAATTTCGCCAACAAAAGTCCAATGGAGCATACACACGGTCAGAATTTCCGACCAAAAGCTTACATCGGACTTTTGCTGGAGGAATTTCCGATCGCGTTTACAGGGCATTAGGGTTAGACAATTGGATTTTGAAAATTTTGGGTTGATGTGGAAACAAGCCTTGGTGATAAAGCTTTAGTGGAGACAACTTTTTCCCATAATAACTCTTACAGGAGAGAATTTCCCTTCCTAGGGGTAGATTTCCTCTCACTTCCTGTTGTCTCCCTCTGTTTCTAAGTAGGAGTCGTTTGTAAGTTGGATGTTTGTAACCCGGGGACTGCCTGTACAGGTTTCCTTTAAACCATCTGACTGCATCACGATGATCTGTTACCATTATCTGAAAAAATCCTACTCCATCTTCTATAGAAAAGTTGCCCTAGAAGTAATCTTCCATTTGCAGTTTGGGAAACCTAATCAACAAATTTGTTGGCACTCTTGTTTTTAAAGTCCATTAATTAGGTAAATAAAAGTCCATTTCTGTGAATACTTATGTCTTGTATGGAAGGGAAGAGTTTTAGGAATATAGAGGAGAAATGATACCTGGTAAATGTGGAGAGGAAGATCTACCCTGTTTCCCCGAAAATAAGACCTAGCGTGATTGTCGGTGATGGCTGCAATATAAGCCCTACCCCCCAAATAAGCCCTACCCTGTTTCCCCAAAAATAAGCCCTACCCTAAAAATAAGACCTACAAGGACTTTGACTAGGGCTTATTTGGGGGGTAGGGCTTATATTGCAGCCATCACCGACACTCACGCTAGGTCTTATTTTCAGGGAAATAGGGTAGTGTTTACGGCTCAGGACAGAAGGGAACAATATACCAAAACATGGTCATATTGGAACATTTTTGTAAATTCAGACGAGAGGAAGTTACTCCTGAAGAGCTGTTCTGGGGATTGAGGTCCTCCTGTTCTTTTTGTCAATACACGCATGCAATCCATAACCCTGGTTCTTTCCCTATTCCTTCCTCCTCCCCACATTTTTTTTTCTTTTTGTTTCTCTTCTTTTAAAAAGAAAAAGGAAAAGAAGGAGCTGAAATGTTCACCCGAGCAAACAATGGTATAGTATCTTTAGTCATCTCCCTAGTTATGGAAGTGTAAAAATAAAGCGGGTTTTAGTGGTGTCAGAATATTTTGCATTTCTGCGATCTGCATTAAAATAATATGCTGTTTTGAAATGTCTCTGTATGAAGTGAGATTTTGTACTTATTTTGTGGTACATTGTTTTGATGAATGTGCAGTTCTTTTGTATAAATAAAGAATTAAAAAAAATTTAAAAAATGTGGAGAGGAAAGGTATCTTTTTTCAAATGTAAAAAGAATAAATGGTGGTTTTACGTATTTGGTAAAGGACTGAAGCCCAGATTTGGTGGTGTCTGAAAATTTACCTTAGGTTTTTATTACTTATATACCCGCCATGATGCTATATCTACAGTTTTCAGAATTTAGACTTCCCTATGCACAGTGATTGCTGTGAGCTACACCGCACGTGAGTGGCAGCTATCGTCACATTAGGATGATCTTAAGGGTGTATGTTTTCTGCAAACATTGGCGCTGATCTGCACACCGCTCACCTATGGCAACCAATGAAATCTGTGAGAGGGTCCAAGATTCACCAAGGTCAAACTCCCATGTTCACAAGGAAAGATACATGATATAACTGAGAAAATAAAGACTGTAACAGATATATTACAGACAGAGCTTGGGAAAAAAAAATGATGCAATGTTTTTACCTCTACTGATATGAAGCAGTGTCTTAAACTGGTCGTGCACAGATTGAAATTTGGATGGTTCAGCGGGGACCAACCGTATTTCAATGAGTGTGTGGCCATCTCAGCTTGACAAAGGCGATTGTTTGATCAACTTCTACCAAAGGGCATGCTGGAAAACTGATCAGTGTATTCTATGATGGATGCAGCTGTCAGAATACAATGTCCTGGCTGGGGGGATTCCTCTATCCATCTCATTTGTGTGGATGGAGGAATCTATTAGTTTAATAAAACTGACCATACTGTATAGAGCCAGCTTTAACCTACGAGACGGGATGCCCTAAGACTTAAGTCTAGCTAAAACTAAATAATGGTTACGCAGAAAGCTTTCTGTAGGTCAGCCTATCTCAACCTTTTTACAACAGAGGAACCCCTAAAATAATTTCCAAGGATATTGGGAAGAATGCCCCTTATATTGGTGTTCCTTGGGGAGAATGTCCCCCTTACAACCATGAGCAAAATGCCACCCTTATGGATAGGTAAACAGATAGTTAGTGTTGTGCCGTTGGCTCTGCCAAGTGGCATTGAATGGACATGTGCAAAACAAAAAAGTTTGTTTAGTTTCCATTTGTTATTTACCTAATTTCATTTGATCTGTTAAATTTGTTTCATTCGTTTTCGGAAATTGTTTCCTTTCATTTATTTGTATTCAACTTAGATTTTCTGATTTTGACCGAATTCGAAAACAATGTGATCAAATTCCAATTTTTTCAAATTCACATTTTTTTTCGATTTTCACATATAAGAACGTTTTCAGCCTACACATCAGATGTTAATGGGACACTAGTATTACAGATGTTTTGGAGTGCACTGGTACACTGTGACAGATGTTTTGGTGTGCACTGGTACACTGAGACCGATGTTTTGGAGTGCACTGGTACACTGAGACCGATGTTTTGGAGTGCACTGGTACACTGAGACCGATGTTTTGGAGTGCACTGGTACACTGAGACCGATGTTTTGGTGTGCACTGGTACACTGTGAGATATGTTGATGGGACACTAGTCATACAGATGTTTTGATCAGCAGGAATATGATGTACACATTTCGATTTTGTTTTCAAATTTGAATTGATTTGAATTCATAATGATTTAAATAATAGATTGTTTTTTCGGTCAGGTCAGGTAGCCCTTGTAGAAGGCACATATATGTTTTTATTTAGGCACCATAATGGCATGTATCAAGAGATCACAGAGAGGAGCTCGTCATCGAGCAGGTAGTTTATTATTGAGTTCACATAAAAAAACAACAATGTTCCCCCGCCAGGTGTACACTCACATGTTAATGTGCCCTCTCAGCACTCTCAGCAAGATTTTCAGAGGTATGTACGTTACAATCCATATTTAACAATCCATATGTGTTTTTGATGGTATATGGACTATTTGAAGAGTTGCGCGACCATATTGTAAGTCTTTATTTTTTTTCTGCAAATATTTCACAGTGTCTTTGTTGATCACTATTCACGCCACCATAGCCCAGCTCACAAAAATCTATTCTTTTCTATTCTATTCTTTTATTTTCTATTCTATTCTTTTATTTTTTACTCTATTCTTTTCTATTCTATTATTTTCTATTCTATTCTAATCCATCAGTCAACTTGGGTACAACCACGCTGTTGATTTTACATGTGAATATTGATAGTGGCTATTATAGCCGCTAGCAGTAATCACTGTGTTCTCCCGGAGGGGGCGGCTCAGCGCACCCCCAACTCCCCCATTAATGGTTGCAGGAAAGAAAATCTGTCCATCTATGGCCGACTTTAGATAAAACGTTTTATTTTACATTTAAACAACACAATAAAATACCCTATTCATGTTAAAGCGGAGTTCCACCCAAAAGTGGAACTTCCGCTCATCGGATTCCTCCCCCCCCTCCGGTGTCACAGTTGGCACCTTTCAGGGGGGAGGGGGGTGCAGATACCTGTCTAAGACAGGTATCTGCACCCACTTCCAGGAATAGACTCCCATGGGAGTCACGCCCCCTCCCACACTCCCCCGCTGTCTCCTGGGAAAGACACAGGTCCCAGGAGATAGCGGGGACCATTGAGAAAGCGCAGCACGACTCGCGCATTCGCAGTAGGGAATCAGGAAGTGAAGCCGCAACGCTTCACTTCCTGGTTCCCTCACTGAGAATGGCAACGGCAGCACCCGAGGATCGAGGGACGGTTCGGTCTCGGGTGCCGACATCGCTGGACCCTGGGACAGGTGAGTGACCTTATTTTAAAAGTCAGCAGCTGACATCTAAAAAAAATTTTTTGCGGGACTCCCGCTTTAAGCTTTCCTAAATAACCAAGTATAAGATAAGAGCTGGAGAGGAACAGGCCTGCAAAATAAGTAGCTTTCAACTTCCTCATACTGTATATCGGACATGATCAAATACATGGTATTTTCAGATCGAAAAGATTACCAATTAAAATCAGAAGTACAAAGAGGGAAGTTAAACCTGAGTTTGTGGATGTAATCACCAATACATAACCTGTACTGAAACAATAAGACTGAAACACATTTTATTTCTAAAAATCTGTATTTTTAGACCCTAAGATTATTTACAGCTTTTTTCTCAGTTAAAGTGGACCTCCAGCAATTTTTTTTTTTTTTTCTGGAATTGGTAAGGGTTTAGAATCCCCATCAGGTTTTTACTTTTCTCCAAGATTCAATTTAACATTTACCCCCCCCCCCCTTCCTGTCTTGCTGATGATGTTTTATCACACAGGAATTGAGGGGAACTTTCCAACAGCAAACATATATTAAAATAAAAATTATTTTCTTTTTAGCAACAGAAGACTAAGACCACTGTTAGCTTTTTATTTCTGTCTGAGTCCCTGTTGCAGATTTTCCTTCACCTCCTGTCATGTGAAACTGTTGTCAGAGGGACCGAAAGTGAGTGTAAATCTCTCTAACAGAGCCCTGAATAGCAGTAAAACCCTGAAATTAGTTGTAATGTTTCACCACTCTGTTCAACACATTAAAAGAAAATGTTGACTTGACATGCACTTTAGGTTCCCCAATAAAAGGCAGTCTGTCACCAGCTAAAACTGTATTTGCTTATACGGCACTTCATAAATGGGATAAAGTAGCGTGGTCTCCTTGTGTCTATCCCTCTATAAATGATGTCATGATGTAATGTAACTTTGGGTACAGACACTTAAAAACAATTACTAGTCTAGGTACAGAGTAGTCTAGAGCAGCCTTTTTCAAACAGGGTGCCTTCAGGTTTCTTAAGGGGTGCCTGGGCAAATTCCTACAAATTGCCCAAAAATTGTATACAAACCAGAGGGTTTATCAAGCCTGCCTTTTAGTTACAGAAAGCCACAGGTTTTCATTGTTCACCATTAAACCTTCTATTGGCTGGTCTCCTAACAACCAATGACAGTCAGTTGATATGGAGGACGTCAGGCGTCTGCACAGCATCCTTGTTTGCCCTTCCTCTGCCCCTCTCTGTAAGTACTGGGGTAACATTAGCTGAGTGAGGAAGAGAAACATTGGAATACTAGTCAGTACCAGTGTGCAAAGGTGTGTTTTGCTTTGGAAGAATAAATCACCTCCAACGTTGGGTGTCCTATATGTGTGGATGTTGCTGTGATATGTAAAACTATTAGTTTTGTTTTTCACAAGAGTGTCTTGACTGAAAAAAAGGTTGAGAAACACTGGTCTGGAGCAGAGGTCCCCAAACCCCAGGCCACAGACTGGTGCTGCTTGCATTGCCGCCTGGGCTCCACCTCTTCTTGGGTTGGCGGCTCTCTGCAGAGCACATTTACATGACAAGCCCTTGTCTCACATACTGTATCCACCACTGGAAAGAAGTCAATCTGCAGCTTGATTCAATCTCCAAAGACTCCCACCAACGTGTCAGTCTTGCAGCTGCAACAGGAGGAAACTGCCTTATCCAGGAGCCCACTAGTGTCTGCTCACACCTCCCCATTCCAGGGCATGTCGGCTGTGTGTTAAGGTCAGTGCTCCCTCTCTGGAAAAAGAGATGGAAATTAAAAAAGGACCTGCTTTATCCTGCAGTTTCAAGTCCATACAGCACTAGCAGACCTCACTACACACCAGAATCTTTATTTAAGTGACAAAAAGTAAGCTTTTCACCACAGACTTATGGGTTGACCAAATCTTTGCATCCAAGTTTTGACTAAATAACATTTCCATGGTGTTATAGTGAACACCACTGCCAGCCTGACAAGAGGGAAGCCCAATTGGCAACACGAGTGGCCACAAATACAAATTGAGCCACGCTCACTCCACACCAGGTTTTAATGTGGGGGGAAGGAGGGGATGTATGTCAATAGTAGTAGACACCAGTGACACCTCTAAATGTAGCCTGGGACATGAAATGCACCTTGAAGACTCCGAGGCCACATTGAAAAAGGTGTTATGGGCTCAGAGTCAAATGAATTATTTGGCCTCAACACCAAACAATATGTCTGACGGAAATCCAATACAGCTCACCATCCAAATAACACCATTCCTACAGTAAAGCATGGAAGTCGTAATATCCTATAATGGGGGTGTTTCTCTGTAGCAGGGATTGGAACACTTGTCAGGATAGAAGGAAAAACTCATGGGGCAAAATACCATCAAATTCTTTAGGAAATCCTGCTGCAACTTAGTGATTCTGTTTTTGATTTTTTTTTTTTTTTTTGACATGTTGGTGTTATATCTTTGACTTGGATGTGAAACGTTGCACTTGTAAATACAGCTGGATAAAGCAAAAGCTGTGCCTGTCTTTATTTCAGGCTGCAAAGCAATAAAATGAGAATATTTTAAAGAGGGGGGGGGATTTTTTCTATACCCACTGTATATGGTGCCTTCTGCAGCTGTACAGGTGCTACCACTGGAGATGAGAGAGAGGGAACTCACCTTGAGATGGTGGACAGTGGGGACTTACCAGCAATGCCATGCCAAGCTCCAGTAAGTACATTTCAAGGGTTGTGAATTTTTGCAAAAGTTGATTTTGTCATGGGGACGGGGGGATTGTTTTGGGAGGTGGGAGGAATTTTTGTTTGGGAGGCACACCGTGCTCTACTTACTTTTGGCCTCTACATTCTGTGTGTTATAGTCTCTTGACCCAAAGCAAAGTAGGCTTCAGTGTTATTAAATCATTTCCCTTTAAGCCCCCCACACTGTTAGCACAATTTGGCCACATACCCCTTTAATCTGCCCCCCCCCCCACACACACTGTTAGCACAATTTTGCCCCACCCATTTGGTAAAGTATGCTTCGTGTGCCACTATTATTTCTGCCCCCTGCTCTGCCCCTGTCCCACCCCCAATAAAAGCGGGCATGGTTAGTAGGGTGTCCCTGGATTTTTATTTTGAAAATCTGGTCACCCTGTCCCGAATCCTGCCGCCGCCCAAGCACACACAGACACCACACCTCCTGAGGACTTGGAGGGGGGGTAAGGAAATCCTCCATTTGTATAAGCACAAAAATGCTTATATTCCAAATTTCTAACTGTTAATAATTGGATTGTTAGCATTCTGAGGCCCTTGGAAACAACAGAGTGTATAATGAGCATATAAACAACAGCAAAGCAGCAAAATATCCCTGGCCATATTATTAAAATGTCAGAAACTAAGAAGCAGACAAAGCATCGGGTAAAAACAGTTCGGTCTCTTTAAAAAGCATTGTTTCCTTCTTCCTCTGCTGCAAGTGCAGACGTAATTCAGTGCCAGAGCCTGTAAACTGATCAAATAACAAATTTGGGGAAGTACACATGAATATGTGCTGGATGTCCTTATCATTCAGAAACTCTGCTATTTATCTAGGTTAGCTCCACCACATTTATAGCAGCTAAACCCGGTTTCAGGGACTAGAGAGGCTACAGTATCCTGTATAGTGATCCCTGTTATGTACAATTCTCAGTTAGCTATGTAGACTCATTACCCTTCATGGCATGTTTGCAGAATTGCTCTTCAATCTCTTTAAGCGGGCTTTATTGTCAAGAAGGCAGTGCAGCTTTAGTATCATGTGACCGCTGTCATTGGCTCTCACAGTGCTCACCTAATTAGGAGCCTATCCCACAAGCTCACAATCAGAAGACTTGACAAAGAGCTGTTGGTGACACCTCGGTCAGTGTGCTGGTAGTACACAATTAAAGTGGTTGTAAAGCTTTGATTTTTAAAAAAAATAAAAATAACAAGCATGTTATACTTACCTGCTCTGTGCAAGGGTTTTGCACAGAGTATCCTCGATCCTCCTCTTCTGGGATCCCCCGTCGGCGCTCCAGGCCCCTCCTCTTCATTGGGTGCCCCCACGAAAAGACGCTTTCCATGGGGCACCCGTGTGGGCACGCGCCCGAGTCCCGCTGCTGTGTCCATTGATACAGACAGCGGAACTGGGCCCCGCCCCTCCTTCTGTGTCTAAGCTTTTGATTGACAGCAACGGGAGCCAATGGCTCAGGCTGCTACGAATCTGTCCAATGAGGAGAGCGACAGTGGCTGGAGCCACTGCGCTTGTGCAAATTGCTGGATCGGATCGGGTTGCAGCACAAAAGGAGAAAAACTTTGAGACTTTAAAACCACTTTAATATGCTCTCAGCACACAACCTCCTGCTGCCGTGGACGTATATGTGTGAAGACTGGACGTTAGAGCCCAACTTCCGTGCCACTGCATATATGCGTTACATAGTCGGCAAGAGGTTAACTAACTTAACCTGCTCCCTGCCATAGAGGACCATAGAGGGTGCCACTGCTTTGTCCTGGGAATGTGCTCAGCTGGCTCCCTGCACTGTGACTGCTTTGTTACCAACAGCTCCAATCACTGTTTACAATTAGGAGCCAGTAGAATGGGCTTACAGTATGATCACATGATCACTATCACAGTGATAATGTGACCAAGAAGCCAAGGAAATGCCTCTGGCATTTTATTAAAACACCAGCATCCAGAGACACAAATGGAGTTAAAGCATCTGTAGAATAAGAAATAGTAGGAATGTAATTTAGTAATTCACTGTGAAATTTAGTAATTTGCTAAAACGAAATCTCAATATTTGTTCTCACCCCTATGATTTTCTTTATTCTTCTTGTCATTTTTCCCTTACTATTCTACAAATTCATTTATTTCCTTCTTCACCTTCTCTTACCCTCTATGATCTCCTTATCTACATCTAATCTTCAGCTACTGACCATTTCAACATGTGTTAAAGAGGTTGTTCACTGTGGGAAAAAAAATTAAAATCAGTAGCTACAAATCCTGTAGCTGATGACTTTTAATAAATGGACATTTACCTGTCCAGGGATCAAGCGCTGTCCTCACCCGGGCTTGTACTTGACTAGCCTTGTGGTCCCTGGCACCGGCATCATAATTGTGGGCAGCCGCTGTGCTGCTTGCGGCTTCACAGGCGGTTGCCTACTGCTCATACGTGAGCCGTGCTTTATGAATGGCCCCGCTGTCTTTTGGGATCTGTGACGTGTCCCTGGATAGTGCGATGAGGGAGGGGGAGAGGAGAATTTCCACTCGGATCGGCTAGGCCAATATTTCTCAACTCCAGTCCTCAAGTACCCCCAACAGGTCATGTTTTCAGGCTACCCATTATTTTGCACAGGTGATTTGATCAGTTTCCCTGCCTTAGCAATTACCACAGTCGTTTTATCTGAGGGAAATCCTGAAAACATCACCTGTTGGGGGTACTCGAGGACTGGAGTTGAGAAACATTGGCCTTAGTGATTCGAGCAGTGGTGGAAACAGATACATGTCAAAACTACCCCCCCCCCCCTTAAAAAAAAAATGACATACCAAATGTGGACTTAAAGCCGAACTTCCACTTTTGGGTGGAGTTCTGCTTTAAAGTGTATGTACCTTTGGAAAAAAAAGTAGGAAAGGGTTTGAACTCATCATAATTTTTTTTGCTGTCTGTTTCCTGTTGGGCGGATTTTACTTCACCTCTTATCCTGGAGAGACAAAAAGAGAGGAAATCTCCCCAAGGTGAAGGGAATTTCCATCCTATACAGTTGTCATTAGAACTTTTATCACCAATCATTAATTAACCCTCACCACTTGCTCTGGTAACAACTTTAGTAATTTGGGTCTCAACTGACTTTATATCCTACACCATGATATTCCTTACTACTCTTACTACTCTCTTTGGGTCATTTTCTTAATATTATATGAGAGAGATACCTGGAGGGCCTGGGTTGTTGAACCCTTTATGTTACTACAAGATCATCTGGATCCAATTTGTGGTTTGAGAATTACAAGTTGGAAATATCTGAAGGCTGGCTTTGTATTGATAGTTGGTGAGTGTACATTTTATACACACAGTTGGTGGAGCAGGAAATTATGAGCAGTGCACATCTTTCATCACTGTGATTGGAGTCTTTCAAGAAGATCTGGTTTGCACTGATGGGACTTTTATAAGATTTTGTATTTTTAGGTTCATGGATTAATGATTATGCTACCCAATAATTATACAGTAGCACCTTACTTTTGTTATTTTATTGTGTTACATAGTTACATAGTAGGTGAGGTTGAAAAAAGACACAAGTCCATCAAGTCCAACCTATGTGTCTGATTATGTGTCAGTATTACATTACATATCCTTGTATGTTGCGGTCATTCAGGTGATTATCTAATAGTTTCTTGAAGCTATCAATGCTCCCCGCTGAGACCACCGCCTGTGGAAGGGAATTCCACATCCTTGCTGCTCTTACAGTAATGAACCCTCTACGTAGTTTAAGGTTAAACCTCTTTTCTTCTAATTGTAATGAGTGGCCACGAGGCTTATTAAACTCTCTTCTGCAAAAAAGTTTTATCCCTATTGTGGGGTCACCAGTACAGTATTTGTAAATTGAAATCATATCCCCTCTCAAGCGTCTCTTCTCCAGAGAGAATAAGTTCAGTGCTCGCTAGACATGTGCACACTGAAATATTTCGTTTCGGAATTTCGTTTTCGTCTGAAAAATAAATTTATTTAGTTACTCCCGAAATTCTTTTTATTTATTTCGTTTTTCGTTAAAAATTGCATTCGTCCGAAAATCCAAATTAAGGTCGAATCTGTCATTGAAGGCTTATGGTGTCTGTCGAATGTTCAAATAAGATTCGACGGAGCAGCTAAACTGTACAATGCCGTATAGTTTACCTGCTCCGTCGAATCCTCTTAGAACTTTCAACAGACACCATAAGCCAAAGTACGTGTGTACTTAGTTCTAGCTATTTTACTGCTCCTCCTCTTTGGTTACAATCAGCCAATAACATTCATCATCATCATCATTATTTTTATCTATCTTTTCTCCCCTACGTCGAATCTTTTCTCCCCTACGTCGAATCTTTCCTCCCCTACGTCGAATCTTTTCTCCCCTACGTCGAATCTTTTCTCCCCTACGTCGAATCTTTCCTCCCCTACGTCGAATCTTTCCTCCCCTACGTCGAATCTTTTCTCTCTACGTCGAATCTTTTCTCTCTATGTAGAATAATCTTGGACTAATAGAGCTAAGGTTAGGCACATTCGACCACAGGTTTGATGGACACAGATTGTTTTTGTCATCATCATGTCGAATCTCCTAACTATATCGAACTGTTGTAGCAACGAAAACGAAAATAAAGCATTTGTTTATGTCGGATCTTTCGTTTTTCGGACTCTGCACTTTCGTTATCGTTTGTTAAAACGATAACGAAAATACCTGAAATTCGGACGAAAATGCATTCAGACGAAAACGAATGCACATGTCTAGTGCTCGCAACCTTTCCTCATAACTAAGATCCTCCAGACCCTTTATTAGCTTTGTTGCCCTTCTTTGTACTCGCTCCATTTGCAGTACATCCCTCCTGAGGACTGGTGCCCAGAACTGGACAGCATACTCCAGGTGCGGCCGGACCAGAGTCTTGTAGAACGGGAGAATTATCGTTTTATCTCTGGAGTTGATCCCCCTTTTAATGCATGACAATATTCTGTTTGCTTTATTAGCAGCAGCTTGGCATTGCATGCCATTGCTGAGCCTATCATCTACTAGGATCCCCAGGTCCTTTTCCATCCTAGATTCCCCCAGAGGTTCTCCCCCCAGTGTATAGATTGCATTCATATTTTTGCCACCCAAATGCATTATTTTACATTTTTCTACATTGAACCTCATTTGCCATGTAGTCGCCCACCCCATTAATTTGTTCAGGTCTTTTTGCAAGATTTCCACATCCTGCGGAGAAGTTATTGCCCTGCTTAGCTTAGTATCGTCTGCAAATACAGAGATTGAACTGTTAATCCCATCCTCCAGGTCGTTTATGAACAAATTAAATAGGATTGGTCCCAGCACAGAACCCTGGGGAACCCCACTACCCACCCCTGACCATTCTGAGTACTCCCCATTTATCACCACCCTCTGAACACGCCCTTGTAGCCAGTTTTCAATCCATGTACTCACCCTATGGTCCATGCCAACGCACCTTATTTTGTATAGTAAACGTTTATGGGGAACTGTGTCAAATGCTTTTGCAAAATCCAAATACACCACGTTTACGGGCCTTCCTTTATCTAGATGGCAACTCACCTCCTCATAGAAGGTTAATAGATTGGTTTGGCAAGAACGATTCTTCATGAATCCATGCTGATTACTGCTAATGATATCATTCTTATTACTAAAATCTTGTATATAGTCCCTTATCATCCCCTCCAAGAGTTTACATACTATTGATGTTAGACTAACTGGTCTGTAATTCCCAGGGATGTTTTTTGGGCCCTTTTTAAATATTGGTGCTACATTGGCTTTTCTCCAATCAGCTGGTACCATTCCAGTCAATAGACTGTCTGTAAAAATTAGGAACAACGGTCTGGCAATTCCTGTTAAAAGTGTTAAAGTGTTAAAAGTGGGTTTACCACTTAAAGGGGCAGCTGCACTTTTATCATTTATTTATATGTTTATTTGTCAATTTATTTCCAAATAAGGATTTTGATGGCACCACACTTATCATTTTTCATGTATGGTACAGATAATTAAAGCCTAGCTTACATGGTTCAAATTTCAGCCGATTCCCACTATTTTTTTAATCAACTTTTGTGGAAGGAGCCAGGTGGAAAATTGCTGAACAGTGACTGCATCCAAAAGCTGTAGTCACTGATTTTTCTGGTATTCTGACAGTATAGCTGTAGGGAGGTACACAGCTGGGATGGAGGATTTATTAGACTCCTCTTGTTCAGCCCACAGGCTGAAGAAGCGAAATATAGACGTGCAAGGTCAGCCTAAATTTGGTCATACATTATTAATATTATACAGGAGGAATCAGAGGGCCTTGCTAGTTAGAGCTTACAATCTCAAAGGGAGGGTCAAGTGATACAAGGTAATAACTGTGGGGGATGAGCTGATGGAGAAAATTGTTAGATCAGTTATTAGGTGGGGCAGGGTACATTACATGGGGGTATATATACGTATTTATACATACATAGGCTGAATCTGATTCCCCCATCCATGCTAACAGCAGGAATGGACAAATCCATTCTGCCCGCTGTCAGAATACCTGAACAGTGCCTGAATTTGACTAAAAGCAGGCACTATTTGACCAACAATTTTCCAACAGTCCCCTTCGAGAAAAAGTAGAAAAATCATGAATGGGAAATGAGCAATTTTGCAAGCATATAGACCAGGGGTAGGCAACCTTTTGAGCACAGCGTGCAAAAAATGGTTTCAAAGAAATTGAGTGTGCCGATTTTATAACAAAAAAATGTCAACTTCACACTCTCAATCACGAAAAGGATTTTTTATAAAGTAAATGCTGTAAACTATTTTAATAGTGAGAAATTAACATCCTGTACTCTCACACCACAGATCAGCCCCAATTCCCGCAACTCCACACCTCAGATGAGCCCCAATTCATGCACCTTCACACCTCATATCACTGTTCCCCCTGCAAATCTGTTTCACCACTGTACCCCCCTGCTCATCTGCCCCACCACTGGACCACCCTGCTCATCTGCCCCACCAATGTACCCCCTTTCTCATCTGCCCCACCAATGTACCCCCTGCACATCTTCCCCACCAATGTACCCCCTGCACATCTTCCCCACCAATGTACCCCCTGCACATCTGCCCCACCACTGTAATTCCCTGCACATCTGCCCCACCACTGTAACCCCCTGCTCATCTGCCCCACCACTGTAACTCCCCTGCTTATCTGCCCCATCAATGTACCCCCTTTTCTCATCTACCCCACCACTGTACCTCCTTGCACATCTGCTCCACCACTGTTTCTCCATGCTCTTCTGTCTCACTACTGAATCACCTTCTCATCTGTCCTAACACTGAACCCATCTGCTCATCTGCCCCACCACTGTAACCAGCTTTCTCATCTGCTCCACCAAAGTACCTCCTGCACATCTGTCTCACCCCTGTACCCCCTGCTCTTCTGCTCCATCTCTATTCCCCCTGCTCTCCTGTCCCACCACTGTAACCCCCTGCTCATCTGTCCCACCAATACAACTCCTTTCACATCTGCCCCACTGCTCTACCCCCTGCTTTTCTGTCCCACCACTGAACCCCCTTCTCATCTGCCCCAACACTAAACACCCCTGCTCATCTGGTCCAACACTGAACCCCCCTGCTCATCTGGCCCAACACTGTACCCCCCTGCTCTTCTGTCCCACTGCTGAAATCCCTTCTCATCTATTCCACCACTGTACCTCCCTGCACATCTGCCCCACCACTGTACCCTCTTCTCATCTATGATATGTGTGATATGCAGAGTGGTGAAAGGAAGCAGAGATGAGACACATCTACCTGTCCTGGCACACTCATCCTGCTGATCCAACTCTCGCATCCAGCCCATGTGCTTGTATGTGATGTATGTGATGTCACATACAAGCATCTGGAATGGATGTGCAATGATGAGCTCAGGTCAGAGGCAATTTCTGAAAGCAGTGGGCCTGTGTGAAAGATTATAAGTTGGGCCCCCCAGCTGAGAAGGTGCGGCGCTCTGCGTGGCAACAAAAGTTGTGTGTGATTTTCATTGCGCTGAATACTGGCTGTGGCTTAAAGGTACACAGAGTGCAGGGGTTCAGTAGTAAGTTACGCAAAGGTTCAGGAATAATTTCAACAAAGTTCCCAGAAGCTCAACAGTAATTCCACAAACTGTCACCTGATTGTGATTTTCTCAATCACCGTGAAATCCCTTCTTTCTGAGATTGGTAGGGGCAACCAAGCGAGTCATCTTCCTCCAGAAGGTGGGCGGGGCTAGCAGGACTGTGATTGGCTTCAGCAGTGGCCAATGGCAGTTCTTCTCCTCCTGAAAACAGGGACCGCCCACCCCCAGCAGAACAGATCTCTTCCCCATCACAAAAGCTGACAATCACAGCTACAGAAAAGTTAGAGAACCAAACAATGTTTCCCATCTTTTACAATGCGTGGGGGCACAGTGCCTCCCCCTCAGTGCAGGTGCGGCATGGGGGGAACTCTGAAATTGGAATGGATTAGTGTCTCACTGACACTTCCCTGCACTGCTCTGCTGATGGGGAGGAAGTTGAGTGCCAGCAAAAGAGGCTTCATGTGCCGCTTGCGGCACCAGTGTCGGGGGTTGCCTACAACTGATATAGACTTTTAAAAATGTTTAGGCAAGTGGTTACATACAATAGGTTAAAATGTTTCCAAAAACGCTGGATCCTCAACT
Organism: Lithobates clamitans; assembly: GCA_037952925.1. Taxonomy (NCBI): domain Eukaryota; kingdom Metazoa; phylum Chordata; class Amphibia; order Anura; family Ranidae; genus Lithobates; species Lithobates clamitans. The sequence goes on from JBBGZY010000390.1 coordinate 5,396,068, forward strand.
AAGTCTGCATACAATTCATTTTGACAGCAATCAAGATGACTTCAACAGATTTCTTTTTTATGCTAAATTTGTTTTTTGATGCATTACCTTTCTGTTTTCTTAAAATGTTACAAATCTGCATGCATCATTTTCCCGACATGTCACAGCCGAAGGAAAACAGAAAATTGTTTCATACTTATGCCCCGTACACACGGTCGGATTTTCCGATGGAAAATGTCCGATCGGAGCGTGTTGTCCGAAATTCCGACCGTGTGTGGGCTCCATCGGACATTTTCCATCGGATTTTCCGACACACAAAGTTGGAGAGCAGGAGATAAAATTTTCCGACAACAAAATCCGTTGTCGGAAATTCCGATCGTGTGTACACAAATCCGACGGACAAAGTGCCACGCATGCTCAGAATAAATAAAGAGATGAAAGCTATTGGCCACTGCCCCATTTATAGTCCTGACGTACGTGTTTTACGTCACCGTGTTTAGAACGATCGGATTTTCCGACAACTTTGTGTGACCGTGTGTAGACAAAACAAGTTTGAGCCAACATCCGTCAGAAAAAATCCTAGGATTTTGTTATCGGAATGTCCGAACAAAGTCCGACCGTGTGTACGCCCTATTACTGTAATTTTATTTTCCTGGTGCCTATCCAAGGCAGCATACCTGTGACAAGCTCCGCCTTGGCTCCTCCATCAGGACCAGTGAATATTATAAAAGAAATGGATTAATGCACTCCCAGAATTCTACGTAATATAGCATACCGAGGGTGGGATTGTATGCTGCCATGAATAGGCACCAGGAAAAGAAAATTACAGTAAGTATGAAACAATTTTCTGTTTTCATGGTGCCTCCATGGCAGCATACCTGTGCCAAATAACTAGCTGAAATGGGTGGGATGATGCATAATAAAAGATTTATTTGAAAAAGAATTTAAAATAGGCAAATGCCGGCCTGATAGCCTGTCTGTCAGTTTCTACAGATGAGAAAGCTGCCGGGTCTACTCTGTAACATCTCGTAAACGCATGTTGGGATGACCATGATGCTACCTTTTAGATCTTTTTGATGGATATGTCTGCTCTGGCCGTCCAAGAAGCAGAAAAGAACCGGGTGGAATACAGCCCAACTGAAGAGGGGTTCCAGTCCCCTATCCCTGTACACCTTCTTAACCAACTTGATTATCCATGAAACTTTTGTACTAGAGCAGGGATCTGCAAACTAGGGCTCCCTAGCTCCCGCAGAACCACATGTCCTATGAGGTATTGTAAAGCTCTGATATTCACAGACACGACTAGGCATGATGGATACTGCAGTTCCGGAATGGCTGGAGGGCCCCAGATAATGCTTTTTTGCCCCTCACCTTTTTTTTTTGTTTTTGGAGTATTACAAATAGGTTATATGAAAGTCTAAAGGGAGTTGTGGCTTGAAGATAGTGTCTTAGTACCGAAGTAATATTGTCTTCGCGAAGAAGGTCAAGATTGGATCTGAAAAGATTGGCAGGGCCCAAGGCTTGGAGATAGTAGAGGAAGAGGTGATTTAGGGATGAATCCATGTACCGTTCTAAGTTCCACTCTATCCAAGTACAAAAAATAATATTATTGTCTTCTGATCCCAGAGCCTGAAGTTCTGATACTCCCCAGCCTGATGACATCGCCACAAAGAAAAATAGTTTCCAAGTGACATTCCACAAGAATGCTGAATCAGATGGGGCAAAAGGGATAAGGGCTCCAGAGTGATAGAGAGATCCCAAGTGGGAAAGATTTGTTTTAATGGGTGAGCTTATCTTCTTGACTGTCATGAAGAATTTGACTATTAAAGGATCTTCGGCCCATCACTTGTCACAGCAGAGATTGCCACCAGCTGTACCTTTTAAGTTGCTTAATCTTAAATCAATGTTTGCTTGCAAGAAGTCAAGGAGTTGGGAGGAAGAGGGTACATCAGGATTGAAGTTTTGCCATTCACAAGAGATCTAAACTTATTCCAAACCTTGTCACACGTATTGTTCATTGAAGACTCCTGAACTTTGAGCAGAGTTGAAACAACTCTGGAGGAACATCCTAATGATTAAAGCCTCTGTTTTAACATTCTAATGTGAAGGTTCACTCTGTGAGGATTCTGATGGGTGTGATGCCTCGAGCCAGAAGGAAGGGTATCAGAGGAATATTTACTGGAGGCTGGACCCCAAGAAATATTGCCCTAGGGGATCATGGGTCTCCCTGCAAATATGGCAGGACTGTTATCACCATTTATTGTTGATATTGCAAGTCTCGAGAGAATTTGAGGTAGGAGGCCAGAGGAGGCCTAAATTAGATTGCATGTCCAAGGACTTGACTGGGCTTGGTATTGCTTGCTGTAGCAAAAGGATGCAGTTCAGGAAAGGTCCACTGGCCCACAATCCAACTGAATAACTTCGGTTGTAGGGACCATTTGTTGGGATCCAGGAATCCTTGGGATAGGTGATCAGCGTCTGTGTTTAAGTGGGCTGGAAGATAGACTACTCTTAGGTCCTTCAGATTCCCCTCTGGAACCCAAATGAAGATGGGTTCCACTTCCCTTAGTAAGGAACTGTTGTTGGTTCTGCCTTGGTGATGTATGTATGATATTGCAGCTCTATTGTCTATCTGAATCAGAACTGATTTGTTCTTGATCTGAGAGAGCAAATGCTGTCGATGGGAGATAAGCCTCCTGGATTTCCAGGATATTTGCAATGATGTCTGCCGCATTGAACGCCCATCTCTCTTGAACCAACATCTGGTTGCAATGTGCCTCCTAGCCTATTGCATTGGCGTCTGTGGTAACTGTGGTCTGTGGCAACACCTCAAAAGGGACACCGTCCCTTTTGAGGTGTTGAATAAGGCGCCTAAACTGGAGAAGAGATAACTCGTTTGATGATTTACCATCCAACTGTATCTTGAAAGTGTAGGCCACGGCATCCACCTTTTCCACTAGCTGGGCTGGATCTTTTGATAAGAGGATATCGTCTGGTTAGTGATAAGAACTGGAGACCCATAAAGAAGGGATCTCATAAAGAAGCTTGGATAGTGATCTGAGCACTCGAGAGGGCTCTTAGGGAAGAGCAGGTTCTTGTGACCTGAAAGTCGCACAATTTTTGCCACGATTTTGACGTGACTTGAAACAATGTCTGTGTATTCTTGAGGTCTATGGACCTCAAGTCGCATCAAAGTGGGGCCAAAGTAGTGCAGGGACTACTCTGAAGTTGCTGTGACTTGAAATTGCACAGATAAACAATACTCATTGGAATCATGGGGTACGACTTGTCACGCGACTTTGAGGTCCCAAGTGGCATGACAAGTCACACTAGTGAAAACCGAGCCGAAAGACTGAAAACTGCTTCTTTAGAAATGGGAAGTACATCTATTGACTACTTAGATGTAGTGTCAGATTTCTCCCAGCCAATAGCTGGCTTTACAGCCTGGATATAGGGCTGAACTAGGATAAGGTTAAAGTCTGAGGGCCGAGCTCTTCTGAGGTATCCTCAGATGGCCCCCCATCATCCAGATGTCTAGAAGGGACAATTGCTGCATGGTGAGAGGATTCTCTCGAGGATGAGCCAGGAAGAGTTAACTTCTCTGGAAGAGATTAAGCCAATTGCTGCAATGGAACTGCTGTTGCTCATTCTGCTATGTATCCCCTGCCCATCTTTTGAGTAGGACAGCTTACCCGTTAATCCTCTGACTCTCTGTCTGCTGCATACTCTAAAACAGCTTTTGGAGACCTAATGGCTGGTAATGGAATGACCCCGCATGCTCAGCATTTAGGGATTTGAGAGTTAGTGAATGTGAAGAACTATGTCTTTTCACGGATGAACCCTCGCCGCTTGCATGGTATTCTGATCTGGATGGAGTGCCCAAGCTGGGGCCTTCATAGGCTTGTTTATGTCGCCTTGATGTCCGCTTGGACTTCTTCTGGCGTACAAGGCTGAAATACATAAACGTACCAGCATAAGTGCTCTCATTTTTTTTTTTTAATTTAACTCGCCTGGACGACGGTCCCTACCTTAAATGTTGAAGAGGGTCTTGTTCGGGTGGCATACTGCTTATTTTAGGCAACAGAAAGAAAAAGCAGCTAGAGAAAGATAAAGGACTTAGCGACTGGTATTTCAGCTGGAGCAAGGAAACATTATTCCTGAGTAAAGGAAAAGAAAGAAATTACATTTACCATTGGCAAAAAACAGGGTCTCCTCCAGGAGCTCCCTGCATAGGCAACCTCCGCAGATGACAACAGGCTGCCATGCTGAAAGCCCCCAGTAATAAATAATGGAGAGGGGAGGGACATCTGTGGAAGATACAACCCTCTATAAATGATTTTGACAAACAAGGACAAAAAATTTAAAATTCCCCCCTATTCAAGATGGCCACCACAACCTCAGGCCAGGCCGCGCATGCGCGGCCGGCGGCACTAGGACCTATGCGGCCCGTCTGACTCAGTCCGGCCTACTGAGCTAGCTCCTGATGTCCACGCCTGCGCAGAGCAGGCAGGAAGATACTGAGGGACTCAGAGAAGCCGGTGCGAGGTGCATGCCGCCCACTATAGTAATCAGGAATGAAGGTACAATATCACAAGAAGGGGAAGGTGGTGGGGGAGGAAGAAAGTGAAAAAGAGAGAGAGGAATGCAAAGAAAGGAAATCGGGAGAGAATGGATGACAGAAGGGAGAAATGGAAGGCTACAGCCTCGTATACACGATCGGATTTTTTGCAGGGAATTGTTTGATGACAGACTTTTTGCCTAAAAGCCGACTGTTAGTACGCTCCATCAGACAATTGTTGTCCAACTTTTGTCCAACAAATGTTGGTTAGCAGGCTTATAAATTTTCGACGGACAACAGTCTGTTGTCAGATTTTTTTATTATGTGTACACAAGTCTGTCACACAAAAGTCCAAAGTACAAACATGTATGCTCAGAATCAATGCTCACAAAACACGACATTAGCAGAAGGTGCCCAAAGGGTGGCGCTCAAGAGCTGAAATTCCACGTAGTACGTCACTACATTCATGTTTGTTGGCCGACAATTGTGTAGTGTTTGTATGCAAGACAAGTTCACGGCACATGCCCTTCGGACAAAAGTCTGATGCTTTGTCTGCCGAAAGTCTGATCGTGTGTACGAGGCTTAAGGCTAAGTAAAAATAGATATAGCTGCTTTCTCTGCTGCAGGCTTGAGCAAATGCCAGTATACAAATGCAGATAGGAGCTCTTAGTTAAGAGACAACTGCTGTCCCAAAAGACCCACAAAAGGGACTCTCTATCTTATCAGCGCATTTAGCTGCCCAAGAATAGGGACTGCACCTGGGAGAGGCTTGAACCCAGCTGGAAGCTGCCGACTGCAGAGGTAAGGGATGTTTGACCACCATTCACTGACCATGAGGTATGAGGAAAAAAAGGAGAATGCTGGGAGTGCACTAATCCTTTTCTTTTATAATATTCACCGATCCTGAGGAAGGAGCCAAGGCGGAGCTTGTCACAGGTATGCTGCCATGGAGGCACCAGGAAAAATATTTTCTCAAGAAAGGTCCATCTTTTTTTTTTAGGCTGAGAAGGTACTGTAATGCCGCGTACACACGACCGGACTTTACGGCATACTTTGCCCGGTGGACTCTTTGACGGACTTTACGACGGACTTTCCGAATGAACGGACTTGCCTACACACGATCAACCAAAGTCCGACAGATTCGTACGTGATGACGTACGACCGGACTAAAACAAGGAAGTTCATAGCCAGTAGCCAATAGCTGCCCTAGTTTTTGTCCGTCGGACTAGCATACAGACGAGTGGACTTTTCGACCGGACTCGAGTCCATCGGATAGATTTGAAACATGTTTCATTTCTAGGTCCGTCAAACTTTTGATAAAACAAAGTCCGCTGGAGCCCACACACGATCGAATTGTCTGACGAAATCTGGTACGCCGGACCAAGTATGCCGTAAATTCCGATTGTGTGCACGTGGAATTAGTCTGCTGTAGGTAGTTGCAAGCATTTCCTTAAGCTACCCATAGATAAATCGCCATTCAGCCGGTCTAATGACGACTGTGATATCAAGAATAATATTTTTTTTTTTTTTTGTTTTTTTTATTTGTGCAAGTTACCACAACACTATTATCCCGTAGTTTTTAAGATCAAAGATACAACTATGTTGGTGTCCCTTGTGAATTTTACATTGTATTTTTTAAATGTAACTGCCTACTCCCAAACTGTCATTTGAAGTAAAACACATAGCCAAGTATTATTCTCCACAATTTTTTTTATTGTGCATTAAAAAAAATAAAAAATTAGACATGCTATCTGCCAATAAAACTTAACCAAAAAGTGCATTCTGTGCTTCCAAAAATATACCAAATCAAATCATTGTTCAACCCAAAAAATAATGTCAAAGCAATAACTCCAAGGCCAATAATAAATAACATCTCCTCCGATTCCACAACATGTCTGGTTGAAGAACTGAAGAGCACGAAATCAAAAGAGCTAAATGAAAAATGCGAAAAGAAAAGCGCGAATCAACACTCACCAAACCTCTACTAACACGAAATTAGCAGAATGAGCCCAAAGGGTGGCGCTAAAGAGCTGAAAAACCACATAGTACGTCTAGTATATCACTACATTCAGAATTGTTGCCCAACATTTGTGTGACCATGTGTATACAAGACAAGTTTGAGCCAACACCCTTCGGACAAAATTCCACGGTTTTGTTGGCGGAAAGTCCGATCGTGTGTACGAGGCATAAATCTGCTTTCCCCCAGTGATAAGACAGCAACAATACTTAGCATACGTGCACATAAAATTACGAAAATATATCCAATGGTAATTACATTATAAGCTTACTATTCTGGTAAAGGTGTCTGCTTCGGATCATAGGTGTGCACAGCCTATTGCATTAGGGTGTGCACCCCAAAGCTCAAAAATACATGCACAGTAGAGCACTGGATGGTGTCAGTAGAGCAGTGGATGGTGTCAGTAGGGATGAGATTGGTGTCAGAAGTTTTTTTGTTTTTATCTTTAATTATTTTTTTATAATACATATTTTTTTTACAATTTATTAGGAGCCCCATGCGCATGTGTATATATACTGATGTTGTCAGAAGAGTAGTGGATGGTGTCAGTAGTTTTAATTTCTATTATTTATTTTTTATTATTTTTTACAATTTTATTTTTTTTAATAATTTTTTTTACATTTTTTTAGGAGAAAAAATAAAAAAAAACATTTTTTATTTGATGAAATATCATGGGTCTAAACAGGGGGAATATGAGCCACACAGGGTGATTAGGGTGTGCCCTGGCACACCCTGTGTGCACGCCTATTCTTGGGATATAGACAAGCATGCTTAAAAGATAATTCTGTATTGATTCACTTCCTAATATCTGAGCATATAAAACACAATATCAACAATAAACTCATTTAGGGCTTGTTCAAACATGCAGCTGGGGGGGGGGGAGCAGTAAAAGCAGGTGGTTGAGTTGAGGTTTTACCACCCCCAACCACCCATCTAAATGAGGGCATGCAGCCGCTTTAGGATCAGTGCCATGTGCCTGATGAACCTGCTGAGATTCGAACCGTCTATGGCCGGCTTTAGTCAGGCAGCAGAGCGGACTGGACAGAGGTATGTGCCATGGCGGCTACTGAGTAGAGATAGTAGATCTCTTGGGAAGCACATGATAGCCCTTTCAGTGCTAGAAGATAGAGGCATTGCTACAATCGCCCTGCTCTGCATGCAGTTATGGCATGGTAAGTCGGCATTTTCAAAGTTAAAACATGCGGCAAACAGGAGACATGTCGCCTCCTCACTGCCTGTCAAACAACTTCTGAAAAGCAATCTACTGCGGATTGCTTTTCAAAGGGGCAGCAAAGGCTGCTACATGTGAGGATTACCTGTTAGAAAAAGAAACGTATTCTATTGATATCAACAAGAGGAAATTTTACTTAAAAATAGATAGGACTAGCTGAAATTTAACGCTGGGTTCACACATGCAGCGGCTCACAGCAGGGGTCCGGTCGTCCCTGTTCACTGTTTTGGGAGCGAATACAGCCCGAATACTTGGCTAAATTCGGCTTGAAACAGACCAGAAGACACACAGGACTCCTGGGCAATTTGCACCGGAGCTGCTCCGGAGATGTGTTAACCGGCTCCATAGAGATCCGGTCACAATCTCCTGACATGCAAATTGGATGCAACCCAGCCTCAGTGTTACACTATATTGTATTATCTCTAGTTTAAGAGTAACACTTTCCAAACTATGGTCTGTTGTGATTTTATCAAATGATCTCCTTCCAAGAATACATACAGTGAGCGATAAAAGTTTTTGATCCCCTGCTGATTTTGTACATTTGCCCACTGACAAAGAAATGATCAGTCTATAATTTTAATGGTAGGTTTAGTTAAACTGGGAGAGACGGAATAACAACAAAATTATCCAGAAAAACACATTTCAAAAAAGTTATAAATTGATTTTTATTTTAATGCGTGAAATAAGTATTTGATCCCCTATCAATCAGCAAGATTTCTGTCTCCCAGGTGTCTTATATACAAGCAGGGCCATTTTTACCGCAGAGCAAATGGGGCAGCTGCCCTGGGCCCTGTCATTATTGTGGGGCCCAAAGCAGCTGCTCCCTGAGCCCGCCAATTGTTTTCCCGGTGTAGCTGAGCAACCGATTCCAGGGGTGGACTGACCATTTGAACACTGTTTGCAGCCAGCAGGGGGCCCCATAAGAGGCTCTTGGTTTCTTTATTGTGTTGCCATGCCATCCGGTGAAATACAGAGCTGGCCGTTCCTTCCCACCTGCCTCACCACCACTACCAGCCTAGACTCGCTCCCGCGGTCCCTGCCTGCGTGCATTATGGCAGTCTTGTGACTAGCGGTGGGCCGGATTCCTCAGATGGTACACATGGACGGGACTAGCAGGGAGAAGGTTGCTGGACTCGCATTACAGGTGGCTGTCTGATGTGTGCGGGAAGATGGTGGCCTGCAGGTGAGACTGGGCTTTTGTCGCTGTTCAGAGAGGGAAAGCCGCCCCCCGGAGGAGCTGGTGAGTGTCACCCAACCCCCATCACACCCTGTGTACACCCAGCCTGCATCCCTCACCACCCATCATATGCCTGTATTGTTTACAGTCACACTCAGGCTCTGTCATCCTCCCATCAGCAGCAGTCTCTGTCTTATCACTGCTTGTTCTTCCCTCTTCCTGGGTTGCTCCTAGCTACAGGGGCCCATGTGGCCATTCTGTCCTATCAGTGTAACTGAGCGATCTCCCCTCCCACCACTGCACGGGCCACTGTAGTCTCTAAACGGCTGTGCTATGACAGGGGAGAAGTGCAGTAGAGGGATCTCTGTGTACTCACAATCCGCTTGCCACCCCCCACCTCCTTCTGTCAGACAGCTCCCCCCCCTACCCCAGCAGTGATCAGGTGGCTCCCACTGGAGTACTGATCATCTCGGAGGCAGAGCCTGCTGCAAGGCTCGTAGTGATTGGGCGGGATTCAGGGAGGGTTGCAGGAAAGAAATATGCTTGATTTCCCCATCAACACAGTCAATGTTGATGGGGGAATACCAACAATCACATGTAAAATCCTGCAGGCTAGAAGTCCCTAAGTTGATCAATCAACTTGGGCACTTTCAGCCTGCCCATACATGGTTCGAATCTTGGCCGGTGCCTGATGAACCTGCTGAGATTCGAACCGTCTATGGCCAGCTTTAATCAGGCAGCAGAGCGGACTGGACAGAGGTATGTGCGATGGCGGCTACTGAGTGGAGATAGTAGATCTCTTGGGAAGCACATGATAGCCCTTTCAGAGCTAGAAGATCCCTGCTGGAAATATCATGCATTTCCACTAGGGTTCTGCTAGCAAAGAAATGGTTAATCATACACTTCCAACACAGATCTGAAAGGGTTAATCATGCACTTCCAACTGGGACCTCATCTGCCAGCAATGAAAGCTTTAATTGTGTCCAGTTGAGTCATAGTGATGTGCTGTAACCTCTAGCAACCAATCAGTGAGCTTTAATGATGTGCTGTAACCTCTAGCAACCAATCAATGAGCTGTAATGATGTGCTGTAACCTCTTCCAACCAATCAGTTAGCAGTAATGATGTGCAGTACCGTCTAGCAACCAATCAGTGAGCGGTAAGGATGTGCAGTAACTTCTAGCAACCACTCAGCAACAGCAATGATGTGCTGTAACCTCTAGCAACCAGTCAGTGAGTGGTAATGATATACTGCATCCTCTGGCAATTAATCTCAATCGCTGCCTGATCTTTTGTAGTAAACTGATTTTCAGTCTAGCTGCTCTCAGAGTAGGTGGAGGGTAAAATTGCATGATGGGGGCTGGCGGGGGTCAGGGGGGGGCCCCAAGAAAATGTTTGCCCAGGGTCCAATCAGTATGAAAGACCTGTACTCCTTAAAGGGAGTGCTCCTAATCTCAGCTTGTTACTTGTATAAAAGACACCTGTCCACAGAAGCAATCAATCAGATTCTAATCTCTCCACCATGGCCAAGAACAAAGAGCTGTCCAACAGTGTCAGTGACAAAATTGTAAACCTACACAAGGCTGGAATGGGCTACAAGACCATCTTCAAGCAGCTTGGTTAGAGGGTAACAACAGTTGGTGCGATTATTCACAAATGGAAGAAACACAAAATAACTGTCAATTGCCCTTGATCTGGGGCTCCATGCTAGAGCTCACCTTGTGGCGTTTCAATGATCATGAGAATGGTGAGGAATCAGCCCATAACTACACGGGAAAATCTTGTCAATGATCTCAAGGCAGCTGGGACCATAGTCACCAAGAAAACAATTGGTAACACACTATGCCGTGAAGGACTGAAATTCTACAGTGCACGCAAGGTCCCCTTGCTCAAGAAAGCACATGTACCGGCCCGTCTGAAGTTTGGTAATGATTCAAAGGAGAACTGGGTGAAACGATTGTGGTCAGATGAGACTAAAATCAAGCTCTTTGTCATTAACTCAACTTGCCATGTTTAGAGGAGGAGGTATGCTGCCTTTGACCCCAAGAACACCATCACCACTGTCAAACATGGAGGGTAAAACATTATGCTTTGGGGGTGTTTTTCTGCTAAGGGGATAGGACAACTTCACCGCATCAAAGGGACGATGGATGGGGCCATGTACCGTCAAATCTTGGGTGAGAGCCTCCTTCCCTCAGCCAGGGCATTGAAAATGGGTCGTGGATGGGTATTCCAGCATGACAATGACCCAAAAAACACAGCCAAGTCAACAAAGTAGTGGCTGAAGAAGAAGCACATTAAGGTCCTGTAGTAGTCTAGGCAGTCTCCATACCTTAATCCCATAGAAAATATATAGAGGGAGTTGAAGGTTCAAGTTACCAAACGTCAGCCTCAAAACCTTAATGACTTGGAGAGGATCTGCAAAGATTGGGAGAAAATCCCTCCTGATATGTGTGCCAACCTGGTGGCTAACTACAAGAAACGTCTGACCTCTGGGCTTTCCAACAAGGGTTTTGCCACCAAGTATTAAGTCAAATCAATGTATAACTTTTTTGAAATGCATTTTTCTGGATATTTTTGTTGTTGTTCTGTCTCTCACTGTCAACATAAACCTACCATTAAAATTATAGACTGATCGTTTCTTTGTCAGTGGGCAAACATACAAAATCAGCAGGGGATCAAATACTTTTTTCCCTCACTGTACAACGCACTTCACCGTATGACATTGGTTTCACATTGTACAGTATATAGCATACCAACCACTGGTGAGCCCAACACTTCTATGAAAACTATGCAAAATAAATAGACCTTTCTTACCTTGCAGCCAGGGGCTTGGCGTAGAAGCGTATGAGCCCCTGAGTTCTTGCATAATGCTCTCTCCTTCATAGGCAACGCTAAAGTTGCAGCCTTTGTCACTTTGTTCTCTATTAGTAAATATAGCAGCTGCACACCTAGAGCCACCCCCTTTAGAAACCACAAAACTTCTCCATTTTCAAAACCTGCATGAGTTTTGAAAGATACCCGCCTCATATCATATGTGTGCTTCATTTTTGTTCAGCAATACATTTACATATATCACTAACCTCAAGGGTCACCAGCTTTTATTAGCTTGAGAGCCACATTTAAATATACCAAGTGGTGGTGAGCCACACCATTTGTGAAAGGGGAAAACTGTAGTAATATTGAGTAATCATTTTAAACATTTTACTATAATTATGTAAGGATGTGTGCTGGTGTGAAGCCAATGCTCTAGTTACTATCTGTATTTTGTGCATGCCAGTTGGGTCAGAAACCATATAATCTGTCTGTTCCCACTCATTTCCAAGGGATAGTATTGCCTTTTGTAGATGTGATCCTGGAAATTTGTTGACAGAAAATGGCCTTGATTTTTATTTTGACAAACTACATATTGATTTTTTTTATTATATTTTATTGATAAAAAATCAGATTAGTGCAGAGTCCATTAGTAGGAACATACAGGAAATTATTAGTTAATCTTCTATATTTCCGAAGAGATAATAGCTTGGGTTACGCATAAACCAAGGACAAGCATGGTAACTTCATACCAATTGTAGATTCACTTAGACCCATACACACTATTAGATTTTCTGCAGATTTTTTGTCTTCAGATTTACCAAAACCATATAATATGAGGTCAAACATTAAAGCGGTTGTATAGTCTATTTTTTAACTTTTACCTACAGGTAAGGCTATAATAAGGCTTACCTGTAGGTAAAAAAAAAATATCTCCTAAACCTGTACGGTTTAGGAGATATTCCCCTTGCTATGAGCCGCTGACTGCAGCGGCGCATGCGCACAGGGGATTCTCGGTTGAAGGCCCGGCAGATGCCGGACCTTGCCGGGAAAGAAATCTCCCGCGCGCATGTGCGGGTGTGATGACATTGCAACTCACAGCGCTGGAGCCGCGATACCCGGAAGACACACCGAAGCAACATGTCAGCTACCTCGGCGTGGACCAGGTAAGATACTGACGCCTCATTCTAAGGTAAGTATTTCATAATGAGCTAGTATGCGGTGCATACTAGCTCATTATGGCTTTTGCCTTACAGGGGTAAAAAAAAAAAAAAAAGAAGTGTCAGCAGGTATACAACCGCTTTAAGAGTTTCAATTTGTATGCAATCAGGCAGGCCCTTGCACTACATGGTTTTAGTAAATCTGAAGACAAAAATCTGCAGAAAATCTAATAGTGTGTATGGGGCTTTAGAGTACGGTGATTAAAGAGGAACTTTACCCATAACAGTTTGATAAAAAAATAATGTTCTTTAGCAAGGTATATATATTCCACAATGATAATTATACTACCAAAATTATTGTGTGCTGTAAATTGCCTCCAGCATTGCTCCTGTTTCTTCTTGCCGGAGGCTGACATTTTGCTGAAGCCCAGAGCCCCTGAACAGCAGTAAATCATAAAGTGAAACTAAAGCCATCGATTTAAAAAAACAGTTACATTCCTAGATCACCAGGATTTCTAACTGTTACGTTTGCTTGTGTCCTCAACCAAACTGTCAAACTAATAAATGGCTGGTGTTAAAAATTATCACATGTGCAGCACCATGGTAGTTGCAGATCAAACAGAAGCAGCTTCCTTGGCTGTAAAGGATAGAAGGGTTTAATTCCGCTTTAAGGCTATCAGCAGATCGGCCTCTAAAAATTCGGCAGTGCTTAAAAATGGAGAGCATTTGAGCATGTGCAGAGCAGGGTGAGACAGTCTCCTACTGAGTTTTAAACAGTATAGACACTTATTTTTAATGTTTTACATAGCTATACTTGCAAAACGGCCAGCCTGACGTGATCTATCAGGACTTAATTTTCGGACTAAAGTTCCACTTTAATGTTCTTTGACAAAAGAACATACTGTACATTCCACATTAATTGTTATGCTACCAAAATTAGTGTGTGCTGTAAATTGCCTCCAGCATTGCTTCTGTTTCTTTTTGCTGGAAGCCCCCATTTTGTTGAAGTCCAGAGCAGTCACTTCCTTATTGGAAACTCTCCCCCTCTCCTTGGTCTCAAAAACTATGTCACCTTCTTCAATTAAAATATGTACATTTCCAGCCTTGATTGTATTTCTTGGCTCGGACAGAGAGGAAGGCTGACAGAAGCTTTACAGTACTAAAGTTTACAGGCTGCCTATGAAGGAGAAAGGAGAGAATATCAGGGAGATAAGATAAGACACTGTCCTTGTCAGTTTAAGTCTTTTGTGTCTTCCTGGCACTGGCAGTAAAGTTTGCCCTGTCATCTGTCCTGCTTTTCTTTTTTCCCTCTCTAACCCATGTTCCCTCAGCACAGTCTGTCATTCCTGTTGCTTTCTTCTGCCTTTAGCAACAGTAAATCTTAAAGATGTCAACTGATCGGCCTCTGATTGTAGGCACAGTGTCGGTCATAGAGAGCAAGTGCCGAGCAGAGCGGGACCCTGCATTAATGTATTTTAAACAGGATAGGCACGTGTTTTACATACTGTACCTATATCTGCAAAAGAGGCCATCCTGAAGTGATCTATCAGGACTGAATTTTCTGACTAAAGTTCCACTTTAAGTATATTCTCATGTACCCTTTTAAAGTGTTAGTAAACCCAGGACCCTGCATTCACTATATCTGGTCTCCCACAGTACACAGAACATGGAAATGCAATAATTTTAGTAAATATAAACTGCTAAATGCCTTCTCTCATCAGCAGTATATAGCAGTCTTATGACTTCTATCAGTGTCTGGTTAAAGCTTGTAAGAGGAGTTTTCATTCTACTCTGACTGTCCTATGAGGCTGCAGAACCCCTGACCCCCTGTCTGGACAGTGCTGATTGGCCCTGTGCTGATCACATGTACCCTCCAAAGAAAAAAAAAACTCTCTAACAACACATACCAAACTAAGCATGTGCAGAGTGACTCCAAGACTTTGTTCTATCAGTTGATGGATTGGGGACAGTGGAAGAAGAGTAGGATCAGAGAAGACAGGAGAAAACAGTCTTTTTACACAATACAGAGGGTTAGCCTCTTAGGTTCCACAGTGAGTATAACAAGCATGCTTAACTGCATATACAAACTGATTTTACTGTTGTGGGTTTAGTAACACTTTAAGTACACAGTTAAGTACACAGTTGGTTTAATTCTCATCATGGCATAGCAATTCCTTAAAGAATACCTCCACATTTGTTAAGAAAAAACATTTTCCACTCTGGGTGATCCATGTACATTGCAAGGATTTTAACAAACTTTGTTGCAGATTCCTACCTGTTTTTGCTCTGAAGAAAAAACTGTTTGTTCTTCTTTATCTTTTGGATACTGATTCTGAATTGAGAGTGACTTTTTCATTAATGATCATCTGATGCACTGTTCTAATGAGGAAAGCTACAAGGTCTGTGACTCTGTAGGCCTCTTGCACACTGCAGCTTGAAAAAGCTTAGTACAGCTTTTTTTTTACTCAGCTAAAATACAGCCCATTAATTGTAATGTGCCTATGCACGCAGGCCCATAAACAAGAGCCGTGCATTCTTCAGTAAAAAAAAAAATAGAAAAATCTGCATTTTTGGTCAGTAATTTACACCTCATGCACGCAAATATGCACAATTGCATGCAAAATGTGTGCAAATGCCCATTTACTTACTTTATTGTGCAGAACAAAAACGCGAGAATAGATTTTCGCGCACGTGCGTGAAAATGCGCACACATACAGTACATACAAAAAAAAACGTCCAAAAAAGTAGATGCTCAAACAGGAGTATCATATTTTTGGTAAAAAAAAATCGCAATAAGCGTATATTGATTAGTTTGCGCAAAAGTTATAGCGTCTACAAAATAGGGGATAGATTTATGTCATTTGTATTATTATTTTTTTTTTATTAGTAATGGTGGTGATCTGTGATTTTTATCAGGACTGTGATCTTACGGCGGACACATCGGACACTTTTAACACTATTTTGGGACCGGCGACGTTTATACAGCGATCAGAGCTAAAAATAGCCGCTGATTACTGTATAAATGTCACTAGCAGGGAAGGGGTTAACACTAGGGGGCGATCAAGGGGTTAACTGTGTTCCCTAGGTGTGTTCTAACTGTAGGGGGGATGGGACTGACTAGGGGAGGAGAGAGATCATGCGATAGGAACACACAATCTGAGTTTACACACACAGCTCCCTGTTCACGCTCTGTCACAAGCGATCGCGGGTGCCTGGTGGTCATCTTACCTGCGGCAGCTGGTCGGCTAGCGGTCAAAATGTGACTTGTATCTTAGTGCAGACTTCTGGAGAAAATCAGTGAGCCAATCACACAAGCAGGAAATGACATTTCTGGGGAAGTTCCGTACACCAACTGTGTGCAGAAGGCCCCCATGTTGTCATTTTAGATTACATTTTCCATAATATTACAGTCCTGCAGATTGAAAAGGAAAGATCATTTTTAATAACATTTCATTGCAATATAGCTTGTGTCACAATTGTATTGTATTCTGTATTATTTTTTAAATTTTCTATATTTTAACCTTGAGAGTGGAGTTGCCTTTTAAATGAGTACAGAAATGTTTGCAGAGACCCCATATTTCAGAGAATTTAGCATACCTGTTGTATAGATTGGTGGTCAATTCCTCCATCCTTTTTAGAAACTATATTTCATCTACCCATTCACATATGGATGGTGGAGTACATTTGCATTGTCTGAGGATGACAAATCTAGCAGCTATTAGGGTGGAAGTCCAGTCTAGCTCCAATTAAATTTAAATCTGTCCCCCCCCCCACCTAACTCCTATTCTCACTACCCTGTAGAAGAAAGATGCTTATACTTACCTATTCTCAGGGCACTCGGGTCTGGTCCCATGATCTCCCCAGCATCCAGCTTCAGGGAAGAGGAGAGTGTGCTGACAACGGATGGAATGTCTGAGCGGTGACATCACCCATAGGCTTACTATGGGGCATCTGTTGTCAGCTGTCCTTTTTCTACACTGAAGCTGACCGCTGGGAGCTGATTTTGTGACTGGACCTGAGAGCCCTAAGAATAGGTAAGTATATATGCCGTTTTAGGCTTATGCCGCATACACACGATCGGAAATGCCGCCAGCAAAACTCAGATGAGAGCTTTTTGTCGAAAAATGCGACCGTGTGTATGCTCCATCAGTCTTTTGCTGGCGGAATTCCAGCCAGCAAATGATGGAGAGCATGTTCTCTATTTTTCGGTCAGGGAAAGTTCCTATCTGAAAATGCGATCGTCTGTATGCAATTCGGACGCGCAAAAAATCATGCATGCTCAGAATCAAGTACGAGACAGAAACGCTCGTTATGGTAAAACGAGCGTTCATAATGGACATAGCACATCGTCACGCTGTCAATTTTTAGATCTTTTAATTAGGGCTTTGGAAATTAACGATTAATTCCTCGCTTAATCGTTAATTTTTTTGATCGATCAAAATTCTTTTGATCGGTACTCTCCTCTCCGCCGGCTTCCGGGTCTTCAGGGAGTTCCGTCGGAGATTCCTCCCCCCTTCTCCAAGTGCCTCCGTCTGCTAACGAAGAGAAGGGGGGAGGAGTCCCGTGACGTCACCGGACAGCCTGGACAGTGATGGTAAATATGGAAGTGATTAACTGGCATCATTCAGTGTCCTTAGAGGCTGATAAGCTGTGATGTTTTTTGCTTTCTATGTTTTTCTTAAAGTTTAATAAAAAAAATTACTTACGTCAGTGCTACAGTTTGAATTTAAAACGTATTTGTGTGAACTGTGAAGTTAAGTCATGGATTGTGGAAACCTAACTAGTGTCAGGTGATTGTATATAGTGTATACCACATTTACCACTGACTAATGCAGAGTTGCAATGCAAGGAGATCAGCTAATAGTAGTTGGATCTGTATGTGCGTTATAATAAATCAAAATAAGTTGATTAAAAAAAATCGATTAATTGAACACGAAAATTTTAATCACTAACAGCCCTACTTTTAATGCATCACATTCTTTAGTTTTTTATAATGCTAGAAGAATGAATTTGTTTTGCTGCTGATATTCACACAGAGTTCTCACAAACGTATTTCTTTATTATTTCTCGTGATCTCATAAATAATCTTTTTTGTTTTTAAAGTCAGATCTCCATAATAATGTTTAGAATTATTTTTTATAGGCATTTTTTTAAAATTAAGATCTCCTGTTTTTTGATTGTTTTTAAATTATTTTCTAGTGATCTCCATATGTTTTTTTTTTGTGTGTGTCAAGTTTCCACAACAACATTATTATTTTGTATTTTTAAAGCTCAAGAAGGTTGGTTGTTGTCCCTTGTTAATTTGACATTGTATTTTTAAAATGTACCTACCTACTAACAAACAAACTGTCCTTTTTGAAGAAAAAAAACATAGGCAAGTATTTTCATATAAAAAAAATCTACATTTATTCTGGCTCATAACAAAATAAAGAGGAAGGCAACGCTGGAGAAACTACTTGAATTTGCGAAACCTTTGTACCCCAGGGCACACATCAACTTGTAACTAAAAATTGGTAGCCTGAGAAGTAAACATAATAGGGAGCACAATCTGGTCCAGGACTCCCAGAGATCATGAACAGCAGCAGATGACATATATGTCCCCAGGCTGTGGTACTACAACAGCCTGCATCTTCTGTCAGACCAGACTGAACCCAGGCCATCACTTTCTTGTCTTCCCTGCAGCCTTCCCTCCACGCTTCTCTGCAGCCTTCCTTGGAGGCTGTGGCTCTGGAGGTGGACTTGTGGCAGGAGGAGGAGGAGGATGGGCGAGCCTACATACGTGCATGTTCTCACTAATTTGGCCCCTCAACCCCTTCCGAAGGGACTGAAAAATAAGATTCTCACACATGAAGCGTTGGCCCTCCTCCATTTGCTGCAATTTTGCAGCTACATAGCAGCCATAGGCCTCTTCAGCGTGGGGGGGTGTTTTCAGGGCCACATTAGCCTCCTTAATGAGGCCCAGTGCTGCCTCCTCCACATTACTCCCCTTCCTGGCCCTTTTTGTTGTAAGGTGGAGGGGAGGCACCTGGGATTGGGTAAGGCTACTGGGCCTGGCCACCTCCTGGCTGACACTTACCCCTGCCTCCTTCTGGCTGACACTTACCCCCACCTCCTCCTGCCTGCCATATTCCAGAGCCTCATCCTGGCTGAGGTCTTCCTGTGTATGAAAAAGGGACATAGTTGTAGTTTTTGGTTCATCAATCACACACAATTTTCAGCTCATGACTGTTGCAAATTGAATGTTAATAAATAGAAAAGACTATCATTCTGAGCCCAGCATTTTTCATTCGTGTTCCAATCATTTTTGGCCCCTACTGTCTATTGATATGTCAAACACTTTTTGTTCAATCGTTCATTTGTTAGCAATAATAACATCTAGTTAACAACAATAATTTTCGGACAATAAATATGTTCAAAAATACTATACCTGGCTCCAACTGGGCTCCTCAACTTCTTGGAAGGGCCAGGTTGGACCTTGGAAGCCTCAGCTGGGGTTGAGGGAATGGTGGATGGAAGTGTAGAAAGTGATTCCCTGGCTTCAATCTGGTCTTCCAGAAACCGCATCCTGTTGTAGTACCACACACTGGGTACATACACATCCTTTGCTGCTGCTCTTGATCTCATGGAAGCCTGGACCTTATTAAGCTCCTTCCTATACGTGCTTCTCAAGTTACCAATTTTCTTATCCACAAACTAGATGTCTGCGTCGGGGACCTGCTTCTTCATAAATTGTACCAGTTTCTCCAGCGATGCCTTCCTAGCTGGTTTATTTCGATATAAGGGGTTTTTAACCTCCCACAAATTTCTCATATCCTTGTATCTGTCTATGAACTGGCCCATGAATTCAGGGTCTTTGAATTGTTTCATATTTGCTGCAAGACAAAAACACAAGACAAAAACACTAATATCAGGCTAAACTCTCCTAATCTTATCCCAATATAAGCCTCAATCTCGAATCAGTATAGGCCACTGATGTCCCAAGTTACTTTCGTTAGAAAGTTTTGCGCTTCCTCCACTCACAGATCGTACGTACGATACACGCGTGTTAGCTTCATATACACTGTGCATGCGTGAAACTCCTCCCCTGACGTTCTTTCTCGAATATTCCCCACCCCTTCTCTTTCGTCGCAGTGGGAGAAGAACATGGGACACATGAGACACAGCAGGTGCGTAATAATAGCAGTAACGAGGAGGAAAGCCCGGAGCCCGAAATGTCCCGATCCCGCAGGAGATTTAATGGCTCAAATATGGCCTTTGTAGAGATGGTGGACATCTTCAAGAGGGCTGACTATGACGGGAAGTATGGACCGTACCTAAACCCAAATGTGAAAAAGGCCAAGATCATGACTAAAGTTGTGAAGAGTCTGCACAGGAATTTTGGGGTATGACGATCCAGGGAGCAATTTAGGGAACGCTGGTCAGACCTGAAATTGAGGGAGCAGGATCAGTACAGAAGGATCAAAAAAGTGCTTCTAAAAAGTAAGTAGTTGTCGTGTGTTCCGATTATTATTATTATTTGCATGCTGCTCCATGTGCTTTTCTTTACTATTGTACAGTTTAAAATGGCTACTTTCATGTTCATGGGCACAGTAATCGGTCGTAGGAAACATGTTCGTTTGCCAACTAAATACAATGTTTTGGGCAGATACAGGGTTAACTACATGTGGTCATGCTAATTTGTATTAAAAGAAGTTTAGGACATTGTTGTCTAGATGTGTTTGAAACTAGAAAGAATTGCAAACTTGATTCAGTGTAATGTAAGGAGAGGACACTCAGCAGCTGTTTACACATCTGGACTCAGGAGCACTAGTGTGGGACACAAGAACAAACTTTTTAGGGTGTCCCACACAGGTACTCCAGTGGATACCTGGGACGTCTCCATGTGTGAAACTTGTCCAAAAAAGGTAAGTATTCCAGCTTTGGTAAGTGGTAAGTGAAAAAATCATGCCTTCAGCTTGGAACGCTGCCAAAACAGACAATTGTACCCCATTTCCAAACAATGTTTCATATTCCTATTTCTGCCCTCAAATATCGGTGTGCTAAGTATACCTTTTGTTTCATTCTCATAGGGGAGAAAAGACTCCGGATGTCTGAGGACACCAGGAAGCCCCCACCTCCTGAAGAAGGAGAACAGAGGACACCACAACCTGAGGATGTGGAGGAAGGAAAGGTGGTTGAGATTGTCACCACAACAGGTGAGTGTCTGACACCACAGATTCAGGTAATAGATGTATGCTTGCATATTTATAATACATGGTGTTTATTTTTTCTTTTACGGGACGTGCATGTTGTGGAAAAACAATCTACTCATTTCACAACTGACAGTGCACAAAGGCTAATCCAAGACATATGTTTTGTAGTCAGGATTTAGACCTTATCAAGCAAAACAAATGACATCGAACAAAAACTGAAGAACATGATTGATGTACTAGGAAGAATCTAAAGAACAACAAAATTACACCATTTTCAATTTTTGGGGACTAGTGTGCACAGTGTGTCAACATGTGCTATCTGCCATCAGGGGATACCAATGTACGCGTTTTGTGGGTGCAACTCCTTCCTCGTAACTCAAGTAGGTGAGAGGAAGTGGTTGCACCCCCAAAACATGTCCAACAAAGCACGAAAAAACGAAAAGTGAAAAGCACAAAGGTCTCTCACCAAACCTCTACTAAAAAGAGATTAGCAGAAGGAGCCCAAAGGGTGGCGCACTGGGTTTTGAACTTCCGTTTTCTAGTCCCGTCATACTTGTTGTACGTCACCTCGTTCTTAGCGGTCGGAATTTGGTGTGATCGTGTGTATGCAAGGCAAGCTTGAGCGGAATTCTGGCGGAAAAACCATCCAAGTTTTTTTCGGACGGAAATTCTGATCGTGTGTACGCGGCATTAGTTAGATCATGAGTGGACTTTAAGACTTAATGGGGGAGATTTACTAAAACTGGATCACTCAGCTTCTAACTTCAGCTTGTTTAATTAAGCTGTGACAATAAGTCCCCTGTTCACATTGGCGCAATTTGACAGGTCAAATCGCATCTCAAATTGGAGCTTATTGCCAGCAATAGGAGTGTCCCAAATGGTGCAATGTCGACTTTGCTGCGCTGCACCAATTTCCAAAAGTATTTCCTGCACTACTTTTAGCAACTTCAGGGGTCAATTTCAATAGAAATCTGAGCATTAACCCGCACAGATGTCTTTCAAGTCGCTCCTGAAGTCGGACTGATATGTGGCTTTGAAATTGTGTGAGTTCAGGTGAACTTGCATGATTTCCAAGTGGTGTTCAGTGTAAGTGAGGGCTAAAACCTAGAAGCTGATTGGTTACTATGCACAGTTGCACCAGATTCTGTATGCACCAGTTTCAGTAAGTCTCCCTAGAAGACTTTAGGGCAAAAATCACGCTGCACCAGTACCATAGTAGCATATGTAGTATGTACCTTTTCCAAAAATGAGTTTCAGCTGTGCTGCATTAATGTGAATGGGCACCAAAGAGAATAATGTGTTTTCCATTGTTGTGCTGTACTGCGTGACAGCAGCTGCGTCAGAAATCGCAGTATTTCTATTGTGAACGGGGCCTAAACTTTCAATGGTGATTGGATTGTCAGTGTTGGTGCTACCTACCTGACAATAAATGCTAGGGTATCTTCCTGACATTCATTGGAACAGAAGAAGTTAGAGAAGAAACAAAATGTCTTCAACTATAC
Organism: Lithobates clamitans; assembly: GCA_037952925.1. Classification (NCBI taxonomy): domain Eukaryota; kingdom Metazoa; phylum Chordata; class Amphibia; order Anura; family Ranidae; genus Lithobates; species Lithobates clamitans. The sequence goes on from JBBGZY010000390.1 coordinate 5,418,697, forward strand.
AGAACAAGTCTAGTCGATTGTGACCAACTGCTATTAGCTATACCATGACTTGAACTTGCACAGATGCTAGGAAAAAACAGTTTTGACTTTACATCCACTTTATTTTCCACTGAAAGCATGTATTGCTTTGAACTGAGTAGTATGCCTGTTAGTGACAAGAGCAGCTAGCGATCACACTGTGGATAGCTGTCAGCCCCCCCCCCCAAAAAAAAAATAATTGGATGTAAGGGGCCATTTAAACTGGTGCATTTTAATAAGCATGTCCCAATGCACTAAAGTGCATGTATTGTGGTTCCCTTAACCGCTTCCTGACCACCTCACGCAGATATACTGCAGCAGAAGGGCACGTACAGGCAGAATTACCTGTACGTTGCCCTTTAAGAGGCGGCTCACGGTGAGGAAGAACGGGGAGATCCTAATGTAAACAAGCATCTCCCCGTTCTGCCTAGTGACACTCTCACTGATCTCTGCTCCCTGTGATCGGGAGGGGCGATCAGTGTAGTGTAACACACAGCCCCCCCCTCCCCCAGTTAGAAACACTCCCTAGGACACACTTAACCCCTACAGCGCCACCGAGTGGTTAACCCCTTCACTGCCAGTGACATTTTTACAGTAATCAATGCAATTTTTTAGCATTGATCACTGTATTAATGCCAATGGTCCCAAAAATGTGTCAAAATTGTCCGATGTGTCCGCTATAATTTCGTAGTCACGATAAAAATCGCTGATTGCCGCCATTACTAGAAAAAAAAAAATATCAATAAAAATGCCATAAAACTATCCAGTATTTTGTAGACGCTATAACTTTTGCGCAAACCAATCAATAAACGCTTATTGCGATTTTTTTTTTACCAAAAATATGTAGAAGAATACGTATTGGCCTAAACTGAGGGAAAAATAATTATTTTTAAATATTTTTTGGGGATATTTATTATAGCAAAAAGTAAAAAATAATGCGTTTTTTTCAAAATTGTCGCTTTTTTTTGTTTATAGAAAATATAAAAAATAAAAACCGCAGAGGTGATCAAATACCACCAAAAGAAAGCTCTATTTGTGGGAAAAAAAGGACAATTTTGTTTGAGAGCCACATTGCATGACCACGCAATTGTCAGTTAAAGCAATGCAGTGCCGATTCGCAAAAAGTGTTCTGGTCAGGAATGGGGTAAATTCTTCCGGGGCTGAAGTGGTTAAAAGAGAAGTATGGGGATTTGTTTTTTTAATACTTACCTAGCTGGATGCAGCATCGCTCCAATGCTGCATCGGTCTCCCACCGGCTCTAACACTGATCAATCAAACACCATTGATGGCTCGGTTTTCAGAGCTCTCTGCTCTGCCCTCTGTGCTCACTGAAGAGATGGGCTGTGGAGGGGGTGGGAGCGGTTGGCTCAGGCTTTCAGGGGCTCGCTGAGAGGCTGAGTTGGATGCCAGGCCAGGCTCCTGGGTGAATTCCGACCATATGGTCATGATTCTTTTCCGAGCCTGGACCGGCTCTGTGACATCAGCTGGCAGCAGGCTTCATCCCACTGTCTGCTGAAAACAAGTCACAGGAGTGCAGAACAACGCCTGTGATCCACAGGAGAAGTACAGCCAAACGAGCTTTGGCTGTATTTTCTCCTTTATTATAAAGTCTGTTCCCCTCTCAGTGCTACAGCGCACCTTGAAAAAGGACTATTTTTATCTATTTTCATGCAAATAGAGGACCATAGAAGGGAATTAAACTGTCACACCTCATATAACATGTTTTGATGCATTGGCAACAGGCATTAACAAGCCTTAGCCCTAGTTCACAGCAGTGCGGCTTTGAAGTCACGCTACTTCAGCGTCACTTCAAAGCTGACTATCAGTATGATTTTCATGTGGGGCTTGCTGACATCTGTGCGACTTCATTTAACAGATGTCAAGTCACACTGAAATTACTCAGAAATGGTACAGAAACCTTTTTTAAAGTTGCTGTCACTTTAGTGATTTGAACGGTTCCATTGGCGTAAATGGGATGCGACTTTGAACTGTCCAGTCGCATGACAAGTTCCACAGGTGTGAACCAGGACTTAGTCAATGGCTGTTAAACCTAAATTATGGCCAAAGATGATTTTTTGCCATTTGCACAGTAAAAATAAATTAGCACTACTGAAGTGTGCCCCATCTCTGGCTGCTGCAGCCGTGTTTCCCCAAAATAAGACCAAGTCTTATATTCATTTTGTCTACAAAAAACACACTAGGGCTTATTTTCAGGGGATGTCTTATTTATTTACGGTATGTACAACGACGATCTTAACGTGGTTGTAAAAAAATAAATAAATAAATAAATAAATATATATATATATATATATATATATATATATATATATATATATATATACCGTATTTATCGGCGTATAACACGCACTTTTTTCCCCTTAAAATCAGGGGAAAGTTGAGGGTGCGTGTTATACGCCGATCCCCGCTATCGCTATGTGAATGTCGGCGATCGCCGCCGACATTTACATAGCGAGTAGTTTCAAATATGGCGCCGCGGAGTTCGGAGGGACTCGGCGGTGCTGAACGAGCGCCGCCGAAATCACAGAGCCGAGATACACATAGTCGGGTGTATTCGGCTCTTTCCGGCGCCGCTCACTGTCACGCCCAGTCCCGCCATTGGACCTGTGTTATGTCCATCATAGGGCGGGACTGGGCGGGACTGTCAGCGGCGCCGGAAAGAGCCGAGAACCCTCGGCTATGTGTATCTCGGCGGCGTTCGTTCACTTCCGCCGGCGCCGAGTCTCTCCGAACTCCGCGGCGCCATATTTAAAACTACTACCATGTGTATGGCGGCGGCAGGAGGCATGGACACTGGGGACAAGGCTGCAGGGACAAGGCTGCACTGGGGACAAGGTTGCACTGGGGACAATGCTGCACTGGGGACAAGGCTGCATTGACAAGGCTGCACTGGGGACAAGGCTGCATTGACAAGGCTGCACTGGGGACAAGGCTGCACTGACAAGGCTGCACTGGGGCAAAGCTGCACTGACAAGGCTGCACTGGGGACAAGGCTGCACTGACAAGGCTGCACTGGAGCAAAGCTGCACTGACAAGGCTGCACTGGGGCAAAGCTGCACTGACAAGGCTGCACTGACACTGAAAAGGCTGCAATGATACTAACAAGGCTGCAGATGAACACTGATGAGGCTGCATTGATGGGCATTTTAATGTAAGTTTCTTTTCCTTAAACTTCCCTCTTAAAAGTTTTTTTCCTTAAAATTCTCTTCTAAACTTGGGGTGCGTGTTATACGCCGGCGCGTGTTATACGCCGATAAATACGGTATATTTATATATATATATATATATATATATATATATATATATATATATATTTCATGATCCTTTAAAACATGATAGACAGAACAGTGTTTGTGCTGTGTCATTTGTATACAGTGTCTATGTGAATGGATGGCCTTATCCTTTAGCCCTATAGGCAATAGCAAGTGGATGGAGACAATGGTGTATGTATACAGTGTCTATATGAATGGATGGGCAGATGCCCGCTCACCAAATACTGCAACAGATGAAACTGGTGGTGATGAAAGTGACTTTACAGGCTCTTCCTCTGGTTCCTGGCTCAGGGGATGGCATCTGACCTTCGCTGTGGCCTACCTGGATCAGCTACTGTGTGATTCAGATGGAGCAGAAACGACCTCCAGGCTGCCGCTAGACAGTAAAGAGGTGCTGTTCGCAGGTGCTCCAAAGATGCACGTGTGGTGACTCTTCTTGTGCAGGCCGCAACTCAGCCTTAGCACTCTCCAACGCAGAGCCCCTGCTTGCAGATCCAGGCCGGCGTCCCAAGAGAGTGATCCAGGCCCAGCCCAGCCTTTTTATAAGCTCTACCAGAAGTCTGTTCTTCTCTGCCAGCCGGCTTGGTAGTTGTAGTTCCAAGCAGCTCAACTAGAATGTGAAACTTGAGTCCTGGGACTACAATTCCATGTATGCTTTGCTTTCTGGGGGTGACCACTCTGCTGGCAAGATGTAATGACACAGAGTCTTAGCTGGCACTAGATGGAAACAATCGTACTGCCGCAATGTTGCAGAGTGTCTTGTGATACTGCAGGTAAGGTAGCCAGCTCAATTCACACTTACATCATGGTAGGAGAAATACAGTTTCAAGTGTTACTAAACCCAGAACCTGCATTTACTATATCTGGTCTCCCACAGTACACAAAACACGGAAATGCAATTATTTTAGTAAATATAAACTGCTAAATACCTTTTCTGATCAGCAGTATATGCAGTATCTCACAAAAGTGAGTACACCCCTCACATTTTTGTAAATATTTTATCGTATCTTTTCTTTTCATGTGACAACACTGAAGAAATGACACTTTGCTACAATGTAAAGTAGTGAGTGTACAGCTTGTATAGCAGTGTAAATTAGCTGTCTCATCAAAATAACTCAACACACAGCCATTAATGTCTAAACCGTTGGCAACAAAAGTGAGTACACCCCTACTAAGTGAGTAATCACTTTTGTTGCCAGCGGTTTAGACATTAATGGCTGTGTGTTGAGTCATTTTGAGGGGACAGCAAATTTACACTGTTATACAAGCTGTACACTCATTGCTTTACATTGTAGCAAAGTCTCATTTCTTCAGTGTTGTCACATGAAAAGATATAATAAAATATTTACAAAAAAGTGAGGAGTGTACTCACTTTTGTGAGATACTGTAGCAATCTTGTGACTTGTCTAAGTCTCTGCTTAAAGCTTGTAGGAGGAGTTTTCATTCTCCCTGATCCTCTGTCTGGACAGTGCTGATTGGCCCTGTGATGATCACATGCACTTTCCCAAGAAAAAAATAACTCTCTAGCAATACACACCAAACTGAGCATGTGCAGCCATATAGGGTGTACACACGGTCGGACTTTGTTCGGACATTCCGACAACAAAATCCTAGGATTTTTTCCGACGGATGTTGGCTCAAACTTGTCTTGCATACACACGGTCGCACAAAGTTGTTGGAAAATCCGATCGTGCTAAACGCGGTGGCGTAAAACACGTACGTCGGGACTATAAACGGGGCAGTGGCCAATAGCTTTCATCTCTTTATTTATTCTGAGCATGCGTGGCACTTTGTCCGTCGGATTTGTGTACACACGATCGGAATTTCCGACAACGGATTTTGTTGTCAGAAAATTTTATCTCCTGCTCTCCAACTTTGCGTGTCGGAAAAACCGATGGAAAATGTCCGATGGAGCCCACACACGGTCGGAATTTCCGACAACAAGCTCCGATCGGACATTTTCCATTGGAAAATCCGACCGTGTGTACGGGGCATTACTCCTAATGCCGTGTTCTATCATGAGATGAGTTGGAGTCAATTGAAGGAAAGGAGGATCAGAGAAGACAGGATCACACAGCCTTTATACACAATGCAGAGGATTAACCCCTTAGGTTCCATAGTGAGTATAACAAGCATGCTTTAATGCATATACAGACTGATTTTACTGTTGTGGATTTAGTAACACTTTAACCTGAAGAAGATGTCAAAACACAGGAGATCACAGCCAGGGTTGGATGGAAAGGAGAGGCTGTCACAATGTTAGAACCAGACCCGCCAGATGGCTAACCAGCAGTTGTGTCTATGGCTGTTTTCAACGTTAGGTAGGCACCTGGAGTACCGAAGGGTCTGCCACAACGTGTTTAAGAGGCTCTGCCTTCTTTTTCAAGTTGCGCAAACATGGTAGAGAACTGGCTTCTTAAAAAAATAAATAAAAACTGGCTTTTTATTTGTTCTTACTTTTATTTAGCCCGCAGTCAAAGATAAATGTCTGGTGCTGAGACGGGTGGGAAATGTAATATGTTCCTAAAGATGAACTTATCCTTTAACCCTTTCGCTTCCAGAGCTGTTTTTGTGTTTTTTGCACACGTTTAAAAATCCTTTTAGGCCTGAAGATTACATAAACCCCTCAAAACATTACATATTTTCTGAAATCAGAAACCCTAGAGAATAAAATAGTGGTAGTTCCAATTTTTTATGCCACACGATATTATCGCAAAGGCCTAGGAAACGCAATATTTCAGTAAAAAACACACTAAAGTTAATTTTAGGTGGAACTAATACACAATATTATATAATATTATAAAAGTCGAGGTTGTACCCAACATGTCAAACCTTAAATTTGCATGCACCCATGAAATGGCAACAAACTTCAGCACCCTATATTTTCTATAGGCGATGCTTAAAAAGTACCCTACAGGTCATCAATTTAACACTACGGAGGAGGTCTGGTTCTAGAACTATTTCTCTAATTCCGGCGTGCACGGTGATATGTAATGTGTATCGCAAGTTACATTTCAGGCAAAGGCGCCCTGACCTGTGCGTTTATGTTTGTACGTGCGTATATGTAGAGGTCGGGGGCCTCAGTTTTTTTTTGGATGGGGATTTTATGTGCTTGGGTGTAACTTTCATTTTTTACAATGAAAAAAAAAAAAAGTTTTTTCATCGCATCGGGGGAACTAAAGTCCCCAATGTGATGATTTTTTTTGGTGACAGGTTCTCTTTATTGAGACATGCAGATGCTAAAAGACCCTGCATGTTCCCCCTGTGCACCACTGAAAGTAATGCAGTGCAGATCGCACTGCATACATTCTTTCCCAGCTTTGATGTATGACGTCACTTCTGGGTCAGGAACAAAAAGGGGAGGAGAGCAGATGTGTGTCCGCTCTCCTCCCTTCCCTCTTCCCGGCAGCACCTGCTATGTTGGTCCTGGGCCAACAAATGGGCAAGCGGAGCACAGGATACATAGCATGGGGGGGGGAATGCACGTGGGGCAGGGGCGTAACTACCACTACTATGGGGCCCGCAGCCAAGTGGGGCCCAGTGAGGATGAGAGCACCGCTGTCACAGTCTCCCAGCCAGGGGAAGAGAGAGGAGAGGAAGAGGCAAGCTGTGACCTGTGCCCAATGCAGCGTGACCTGTGCCCAATACAGCGTTGCCTGTGCCCAATACAGCCTGGTCCGCCTGTGCCCCATACAGCCTCACCTGTGCAGAGGAAGAGGCAAGCCACCCGGATCAGCAGAGAGCTGAATTGCCCGATGTAATAGCTTTCATTAGAACTTCCAGTGTTCCCGGGGCTCACGTCACATAGCTCCACCTCTTGGCCCGGCGCCTTTGATAGACAGAACGCCAATCCAATGCGGGACGTGTGACGTCATCAAAGGCGTCAGGCCAAGAGGTGGGGCTATGTGACGATGAGCCCCGGGAAGACGGGAAATTCAAATGAAAGCTATTACAGCGGGCAATCCCGCTCTCTGCTGATCCGGGTGGCTTGTTTCTTCCCCTGCACAGGTGAGGCTGTATGGGGCACAGGCAGACCAGGCTGTATTGGGCACAGGCAATGCTGTATTGGGCACAGGTCATGCTGCATTGGGCACAGGTCACGCTGTATGGGGCACATGTCACGCTGCATTGGGCACAGGTCACGCTGCATTGGGCACAGGTCACGCTGCATTGGGCACAGGTCACGTTGTATGGGGCACAGGTCACGCTGCATTGGGCACAGGTCACGCTGCATTGGGCACAGGTCACGCTGTATGGGGCACAGGTCACGCTGCATGGGGCACAGGTCACGCTGCATTGGGCACAGGTCATGCTGCATTGGGCACAGGTCATGCTGCATTTGGCACAGGTCACGCTGTATGGGGCACAGGTCACGCTGTATGGGGCACAGGTCATGCTGTATGGGGCACAAGTCATGCTTTATGGGGCACGGGTCACATTGTATGGGGCACAGGTCATGCTGCATTGGGCACAGGTCACGCTGTATGGGGCACAGGTCACGCTGCATTTGGCACAGGTCATGCTGTATGGGGCACAGGTCACACTGCATTGTGCACAGGTCACGCTGCATTGTGCACAGGTCACGCTACATTGTGCAAGGTCACGCTGCATTGACACTAGGGCAGCTGTGGGGGGGGGGGGCTGTTTTCAGGGGGGCCCCATACAACATTTTGCTATGGGGCCCTGCTATTTCTAGTTACGCCCCTGACGCGGGGGGTACTTTACTGGGGTGTGTGGAAGAATTCTGGCAGCAGCAGGGCTAAATGTTAAAAAATACTACTTGCCCGGAACTATATATCTGGATCAAGCACTGTACTATTTTTTTTTCCAAAAAATGAATGGGTTCAAATCACACCGCACTATATCGCATATGATGGATACATAGCATGGGGGGGGGAATGCACGTGGGGCAGGGGCGTAACTACCACTACTATGGGGCCCGCAGCCAAGTGGGGCCCAGTGAGGATGAGAGCACCGCTGTCACAGTCTCCCAGCCAGGGGAAGAGAGAGGAGAGGAAGAGGCAAGCTGTGACCTGTGCCCAATGCAGCGTTGCCTGTGCCCAATACAGCCTGGTCTGCCTGTGCCCCATACAGCTTCACCTGTGCAGAGGAAGAGGCAAGCCACCCGGATCAGCAGAGAGCTGAATTGCCCGATGTAATAGCTTTCATTAGAACTTCCAGTGTTCCCGGGGCTCACGTCACATAGCTCCACCTCTTGGCCCGGCGCCTTTGATAGACAGAACGCCAATCCAATGCGGGACGTGTGACGTCATCAAAGGCGTCAGGCCAAGAGGTGGGGCTATGTGACGATGAGCCCCGGGAAGACGGGAAATTCAAATGAAAGCTATTACAGCGGGCAATCCCGCTCTCTGCTGATCCGGGTGGCTTGTTTCTTCCTCTGCACAGGTGAGGCTGTATGGGGCACAGGCAGACCAGGCTGTATTGGGCACAGGCAATGCTGTATTGGGCACAGGTCATGCTGCATTGGGCACAGGTCACGCTGCATGGGGCACAGGTCACGCTGTATGGGGCACAGGTCACGCTGTATGGGGCACAGGTCACGCTGTATGGGGCATAGGTCACGCTGCATTGGGCACATGTCACGCTGCATTGGGCACAGGTCACGCTGCATTGGGCACAGGTCACGTTGTATGGGGCACAGGTCACGCTGCATTGGGCACAGGTCACGCTGCATTGGGCACAGGTCATGCTGTATGGGGCACAGGTCACGCTGCATTGGGCACAGATCACGTTGTATGGGGCACAGGTCACGCTGCATGGGGCACAGGTCACGCTGCATTGGGCACAGGTCACGCTGCATGGGGCACAGGTCACGCTGTATGGGGCACAGGTCACGCTGTATGGGGCACAGGTCACGCTGTATGGGGCATAGGTCACGCTGCATTGGGCACAGGTCACGCTGCATTGGGCACAGGTCACGCTGCATTGGGCACAGGTCACGTTGTATGGGGCACAGGTCACGCTGCATTGGGCACAGGTCACGCTGTATGGGGCACAGGTCACGCTGCATTGGGCACAGATCATGTTGTATGGGGCACAGGTCACGCTGCATGGGGCACAGGTCACGCTGCATTGGGCACAGGTCACGCTGTATGGGGCACAGGTCATGCTGCATTGGGCACAGGTCATGCTGCATTTGGCACAGGTCATGCTGTATGGGGCACAGGTCATGCTGTATGGGGCACAAGTCATGCTGTATGGGGCACGGGTCACATTGTATGAGGCACAGGTCATGCTGCATTGGGCACAGGTCACGCTGTATGGGGCACAGGTCACACTGCATTGTGCACAGGTCACGCTGTATGGGGCACAGGTCACACTGCATTGTGCACAGGTCACGCTGCATTGTGCACAGGTCACGCTATATGTGGCACAGGTCACGCTGCATTGACACTAGGGCAGCTGTGGGGGGGGGGGCTGTTTGCAGGGGGGGCCCCATACAACATTTTGCTATGGGGCCCTGCTATTTCTAGTTACGCCCCTGACGCGGGGGGTACTTTACTGGGGTGTGTGGAAGAATTCTGGCAGCAGCAGGGCTAAATGTTAAAAAATACTACTTGCCCGGAACTATATATCTGGATCAAGCACTGTACTAATTTTTTTTCCAAAAAATGAATGGGTTCAAATCACACCGCACTATATCGCATATGAATTGCACAGGGCTCTGAGGTCTAGTCTGTCTTCCCAGAGTAGGAACAACTTAAAGGTGGGCTACAAGGTTAATGATTACCGTGGTAGCCAATCAGGGACTATCACAGTGATTATGTGATCGGATTTGGTTCCCCAGGTCCTGACCGTTGGTACTAGGGTTGCACTGACACCGATATTGGTTCCGATACTAAGCATTTGCAAGAGTATCAGTAAAATGCTCCGATACCTGAAACCGATATTTTCAGGCTCGGTTATTTCAGCTGTCAGTGGGATTCCCCCAGCTGAAATCTATAAAAAAAAAAAGCCAGCAATAATTGGTTGTTAAGGAGTAGGGCCGTCGCATCCTTAACAATCAATTACTCATTCAGCTGTCAGTGGGGTTCCCATGTTGACAGCTGAAGTGCAGATGAGATTCTGGCAACTGGAACTGTCAAAAGAAAAAAAAAAGCAGCCTGGCAATGTTTATCAACAACATTGCTTAGCCTGAGACAGAACGATAAAAAGAAACATTGTTTCTTTTTGTAGCTTTCTGTTATTATCATCTACAGATCAAAGGGACAAACTACTATCTGCAGATGAAGTTAGTTTATTAACCACTTCAGCTCCGGAAGGTTTTACCCACTTCCTGACCAGGCCATTTTTTGCGATACAGCACTGCGTTGCTTTAACTGACAATTGTGCGGTCGTGCCATGCTATACCCAAATAAAGCTGATGTCTTTTTTTCCCCACATATAGAGCTTGAGATTTTTATTGTGCATTATAAAAAAAAAAGTCAGACAATTTTAAATAAAAAACAATATTTTTTTACTTTCTGCTCTAAAACATTCCCAATAAAAAAAATGTAAAACTCAAATTTCTTCATAATTTTAGGCCAATATGTATTCTGCTACATGCAGTATTTTTTGTGAAAAAAATCCCAATAAGCGCATATTGATTGGTTTGCGCAAAAGTTATAGCGTCTACAAAATAGGGGATAGATTTAGGGACTTTCTATTTTTTTATTGTTTTTACTAGTAATGGCGGCGATCTGTGATTTTTAGTAGGAATGCAACAATGTGGCGGACAAATCTGACACTAGTGACACTTTTTGGGGACCAGTGACACCAATACAGTAACCAGTGCTATAAAAATGCACTGATTACTGTATAAATGACACTGGCAGGGAAGGGGTTAACCACTAGGGGGCGATCAAAGGGTTAAACGTTCCCTAGGTAGGTTCTTACTAACTGTGTGGGGCAGTGTCACACTGAAAGAAAAGAGAGATCCGTAATACAGCTTAGCTGAATCACAAGATCTCTTTTTCCCTTCCTGACAGATCTGCCGTTTGCCTTGTTTACACAGGCAGATGGCTAATCCGTCTCTCCTGTGAACGATCCGCTGATTGGCCCCTACTGTGTCCAAGCACATTTTACGTTAAGTAAACGCGCCTCAGAAGCCCCCTAACTGATTTTTTTTGCTCCACCTTCCACCTAACTAATATTTCATTAATGCTTGTCAAACTCACTGACAATGCTACAAGCACATTAACATAGACTTGAATGCAAGGAGATGACAAGCTTCAACTCCACCCAAACCACCCATGTGGTTTTAAAGGTAGCCCCCCCCCCACAATACTCACCTGAGCCTGATCTCAGGTCATGCTGCATTGGGCACAGGTCACGCTGTATGGGGCACAGGTCACGCTGCATTTGGCACAGGTCATGCTGTATGGGGCACAGGTCACACTGCATTGTGCACAGGTCACGCTGCATTGTGCACAGGTCACGCTACATTGTGCAAGGTCACGCTGCATTGACACTAGGGCAGCTGTGGGGGGGGGGGGGCTGTTTTCAGGGGGGCCCCATACAACATTTTGCTATGGGGCCCTGCTATTTCTAGTTACGCCCCTGACGCGGGGGGTACTTTACTGGGGTGTGTGGAAGAATTCTGGCAGCAGCAGGGCTAAATGTTAAAAAATACTACTTGCCCGGAACTATATATCTGGATCAAGCACTGTACTATTTTTTTTTCCAAAAAATGAATGGGTTCAAATCACACCGCACTATATCGCATATGATGGATACATAGCATGGGGGGGGGAATGCACGTGGGGCAGGGGCGTAACTACCACTACTATGGGGCCCGCAGCCAAGTGGGGCCCAGTGAGGATGAGAGCACCGCTGTCACAGTCTCCCAGCCAGGGGAAGAGAGAGGAGAGGAAGAGGCAAGCTGTGACCTGTGCCCAATGCAGCGTTGCCTGTGCCCAATACAGCCTGGTCTGCCTGTGCCCCATACAGCTTCACCTGTGCAGAGGAAGAGGCAAGCCACCCGGATCAGCAGAGAGCTGAATTGCCCGATGTAATAGCTTTCATTAGAACTTCCAGTGTTCCCGGGGCTCACGTCACATAGCTCCACCTCTTGGCCCGGCGCCTTTGATAGACAGAACGCCAATCCAATGCGGGACGTGTGACGTCATCAAAGGCGTCAGGCCAAGAGGTGGGGCTATGTGACGATGAGCCCCGGGAAGACGGGAAATTCAAATGAAAGCTATTACAGCGGGCAATCCCGCTCTCTGCTGATCCGGGTGGCTTGTTTCTTCCTCTGCACAGGTGAGGCTGTATGGGGCACAGGCAGACCAGGCTGTATTGGGCACAGGCAATGCTGTATTGGGCACAGGTCATGCTGCATTGGGCACAGGTCACGCTGCATGGGGCACAGGTCACGCTGTATGGGGCACAGGTCACGCTGTATGGGGCACAGGTCACGCTGTATGGGGCATAGGTCACGCTGCATTGGGCACATGTCACGCTGCATTGGGCACAGGTCACGCTGCATTGGGCACAGGTCACGTTGTATGGGGCACAGGTCACGCTGCATTGGGCACAGGTCACGCTGCATTGGGCACAGGTCATGCTGTATGGGGCACAGGTCACGCTGCATTGGGCACAGATCACGTTGTATGGGGCACAGGTCACGCTGCATGGGGCACAGGTCACGCTGCATTGGGCACAGGTCACGCTGCATGGGGCACAGGTCACGCTGTATGGGGCACAGGTCACGCTGTATGGGGCACAGGTCACGCTGTATGGGGCATAGGTCACGCTGCATTGGGCACAGGTCACGCTGCATTGGGCACAGGTCACGCTGCATTGGGCACAGGTCACGTTGTATGGGGCACAGGTCACGCTGCATTGGGCACAGGTCACGCTGTATGGGGCACAGGTCACGCTGCATTGGGCACAGATCACGTTGTATGGGGCACAGGTCACGCTGCATGGGGCACAGGTCACGCTGCATTGGGCACAGGTCACGCTGTATGGGGCACAGGTCATGCTGCATTGGGCACAGGTCATGCTGCATTTGGCACAGGTCATGCTGTATGGGGCACAGGTCATGCTGTATGGGGCACAAGTCATGCTGTATGGGGCACGGGTCACATTGTATGAGGCACAGGTCATGCTGCATTGGGCACAGGTCACGCTGTATGGGGCACAGGTCACACTGCATTGTGCACAGGTCACGCTGTATGGGGCACAGGTCACACTGCATTGTGCACAGGTCACGCTGCATTGTGCACAGGTCACGCTATATGTGGCACAGGTCACGCTGCATTGACACTAGGGCAGCTGTGGGGGGGGGGGCTGTTTGCAGGGGGGGCCCCATACAACATTTTGCTATGGGGCCCTGCTATTTCTAGTTACGCCCCTGACGCGGGGGGTACTTTACTGGGGTGTGTGGAAGAATTCTGGCAGCAGCAGGGCTAAATGTTAAAAAATACTACTTGCCCGGAACTATATATCTGGATCAAGCACTGTACTAATTTTTTTTCCAAAAAATGAATGGGTTCAAATCACACCGCACTATATCGCATATGAATTGCACAGGGCTCTGAGGTCTAGTCTGTCTTCCCAGAGTAGGAACAACTTAAAGGTGGGCTACAAGGTTAATGATTACCGTGGTAGCCAATCAGGGACTATCACAGTGATTATGTGATCGGATTTGGTTCCCCAGGTCCTGACCGTTGGTACTAGGGTTGCACTGACACCGATATTGGTTCCGATACTAAGCATTTGCAAGAGTATCAGTAAAATGCTCCGATACCTGAAACCGATATTTTCAGGCTCGGTTATTTCAGCTGTCAGTGGGATTCCCCCAGCTGAAATCTATAAAAAAAAAAAGCCAGCAATAATTGGTTGTTAAGGAGTAGGGCCGTCGCATCCTTAACAATCAATTACTCATTCAGCTGTCAGTGGGGTTCCCATGTTGACAGCTGAAGTGCAGATGAGATTCTGGCAACTGGAACTGTCAAAAGAAAAAAAAAAGCAGCCTGGCAATGTTTATCAACAACATTGCTTAGCCTGAGACAGAACGATAAAAAGAAACATTGTTTCTTTTTGTAGCTTTCTGTTATTATCATCTACAGATCAAAGGGACAAACTACTATCTGCAGATGAAGTTAGTTTATTAACCACTTCAGCTCCGGAAGGTTTTACCCACTTCCTGACCAGGCCATTTTTTGCGATACAGCACTGCGTTGCTTTAACTGACAATTGTGCGGTCGTGCCATGCTATACCCAAATAAAGCTGATGTCTTTTTTTCCCCACATATAGAGCTTGAGATTTTTATTGTGCATTATAAAAAAAAAAGTCAGACAATTTTAAATAAAAAACAATATTTTTTTACTTTCTGCTCTAAAACATTCCCAATAAAAAAAATGTAAAACTCAAATTTCTTCATAATTTTAGGCCAATATGTATTCTGCTACATGCAGTATTTTTTGTGAAAAAAATCCCAATAAGCGCATATTGATTGGTTTGCGCAAAAGTTATAGCGTCTACAAAATAGGGGATAGATTTAGGGACTTTCTATTTTTTTATTGTTTTTACTAGTAATGGCGGCGATCTGTGATTTTTAGTAGGAATGCAACAATGTGGCGGACAAATCTGACACTAGTGACACTTTTTGGGGACCAGTGACACCAATACAGTAACCAGTGCTATAAAAATGCACTGATTACTGTATAAATGACACTGGCAGGGAAGGGGTTAACCACTAGGGGGCGATCAAAGGGTTAAACGTTCCCTAGGTAGGTTCTTACTAACTGTGTGGGGCAGTGTCACACTGAAAGAAAAGAGAGATCCGTAATACAGCTTAGCTGAATCACAAGATCTCTTTTTCCCTTCCTGACAGATCTGCCGTTTGCCTTGTTTACACAGGCAGATGGCTAATCCGTCTCTCCTGTGAACGATCCGCTGATTGGCCCCTACTGTGTCCAAGCACATTTTACGTTAAGTAAACGCGCCTCAGAAGCCCCCTAACTGATTTTTTTTGCTCCACCTTCCACCTAACTAATATTTCATTAATGCTTGTCAAACTCACTGACAATGCTACAAGCACATTAACATAGACTTGAATGCAAGGAGATGACAAGCTTCAACTCCACCCAAACCACCCATGTGGTTTTAAAGGTAGCCCCCCCCCCACAATACTCACCTGAGCCTGATCTCGATCCATCGCTGTGCACTTCTGCAGCAGCTATTCTCCCCTCTCACACAGGCTTGGCTGAGAGCATTGGGACCCATTGGCTCCTGCTGCTGTCAGTCAATACCTGTGAGCAGAGAGCGAGAGGTAAGGCTGAGTGTCTTTCAGATAAAAGTGATCCCAGCAGTGGATTCGCTGAAAGATCACTTTTAGAAGTAGCGGGAGAGATGCCACCTTCCGCCCACCGCTTCCCAGCCTAACGTTACGGATCTGTAGCATTGGGAACTATCCAGCGTCTGCAGGTTTTTTTCATAGAGATAAACTATGGCTAGATGGACACCTCTAATCTCTATGCCCTTGGAGGACCGAAGACACGTCGACATCACTACCGGTTCTTGGGCATACAAACATGATTTTTTTTTTCCTAAAGCAAAATATTTTTTGATCTTTTGCTTTTAAGGGTAGAGGAGAGATTTGGGGTCTTTTAAACCCCAGATCTCTCCATAAAGAGGACCTCTCATGCTGTACTGTTATTGCAAGTGATGTTTACATTCCTTGTGATAGCAATAAAAGTGATCAAACTATTTTTAAAGGGACAGTGTAAAAAAAAAAAAAAAAAATCAGTTTGCACCACTCATGTGGGGTATCACTGCGCACGTCTGAGCAAGAGTAATTATTTTAGTGCCAGACCGCCGCTGTAACTCTAAACTGGTAATCTGTAGAAATGTTTAAACCGTCACCTATGGAGATTTTTAAAGAGGAACTGCAGTCTGCTCACATAATTTGTAATAAAAACATCTTTGCCATTCTGAAGCTTCCCTCCAACCACTTTGTATATTATTTTATTTTTGGAGCAGTTTTAAAGGTGGCAATATGATGGGGCAGTTTTGATGGGGGCAGTTTTGATGGTGGCAATATGATGGGGCAGTTTTGATGGTGACAATATGATGGGGCAGTTTTGATGGGGCAATTCTGATGGGGCAGTTTTGATGGTGGCAATATGATGGGGCAGTTTTGATGGGGACAATTTTTATGGAGCAGTTTTAAAGGTGGCAATATGATGGGGCAGTTTTGATGGTGGCAATATGATGGGGCAGTTTTAATGGGGACAATTTTGATGGGGCAGTTTTGATGGCAGTATGATGGGGCAGTTTTGATGGCAGTATGATGGGGCAGTTTTGATGGCAGTATGATGGGGCAGTTTTGATGGCGGTCGTTTTAGCAATTTAGCTATTCAGCAATTATTTTAAAAAAAAAAAAATATTTTTGAAAAAAAAAAAATTATTTTTGAAAAAAAAAAATTATTTTTGAAAAAAAAAAATCATTTTTGAAAAAAAAAAAATATTTTTGAAAAAAAAATTCATTTTTGAAAAAAAAAATTACTTTTGAAAAAAAAAATTACTTTTAGTTTTCATGGGGCAATTCTGATGGGGCAGTTTTGATGGGGACAATTTTGATGGGGCAATTCTAATGGGGCAGTTTTGATGGCAATATGATGGGGGCAGTTTTGATGGTGGCAATATGATGGGGCAGTTTTGATGGTGGTAATATGATGGGGCAATTCTGATAGGGCAGTTTTGATGGTGGCAATATGATGGGGCAGTTTTAATGGGGACAATTTTGATGGGGCAGTTTTGATGGCGGCTGTTTTAGCAATTTAGCTATTCGGCATTCCCACGCATTTTCCCCAGGAAATGCATTTTCTAGTTTTATATATACTGTGATTCTGTACTTGCCAAATATTCTGCAGAAATCTCCCTCCACTAAGTCTGGCTGCAGCCATTTTAACTATGGGCAGCTGAAGCTGCTGCCCGTTCACTGCCTGGATTTACACAGAGGCACACCTCCAGCTCCGTAGCTCTCATTGGCCCTCTTATGATTCATCCCCCCTCCCTTCCTGGCATGATGTGCATGATGTCATAAGCCTAGGCTTTTTATCAGACAAGAAACATGAAGTGGGCTGTATAAGATATTTACTGGCAGAAAAAAAAAATGTTTTACTATCCAAAGATAAAACAAAAAGGGCAGGAGATTTAATAAATGGAAAGATGAAAAAATGACTGAATGTCCGCTTTAAGTACCGTAGTTTATTATGAGCGCGTGCAATTTTAAAACATGACATGGTAGGTATCCACTTGGCGTAACATCATCTTTCATATTATACAAAAAATTGGGGTATATATGATTTTTTTTTTAATATCAACCGGATGCCGATCTCCCCATGTACATTTACTGCGGGCGGTGGCTCCTGTACGCAGAATCACAAACGGGTACATGATTCTGCACTTCCAGGTCTGTGCGGCGCATGCACCCTGCCAGCAACCCGCTCCCGCTGTGATTGGACACAGTAGGAGTCAATCAGCGGATCCGGCAGACCTGATGTCTGCCGGGACCCGCCGATCGTTCCCAACAGAGGCTCACCAATGTAAATAAGGCAGATCTTGTGTTTCTGCTAAGCAGGAACAAGGATCTCTGTCTTCCCACAGTTAAAGCATCCCCCACACAGTTAATAAGCACTCCCTAGGAACACATTTACTCCTTTGATCGCCCCTGGTATTAACCCCTTCCCTGCCAGTGCCATTAGTACAGTGACAGTGCATTTTTTTACCACTGATCACTGTACTGGTGTCACTGGTCCCCAAAAGTGTCACTTAGTGTCCGATTTGTTCATGTCGCAATCCCGCTATAAGTCGCTGATCGCAGCCATTACTAGTATAACTAGTATGTCAGTTTTTTTTTTGTTTTTTGTTTTGTTTATAGCGCAAAAAAATAAAACCCACAGAGATGCTCAAATACCACCAAAAGAAAGCTCTATTTGTGGGGAAAAAAGGACATCAATATTGTTTGGGTACAATGTTGCACAACCTTGCAATTGTCAGGTAAAGTAACGCAGTGCCGTATCACAAAAATGGCCTGGTCACGAAGGGGGGGTAAAACCTTCCAGGGCTGAAGTGGTTAACCACTTCCCGCCCGCCCTATAGCAGATTGACTTCCGGGAAGTGGTTCTGTTATCCTGACTGGGCGTCATATGACGTCCAGCAGGATAACATGCTGCAGCGCGCCCCCGGGGGCGCGCATCGCGGCGATCGGTGGAGCGGTGTGTCAGTCTGACACACCGATACACTGATCTTGGTAAAAAGCCTCCGGCGGAGGCTCTTTACCACGTGATCAGCCGTGTCCACTCACGGCTGATCACGCTGTCAATAGGAAGAGCCGTTGATCGGCTCTTCCTCACTCGCGTCTGACAGACGCAAGTAGAGGAGAGCCGATCGGCGGCTCTCCTGGCAGGGGGGGGTCTGCGCTGATTGTTTATCAGTGCAGCCCCCCCTGCAGATCACCACACTGGACCACCAGGGATCGCCACTAGGACCACCAGGGAAGGGGCAACATGTGGATGGCCAGGTATGTACCCCATGGCCATCCACATGTGCCCAG
Source organism: Lithobates clamitans (assembly GCA_037952925.1). Taxonomy (NCBI): domain Eukaryota; kingdom Metazoa; phylum Chordata; class Amphibia; order Anura; family Ranidae; genus Lithobates; species Lithobates clamitans. The sequence continues at coordinate 5,437,574 of JBBGZY010000390.1, forward strand.
TGTGCCAAATCTGTGCCAATCAGTGCCCACAAATGGGCACTGATTGGCACAATTATGTTGCAGTGATGCCCAGCAATGCCACCCTTAGGGGCATCTCTGCAAACAAGTAATGTCATCACTGCCACCCATCAGTGTCCATTCATGCCACCTGTCAGTGCCCATCCGTGCCCATCTATCAGTGCCCATCTGTGCCAACTATCAGTGCCACCCATAAGTAACCATCAATGCCACCTACGAGTGCCCATCAATGCCACCTATGAGTGCCCATCAGTGCCGCCTATAAGTGCCCATCCGTTCCACCTATGAGTGCCCATCAGTGCCGCATACCAGTGCCACCTATCAGTGCCACCTATCAGTGCCCATCAGTGCCGCCTATCAGTGCCCATCATCAGTGCCCGTCAGTGCCACCTCATCGGTGCCACCTCATCGGTGCCCATCAGTGCCGCTGTATCAGTGCCCGTCAGTGCAGCCATATCAGTGCCCGTCATTGAAGAAGAAAACGTACTTATTTACAAAAAGTTTTAACAGAAACAAAGAAAAACTTGTTTTTTTTCAAAATTTTCGGTCTTTTTTTATTTGTTGCGCAAATAAAAACCGCAAAGGTGATCAAATACTACCAAAAGAAAGCTCTATTTGTGGGAACAAAATGATAAAAAATTTGTTTAGGTACAATGTAGCATGACCGCGCAATTGTCATTCAAATTGCGACAGCGCTGAAAGCTGAAAATTGGTCTGGGCGGGAAGGTGTCTAATGCCGCGTACACACGGTCGGACTTTTCATCTACAAAAGTCCGACAGCCGTCCGACAGACTTTCGGCGGACTTGCGGCGGACTTGCCGCGGACTTGTTGCAGACTTTCTAACGAACGGACTTGCCTACACACGACCACACAAAAGTCCGACGGATTCGTACGTGATGACGTACACCGGACTAAAATAAGGAAGTTGATAGCCAGTAGCCAATAGCTGCCCTAGCGTGGCTTTTTGTCCGTCGGACTAGCACACAGACGAGCGGATTTCGGGGTCCGTCGTAGTTACGACGTAAAGATTTGAAGCATGTTTCAAATCTAAAGTACGTCGGATTTGAGGCTAAAAAAGTACGTTGAAAGTCCGGAGAAGCCCACACACGATCGGATTACCAGCCAGCTTTAGTCCGTCAGCGTCCGTTGGACTTTTGTAGCTGAAAAGTCCGACCGTGTGTACGCGGCTTAAGTGCCTGGTATTGAAGTGGTTAAAGTATATTTTTTCCCAAAAAATTCCGTTTGAAAAATCGCTGCGCAAAAACTGTGTGACATAAAAGATTTCAACGACTGCTATTTTATTCTCTAGGGTCTCTGCAAAAATAATACATATATATATATATATATATATATATATATATATATATATATATATATATATAGTGTTTGGAGTTTCTAAGTAATTGTCTAGCAAAAAATACTGTACACTGCTGGTGGCAAACGGACTATTAGGAGCAGTTGGGCGTTTTTTTTCAGCTGCTCCTGAACTCTCTTCTATGCTATATTATCAGTACATGTACACAGGGTTGTTTATAGTGGTTTCTAGACAGTTGAGTTTATAAGCAATTTTTGGAAAGCAAAAAAATGCGTTCAGAACGTATGTTCAGAGGCACTTGAAATGCCAGTGGCCTATAAACTTGGTAACTCACGTTTAGCAGCGTTTCGTTTACAGATGTTTAAAAATAAAAAAAAATTCCCCTGTTCGTCTTTCAGGACAGCCACCAATTTTTGGAAAGCAAAAATATGCATTCAGGACAGATGTTCAGAGGCATTTGAAACGCCAAATGCCTGCAACAGCTTGTAAATAAGGTAACTCGCATTTAGCCGCGTTTTGTTTATAGGCGTATTTAATGGAGATACATTTCTGACTATTTGTAATGGCAAAAAAGCTTCTAAATGCAAACGCGGCACAATGGACATTTTTAAATGTCGGTTACTAGCTATCAAGTTCCATCATTCAGGAGAGATTTTAAACGTCTCATGTACATGAAGCCTTAACCACTTGCTGACCTCCTCACGCCGATATACGTCAGGCAGAATGGCACGGGCAGGCAGAGTAACGTACCCGTACGTTACTCTCCTCCCATGGGCGGGGGGCGTGATCGCACCCCCCCCCCCCCCGGTGCCTGAGGCAGTCAGCATCGTTCCAGGAGTGATCCGTCCTGAGGGGGAGGCCACTGATTCATGGCCTCTCCCCACACCCTGGTCGTACATCCAGCACTGCAGTATCACGTGGTGATGTGATGAGTCTCATAAGTGCAGTTCAAGCTGGCGAGGTGGCAAGCACAAGTAGTGTCCCGCTGCCACCAAGAAGACAAAGACAGGCCCATAGTGTCCTTCCTGCAGAATTTGCCAATCCTAATTGGGAGCCCACCACTTCTGCAGCACCCGTACTTCCCCCATTCACTAGCCAACCCGGAATTCAGGTGGAAACAGTTGATTTTACGTCACTTGATTTTTACCGATTTTACTTGATTTTTATTTTTAAGATCTCTATAGATCTATTGTGGACCAAAGTAATTTGTATGCTGGCCAATTCATCGCCGCTAATCCCCAGTTGTCCTCCATTGTCAGAGATTGGAAACCAATTACGGTTTCCGGATTTAAGACCTTTCTGGGCCTATCCCTCCTCATGGGTGTAACTAAAAAGAGTGAGTTGCGTTCATATTGGTCCACTGACCTGATTCACCATACGCCCATGTTCTCTGCTTCCATGACCAAGGCACGATACGAGCAGATCTTGCGGTTCATGCACTTCAGCGACAATGAACTCTGTCGTCCTCGTGGTGACCCTGGATACGATCGGCTCTACAAAATTCGGCCCCTCATAAACTTAAACTTTCCGGCCGCTTGTCTTTCAAACAGTATCTTCCCAGCAAGCGTGCCAGATACAGGGTCAAGATGTATAAGCTCTGTGACAGGGCCACAGGCTATACATATAGTTTTATGGTTTACGAGGGAAGAGATAGTCACGCAGAGCCGCCGAACTGCCCAGATTACAGAGGGAGCGCTGGCAAGGTTGTGTGAGACTTGGTGTCACCCTTATTCAAAAAGGGGTACCATTTGTATGTAGACAATTATTACATATTATTATTGCCACTTTTTAGTCACTTGTTTGATCACCAGATTGGCCCATGTGGCACCGTGCGATCTAATCGCCGGGGCTTACCCCAGAGGCTTGTAGATTACTGTCTTAGGCTGAGGGAGAGAGCCTGCTTGAAGTGTAATAACTTGCTCGCTATGAAGTGGAGGGATAAGAAGAATGTTTTCGTTCTCACCTCCCTTCATGCATACATGACGGTCCAAATTTCTACGGCGACTGGTGTTGTGGAAAAACCCCTCTGTGTCCACGAATATAACCAAAATATGGGAGTGGTGGACCTCAGCGACCAGTTGTTGGCACCGTACCTAGTTGCCCCTAAGGCCAGATGCTGGTACAAAAAAGTGTCTATTTATTTCAATTGGCTTTGCTGAATGCTCATGTGCTATACAGAGCTTCAGGACAGACTGGATCCTTCCTTGAATTCCAGGAAGAGATCGTCAGAGCCCTTCTGAATCCAGACGGTGCTTCACCTCACCATCCGAATCCAAATGCAGTAAGCCGGCTGCATGAGAGGCATTTTCCATATGTCCTCCCTAGTACCCCTACCCAACGAGCCCCTCAAAGAAGATGCCCTGTCTGTAACAAGCGCGGGTATAGGCGTGATACCCATTATTATTGTCCCTCCTGTCCTGACAATCCTGGTCTTTGCATTGGTGAATGTTTTGAACGCTACCATACACTAGTGGAGTATTAGCGTAGGGTACATCACTGCACAGAATAGGACACACTTTCACAGGGTCTCCCAAGATGCCATCGCATTTTGGGAGACCCGAAACTGGAACCGACCCGTTACAGTTACAAATAAAAGTGTAAAAAAAAAAAGTAAAAAAAAAAAAAAATAAAACACAAAAAAAAATAAAATAAAAAAAACAAAAATAATTGTTGTTTTATTGTTCTCTCTCTTGTTCTGCTCTTTTTTGCTGTATTCTAATCTGCAATGTTTTATTGTTATTATGTTTTACCATGATTGCTTTTCAGGTATGTCATTTTTTTATACTTTACTGTTTACTGTGTTTTTTTACCATTTTTTTGTTTTCAGGTATGCCATTCAGCTGCAGTGCGGATTTATTTATCTTGACAGCAACAGTGTTTGCTCCCACAATACATAAAGCCGTGACTCCAGCGCTGTAGGAGGTGATTTCACCACCACAGTTAAAAAGAGCATACATGCCAAAGCATGGGGGCAGCAGGGGTGGAGGAGCGATTTGCTCCTAACTTTTGGGGCGGATGCCCCCATGCTTTGGCATATATATATTTTAGGCACAGATTGTGTTAAAAAATGTTTTATTTTTTTACTATTTTTTTTTGTATTTGCTTTGCAAGTATGGTATGTTTTACTGCTATACTGTAATGTTACTTTGTTTTATTGTTAACCATCATTTGCTTAGCAGGTACGCCATTCAGTTGCAGCGTGGATTTATTTATCTTGACAGCAACAGCGTTTGCTCCCATGATACATAAAGCCGTGACTCTAGCGCTGTCGGAGGTGATTTCACCACCACAGTTAAAAACAAAATGGTGCATGTATGCCCATCATTAGAAGTGGGTGGATGAAGGGATTTTAAAAATTTATGGACCTGGCTGTACCAGTACGTTGCTGGTCCTTGTTGGGCATATATTGTAATCTTTTTTTTTGGTTTTCATGCAGCCTGTGGGCTGAACGAAGAAAAAAGATTGATCGGTGGGTATGCCCACCATTAGAATACCTCCCTTCATCCACCCACTTCTAATGATGGGCATACCCACCGATCAATCTCTTTTCTTTTCTTTTTCACAGGCTGCATGAAAACCAAAAAAAAGATTACAATATATGCCCAACAAGGACCAGCAACGTACTGGTACAGCCAGGTCCATAAATTTTGGGACATCGACACAATTCTAGATTTGAAATGAAACAAACAAGATGTGCTTTAACTGCAGACTTTCAGCTTTAATTTGAGGGTATTTACATCCAAATCAGGTGAACGATGTAGGAATTATAACAGTTTGTATATGTGCCTCCCACTTTTTAAGGGACCAAAAGTAATGGGACAAATTAACAATTATCCATCAAACTTTCACTTTTGAATACTTGGTTGCAAATCCTTTGCAGTCAATTACAGCCTGAAGTCTGGAACGCATAGACATCACCAGACGCTGGGTTTCATCCCTGGTGATGCTCTGCCAGGCCTCTACTGCAACTGCCTTCAGTTCCTGCTTGTTCTTATGGCATTTTCCATTAAGTTTTGTCTTCAGCAAGTGAACTGCATGCTCAATCGGATTCAGGTCAGGTGACTGACTTGGCCATTGCATAACATTCCACTTTTTTCCCTTAAAAAACTCTTTGGTTGCTTTCGCAGTATGCTTCGGGTCATTGTCCATCTGCACTCTGAAACACCGTCCAATGAGTTCTGAAGCATTTTGCTGAATATGAGCAGATATATTGCCCAAAACACTTCAGAATTCATCCTGCTGCTTTTGTCAGCAGTCACATCATCAATAAATACAAGAGAACCAGTTCCATTGGCAGCCATACATGCCCACGCCATGACACTACCACCACCATGCTTCACTGATGAGGTGGTATGTTTTGGATCATGAGCAGTTCCTTTCCTTCTCCATACTCTTCTCTTCCCATCACTCTGGTACAAGTTGATCTTGGTTTCATCTGTCCATAGGATGTTGTTCCAGAACTGTGAAGGCTTTTTTAGATGTTGTTTGGCAAACTCTAATCTGGCCTTCCTGTTTTTGAGGCTCACCAATGGTTTAGATCTTGTGGTGAACCCCCTGTATTCACTCTGGTGAAGTCTTCTCTTGATTGTTGACTTTGACACACATACACCTACCTCCTGGAGAGTGTTCTTGATCTGGCCAACTGTTGTGAAGGGTGTTTTCTTCACCAGGGAAATAATTCTTCGGTCATCCACGACAGTTGTTTTCTGTGGTCTTCTGAGTCTTTTGGTGTTGCTGAGCTCACCGGTGCGTTCTTTCTTTTTAAGGATGTTCCAAACAGTTGATTTGGCCACACCTAATGTTTTTGCTATCTCTCTGATGAGTTTGTTTTGTTTTTTCAGCTTAATGATGGCTTGCTTCACTGATAGTGACAGCTCTTTGTATCTCACATTGAGAGTTGGCAGCAACAGATTCCAAATGCAAACAGCACACTTGATATGAACTCTGGACCTTTTATCTGCCTCTTGTAAATGGGATAATGAGGGAATAACACACACCTGGCCATGGAACAGCTGAGCAGCCAATTGTCCCATTACTTTTGGCCCCTAAAAAGTGGGAGGCACGTATACAAACTGTTGTAATTCCTACACCGTTCACCAGATTTGGATGTAAATACCCTCAAAATAAAGCTGAAAGTCTGCAGTTAAAGCACGCCTTGTTTGTTTAATTTCAAATCTATTGTGTTGGTGTATAGAGCCAAAAAGATTAGAATCATCGATGTCCCAATATTTATGGACCTGACTGTATGTTGTTGGAATTTGAGTGGTTATACCAGAATGATGCCTGCAGGTTTAGGTATCATCTTGGTATCATTCTTTTCAGCTAGCGGTTGGCTTTCATGTAAAAGCAATCCTAGCGGCTAATTAGCCTCTAGACTGCTTTTACAAGCAGTGGAAGGGAACGCCCCCCCCCTCCCACCGTCTTCCATGTTTTTCTCTGGCTCTCCTGTCCCAACAGGGAACCTGAGAATGCAGCCGGTGGTTCCGCCAGCTAACCATAGAGCTGATCAGAGACCAGAACGGCTCCAATCATCTTTATGGCCTAAGAAACTGGAAGCTACGAGCATTTCATGACTTAGATTTCGCTGGATATAAACAGCGAGTCAAGTCGAGTCCATGGAATATTTTATATTTTGAAACAAGTTGCGGGAAAAAGACAATTTTTTTTTTTTTTGCACAAAGTTGTCACTAAATGATATATTGTTCAAACATGCCATGGGCAAATGTGGAATTACACCACAAAATACATTCTGCTGCTTTTCCTGAGTACAGGGATACCACATGTGTGAGACTTTTTGGGAGCCTAGCCACGTACAGGACCCCGAAAACCAAGCACCGCCTTCAGGCTTTCTAAGGGTGTAAATTTTTGATTTCACTCCTCACTGCCTATCACAGTTTCGGAGGCCATGGAATGCCCAGATGGTACAACCCCCCTCCCCCCCCCCAAATGACCCCATTTTGAAAAGCAGACGCCCCAAGCTACGTGCTGAGCAATATGGTGAGTATTTTGCAGATCTCGCTTTTTGTCACAAAGTTTTGAAATTTGAAAAAAGAAAAAAAATACATTTTTCTTTTCTTTCTTCATTTTCAAAAACAAATGAGAGCTGCAAAATACTCACCATGCCTCTCAGCAAATAGCTTGGGGTGTCTACTTTCCAAAATGGGGTCATTTGGCCTTCAAAACTGTTATAGGTAGTGAGGAGTGAAATCAAAAATTTACGCCCTTAAAAAATCCTGAAGGCGGTGCTTGGTTTTCAGGGTCCTGTACACGGCTAGACTCCCAAAAAGTCCCACACATGTGGTATCCCCATACTCAGGAGAAGCAGCGGAATGTATTTTGGGGTTTAAATTCCACATATAACCATGCCACGTGTGAGCAATATATCATTTAGTGACAACTTTTTGTATTTTTTTTTTTTTGTCATTTTTCAATCACTTGGGACAAAAAAATTAAATATTCAATGGGCTCAAAATGCCTCTCAGCAATTTCCTTGGGGTGTCTACTTTCCAAAATGGGGTCATGGGGGGGGGGGGGGTTGTGCTGCCCTGCCATTTTAGCACCTCAAGAAATTAGATAGGCAGTCATAAACTAAAAGCTGCGTAAATTCCAGAAAATGTACCCTAGTTTGTAGACGCTATAACTTTTGCGCAAACCAATAAATATACGCTTATTGACATTTTTTTACCAAAGACATGTGGCTGAATACATTTTGGCCTAAATGTATGAAGAAAATTGAGATTTTTCTTATAACTAAAAGTAGAAAATATTTTTTTTTCAAAATTTTCGGTATTTTTCTGTTTATATCGCAAAAAATAAAAATCGCAGAGGCAATCAAATACCATAAAATGAAAGCTCTATTTGTGGGGAAAAAAGGACGCAAATTTTGTTTGGGTACAACATTGCATGACCGCGCAATTACCAGTTAAAGCAACGCAGTGCCCAAATTGTAAAAAGTCCTCTGGTCTTTAGACAGCCAAATGGTCCGGGGCTGAAGTGGTTAAACCTGTAAACAACAAATGTCAGAAAAGGGCCTGGTCAGCAAGTGGTTAACACCCTTAGGCCCCTTTCACACAGGCGGACCATTCAGATCTGCAGGTCAGTTTTGTCAGGCGGATCTGAATGGTCGCTCCATACAGCTCTATGGAGCGTCGGATGTCAGCGGTGACATGTCCGCTGACATCCGATCCGCAAAATCCAGACAGATGGATGTCCTATTTTCCATCCGTCTGGTGGATAGGATCAGATGAAAATGGACAGGTGGTCCGTAATCATCTGATCCCCCCCATTAGGCCTCTTGTACACTGCTGCTGGTATACGGACGTTCAGAGGCAGTGGGATGTTTTTTTAGCTGCCCCTGAACTCAACTAAGGATGAGCTCCGGCGTGTTCACAAACAGCATGTGCAGAGCCCGCCAGGAAGTCAGCATTGCGGATCGATAATCACAGGCAGGGAGACATTGTCCCGATATGCGGCTGCAGAGATCAGGAAATGTCTCACTGCCTGTGATTAGCGCAGTGCCAACTTCCTGGCGGGCTGTGTGAACATGCCAGAGCTCATCCTTAAACTCAACCAATGTTATCTTATGTGTACATGCACACAGGTTCATTTAATGTCGTTTTTAGGCAGTTGCGTTTATAGGCCTTTTTTTGAAGGCAAAAAAAAAATGAGTTCAGACGCCAAAGTTTCCAACGTTTCAGACGCCAAACCTGGCTAAACATGGTAACTCACGTTTAGCTGCGTTTCGTTTATAGGCGTTTTTCATTTTTGGCTATTTTGAAAAAAAAAAAAAAATATATATATATATATATATATATATATATATATATATATATACCGTATATACTCAAGTATAAGTCGTTCCGAGTATAAGTCGAGGCCCTAATTTACCACAAAAAAATGTGAAAAACTTAGTGACCCGAGTATAAGACGAGGGTGAGAAATGCACAGCTACTGTAAGGGGAAAAGAGGGTCAACAATGCCCATTTGCAGCCTCACTGTGCCCATTTGCATGCCTCACTGTGCCCATTTGCAGCCATAGGTCCCCCGAACTTCAAACTCGGTAGTTAAGGGTTCCTAGTTGCCCTCTAGCTGCAGCCAAAATTTGGGGTCTCTGAACCCAAAGGGTCCCAAAATGACATTGCTGCAGATGGACACAGTTGACCGAATTTGGGGCCCCGTATCTTGGGGCCACTTAGTGCTAAGAACCCCAAATTTGGTGTGCAAACCCAGTGGAACTAGCACCATAAAATATCCAAAGCTGGGGTTTCTAGCACCAAGTGGCCCCAGAGATACAGGGCCCCAAAAATCAGTTCAGAAAATGTCAAGCACTTTTCTGTAGCAGAGAATGACATTTTCCAAACCGAATTTGGGGCCCCGTATCTCGGGGCCACTTAGTGATAGGAACTCCATCTTTGGATATGTTGTGGTACCAGTTCGACTGGGTTTGCACACCTAATTTGGGGTTCCTAGAACCAAGTGGCCCTGAGATACGGGGCCCCAAAATTGGTTCGGAAAATGAAATTTTTTGCTGCAGAAAAGTGCTTGACTCGAGTATAAGTGGAGGGGGGCACTTTCAGCACAAAAAAATGTTCAGCAGAGATTGTAAAAACATCCCGTGTACATTAGGCCTAATTCAGGCCATACACGGTCGAATTTCAAACAAATTTTCTTTTCAAAATCAGAATGTTCTTTTTTTTTTGTGATCCGATGATGCCACCATTGATTTTCGAAATTCGGCCGACCAAGCCTTCAATTTCATCTCATGTCGCTACAAAAAAGAATTTTCGTGGCCGGGAATCTTCTTTTCTCTCCGTAAATTTTCTTTTCATATTACATTTCTCGCACGATTCTCCCATCATTGATTAGAAAATCGTTCGTTTTTCTAAAAATTTCCAACATGTCCGATTCCTAAAATTTGATTGCCGCACGAAAATCGGCCGTTGTTGCAGCCCACTAATGGTGCGAAATTCATACGAAAATTCTTTCATACAAATTTCGGAAGAACATTCTTACGAAATTCGAGCCATGTATGGCCGGCATAACTCTAACAAGACAAAAAAATAAATAATAAGAAGTGAATGATAATAATAAAAAAAAATAACTAAAAGCTGAAAAACCTAGCAACAAATGATGCAATGGATGAAAGTTTTCTCTATTGGCTAATTAAAAAACTGCAAAGTTCCAAAACGCCAGAAAAGCGCTCTGAGACGCCGCGCTCAGGTGGTGTGGAAGTTCTATCAGGCGTGTGAATGAGGCCTATCGCTGTGCAGACCTATGAGAACCATGGGGGGGGGTTAACCCTCTCCATTCCGAACTAGAATAATGGCTGTCAGCTCATACAGGAATAGCAGGTTGGCGGCTCGGTGGGCCCCTCAGAGCTCCTCCTCCTCTCCGGGCCCAGGTGAGGGGAAGGCCCCGCACACACCGGCCATGATAAATGAGACTCCGTCAGGCGGGCGGGCACTGACAGGCCTCTCTCCGTCATTTCCCAGCCTGCACCGGGCCGCGCATGCGCAGACGGCAGCGGGCTCAGGAAGAGGAAAATAGGAAAACAGTCGAGAGCGAAAATTAAGAAGACGGAGGAGGAGAGGAGGGGGCGGGGAGGATTCCTCATCACCCCCATAGTCCGGCCTGAGGCCCCGGGCCCTCCTTCACTCCACACGGGGCCCCCCGTTCTTCCCCTCCATGGTGTACTGGCCCGGGCCATGAACAGCGGACTGAGCCCGGCCCCCTCGGCGTTGGGGGTTCCCGGGTTGAAGCTGAAGTTCTGCCGTTACTACGCCAAGGATAAGACGTGCTTCTACGGGGACGAGTGCCAGTTCCTGCATGAGGAGCCCCTGGGACTCCATGGCAACAGCCTGTCCGCCTACCCCCCTCCGCCTGTCCTCCTCCCGGGGGCCAAGAAGTTGGAGCTGGGGGCCCTGGACGGACCGAGAATGGCCGCTGACTACGGTGAGTCACACCTACCGTGTGTGTGTGTGTGTGAGGGGGACACCTACACCTAGGAATGGGCCCAGAGTGAGGGACTACAAGTCCCAGCCTGCTGGTCAGAGGGTACTGCAGGTCCCAGCCTGACTGATAGTGGGGGGACTGCAAGGCCTGTTGGGTCCAAGAGCACATGCAAGTCCCAGCCTGCTGGTCAGCGGGTGAGGGGGGACTGCGGGTCCCTAGCCTGCCTGTAAGTCCTAGCCTGCTGGTGGGGGCAACTGAAAGGCCTGTTGGGTCCAAGAGCACCTGTAATTCACTGCCTGCTTGTGGTGAGGGGTCGGGGGGGCCTGCTGGTGGTCTGGGGGACAACTGCAGGTCCCAGCCTGCCTGCTAGTGGTCTGGAGGGGAGACGACAACTGCAGGTCCCTGCCTGCTGGTGATCTGGGGGGGGGGGAGGGGCGAAGACTGCAGGTCCCAGCCTGCCTGCTAGTGGTCTGGAGGGGGGTACGACGACTGCAGGTCCCAGCCTGCCTGCTGGTGGTCCTGGGGGGGGGGGGGGTACGACGACTGCAGGTCCCAGCCTGCCTGCTGGTGGTCTGGGGGGGGGGGTGACGACTGCAGGTCCCAGCCTGCCTGCTGGTGGTCTGGGGGGGGGTGACGACTGCAGGTCCCAGCCTGCCTGCTGGGGGGGGGGTGACTGCAGGTCCCAGCCTGCCCGCTGGTGGTCTGGGGGGGGGTGACGACTGCAGGTCCCAGCGTGCCTGCTGGTGGTCTGGGGGGGGCGCGACGACTGCAGGTCCCAGCCTGCCTGCTGGGGGGGGAGGTGACGACTGCAGGTCCCAGCCTGCCTGCTGGTGGTCCTGGGGGGGTACCAGCCTGCCTGCTGGTGGTCCTGGGGGGGGGGGGGGCGACGACTGCAGGTCCCAGCCTGCCTGCTGGTGGTCTGGGGGGGGGGGGGTGACTGCAAGTCCCAATGTGTTTTCCACCGCTCAGGTAGATCCAAGCCAAGGTGTATGCGTCCTTCACCTCCAGGGAGAAGAGGGCCCCAGGTGCTGGAAATTGCTAATGCAGGTATAGATGAACGAGGAGATCTGGACAGCCGCACACCGGAATGAATTATGTTCCTCTTTATTCGTAAAACAGGATCATGGGGTACACAGAGCACCACTGTTGTTCTTTACCACCCCACAGTGGTGCCCTGTGTATCCCATGATCCTGTTTTACAAACATAATTCATTTTGGTGTCCAGATCTCCTCGTTCATCTATGACTGCAGGTCCCAATAAGTCCTCGAGCAGGTGCGAGTCTCAGCCTGTCTGCTGATCAGAGGTTGAGGGGCCTGTAAGGCCTATTAGGTCAGAGGGTGAGCGACTGCATGTCCCAGCCTGCCTACTGGTCAGAGGGTGAGGGATTATAAGGCCCTGCATGTCCCAGCCTGCCTACTGGTCAGAGGGTGAGGCACTGCAAGGTCCAGCCGGCTATGCTACTATGGTTAAGATGGGAGAAATTGGAGTTCTCAACTGGAAAATTCCATGAGAATGTTCTAAGTTAGAGCTTCCATCTACCACAATTCCCCATTGTATAGCTCAGTATGGAATGTGGTGTTTACTGTCTGTACATAGAAGGCGAGCACGTGGTCAGTTTGGGGCACCACAGTGTATCGTGACAGTGAACTACAGGTCCCAGCCCTCATTGTCAGATGCTTGAGGACTATGCATCCCAGGACAGCGAGTGGAGTTGAACTACAGGTCCCAGCATGGTCAGGTGTAGATTGGGTAGTCTGGGGTTTGCATACATGTACATTCCCTCAGTACAGCAGGTTTTACAGTATTTGGTCTGTGTCCTATGTGGAAATCGTGGTAGGATGGATTCTTTATCTGTAGTGAGAAGAGCAGAGGTGGCCCAGCTCCCCCAGACTGCCCTCTCATGGGAAGAAGGTCCACTGTTTCCATTTAATGGTGTATTGCAGTTTTGCTTGCCATCTTTGGCTCATGGAGGACTTAGAATTCCACCATAACCTGTAGCTCTGCAACAATTGTTCCTGTTGCCTGTAGGTGTTCCCAGGCCATGAAGAGCTGTTTGCAGGAAATGACAGTCGGGCCATCTTATGTGTTTGGATCCCAGCTGGTTTACCATTTTAAAACAGAACTAAACCCTCCTATACTTTACAGCCCAGGAAGCTGCCATCTTGGCCTCTGTTTGATCTGTAGCTGCCATGGTGCTGTGTATATGATCAGGACACCATATGATGGCTTCACAGTTCAGATGGGAGCAAATGCAGCTGTGACCGACCCACCGATTTAACGGTTATCTAAAACAGTTACATTTAGGGCTCATTCACACCGTACCTGCATGAAAACCAACATCAGTTACCATGCACGTCAGTTGTGTCCTATTCACACCAATGTTGATGTCATGTCAGTTTTTTCTCGTGCAGAAAAAAAATCTGGACTTGAAACCAGTGGTGTGAACAGGGCACATAGAGAACAATTGTGTTTTTTTTTTTTGTGCCCTTGCAGAGTGACTGCAGAAAAAACCGACGTCTGCACCATGTTGTGAGCGAGGCCTAAAAGTGGAACTAAACGAAAAATCTCCTCATTCCTGTGATGTGGCAGTTAAAGCATAATTCCACCCAAAAGTGGATCTTCCGCTCATTTGTCGCCTCCCCCCTCCAGTGCCACATTTAACACCTTTCGGGGGGGGTTGGGGAGCAGTTACCTGTCTTTGATTACGTCACAGCTCGACTCCCTCCTCCTTCCCCTGCTGCTGGCCCAGTAGTAGAGTGTAGCGGTGCCTCGCGTGTGCGCAATAGGGACCCGGTGTGAATCCGTAATGCTGCACTGCCAGGTTCCCTTGCCTGTAATGGCAGCACCCTACAGCTGATGGAAACATCAGCTGCGTTGCCGACATCGCTGGACACCAGGACAGGTAAGTCAGCAGCTGCAGCATGTGTAGCTGCTGGCTTTAAATTTTTGCAGGGGTGGGCGGACCTCCTCTTTAACCACCTCAATACAGGGCATTTTCACCCCCTTCCTGCCCAAGCCATTTTTCAGCTTTCAGTGCTGTCACACTTTGAATGACAATTGCGTGGTCATGCAACACTGTACCCAGATGAAATTGTTATTTTCCAAAACGTCTTTCAGGACAGCACCCGAGAGATCATGGCTCCTCCTCCCACAGGAAACACCTCATCAATTAAGTCTTTAAATTGGAATCCTCCACGTTGCCTCATCAGTTTTTTGTGTTTCCTCCAGCTGGAGGAACACCTCTGGTGGGAGCCATGATCTCTCAGGTTTATCCTGGGAGACACAGGTTCTCACCTGTTAGGTCTTTTTAGGCCAGGAGAGTGAGCCTCCCACTTGCCTCTTACATGGACGGTCCCGTGGGCTCCCTCTCCCTCTTCCGTGCTCGGGGAGAGCCTGTACGCCGGGGGTGCTGCCTCAATTTTTGGCCTGACGGGCGGCCGCCCTCTGTTCCTTTTTGGGAGCGAGCGGTGGCGGCCGCCATGTTGCTGGTGGCAGAAGAGCGCTTCAGCCACGTACAGGCAGCACTTCCGGGTCGGCGCGTGCGTCATTTCCGGCGCAGTGGGAGAGGGCAGGGTCACCTGGCGCCTTATTTCCGGTTCCAGGTCAGCGCGGCGGCGTTTTCGAATCTGGAACCGGTCGTTCACCACGCACCGCAGACAGCTATGGATAGCGATGCAGCGGATAAGGGGGCAAGCCAAGGCGCCAGCAAGGCTAAGGTAAGGGACTGTGTCCTCTATTATCCTGGGCCGTTTTCTCCTGTGGGGGGGTTACTCACCCTTTCCCCCCTTCCCCCACCACCACCCCCCCCCCCCCTCCCCTCTCAGAAGGTATGTTGCAGTGGCTAGATTTAGTATATCTGCCCTACAACAGGGGATTAGGTGGTGGTGGCTTGCATGGGCACATGGAAAATGAGATGTTCCTTCCTTAGTGCACCTGGGTGTATTGTTTACGCTGTATTACAGCCTTTTAAGCGTGGTTCCATGCCTCTTTTCTGTTTGTCCAGGCTAAAGGTTCTGCCCAACCAGTCAAGAAAAGGTGCCCTGTCTGCAAAGAAAAATTAAGCGATGCTTGGACCAAAACGCTTTGTGCAGAGTGCATTACAACTTTGGTCAGAGAGGAGACTCCATCCGTTTGTGGCGACTTAGTATCAACAATAAAGGATGAGCTCCGGGCCACCTTTCAGGCTTTTAGGTCAAACCTAAGAGAGGAGCCAGGTCCCTCTAGGGATCCTCTGGTTCCGCAGCCATCTTCAGAACCCCAGAGTGGTTCTCAAACAATTTTTGGGGGTCCGATATCCCAGGACGCTTCTCAAGGGTCCGTTTCCCTCGCTCCAGATGATACAGATTCTGAGGAGGAGGAAAATGAATCAGATACCACTTCTAAATACAAATTGTCACTAGAAGAGGTGGGAGGACTCCTGAAGGTAATCCATGCCACTTTGGGGATAGAAGAGGAAAAGAAGGAACTCTCACTGCATGACCGCATGTATGCTGGTTTAGAAGATTCAAAAGGCCGTTCTTTTCCAGTCCATTCAGTTATCACTGATATGATTAAAAAAGAGTGGCTGGAACCTGAGAAAAAGCCTTTCTTTTCCCGGGCTCACAAGAAAAGATTTCCATTTGAAGAAAATCCAGATTCTGTATGGAATAAGGTTCCAAAATTGGACTCTGCCTTTTCTCAGGTCTCTAAGTCTACGGACCTAGCCTTTGAGGATATGGGCACTCTGAAGGAGCCCATGGACAAAAGGATGGACCTGCTTCTTAAAAGAACCTGGCAATCAGTAATGCACAATCTGAAACCAGCAATGGCAACAACCTGTGTTGCAAGGAACTTGGATCACTGGGTTAACCAGTTGAAAGCCCATGTCATAGCAGATTCCTCAAAACAGGAGATTCTAGACTCTTTTTCAACCCTGTCGGCAGCAATATCATATATTGCGGATGCGTCTGCGGAGTCTATCCGCATGTCAGCAAGGTCAGCAGCTTTAACAAATTCTGCCAGAAGGGCCTTATGGCTGAAGACGTGGCCAGGGGATGCTGCATCTAAAAATAGATTATGTGGTATTCCGTTCGCAGGTGATCTGCTATTTGGTTCAGAGCTAGAGTCCATTCTTGACCGCACGGCAGACAAGAAAAAGTCGTTTCCGGTTAGGAAAAAACAGGTGCAAACCCGTAAGCGTTTCTTTCGGCCCCAAAAAGGTCAGCAGGAAGCAAAAACGCAGGGCAAGAGGAAGGCATGGTCTTCTCAGAAGCCCAAAGGTAGGGGTGGAGTGCTCTTCAATCCTCCTGCGGCCACCACAAAACCACAATGACTCTGTCAAGGTGGGGGGGAGACTTCAGGAGTTTCTTCCTCAGTGGAGAGCCATTTCCTCGAATCAATTCGTTGTAAAGATGCTCTCCCAAGGGTATGTGATAGAATTTACGGAAGAACCTCCAAGGAGATTCCTAGTGACAAACGTCCCAAGGGACACAGTCAAGGCTCTCGCCATGAAGTCCCTAATTCAGGAACTGAAAAATCAGAGAGTCATTGTTCCGGTCCCAGCAGGGGAGTTCTTCCAGGGGTTCTACTCACATGTCTTTCTGGTTCAGAAACCTTCAGGAAAGTTCCGTCTTATCCTGAATCTCAAAATGCTAAACAAATCAGTGGAATACAGAAGGTTTCGGATGGATTCAATATTTTCAGTAAGAAACCTCCTGTATCAAGGGTGCTATATGGCATCAATAGATTTACAAGATGCCTACCTCCCACATTCCTATTGCCACCAGGTCGCAGAAATATCTGAGGTTAGCACTGAAAGAAGGGAAGAAGGTGGTACATCTGCAATTCAGGGCACTCCCGTTTGGTCTGTCATCATCCCCAAGGGTCTTCACGAAAATAATGGCCGAAGCTCTGGCGCCTCTGCGTCTAGAGGGAATCTCAGTTATTCCTTATCTGGACGACCTGCTGTTTTTTGCCAAGACCAGAGAAGGTCTTCAAGAAAATTTGCTCAGAGCCCGGGTTCATCTAGAATCCATGGGGTGGATTTTAAACCTTCAAAAATCAAATCTGATTCCCTCACAGGAAGTGTTATTCCTGGGTTTCCGTATCAACTCTTTAGAACAAAAAATTTTTCTTCCAGAGGAAAAACAGAAAAAGTTGATACAAGTGGTGTCATTGCTACAGTCCAATCAAGTTCTGTCCATCAGGAAGGTTATGTCAGCATTGGGAACCCTGACCTCTTCCATTCCGGCCATCCAGTGGGCAAAGCTCCATTTCAGACCTCTGCAAAGTTTTTTGTTAAAAACCTGGAATCACCAGCAGGATTCACTAGATTCATTAGTGAAGATCCCTACTTCAGTAAAAAGAAGTCTGTGGTGGTGGAAGAACCAGACAAGGTACTCAGAGGGGCTGTTATGGTCCTTCCCAACTCAGGTGAGGTTGACAACAGATGCCAGTTCCTGGGGTTGGGGGGCTCATATGAGCGGCCGGTGGGCCCAGGGCTCGTGGGACACAAAAGATGCCCTAAGGTCCTCAAATTGGAGGGAACTAAAAGCTATAGAAATGGCCTTACTGACCTTTGCGAAAGAAGTCCAGGGGCAACATACTCAGATCCTGTCAGACAACGCCACGGCAGTGGCTTACATAAACAGACAAGGGGGAACCAGAAGCAAAGTTCTGCAGAGCTTGGCAAAAGGCATTCTGAGTTGGGCAGAGCTCCATACTCTATCCTTATCCGCGGTCCATTTAAAAGGGACCTTAAACAGAGTAGCGGACTTCCTAAGCAGGAACCAGATTTTAGAGGCAGAGTGGCAATTGAATCCAGAAGTCTTCCAGCTAATAGTGCAGAAATGGGGGCGTCCAAGAGTGGATCTCTTCGCCACCCAGGAAAACTCGCAGATGTCTCGCTTCTTCTCCCTGAACAGGAACGAGGCATCACTGGGAGTGGATGCTCTGGCACAAGATTGGAAGTTTCACCTCTGTTACGCATTCCCTCCGTTTCAGCTTATCCCTCGGGTCATAGCAAAAATCAGGAAGGAGGAGACAATAGTGATCCTCATCACTCCTTTCTGGCCAAAAAGGCCTTGGTTTTCATCCCTTCTTCAGATGCAACAAGAACCTTACTGGCACCTTCCGTTAAGAAAAGACCTTCTGTTACAAGGTCCTCTGTTTCACCAGGAAGTAGCAAAACTAAAGCTCACGGCCTGGCTTCTGAGGAGCAGCTCTTGAAGAGGAAAGGTTTCTCGGATAGGTTGGTAGCTACCCTCCTATCCAGTAGAAAGAAGGTTACAAGAGCAATCTATTCCAAGGTCTGGAAAGTCTTCAACTCCTGGTGCACAGCATCTGACAGATCTACAAAACAAATTTCGTCTGTGCTTGAGTTTCTCCAAGAAGGGGCGGACAAGGGCTTAGCGGTCAGCACCCTCAAAGTTCAAGTTGCTGCGCTGGGGGTATTCCTGGAAAAATCTATTTCATCAGAACCTCTAGTAATAAGATTCTTCAAAGCTCTTACCCGGTCTAGACCAGTGGTAATCAAAAGCTGTCCAGCATGGAACTTATCGGTTGTTCTACAGGCCCTGACCAAGGAACCTTTTGAACCCATTAATTTAGCCTCCCTGAAATTGATTACTTTAAAAACCGTGTTTTTAGTGGCGGTTACAACAGCCCGAAGAGTCAGTGAGCTGCAAGCCTTATCAATCAGGGAGCCTTTCTTTTCCATTTTTTCAGACCGAATTGTTCTGAAGACGGATCCTAATTTTTTGCCGAAGGTCGCTTCGATCCAGAATCGAACTCAGGAAATAATACTTCCTACCTTTTGTTCTAATCCATCGGGTAAGAAGGAAGAAGAATTCCATACCCTGGATGTTAAAAGAGCAGTCTTGAGTTACTTAGAAAACACTAAAGACTTTAGATGTTCAGATGCTCTGTTTGTTTTATTTTCCGGTAATAAAAAAGGAAGACAAGCTTCTAGAGGAACCATTGCCAGATGGTTGAGAATGGCTATCTCAGAAGCCTATTCCCTTACAGGTCTGGAGAGTCCATTAAATGTCCGGGCTCATTCTACAAGAGCTTCCGCGGTGAGTTGGGCAGAAAAAGCTGGCGCCACCCCCGAACAAATCTGTAAGGCAGCTACTTGGACAAGTCTGACAACCTTTGCCCGTCATTATAGGTTAGACCTCATGACGGCTGGGGACCAGGCTTTTGGAAGGAAAGTCTTACAGGCTGTTGTCCCACCCTAAATGGAGTAAGTCTCGATTATCCTCTCGGGTGCTGTCCTGAAAGACGTTTTGGAAAATTGCAAGTTAGACTTACCGGTAACTTGTTTTCCAATAGGCTTTCAGGACAGCAGTAACCCACCCTTTGTTTATGCTAATGCTGTAATACTATGATATAACTGTCGCTTATGTGTTGCAGCTGGGGCTGGAGTTCTCTACAAACAACTGATGAGGCAACGTGGAGGATTCCAATTTAAAGACTTAATTGATGAGGTGTTTCCTGTGGGAGGAGGAGCCATGATCTCTCGGGTGCTGTCCTGAAAGCCTATTGGAAAACAAGTTACCGGTAAGTCTAACTTGCAATTTTTTCCCCACAAATAGAGCTTTCTTTTGGTGGTATTTGGTCGCCACTGCGGTTTTTATTTTTTGCGCTATAAACAAGAGTGACAAGTTTGAAAAAAAAACAAATTTTTTTACTTTTTGCTATAATAAATATCCAATTTTTTTTTCCTTAAACGTTTTTTTTCAGTTTAGGCCGATATGTATTCTACATATTTTGGGGGGAAAAAAATCGCAATAAGCGTGTATTGATTGGTTTGCGCAAAAGTTATAGCATCTACAAAATAGGGGATAGATTTATAGCCTTTTTTTTTTTTTTTTATCGTGACTGGTATTGCGGCGGACATATCAGACACTTTTGACACATTTTTGGGACCATTCACATTTATACAGCGATCAGTGCTATAAAAATGCATTGATTACTGTATAAATGTGACTGGCAGGGAAGGGGTTATTTATGTTTCTAGGGAGTGTTTCTAACTGTAGGGAGAGGGGACTCACAAGGGGAGAACGATCAGTGTTCCTCTGTACTGGGAACACACATCGGTCTCCTCTCACCTGACAGGACGTGGATCTGTGTGTTTGCACACACAGATCCACAGTCCTGCTGTGTTACCGGGCAATCGCGGGTGCCCAGCAAACATTGTGGGCACGCGCACCAGGTGCCCAGTGACACAGCAGGCGCGCGCCCCCTGGTGGGCCAGGAAAGGGAGGGCGTCGTAGAACGCCCTCCCTCAACGAGAGCTGCGCCGCCTGGCCGTCAATTGACAGCCGGCGGTCGGCAAGCAGTTAAAGTGGTTGTAAACCCTTCCATATACCCAGTGAAGTTACCAGCCCTCCGGTGATACTCAGATGAAACCAATCCTCTGGCAGAAGTTAGACAATTACATCTGCTGTCTTTTCTCTGTCCAAAGTCCAGAATTTATAAAGCTTATCTGAGCTGTTGGAAAACAGGGGACAGAGCTAAAATTACACACTGCAGAGCTCAGTAAGGAGAGCTCTGACAACTGATTGGAGGGAAGGGACACACCCCTTTCACACAGCACACAGGAACAGAACTGAGGCTGTCAATCAGCTGGGGATCCCTCTCCTGTCACCTTTTTTCTCGGTGTCAGGAAAACCTGTCAGATGTGACTTATGCTGATAGAAGCGGAAGGAGGCAGCAAATAGAAATTGCACTTTGTGCTCCTAGTTGAGACAAGTACACACTATACAGGGATATGCTAATTTAAAGTCGGAGGTTTACAATCACTTTAAATCCCTTGTCAGCCATTGTTGTCTTCTCCCTGGTTATTTCTGAGGGTCAGTTTTCTGGTCTGTTGATTGGCCAGTGGTGGAATGTCGTCATCGCACACTTGCTTGGAAGTCTGTTATTTATGCACATCCAGAGTGCTGGACATTACATGTTTAGCTACTCATTTGCATTCAGTAGATGACTGAGCAGGTAGGTGCTTGTTGCAGGAGACATTGCAGGTCTCCTCTACAATAAAGAGCAGCCTACTCTGTTTTGGTTACCTTTAGTCCTGCTTTAAGGGATGCCATGAGTAACTGCCATGGTTGCTTGTGTTCTCATCCGCTTAGTCAAGTCATCAAATGGCTGATGTCCTAATTGAATACATTTGCAGCACCATGGCGACTGCAGATAAAACAGGACGATTTTCAGGCACTTTAGTGATGGAAATGGCCTCTGCTAAGCACCTGAAAACCATCCCCCATACATTCAGCTGACTTTTCACACTGGAGCGGTGCACTTGTGGGACATTCCAAAAAGTCCTGCAAGCAGCATCTTTGGGGCGATTTGGGAGCACTGTATTTGGGGCTCTCAAAACTCCTTGCCTATTGGAAAGAATGGGCAGTGCTTTCGGAAGTGCTGGAACAGAGTTCTTAACCCCTTCTTTAGGGTGTAAAGCACTGCTTAAACAGCACCGGTAAAACGAGTAACGCTTTAGTGCTAATGTGGCCGCAGCGCCAGTGTGAAATGGGGTGTGGGTTCTGATTTAACAAAAATGTTCCCTAGCCTAGTTTGTCCGGGTTCTTCTGTGTAATGCTTACTTTGACATACAATTTAAAGCAACTTCTCCCAGAATTTTTTTTCAGATTTGACCAGCTGCACCATACCATAAACTATCCTCTGTATGTTAGAAACAAATCTCACATATTCAAGGACAATGAGAGGCTTGGGTACACCTGCTCAGCGGCAGCAGCTGTGCAATGCACATTATAATCTTAGTTGTGATGACCGTGGGATTCTCATTCTTGCTGGAGGGAAAGGGGCCCTTTGGCTTTCATGTGTCTTGCACTGAGGAGAGGCTTCTGTCGGGCCACTCTGCCATAAAGCCCCGACTGGTGGAGGGCTGCAGTGATGGTTGACTTTCCACAACTTTCTCCCATCTTCTTCATCTCCGGAGCTCAGCAACAGTGATCTTTGGGTTCTTCTTTACCTCTCACCAAGGCTCTTCTCCCCCGATAGCTCAGTTTGGCTAGCCCTAGGAAGGGTTCTGGTCATCCCACACGTCTTCCATTTAGGGATTATGGAGGCCACTGTGCTCTTAGGAACCTTAAGTGCAGCAGAATTTTTTTTTTTTTTGTAACCTTGGCCAGATCTGCACCTTGCCACAATTCTGTCTCTGAGCTCTTCAGGCAGTTCCTTTTGACCTCATGATTCTCATTTGCTCTGACATGCACTGTGAGCTGTAAGGTCTTGTATAGACAGGTTTGTGGCTTTCTTAAGTCCAATCAGTATAATCAAACACAGCTGGACTCAAATGAAGCTGTAGAACCATCGCAAGGATGATCAGAAGAAATGTACAGCACCTGAGTTAAATATGAGCGTCACAGAAGAGGGTCTGAATACTTAGGATCATGTGATATTTCAGTTTCTTTTTTTAATCTGCAAAAATGTCAATTCTGTGTTTTTCTGTCAATATGGGGTGCTGTGTGTACATTAATGAGGAAACAAAAGGAACTTAAATGATTTTAGTAATAGACTGCAATATAAGTGAAAAATGTAAGGGGGTCTGAATACTTTCTGTCCCCACTGTATGTGGCAATGGCTGGTCTACACAATTCCAGGCTGCAGTGGGGACACGGACAACTAGGGAGGGACAGAACAGCAGAATCAACCAGGTTTTTTTTTTTTTTTTTTTTTTTTTTGCAGTCTACAGAAAATTGAATCATAAATAAACTTAAATTGTGCGCTGGCATAAATGGATAAGATTAAATCTGCAACAAGAAAGGCTTCTTGGGAGAACGCCAGAAGCTATAATATATACCTTTAGAATAAACTACAGTGCTGCAAAATAACAAAATACAAAATGTGACATCTCCGTGAAAGAAAATGTATAAAAAAACAGCAAAAAGTGAAAAAGTTCAAAAATTGTGATTAAATTCTAAGACGCTTGAAAAGCGCCACATTCAGTTCCTGAAAAACGGAATTACATGAGTGAAGAAGATGAAAACTTTCCAACTGAACTCCACCTCTTATTCCTGCTAGCGATCTCCAGAGTGGTGTCAGCAGCAGGAAAGAAGAGATCTTCAGAGTGCTTTATGGAAGATGAACTGAGATGAGATGCCCCTTCAGCCAACTTTCTTCAGTCACACATTGATCACTCTCCAATCACAAAGCATCTGGCAAGGAACAACTAACCAAAGGGAGATTATTGATCAGAATCAAAGTTTAAAAACACTTTGAGCCCTCAACAAATTAAAGCTGCCTGTTAGTTTCATATAGATGTCGTGGGCTGCATGTAAGGAGCAACTCCGCTGGGGAAACCTGATGGCATCTGGTGGCAGGTGACATGCTCGGGGCTCCCACTGATTCTGCATTATGGAGTCTCCCCCCTGATGTTGAAGCGGAGGTAACTTCCAGATGTGGGTGGCGCTTGTGAGCAGGACCAGGAAATCGTCGTTCACTTGTCCCTGCAGAGGGCTATATCTGCAAGCTCGTACGACCTCGCTATACAGGAGGTCCAACAAGTTTGGTAAAAGTACATCCATTACTACTCTCCCGCAACTATCGGTGGCTTGGAAGTGTTCTCATACCTCTCACCTTTTCACTTTGATGTGATACACTGATGGAACCTTTTCATCTTCTTCACTCATGTAATTCCGTTTTTCACGAACTGAATGTGGCGCTTTTCAAGCGTCTTTTAGAATTTAATCACAATTTTTGAACTTTTTCACTTTTTGCTGTTTTTTTTTATATATTTTCTTTCACGGAGATGTCACATTTTGTATTGTTGTTTTGCAGCACTGTGGTTTATTCTAAAGGTATATAATATATATTTATATATATATATATATATATATATATATATATATATATATATATATATATATATATATATATATATATATATATATATATATATATATATATATATATATATATATTATAGCTTCTGGTGTTCTCCCAAGAAGCCTTTCTTGTTGCAGATTTAATCTTATCCATTTATGCCAGCGCACAATTTAAGTTTATTTATGGTTTATACACTTTATTGATATTTGAAGTATTTTTGTTGCAGCTGCACTGTGCACTTTTAATATTCAATTTATTTGCCGTTTTTTCTCATGAGCGCAGGTTTTTTACAAAATTGTACAGAAAATGAATGCTCTAGTGGCAAAGGGAGTATGCACACAATTTAAGCATGTATTGACTTTTATTATAACTTGGGTTTAATGACCCTTTAACATGGTGAAGATAAAACTGGTTACTCTGCACACCTGCTTACCATTCGCTCTGCTCGAGTTTTAATAAATTCCCCTAGTTGTGTTTTTGATTGGGGACACTTGCAGAATTATCTGAAAGTGTTATTTTACACAGGAATGGCTGCATTTTGACAGTAGCTGTTATTGTGTAGTAAAAAAAAATTACCAGTTTTGATGATCATCGGCAGTAGTAGTAGCTAATGGGGGGGAGGAAGGAGCTGGGCTTTTTTTTTTTTTTTTTTCTATAAAAACAAACCAGTTATACTTAGCTGCTCTGTGCAGTGGATTTGCACAGAGCAGCCTGAATCCTCTTCTCGGGTGCCTTTCTGTGCTCCTGGCCCATCCTGCCTGTTGAGTGCCCCTACAGCAAACGGCTTGCTATAGGGGCACCCAAGCCCAGTCACAACTGTGTCAATTCAGTTGGAGCCATGGCCCAGCCCTGCCCCCCCTCTCCTGATTGGCTGAGACCGCAGTGGCACCATTGGCTAGCTGACTTTGACAGCAGCGGGAGCCAATCAGGAGGGAGTCTCAGACAGCCAAGACATTTGTGGAAATCGCTGGACAGAGATGGGTCTCAGGCAAGTATTGGGGGGCTGGAGGGGCTGCTGCACACAGAAGGCTTTTTATCTTAATGCATAGAATGCATTAAGATGTGGGAAAAAAACCTTCCAACTTTATAACCACTTTAAGACATCTTGAGTGCTCTAAGGGTCAGTTCACACGCATACACTTTCTGCATGCATTTTTTATTTTTCTGAAGTTTTAAGTTTTGCACTTACAGATAAACACGAACAAAAGCCCAATGGGCCACACACAAATTTCAAAACTTACACTTCTTCAGAAATTGGCTCATTGTATAACCCCAAGATCCATACCCATGAATATCAGAACGAGATTACAAAAACCCCCATATACAAAATATAGACTCCTTTGCAAAAGAATCTCTCCTTGACCCCACCAAAATGTACACCATCATGCAGTATAACATCACCCTTGCCCTATTGAATGAAGAAAGGGACCCTTCTCATGCCAATGAGAAGAACAAGCAAGTTGCCCCCTCCCCAAGTCCATTACTCACAATGATAGCAATATATATTATCTCATAAATAGCCACTGAATCAGACAGCCGTGGAAGCACTGTTTACTCAACTGCCCCACACCTTGTTGAACTTTTGTGGTATACCTCTACTTATGTAAGTAGCCTTTTATATAGTGGGGCTGCTTTAGCATGGAAGGCTCTTGCCAACAAAGTAGTCGGAGAGACAGACTTTCCATGAAAGCACTATTCGTTTCCTAGCGGATCAAAGTAGAATTATCTTTTCGGAGCTAGAGCATCAACTAGTCCCAAAAGACACACCTCCACCATTGGCTGTATATGAATAGCAGTAACCTCCTCAATGCACTCAGTGACCCTCTTCCAAAAATTCTTGAATAGCCACACAATTCCAGAATAAATGTAAAAAATCTGCAGTAGAAGTGCACCACCAGCAACAGGGCTCCTGGGTAGGGAACTCTCTCGCCAATCTGGCCAGAGTAAGATGTATACGATGTAAAAATTTCAATTGGACCAGCTGATCCCTGGCCAGACACTAGTCTGGTAAAGTTAATGTCCCAGTCATCCCTATCCATCTGAGGGAACACCTCCTCCCATGCCGCTCTACATCATAAAAGATGCTCAACAGTCGTCGTAAACAACTGTTTGTATATATTAAATAGGACCTTATCCAGATCGTCCTCTCTAAGGATTCCAGATCACTCATTTGCAGACTTGGGCTGCTTTCACACGCGGGCGGGTGTTGCTGGTAAAATGCCGTTGGTTTTAGCAGCACTTTAATGTCATTTTAGCGGTACTATTCGGCCACTAGCAGGACGCTTTTAACCCCCGCTAGTGGCCGAATAAAGGGTTAAATGCACTCGTGTAGCGCTAAGGCGCTTTGCAGGCGATTCAGAAGCGGTGCTCATTCATTTCATCTCTCCTTCACCACCCCAAAGATGCTGCTTGGAGGACATTTTTTATTGTCCTGCCAGCGCATTGCCCCAGTGTGGAAGCACTCTGGCTTTCACACTGGGACTGCAGGGGAGGTGGTTTTCAGGCCAAAAGTGCCTCAAACACCTCAGTGAGAAAGAGGTCTAAGACTGGTATTGCCAAATTTGCCATTGTACGCATGTTTCAGCTGCAAATAATGAAACTAGTATTGGGAGATGAAATTTTAGTTTTCAGAGTATCGTACTGAAGGAGTTTCCCGCCACCCACTATATTCAGTGTCTTAATACCATATCCAGTCCAAATGACTGGATCAGGATACTCACTGTATCAGGTTGGGGCTTCTCCATAGCGGCGTGAGGGGAAATTGCAGTAGCACTAATCTCTTTAGCCACTACCCATGCCCTACCAGTTGCACGCATGGTTACTGTAACATTATAAGGAGCCCTAGTTCCACGTAGCAACAGATGTGCCAATGCCTCATAAGAGCCGACAAGAGCTGCCTCGGGCATTTGCAGCATCGTCCTCCGGCAGACTAAACCACCTATGGACAAAGATCAGCTGACCTGCTAGGAAGTATCTATGAAAATCGGGAACCGCCAGACCACCTTGTTTTCATGGCAATTGTAACACCCTGAGTTTGATCCATGGGTGATGCCCCTGCCAAAGGAAATTTGTCACCAGCTGATAAATTTTCTTGAATATGTATTTCGGTATCCAGACCAGTGAATTAAGAAATGTATAGATGGGTAAATGATTTCATCTTCAATAAATGCACCCTGCCAATAAGTGATAAAGGTAAATTCTGCCATGCCTGCAACCTAGACTTGAGCTTTAACAGAAGTGGAGTGACATTCAATGTAAGAAAATGTGACACAGAATTGAAGATGTGCAGACCCAAATATTTATTCGCTTCTACCTGCTGCAGGGGACAGTTGGCTGAAACCCTATAATTGGGAGATGGCGTTTACGTGGAAGAATGTGGGATTTACCCCAATTGACTTTCAGCCCCACGAAGATTTTGCAAAGAATTTAGGATGTCTAATGCTGCCCGTCAAGGAATCATCCGAATGGCGCAAAAAAATAACAATATCGGCATAGAGCCATTTTTTCATTCAGGCTACCCAGTTACTCTCCGCACCTCTGTGCAAGTCCTCAAAGCAGCAGCCAAAGGTTCGATCATGATGGCGAAAAGCCCCAGGGATGTAGGGTAGCCTTGACGAGTGCCCCCATTCACCGAAAAATACTCAGATCACATGGCATTACATTTTTTGGCTGTGGTCAGAGTGGTAGAGAATGTCAATCCACTTTCTAAAGTGAGGGCCGAAGCCAAACCTTTCTAACACCTTAAACATATAGAATCCAAATTGAGGAAGACAAATACCCCACCACTGGAAATATCTGGGCCTAACTGGGTATGTGTGAAAACCCTACGTAGATTGATATCTGTGGCTTTCCTAGGCATAAATCCAGTCTGATCCGGGGAAATGTTGTAAAACCAACATTCATCTAGTAGCTAGCAATTTGGTTAGTATTTTGAAATCCAAATTTTACTGCTTGCCGACGGGCTCACGACAATATACGTCGGCAAAATGGCACTACTGCACAAACTGATGTACCTGTAGATCTGTCCGCAAAAGTAGGATAGTGGGCACTAGGGGTGCAACGGATCGTCATTGATCCGTACGGAGAGGTAGAACAGGGAACTGCCTATGTAAACAAGGCATGTCATGTTACTAGGCATGTCCTGCCTAGTAACATGACATATGTTCTGTTCCCTGTCATCGGGTAACATCGATCTGTCATGTCAGTGGTAGCCTATCCCCCCCCCTATAGTTAGAACCCGCTGAGGGAACACACTTAACCCCTTGATCGTCCCCTAGTGTTTAACCCCTTCCCTGCCAGTGACATTTATACAGTAATCAGTGGCTATTTTTAGCTCTGATCGCTGTATAAATGTCAATGGTCCCAAAATGGTGTCAAGTGTCTGCAATGTCGCAGGCCCGATAAAAATTGCAGATCACTACCATTACTAATAAACAAACATTCATAATAAAAATGTCATAAATCCCCCATTTTGTAGACGTTCTAACTTTTGCGCAAACCAATCAATATACACTTGTGTTTTGGTTTTAAAAAAAAAAAGTAGAATACATATCGGCCTAAACAGAGAATTTATTTTTTTTTTTGGGGGGGGGGGGGGGTGGAGAGATATTATTAAAGTGAGTCTTTTTTTGTTTATAGCGCAAAAAATAAAAACCCGAGGTGATCAACGCCTGCAAAATATCCTCCCTGTCTGTCAATCCCATTGAGGAAGTGATACAAGGGACTACAGTTGGAGGTGCCTCCACTGTCAAGAGCCAATAGTTTACCACTTTTGTCCCCTTGTTCGAAAACGCACGCCACACTCTTTTGCAGTTGACAAGTAGCCATGTCTTGGTAATGAAGAGCCTTCTCCTTGCAAACTGCAACCCAGCCAACATATCCGAGGAGGGCGAGTCAGCATGTACCCTTGCACATTCCCGTTCTTTATCCTGAAGGTGCTTCTCTACACTGCTGCGCTCTTTTCTAAGGGCTTTCATGGCTGATGCATACATCCCCCTAGTAGTGGCCTTGAATGCATCCCGTTCAATCTGCACAGTGGCTGATCCCTCCATTAATCTGCCAATAGGAGTCTGTGTGGCTTCAACACTTCTTCTACAGTAGGCTCCCCCACCCAACCAGATCGATGCCAAGCCCCCCCCCCCCCCTAGACCCATGAGGCCCAATTGCAGGGTGATCTGTAATGGGATGTGATCCGAGAGACCCCCAGGAAGGTATGGGGTCCCAGATACCAGGTGTAAAAGCCATATTGATCCTGGAGGAGGAAGCGTGTACTGGGAACAGATATGCATAGCGTCTCTCTGGGATGCTTCTACCTCCAAAGCGCAGCCTCAGCCCAATGCAATACATCAAGATTAGGGGTCCTATGTGGATTTGAAGTGTCCAATGTATAGTCTAAGATATTATTGAAATCCCTGGCCACCAACAACTTAAACTGACATGAGGCACAAGTTTCTCTAGTACCTGATGGAGTGGTCCCAGCGAACGGGGGAAAATATTAAGGCTGAAACAACTAATCGATTGACTATGAAATGAATCGATTATGAAAATGGTAATCAATTAATCGCCCAGTAACAATGGGGTTCAATAAAACCTTTTATAGTACAAAAAGAGCAAATCGCTACTGTAAATATTACTTTCACAGTTCTACAATAAAAAATGAACACCTTACAGTAGTGATTATCATATATTTTTTTTTTTTTTTTTTTTTTTTTTTTTCTATAAATGGCTAATTCATTTTTTTTTTTTCTTCCATTTCCCCCCCCCCCCCCCCATTATGTTACTAAATGTCTTAGACCTGATTCACATCTGTTTTTTTTTTTTTTTTTTTTTTTTTTTTTTTTTTTTGGTGTTTCCAGAAACGCACTACAGTTCAGTTACATGGTTTCCTATGCCTATGGGACACATCTATGCTTTTTTAAAATTTTTTTATTTATTTTTATAAATTAACCGCAAAACGGTTCTTTTTTTGGTTCAATATACGTCACCGGAGAAGCTGCAGGAAAGCATGTAATGCATTTTTGCAGCAATTTGTGTTTTTTGATCTGCCCAACAACTTGGCTGCAAAATCACGTGCGCAAAAACAGATCAAAAGCAAACTGCATAGGTGTGTACCGAGCCTTATGCTGGCCACACGGATCAATTTTCAGACGAAAAATCTTTGTACATTCGCTGAATGAAAATGTTTGAAATTTTCACTTATTTATATATTTTTTTTATATATATTTTTATATATTTTTTACTCATTTGGCGTTTTTTACTTAATCGGCATCGGCCGATTGTGCTGATAAAAAAGGCCGATTGTGCTGATAAAAAAGGCCGATTGTAACTTCAGCCGTGACTTGCAAATGACTTCTGTAATAGAAGTTAATGCAAGTTTCCTGAGGTTATCTGTGGAGAGGATTCTCTCCTCTGGGCAGCCTGCCAAGTCTGATAAGAAGATACATTTGTATCTTTCAGGTTCTTTTTATCAATGAACTGAACTCCGTGGAGAAGTTCTCAGTTTAACCATTTAAAGACTAAATCTTTTCTGACACTTGTTGCTTACAAGTAAAAATCCTGTATTTTCTGCTAGAAAATCACTTAGAACCCCCAAACATTATATATATTTTTTTAGCAGAGACCCTAGGGAATAAAATGGTGATTGTTGCAATATTTTATGTCACACGGTATTTGCGCAGCGGTCTTTCAAACGCAATTTAAAAGAAAAAAAAATACAGTAATGAATTTAAAAAAAACCTAAGCAGTAAAGTTAGCCCATTTTTTTTTTCGTCCAAAAGTTTTGATTACCCGTTTTTGTGTATTTAATATTTAAGATAGTGTTTTTTTTTGTTTGTTTTTTAAATTATACATACAAGTGAACTGATTGGAGGTTTGTTTTGTTTAATGTTTAAATGAAAAAAAATTTCTGTATTACTTAAGGCTGCTTTCACACTGGAGCGGGCATGCGTTGATGGTAAAACGCTGCTAGTTTTAGCGGCGCTTTACCGTCATTTTAGAGGAGCTATTTGGCTGCTAGCGGGGCGCTTATAACCCAGCTAGCGGCCGAGGAAGGGGTTAAATGCGCCCCTGCCAAAACGCTTTGCAGGCACTTCGGCAGCGGTGCGCATTCATTTCAATGGGCAGGAGTGGTGGAGGAGCGGTATACACCGCTCCAAAGATGCCGTTTGCAGGACTTTTTTTTACATCCTGCCAGCGCATCACCTCAGTGTGAAAGCACTCGGGATATCACACTGAGACTGCAGGGGAGCCGTTTTACAGGCACTTTACAGGCGCTATTTTTAGCCCAAAAGCGCCTGAAAAGCACCCCAGTGTGAAAGGGGTCTAACTGTTAGATTTTATGAGATGAAGGGAAAAAAGAAAAATCGGCCAAATATATCGGCCCAAAAAAATCGGCATCACATATCGGCCACCGGGATTTCTAAATATCGGCATCGGCCGGAGAAAAACCCATATCGGTCGACCTCTACACCAAACCGCATGGTACTATGCATTTTGGTGGCTGCAAACTAGCATGTTAAATGTGTTTAGGGTGCCCCATGCGTGTCTAACAAGGAAGAATACTTCTGTGCAGTGCAGGAAGCAGGTGTTTTACACACCGCATATGTGCACTGGCCCCCAGTCCTGAAGTGGTTAAAATATATCACTGGCTCTTGTGTATAGACGCATACCTCAGACAGACCTCACAAGGTTCAAGTATAACAATTCTAGGTATGACTGTCGGCATGCGCAAAACTTTGGTCAGAGTGTAATATATGCTGGGACAATGCGTACTGTGTGCCTAAATTCCCGATGGTGCTGCAACAGTTAGCCCTGTCTGCTAGACTACAGAACACCCAAGCCACCCCCTCCCAATCTTCTTATCTTCCACCCTTTTCTTCCCCACTCTACATGACTAGATGGAATTCTTTATCTGCAAAACAATGTTACCCTGACTCCTGAGGCTTCATGTACATAGGACGGAAAGCTGCACGATTCTGGCTAAAATAAGAATCACAAATTTTTTTTTTTTTTTTTTTTTTTTTTTCTTAGACTCACGATTCTTGCGGTGTAACATCTTCTTTTACATTCTACAAAAAAGTTGGGCTAACTTTACTTTATTTTTTTATTTTTATTTTTTTTTATTTATTTTTTTATTAAAGTGCATTTTTTAAAAAAAAATTTGCTTTGAAAAACTGCTGCGCAAATACGTTGTGACATTAAATATTGCGACAACCACCATTTTATTCTCTAGGGTCTCTGCTTAAAAAAAAAAAAAAAATCTATATCTTTATCATGTTTGGGTGCTCCAAGTAATTTTCTAGCAGAAAAGAATGATTTTTACTTGTAAGCAACAAATGTCAGAAAAGGTTTGGGACTGCGACATTATGGCGGACACATCGGACAATTTTGACACATTTTTTGGGACCATTTATGTAGCGATCAGTGCTATAAAAATGCACTGATTACTGTAAAAATGTCACTGGCAGGGGGTAACAGTAGGGGTTGAGCAAGGGGTTAACTGTTCCCTGTGCGTTTCTAATTGTAGGGGGAGGGGACTGACTAGAGGGGATGACAGATCTTGGTTTGTAGCTATTAGGAACTCACAATCTGTCATTCCTCACAGAACAGGGATTTGTGTGTTTACACACGCGTCCCTGTTCTGCCTCTCGTACCCGTGACTGTCGGCTACGAACATCGGCACCCACGCAGTGCAGC
The DNA here is from genome assembly GCA_037952925.1 of Lithobates clamitans. Taxonomy (NCBI): domain Eukaryota; kingdom Metazoa; phylum Chordata; class Amphibia; order Anura; family Ranidae; genus Lithobates; species Lithobates clamitans. The sequence continues at coordinate 5,470,382 of JBBGZY010000390.1, forward strand.
GGGTGCACGCCTGCTATCACGAGCTGACGTACAGCGATTTGTGGGATCGTGCCGACCTGCCTCAGTATGACAGCTGGTCAGCAAGCGTTTAAATAGTTAAACTTCCCTCATCTACACACCACCGGAGTTCTTTCCTTTGATAAAAGAACAAAGATTTTGTTTCTACTTGTTCCCCTGTTGTAATAAAACTTGGCAGGCTGCTCCCCTTTCCCCAGGTGTGGACTCTCTGCACTTGTTAGAAAGATCGTGACCTGCTGTTTTGAAGATCGGGAAGGGAAAAAGATTGTGATTTGATTCCTAGCGATTAATCGTGCAGCTCTAACGTGACGTTTTTACAACCTCTCCTGAATGAATTAACTTGACAGATAGTAACCCACGTTTAAAACATTCCTTTTGTCGCGTTTGTGTTTAGAAGCGTTTAAAAGTGCGCTTGAAATGCTTCTAAACTCAGCTTCTGAACCTTTTTTTTTTTTTTTTGGCATTCTAAAAAAGCCTATAAACGATAGTGTGTACTTGTACTGATAACAGAAGAGTTCAGGAGCAGTTGAAAAAAATGCCCAACTGTTCCTAAATGTCCGTTTAGCAGCAACAGTGTACATGAACCCTAAGAAGCACAATTTATGGAGAAAGGTGTCCTGGAGGATGTAGTTATTAGGTGTTACTACGTCAGTGGGAATGAAGCTCTGAACAGCTGCCCCTGCAAGCCTAAGGATGTCACTGGGAGAAATGAAGGCAGTTTCTTGCTATAAAAGCAAGGCAAAAAAGCCAGACAGGTGTTTAAATGCATTTGGTTAACTTTATTTGGTTTTCCACTTGGCATTTATGTAGGGCTTAACCACTTCAATACCGGGCTATAGTCATATGACGTCCGCAGTTGGGATCTCCCATCCTGTGCGGGCATATGATGTCCTCGGCCGCTCCTGCGGTCCCCCAGGGAACCACAGAGCGGCAATCGGATGAGAAGTGTCCCTCGGACACAGCCCATTCCAGATCCGTGTAAAGAACCAATAAAAAAATGTCTCTTTACCACGTGACCAGCTGTGCCCAATCACAGCTGGTCACATGTACTGCCCACGTGCACGGCGCTCGTGCACACCCCTAGGGCACACGCAGAGCGGCAATCGGGGACGAGGCTTGTCACCCCCCCCTAATGAGGACCTGGGATGAGGCTTGTCGCCCCCCCGCCATAAAGACGACCTGTCACCAACCATCATACCTGTCACAGCTCATACCTGTCACAGTGCCATCAGCGTACCCAAGTACCTATCTGCAGCCCATGCCTCATAGAATATACGTTGGTGTTTGCTTTCCAAAATGGGGTCATTTTGTGGGTAATTCCACTGTCCTGGTGCTCCAGGGCCTTCACAAATGTAATAGGTCGTTAGGAAGTTAGAGGTGTAAGTTTATGCTCCTAAAACCCATGAATGTGCTCCCTGTATGTTGGACCTCTGTGTGGAAATGCTGTGTAAAAGTCACACGTGGTATCGCCATACTTGGGAGTAGCAGAATGTATTTTGGGGTGTAATTGGAAGTATGCAATTGCTGTGTGTGTGAGAAATAACTTGTGACTTTTGTGGGGAAAAAAATTCTCAATTTTCCCAAGAATTGTGGGATAAAATTACAACTTCAAAAAACGCCTCTTACTAAATACCTTTTTGTCTGTCTACTTTTCAAAAAGGGGTCATTTGGGGAGTATTTGTACTTTCCTGACATTTCAGGGCCTCAAGAAATGAGAGGCTGTCAGTGCATCAGGTGTGATCAATTATCAATGATTTACACCATAGCTTGTAGACTAACTTTCAGAAACTAAATAATATCCACTAATTTGGGTTATTTTTACCAAAGATGTGGCAGTATTAATTTTGGCCCAAATTTATGAACAAAAATTACTTATTTGCAAAATTTTATCATAGAAACTAAAGTTAGTTTGTCAAAATTTTCACTTTTTTTTTTTTTTTTTCACTTATGTCACAAAAATAAACCCAGTGGTGATTAAATGCCACCAAAAGAAAGCTATTTGTGTGAAAAATGATAATTTTGTTTGGGTACAGTGATTTAACTTGACAGATGGTAACCCACGTTTAAAATGTCCGTTTTGGCGTGTTTACATTCTGCGTTTTGCGTTTAGAGGTGTTAAATGTTTAAATTTTTTTTTCAAAATGGCCAAAAATTAAACGCCTGTAAACGAAGCGTGGCTAAATGCAAGTTACCACATTTGGTGTCTGAACTTTTTTTGCCTTTAAAGAAAAGCCTATAAATGGAACTGCCTAAACGACATTAAACGAACCTGTGTACATGTACACATAACATTGGATGAGTTTAGGGGCAGTTGAAAAAAAAATCCAACTGCCTCTGAACATCCGTTTACCAGCAGCAGTGTACATGAGGTCTAATGGAGACAGATTAGTTGTAGGGAAACCAGGCAATACTGGTAACTCATTGAATAATCCGTACCAGTGCATTTGCTTTGGAAGAATAAATGACCTCCTAACATTGGGTGTCCTTTTGTGTGGATGTTTCTGCATTATGTAACGCTTTAGAATAGTATATATGTGTGTGTGTGTGTGTGTGTGTGTGTGTGTGTGTGTGTGTGTGTGTGTGTGTGTGTGTGTGTGTGTGGTGCCTTGAGACCGTTCATTATTTTAAAGGATGCCTTGACTGAAAAGTTGAGAAACACTGCTCTAAAAAAAGTTACTTAAAGCGGAAGTTCCACTTTTTGGGTGGAACTCTGCTTTAACTGATATCATTGGTGGTTAGGATGCCAGTGTCTAGAAAGGCGTAATGGTGCATAATGAAAACCTGTGGCTTTGTGTAACTAAAAGGCAGGTTTGATCCACCTGCTGGCTTGTATATAATTTTTTTTTTTTAGGCTTTTTGCCAAGGCACCCCAGGGTGCCTGGACACCCTGGTTAAAAAGACATGTGATCTGCAGATGCTGAGAGAATGAACATCAAAGAGAAATCAAAACTTAATTAAATTTGAACTTGGACTGAAGTAAAGCTGAGATCCAGGAAAATGGCCTAATGCACAGAAGTACATATCCTGATCTTCAATGTAATGTAACCTGGTCATGAACCTACCTTGTACTGTACAGGGCCTGGACTCGAAGTGGTATAAGCTTGTGCTTTTGATTCCTGTATGTTCATACAAAACCCTCTGTGGCATCTACCTTGCTGCTGTGCAGAGGATTAGAGAACGCTGTTATTAAAACATTCAGGCACTGATTTTCTGTGTTCAAATACATTTTAACTGGTTTCCGACTGGCTCACGTCCTTTTTATGGGGCAGAATGGCAGTGCTGCGAAACACCGTACAGGGTTCCCTTTAAGAGCTGCCAGAGAGCGCGTGTGCTGCCGAAGGCAAGCACGCACGCTGAACAGCGGGGGACCTGATGCGCACGCCCGCGATCACGAGAGCCAGCATGGGGATTTGTGTACACACTAATCCCTGTGCTGTCAGGGGAGAGGAGACATGTCATTTGTGCCTACTACGTAGGAACAACGGTATGTGCTCATCTTGTCAGTCCCATCCCCCCAGTTAGAACACACTAAGGGAACACACATTTAACCCCTTAATCGCCCCCTAGTGTTAACCCCTGCCAATGACATTTATACAGTAATCGGCGCATATTTATAGCACTGGTCGCTGTATAAATGTCACAGTACTACTAAAAATCGCAGATGACCACCATTACGAGTAAAAGCCATAAATCTTTCCCCTAGTTTGGTTTGCGCAAAAGTTATAGCATCTACAATCAATATGCGCTTATTGCGTGCGTGTGTGTGTGTGTTTGTGTTTTTTTTTTTTTTTTTTTTCTATATTCAATTATTGCTTTTTTGTTAGCGCAAAAAAATACTGCAGAGGTGATCAAATGCCACCAAAAGAAAGCTCTTTGTGGGGGAAAAAAGGATGCAAATTTGGGTACAACGTCGCACGATTGTGCAGTGCCAAATTGTAAAGTGCTCTGGTCAGGAAGGGGTAAAATCATCTGGGGCTGAAGTGGTTAATGATTGCATAACTAAATCAAATGGTGTTTAAGTTTGTTTTTTCTCTGTGCATTAGTCCTTATTTGTAAAGTCCTATTAAAACACATTTGGTCCTCTTCTGTGCAGCATACTGTACATGTTCAGTTCTGTTGTAAACATTTTTCTAATTATTTTTTTTTTTTTCCCCCCATTCTCTCATCAATGTGCTATCCAGTTTCAGGAATTGACGGCGCTTTAACAGATACCAGTCTTACAGATTCCTACTTCAGCACCAGCTTTATCGGAATGAATGGATTTGGAAGCCCCGCAGAAGCAAATTACCCACGAATGCAGGTAGTAAACTTAAGCTGATCTTTGAGGTGTACTTGGGTAATCCAGAGATTTGAGCTGATCTTTGAGCAAAAGCGACCTCCTTTTCAGTAGACACCACACTGCAAGTGTTAAACATTTTTGTTTTTAGGTGTAGGGGACTGCAAACAGTTTTAACTGCCTGATCCCTGCTCCACTAGCAGCCAGTGCTCTCATGCTACAGCAGTGGACTTTCCCATGGTGTCCCCATGTACAAATCAGAGTTGTGGACCCTGCACTTGATGACATTAGTGGACCTGTGACCACTGGAGTGTTGGAGAGGCTGAAGACTAGCCTAGCAGTGCAAAAGGGCCTGCAAGAGTGGGATTTCAGATGTGTAAAACTGATTTTTATCCTTTGCAGTACCAGGGTAGCCCCACTGCAAGGGAGCATTTTTCCCTTCCCTGGAGTTAAAGTGGAGGGCCACCCTGAGAAAAAAAAATTCACCAAAAATCCTAAAAAAAAAAAAAAAAAAAACTTTTAAACTTACCTAAACCCTTGTTGCTAGGCAGTCTTCCTAATCTGCCTCTTCCTATTCCGCGGTGTGTTCTGCTCCTCGGTGAGTGGCCCCGTTGTCTTCTGGGAACTGTGTGTTCCCAGAACACCATGGGGCCATTCACAGAGCGCCGCTCGTGCGCTGTAGGAAACTGGCAGTGAAGCTGCAAGGCTCCACTGCCTGTTTCCCTTACCTAGGATGGCAGTGCCGGGACCCAAGAGCTGAGGGACGGTTCGGCCTCGGGTGGCCGACATCGCGGGCTCCCAGGACAGGTAAGTACTTATTTAAAGTCAGCAGCTACAGTGTTTGTAGCTGCTGACTTTTTTAAATTTTTTATTTTTATTTTTTTATGCAGAGAACTCGTTAGTCAAACCTTCAGCCTATAGAACCACTTTTTTACTTGTTTTAACCACTTTAGTACCACGCTATAGCCAAGACTACAGTGCAGTACTATAGTTCTAGGAGGGTGTCCAGAGACATCGGGTGTGCTCTGTGACCTTCAGACACAGCTGGTCACAGATCGGCATAAAGGGCCAATCACAGCGGCTCTTTACCATGTGATCAGCTGTTTCCAATCACAACTGATCACATGTAAACAGGCAACGCTGTGTCTGTGTGAGGAAATGAGTGCTGATAACTTGCAAGGCTATCGGCACACTGTTTACACCAGGGCTTGACAAATTTGCTTGGAATCTAGGAGCCAGCTAAAAAAGTTAGGAGCCAGGTTTTTTTTTTTTTTTAAACGACCGACAAAGCTTTATTTTCAATATAAAAATTAACCAATCTTAAATTTACACAGAGACGACTAGAACTAATGTGACTGCTTTTATTTCCTGCCATGCAGGGACACAAGACCACCATATTCTCGCTAAGGATCCAATCAGGTCCGCCTGAAAAACTGACAGGCGAACCTGATCAGACAGACTTCCTTCCCGCAGGACGACTATATACGTCCTGTCTTTGAAGAGAAATACCGTAGTTATGGTAGCAGCTAGCTACCATAACCCCGGTATCTTCTTCAAGAGCCGGCGGTTCTCTTTCAGATAAAAGTGGTCTCTGCAGCAGATTAGCAGCGAGATCACTTTTATCGGCGGCAGGAGAGGGCCCCCCCTATCGCCACGATCGTTAGAGCGAGAGCAATAATCCTAGTCCTAGACCTCCTCTGTAACTCAAAACATGTAACCTGTAGAATTTTTTAAATGACACCTATGGAGATTTTAAAGGGTAAAAGTTTGTCGCCATTCCACGAGCGGATGAAATTTTGAAGCGTGACATGTTGGGAATCAATTTACTCTGCGTAACATTATCTTTCACAATATAAAAAAAATTGGGCTAACTTTACTGTTTTCTTATTTTTTAATTAAAAAAAAGTATTTTTTCCCAAAAAAGTGCGCTTGTAAGTCCGCTGCGCAAATACGGTGTGACAGAAAGTATTGCAATTACCGCCATTTTATTCTCTAGGGTGTTAGAATAAAAAATATATATAATGTTTTGGGGGTTCTAAGTAAAGGGAAGGAGATGAGCAGGCAGTGAAAACAGGTAGGAAAAGCTCCATTAGCATTGGTGGATGTCTTGTCATACCAACGGCCACCACCAGAGGGCGCCCGATTGCAGAAAGAACCAGGAACCATAGGACTGCAGTAGGCCGCAAAGCCGGGGCCTCAATTACCGGCGCGGCCCAGCGCGATCGCGGCGGGAGGGGGGGGGGTGTCGAACGGACACACAGCTGTGCCGCCCCAGGCGCCAGGTCGCTAATTCTAGTCGCAAATGCGACCTGGCGCCCGGGTTTTGTCGAGCCCTGGTTTACACTGATCATCGGTGTCGTCTCATCAGTGAAGAAACATCACTGATTTGCAAGAATTTGGGATGTCTTTATTGACCACCTTCTGGAAATGCTAGTTACCAGTCAGGCTGATCCTTTCACTAATTTTGTGGCCATTTTAAATAAAGCATTCCTTATTGCTAATTCTGGCGTGGCACTGCACAGGTTACACATGAACTCTGTTGGCTTAGAACAACACTTCATGTAAAACTACATATCCCACAATCCCTGGGGCTCGGTCTAGTCCTGATGCACGCGAAAACCATTACCAGGGCTTGGCATGCTGGAAAGTAGGTTTCATAAAATTGGCACTCGCACATTTGTGATGAAGCGGTTACTGCTAGGAATGCATGTGACCCAGAATAAGAAGCTGCTTGTCATGCTGATGAATAGGGACAATGTAGATAAGGTAATTGATCAGTCACAGCATGGAGCTCAATACAAGGTAACAGGGATTATAACTACACTAATACCTAGTTAAAACAACAAACATGTGACAGTGTACAATGCCTTTTAAATGCAAAGCCAATTAAATAGAACTTTCAGAAGTCTGTCAAGTAGAAGCTAAATTCTGATTTATTGCTACTGGTTATACTTGTATGTGATTTTAGTAATTGTACTTCATTTTGTTTTTTTTGTGTTGTAGCGAATGACAAACAGCAGCAGCTCTCCAAGCCTTCTCAATGACAGTGCCAAGCCATACACAGGTCATGGTAAGAAGTTTTCTTATATGGGGCAAAATTGCTTTATAATTACAGCATAGTTACAGTAGAGGAATATTGATGCTTTTATAGTACCACATTGAAATAGACTTGTATTTAAACTTTTCCTGCTACAGACATCTCATACGTCAGGCCTCAGAAGGGGGTTTTACACTCTGGTAATGTGTGTAAATTTGATGATCTGACTGTCAGCCCTCAGGTGGAAGCTATCTGGCTGTCTAGGGGGGGCGATAAAAACACATCTAAAATGCATGTAAGCTTTGGTATATGCCTGCTCTATTACAAAGTTAGCATTTATGGTTAAAACACGGGTGTGCTTCAAAGTGGTTGTAAACCCTTTCATATACCATGTTAAGTGACTATCCACAGGGGATACACTGAAGAGATAATACCAATCATCCTACATAAGTTGTACCCCTCCCTCCACACAGCTCAAGGAACAGAGCTGAGGCTGTCAATGAGCTGGAAGTCCCTCCCCTGTCACCATTTTTCTCTTGGTGTCAGGAAAAACTTTTAGAAGTGACTCATGCTGAAAGCAGAGGAACAAAGCTCCAACCTACATAACACCGGGTGCTGGTACTCTGCACGGAGACAGGTACACACTATAGAGGGATATGCTTTGTTCAGATTTCATGCCTGAAGTTTAAAACCACATTAGGCATTAGTGCTTAATTGATGGCTTTAAAACGTTTTCCCTGCGGTTTTTATTGGTCCTTCAATAGCAGTGTGTACAAAATCTTTGCAAATCCAGAAAATGTGCTGCTCCTGTTGATTTCCTGTGGCCAGTATGTTGCTGCAGCACAAGTTGCAAACATTGGGAGTGGCTAGAGTTTTCTCCAATTCTTCAAATCCCAGAGAAACGGATTGAGGTAAAAAATTCTCAATTTAAATGGTGATTTAAAAAACTTTTTACCCATTTTCAAGATTAAAGCTTTTTGTAAAGGCGCCCCCCCCCTACTATTGCACAGAGCAGCCCCGAAACTCTTCTGAGGTCCCCTCATTGGTGCTCTCGGTTCATCCTTTGTCTGCCATCATAGCAAGCTGCTTGCTATGGGGGTGGTCGTGTGGCCTTGATCCTGAGCCGGGCTGTGTGTGTCTATTTACACAGTGCAACTTTGCCCCACCCTCTACTCGCTCTATGCATTTGACTGACCGCAGTCCCTGTATGAAGAGGACTGCAGCCAGGCACATTGCTAGTTTGATCCAGGAAGCAGTGTTTAGAAGGGGAGAGGGCCAGGGCAGTCCTAAAACATTTGTCTAGCACTGGATTAATTAAAGCTGAGTTTCACCCATAACTGGTATGTTCCCACTTGCGGGAGCCACAGCCATTGAAGTCACCGCTCGGCTCCCTCCTCCTTACCCTGCTGCCAGACCAGTAGGAGAGGAGCAGAGTGCATGTGCAGTAGGGTTCCCAGCGTGAAGCCATAAGTCTACACTGCTGGCCTCCCTCACCCGCAGTGGCGGCGGCAGCACCCGACAGCTGATGGCAACATCAGCTGCGGTGCTGCCATCGCTGGACTCCAGGCAGGAAGTGTCCTATTAAGTCAGTAGCTGCAGTATGTGTAGCTGCTGGCTTTTCATTTTTGCAGCGGTGGGTGGACCTCCACTTTTAAGGTCAAACTTTAGCTTTAGAACCATTTTTAAGGGCTATTGCACATTGCTGTAATATACTCCCCATATTTGCTTTTTGGTGCCCAATTATCTGTGTTGATGTGGATTTATATGGGTATGGTGTTGAAAGGTGTATAGTCATATTGGCTAGAATTACATTCATTTCAGCTACTAGAATTAATTTGCACACATGTTTGCATGTTTACATAAATTAAACCAGTAAGCGCCTCTTCAAATGCCGCCTCTTCAAATTTTATCAGGTGGATGTAAGGAGGTATGAGGATATCGCCTTCGGGTGCAGTGTGCTGCAGTCAGCAGTAGAAGTCCTCGGGTCTGGGGGTGTCCTACGGGTTGTCTCTCCCTCCCTTCAAATAGCATTGCTATGGGACGTCCCATTAAGTTATTACTTGGGCTCTGTGTCCCATGATGTACGATAAAGCAAAAAGGAATTTTATAACGGCTTACCTGTAAAATCCTTTTCTTGGCATAAATCATAGGACACAGGTCCCTCCCCTCTTTTATGGGGTTTAAGTATATTGCTTTGCTACAAAAACTGAGGTACTCCTGGAAGGAGGAGGGGTTACATAGGGGAGTGAACTTCCTGTATTGTGTATACCAGTGTCAACACCTGAAGGTGGCCCATAACCCATTAAGTAATTACTTGGGCTCTGTGTCCTATGATGTATTCCAAGAAAAGGATTTTACAGGTAAGCTGTTATAAAAATCCTATTTTTAACTTAAAAAGACTTTACACTCTCCATGTGAGCAGTGGTTCACGAGCCACCCTGTGCAGTTATGGATGCATACAGCCTGACTTGGCAGTGTTCTCCCGTAGCACACAGCTTGATATGGGGGGTGCACCTGGAAATGGAAAATGCTGATGGGGGGGGTGGGGGGCAGAAGGAGGTAAGGGGCCACTCTGTGGAATACTACTGCACGAGTAGGTAAGAACTTTTTAAATTTTTAGGTTAAAGTATACTTTTTAAAACCACACATGATCAGGAAGTTTTGCTTCAGCAGGTGTTAGGAGAAAGTTGTTTATTTGCACACTGCACTTGGGGGGTTATTTACTAAAGGAAAATCCACTTTGCACTGCAAGTGCACTTGGAAGTAAAGTCGCTGTAGATCCGATGGGGACATGCAAGGAAAACAGCATTTTAGCTTGCACATGATTGGATGATAAAATCGGCAGAGCTTCCACTCATTTCAGATCTACCCCTTAGATTTAGGGCGACTGCACTTTCAAGTGCACTTGCGTAAATATCCCCCATAGTTTGTTGCGGAGCCTTATAAATAAGTGTGGAACTATATAATTGTGCATTAAATTGGCCAGGTACAGAGTCTCCTGATAAACACAACTTGAATATAATGTGGGGTTGATTTACTAAAGGCATATAGACTGTGCACTTTGCAAAGTGCAGTTGCTCCAGAGCTTAAGTGTGGTAAAGCTTCACTTTCCAAAGAATACCCTATCGGGTGCAAGGAATTAAACAGCATTTTTGCTTGCACATGATTGGATGATGGAAGTCGGCAGAGCTTGTACTCATTTACTAAGCTCTGGCGCAACTGCTCTTGCAGAGTGAAACTGCACTTTACAAAGTGCACATTACATTTTCCTTTAGTAAATACACACCTGTGTATTTTTAAAAGCACAGCAAACTTCATTGTGTTAACCATATCGTTGTGTTTTTTTAAATTTATTTTTATATTTTTTTTAGATCCTTTAGGCTCTCCAGCTTCCTCACTGTTTAATGACTTTGCTGGTCTCAGCATTTCTCAAAGACGTAAGGTAGGTTATATTTGTTTTTTATATTGACTTTTTTTTCTTTAGGCCTCTTGCTAGCTCTTTTAGTTTGTCCATTTGGTGCATCTATTTGGTTTAGAAATATTCCAGAACCTTTTTTCCAACCTATGTCTAGTTGTTGTTTTAGTATACATTTGGAACAGAGTGGGCTCTGTGCAAAACATACAGAACAGTGATTGCTTGCCATATCAGCAAAGTGATGGTATTCTGCCACCAGTAGAGATGTGTTCGGGATCCCACCAGGAAGGTGACACTGCACACGGCTAATCAATCTGTGCAGCTGCAGATCGTGAAATTTCTCGCTGCCTGTGATTAGCCGTGTGCAGTGTCTGCTTCTTGGCAGGATCAGGCAGGTGGGATCCCAAACACTCCTGAGCTCCTTCCTGGCCACCAACCTGAAGTAAGGTTAAAGTGATTATAAAGGCAAACGCGTTTTTACCCTAATGTATTCTCTGCATTGAAAGTAAACGCCTAGGGTTGTGTTTGTGTTTTTTTTTTTTTTTTTTTTTTTTTTTGTTTGTTTTTTTTTTACCACTTCCGGACTGGCTCACACCGATGTACGTCGGCATGTTGAAGAGGGTTATCTTATGCCATAACCCTGGTATCCTCTTCAGTGAGCGGTCTGGTTTCCGATTTAATAGTGGTCTCAGCGGCAGATTCGCTGCAAGATCACTTTCGGTGGCAGAGGGCCCCCTTCCCCACTGCTCTCCAGTGCCCTCCGCGGCTTATCGGAGCCATTGGTAGTAGCTGAGGCACTCTGGTCCTCTCCCTGGCTTGGTATAGAGATGAGTGAGGGGAAGATGGCCCCCACCCATCTCCATACCATTGCAGGGCTGAAGCAGCGTCAAAACGTCACTTCCGCCCATAGCTCTTAAAGCAACTTTTTTTTTATTTTAGTGTAAATGAGATCTGAGGTCTTTGACCCCAGATCTCATATTAAAGAGGTCCTGTCATGCTATTTTTTTTTTTTTTTTTTCTATTACAAGGGATGTTTACATTCCTTGTAATGGGAATAAAAGTGACAATTTTTTTTTTTTTTTTCAGCGTAAAAATAATAAAGAAAAAAAAATACATTTTTAAACGCGCCACGTCCTACCGTGCTCTTGTGCAGAAGTGAACGCATATGAAAACTGTTTAAACCACACATGTGAGGTATTTCCTCGATCGGTAGAGCAATAATTCTAGCCCTAGACCCCCTCTAACTCAAAACATGCAACCTGTAGAATTTTTTTTTTTTTTTTTTTTTTTTTATGCATCATGGGACACAGTCGGGCTAATAGTCATTACCTGCTGGATTATACTTCATTTCCAAGTGAATGGACACTGGTAGACCAAAGGTAGTGATCCCCTATATAACCCCTCCCATACAGGAAGCACTTCAGTGCTTTTTACCAGTGCCTGCAAGGTGGATGGCACGGTTTATTTGAGCTCTCTGAGCTCCAGGTCTCTAGTCCCACAAACGGTTCCATAAATGAATCAAGGGAGTGACTGATCGGATCCATTTGATACAGGCTTTTATGCTTGGATAAATGGTACCCGAGCCTCGCAAAGAAGACTCTAGATCCTGTAATGTGGGCGCTGGACCCTGCGGAGTGGAAATCCTGGACACTACAGCGCTAAGGCATTTCCTGCAGGGTGCTGTACAGGTCCAAGGGAGTGGACCCTAAACATGAAAGGGTACCCAGTCCTTGAAGGTCCAAGTGCCAGGAACCCGCTGTAAAGATTGCGCCCTTAGTTTCTAAGTGGCCCTGCGTCTGGACTGGTAAATTAAACCCCTTTTATTTTTTTTATTGTGGGGTGTCAGTGATTGTAACAATCAGTCAAGCTAGCTAAAGGCTGGACACCTGTGTTCGGTAAACATACAGGGGAGTTCTGGGATAACTGTGGGTGCTTGCAAAGTGTGTGGCCTTTTTTTTTTTTTTTTTTTTTTTCTTCTGGCTGTTTTTTTTACCTGTGTGATGGCACACGACAGTGCGCCTTTCTGCCTTGGTTCGCCATGGCGCTTGTGCGTTTGCAGGAGCGACGTTGGGCTCAGCAGTTTGGTGGCCATGGTGCATGCGGCTTTGCTGCACTTGTGCTGTAGCCTTTATCTGGGTGCAAGAAAATTTGCGTCGTACGCAAATATTCACGCCCATTCGCTGGGACTGCGCACACATAGAATGTTTCGGCGCACACGCAGCTTATTTAAGCTACGCAAGCCAAGCGCGTGGTGCTTCGAGAAGGCAACTGTGGGACACAGAGCAGGCTCTGAACAGACACTTGCAGTGGTTCATTTTTCCTTACCCGGGTCACGTGAGTCACCAGGTGTTGCTTGGCAGGATTGTTACAGAAGGGGCTTGGTGAGCCCTATTAAAGGGTCTCCCTTTTGAGTGGTTTTAATTACACCCAAGTACTGTTTGCAAGCATTGAATGTCTTCCAAAAAGAGGAGTGGGACTAGCGCCACAGGGAAGGGCACACTTGCATCACTAGTTCCTGATGAACCTAGTAGTATACCTAGTGTTGTATCCCCTGAAAGACCAGAGGCTCCCGGGCAATCTGAGCTGCTCTGCCTATCTGGTATTGTGCCTACAGTCAACGCTGCTGCTTCACCCTTCATCACTAAGGATGAACTGTCCTCAGCCGGGTTAGAGCACAGGATTTCCAGCATGATTGCCACCATCCCGCAGGGTGGCAGGAAGCGTGACAAATCCCCCCCCTCCCCACAGTGTCCTCATCTGGAGCAGGAATGGGTTGAGGATGGGGCAGAGCTTAAAGCTCAGGATTCGGTGTTGTGCCCAGCAGATGAGTCCGCTTCCAAACAATCTGGACAAGAAGATATCCACACGATGTCTGCCTCTGTCGCAAAGGTTTTTGATCCTGACTCTGACAAATGGTTCGTTCTGTCTTTAAGTTGCCTCTCGCAGAGGTGACTGAGCCCCCCCTGGTCCTCTTTGGATTCTGTGACCTTTTCAGGTCACACAAACTTTCCTGCTACACCCCCTGTTGGAACAGGCAGTGTATGCTGAATGGGAACATCCTGACAGAAAACTTTTTAGGAGGCAAAAAAGTCCCCTTTTTATATCCCATGAATGAAAAGTTAGTGAAATGGAGCATGCCAGCCGTAGATGCAGCTGTCTCTTCCTTGAACAAGAACTTAACTTGTTCAGTATATTACATAGTGGGTGAGGTTGAAAAAAGACTCAAGTCCAACCTATGTGTGATTATTTGTTAGTATTACATTGTATATCCCTGTATGTTGCGGTCATTCAGGTGCATATCTAATAGTTTTTTTGAAGCTATCAATGCTCCCTGCTGAGACCACTGCCTGTTGAAGGGAATTCCACATCCTTGCCGCTCTTACAGTAAAGAACCCTCTACGTAGGTTAAGGTTAAACCTCTTTTCTTCTAATTTTAATGAGTGGCCACGAGTCTTGTTAAACTCTCTTTTTTGCAAAAAAGTTTTATTCCTATTGTGGGGTCACCAGTACGGTATTTGTATATTGAAATCATATCCCCTTCTCAAGAGAGAATAAGTTCAGTGCTTGCAACCTTTCCTCATAACTAAGATCCTCCAGACCCTTTATTAGCTTTGTTGCCCTTCTTTGTACTCGCTCCATTTCCAGTACATCCTTCCTGAGGACTGGTGCCCAGAACTGGACAGCATACTCTAGGTGCGGCCGGACCAGAGTCTTGTAGAGTGGGAGAATTATCGTTTTTATCTCTGGAGTTGATCCCCTTTTTAATGCATGCCAATATTCTGTTTGCTTTGTTAGCAGCAGCCTGGCATTGCATGCCATTGCTGAGCATATCATCTACTAGGACCCCCCAGAGGTTCTCCCCCCACGCCAGTGTATAGATTGCATTCATATTTTTGTCACCCAAATGCATTATTTTACATTTTTCTACATTGAACCTCATTTGCCATGTAGTTGCCCACCCCATTAGTTTGATGACACACAGGGCTTGAAAGACCCTGTTGACAAGAAATTGGAATTATTAAAAGCTTCCTTTTCCTTGGCGAGTTCAGCTATTCAGCCAGCTGTTGCAGAACTTTGTATTTGCCAGTCCGTAAAGGATCAGGTCAAACAGCCTGATAGGCCAACAAAGCGCTAAGGCCAGGGGCAAGCCGCAAGGTCAGGGCCAGAAAAGGCCCTTGGTCCAAAATTCTTCTAAACCCAGCACCAAGCCCTCCTCCTTTTTGAGGGGACGCCCCCACTCCATCGGGTGGGGGGGGGCTACTACACTTTGCGGACATTTGTAAAACAGTTCAGGACGAGTGGGTCACCTCAATTATATCTTACGGTTACGAGGAGTGCCCCCTCAGAGGTTTCTAAGATGGTGTTCCCTCGGATCCTCCAAAAAAACTTTATTGCTTCAGGCGCTACAACATCTAGTGCATCAAGGAGTGAGTGTAGAGGTTCCAGTATCCGAAAGGGGCACAGGGTTTTACTCAAACCTATTTAAGGTTGAGAAACCAAACTGGGACACTAGGCCCATTTTGGACCTAATATCCCTAAACAAGTATCTATTGATCCAGTCCTTTTGGATGGCGTCTGTCCACTCAGTAGTAACCTCACTCCAGAGGGGAGACTTTTTTTAGCCTCCATCGATGTAAAGGACTCGTACGTACCTATCTTTCAGCCTTATTAGAGGTTCCTACGTTTTGCAGTAGAGAACGTCATTTTCAGTTTGGCTCTACCCATTGGGCTTGCTACAGCTCCCTGGGTGTTCACAAAGGTCCTAGCACCAGTACTGGGTCTTTTTAAGGACCCAAGGGATCCTGGTGCTTGGGTATCTGGACGAGCTCCTGCTCAGTTAACTCAGTACAGGCTCTAGAACAGGGCATAATATACACAGTGAGGTATTCGAAAAGTTTAGGCTGGATCATAAATGCCAGTGTCAGCCTTGAGACCAGCTCAAAGTCTAAAATATTTAGGTCTGATTCTAAACACGGTCCAAGCAAGAGTATTCTTGCCACCCGTAAGGATCTGTGCCGTGAAGATCAGGTGGGTCATAAGGGGCACCAGACAACCCTCCATTAGGCTCTGTATGAGCCTTCTAGGGAGGATGGTATCCTCCTTCGTGGTAGTGTCCTATGCCCGATTCCATTCCAGGCCTTTTTCATCAAGACATCTTGGCTTGGAACAGAGGAAGAAAAGCCCTGGATTTTCCATTGTGCTTATCTCCTTAGGCCTGCTTAAGCCTAAACTGGTGGTTGCAGGATCAGAACCTGCAAAAGGGAAAATCCTTTCTCCCGGTAACTTGGAGTACTGACTTACAGATGCCAGTTTCTCTCAGGCTTGGGAGCGACCCTAGATGGGCTCACAGCTCAGGAAAATGGTCAAGGACAGAGCAGACCCTGCCCATCAATGTCCTAGAATTACGGGCCGTACGTCTGGCCCTACGGTCCTGGATGGTGGAGCTTCAGGATTGCCCCCAGGGTTCAGTCTGACAATGCCACGGCAGTGGCCTATATAAACCACCAAGGCGGTACCAGGAGTCATTCAGCTCTGAAGGTGAACAACATACTAGCCTGGGTGGAGGAACATGTGCCAATATCGGCAGTCCATATCCTGGGAGTAGAGAACTGGAAGGCAGATTATCTCAGCAACCAGCAGATCTGCCCGGGGAAATGGTCCATACGCTCAGGTGTTCCAGGAATTTTGCCAACGTTGGGGATGGCCAGAGGTCGACCTACTGGAATCCAGGTTCAACAAGCTACAGCAGTTTGTGTCCCGAACAAGAGATCCTCTGGCATTTGGAGCAGATGCTCTGATGGTTCCATGGAGCCAGTACTCCCTGGTTTATGCTTCCTCCCCCCCCCCCGATCCCTCTCCTTTCACATTTGTTGTGCAGGATTCGGAGAGAGGGTTCCTGTCATTCTGGTGGCACCAGCCTGGCCCAGAAGGCCCTGGTTCCTGGAGATTGTGAGACTGACAATAGATGGGCCATGAATGCTTCCACGTCGCCCTGATCTACTGTCTCAAGGCCCTATATTCCACCCCAATTTACAGTCTCTAAATTTAACAGCATGGCTATTGAAGCCAGGGTGTTAAAGGACTGTGGCATCTTGGGACCAGTGGTGTCTACTGAATGCTAGAAAAACTGTCACTAGGAAGATTTATCGTAAGGTCTGGAAGACTTGTATTGCTTGGTGTGAAGCCAGAAAAAGGCATCTTTGGAAATGTATGGTTGGGGGAATTTATTTTTTTCCAGTCAGCTGTGGAAATCAAATTTGGCTTTAAGTACAATCAGAGGCCCAAGTTTCAGCCCTACCAGTATTCTTCCAAAGGCCTTTAGCCTCCCATTCACTGATCCAAACCCTTATGCAAGGGACAACTCGCTTGCTTTCCCCCACCATTGGGTCACCTGAACTTGGTGTTGTCTGTGTTTACAGAAACAACCATTTGAACCTATCAAGGAAGATCCATTAGACTTGCTGTCACGCAAGCTAGCCTTCCTGATGGCTATCCCCTCAGTTAGAAGGGTGTTGGAGTTGGCGCGGCCCTGTCATGCGGGGAACTGTACTTGATCCTTCACCATGACAGTCGTGTTACGACCTGTTCCATCCTTTTTGCCAAAAGTGGTGTCGGCATTTCATTTTAATCAGGACTTTATTTTGCCTTTATTTTTCTCATCCTCATTCGGCGGAAGAAACCTGCATTCTTTGGATGTTGTCTGGGTAGTCAAGGTTTATTTGTCTAGATCTGCAGAGATCCGACTATCAGACTTGTTTTGCCAAGAGGATCCAAGACTGGGCAGGCAGCTTCCATTGCCAATTGGGTCCGTCATTTGGTCATTCAGGCCTAGGGTCTGAAACTTAAAGCTCCTCCCTTTAGGGTGAGAGCTCATTCTACCAGGGGTGTAGGAACCTCCTGGTCTTTTTGCCATCAGGTATCTGTGGCTCAGATTTGTAAGGCTACCTGGTCTTCAGTGCATACATTCACAAAATTTTATCAAGTTGATGTTCGAGCAGCCGAGGATTCGGCTTTCGGCCACAGTGTACTGCGGGCTGCCGTATAAGTTCTGATGGCTATTTGGCAGGGTGTCTCCCTCCCCTCAGGGCTATTGCTCTGGTATGTCCCAGCAGGTAATGACTATTAGCCTGACTGTGTCCCATGATGTACTCAAAGAAAAGGATTTTACAGGTAAGTGACGTAAAAATCCTATTTTTAAACGTCGCCTATGGAGATTTTTAAGTGTAAAAGTTTGTCGCTATTCCACAAGAGGGCGCAATTTTGAAGCATGAAATGTTGGTTATCAATTTACTCAGCGTAAAATCTTTCACAATATAAAAGTAAAGTTGGCCCAAATTTTTGAATTTAAAAAAAGTGTATTTTTCCCAAAAGTGCGCTTGTAACACCGCTGCGCAAATGCGGTGTGACAGTATTGCAACAACCGCCATTTTATTCTCTAGGGTGTTAGATCCCCCAAACATACATATATATTTTTTTTTTCTAAGTAATTTTGTAGCAAAAAAAAGTAACTTTTTAAACAAATCTCAGAGGCTTGGTCCTTAAATGGTTTAGTACCTTGCTTCTGCAGTGCTGATGTAACCTTTCCCTGTTGGCATCTGCAGGGAAAAATGGAGTGGCGACTTCACTCCACCTCTCCTACCCAGACAGTCTGGAAGCTTTGTATTCGTTCACAGAATACATAGCTGCCTATGAATGGCTGGGCACTGCTCAGACTGACTTTTATATTTTGTTCCAGGTGTGAGATGGGAAGTCTGTCTCACAGCCGGACCCTGGCACTGTGTACTGTATGTAGTTGAAGCTACATGCAATACATACAGTGCTTAGAGTGCACTTAGTGAAGGAAATGGTCTGTTTGGACCAGCTTGGTCCAAATTAATTCAGATTATGTAAGCTGTAGTTGGCATTGAAGGAGGGATAAAAGATTAATTCTGCTGCGTAGAAGTCTTTACGGCCCGACGTGCCACGTAAACCCTTCTAAAATGGTCTGGCCGCTGTGGCCTGACTTGCATTATGGGTTAACCAGTCACCCAATCAATGGTAACCTACAGCATTTTGATAGACTGCAAGACCTTTTATTTAAGGAAATCACTATTGAGAGAAATGTTTGCCACTGCTAGCCTTGGCTTCTGAAAATCGTAGTTGCTTGTCTGTCATGTTGATCCAGCGTCTTCAATGTGGAGTCCCTGACCAGACAAAGTGTAGATTGGGAATTATGATTTCAGTCTTTTCTAGTCTGCTTGTTCTGGGTCAGTGACTCAGAAAATAACCAGAGGTAATACAGGTTGTTGCACATAAGTGGCAGCCATGCCATTTTCTCTCAGCACAGATTACCTCTGACCATTACCTCTTGTAACAGCTGTGTTCTGAAATGAACATAAAACCTCTAAAACTGCAATAATATCTCTACTGTGAGATATAGCACAGTCCCAAGTCAGAAATTCAGTTGCGCTTAAAATATTGAATTGGACACCAGTGGTAAAGTAGTCCCAATATGGTAAAAAGGTTCTTTGATGGCATCCGCACCATCTGCCAACCTTTTTTAGTTAAGTGATCCAGTGACATTCACCTCTACCATAGGCAAAATGTTTGCTTACCAGATTGCACAGACCTATCACAGAAGGTCAGTGACTCCATACCAAGCCATGTCCTTTAAACGTCCCTGAAACCTCTTGGGCATGTAGAATCCCCATCCAGGTAGTGATATCACCAATGGTCCCCAAAATATAAAAGGCTCGCCATAGTATAAAAAAACTTATAAACTTTATTATAGGGATAAAATATTGCACTTACAGCGTGAAGAACATGTAATCTAATTCGAATCACGGTGGCGTCAGCACGTTGCTCTAAACTAGGGTGGGGGGGGACGGACCATGGTTACTTTCTAGCAGGTGTTAAAATGTAATAACTTCCTAGCAAACACGCTTAGGCTGACTTATATTGACTGAGTGGATGCTTGGATCCTGTAGATGTTCAGTTCTTGTCTATACCTTGGACGCTTTGTACCTAAAGAATGTGGGTGTCTGCTTGCATCTTTTCCTTTTGGCATTTGTTAACACTTCTAATGCGGTAGCTGAAACATTTTTTGCAGACTCCTAATCCTACTGCCAGCGAATTTATTCCCAAAGGAGGATCAACGTCACGATTGAGTAACATGTCCCAGTCCAACATGTCTGCCTTCTCCCAAGCGCTGTTCTCCCACCCCTCTATGGGAGGTCCTACTTCAGCTGCTCTGGCTCCAGGTAAAAAAATACTGGTTTTATAAGAATCAGGTTGGCGTAACAACGCTTTTAAGCCAATCTATTCCTGATATGTCTGCTGTACCATGTACTTGTATGAAAAAGTATCCTGTTTGTGTGAAATCCCTGGTGTTCCTGCCAGTCCCTCTGCTTTCCTGTTACTAACTGACCACGCTAAGCAGGAGAGGACCCCACCATGGTCAGTTCTCTAGCTATGCTGGGAACTCCAATGATCAGACTTGCCCTGACACGCCCCACCTGTACAGCCTTTCACTATGCAGATCAAGATCAGTTTTATGCAGCTCAGAACAGAGGAAATGTGATCCCTTATAAGGAGGGAGGGGGAGGTGTATTTTTGATCTATAAACAGATGTTTTGCCTTTAATTTCTATTAAACTTAATCACTAGCTACTTCCGGGCCACACATATACTGCGATGGGGCGACCCGGCTGCACAAAATGTACCTGTGTTCGACCTCCAGGTCTGGGGGTGTGCGCTGCCTGTCCAGTCACAGCGGGAGCCAATCAGCGGGTCACCTGCGATCGTTCGGAGGAGAGACAGAATGCCTGCCTATCGGACAGAGGGAGTGAGATCTTGTGTTCCTGCTAATTGGGAGCACAGATGCCTCTCTTCCTGCAGTCAGTCCATCTCCCCCCCCCCCCCCCCTTTACACAGAAAGCATGCCAAGGAAACACGCTTAACCCTTTGATTGCCCCTGATAACCCCTTCCTTGCCAGTGTCGATTATACAGTGACCATGCTTTGTTTTTGTTTGTAGCACTGGTCCACTTTGTCCACCGCAATGTCGCAGTCCTGCTAAAAATCGCTGTTCGCCACCGTTACTAGTAAAAGTGCCATTAAAAATATCCCATAGTTTGTAGACGCGCTAACTTTTGCGCAAACCAATCGATGTATACTAATTGGGATATTTATTTTTTTATTTTTTTTTAACAAAATGTAGCAGAACACATATTGGCCTAAATTGATGAAATTTGATTTTTTTTAAAAAATTTTAAAATTTTTTTTTTTTTTTTTTTTTTTTTTTTTTTACTTTTACTGGGCGTGTTTTATAGCAGAAAGTGTGTTTTTGTTTTTGTTTTTCAAAATTGTCTTTTTAATTGTTTATAGCGCAAAAAATAAACTGCAGAGGTGATCAAATAACACCAAAAAGACATCAATATTTGGGTACAACTCGCACGACCGCAATTGTCAGTTAAAGTAACAGTGCCGTATCGCAAAATTGCCTGGTCATTAAGGGGGTAAAACCTTAGCTTGTGGAGAATATACACGTGTTCAAAAGCTTGGCATCACTAAAACTATTTTTTTTTTTTTTTTTGCTTTGCTGCTGCTGCAAAAAATAAAAATCATTTGAATAAATTGTCCTACCTCATTCAGAAAGTAGTGTGTAAGCCAGAACTTATTTTTTATTTTTTTTTTGATAAAGGCATGGAAGTGTTGAGACAGGGTCATTCTGGCAAAACAAATGAACATCAGTGGAACAAGAAGTGATGTGCAATCAAACATTTTAGTTGTCGTCCAAACTAGTATAGAGGGGGACATATTCCATTATGGACACCTGTTAAAATCTCTCCCAAAAGACATATTTGCCGCTTTATTTTCCTGTTTTATGGATGGGACACATAGCATTTCCACAAGTTGACTGTAGCTTTTAACAGTAAAAAGAACATATGAGATATGGGACTTTAAAGGTACAAAACAACAATGTAAAAAATGCATACTAATTTTATTAAATGAACTACATCAAAAACAATATGCAGTATACTCATGACAATGGATGTGTGTAAGGCATCCTATAAATGACAATTTACTGTAGTCACATTTAGGTTTTCCTTCAGGAAAGAACGTGAAGGTTCTTTAAATATTGAGACTTATAATTCGACAACTTTAGTTGTGCAATGGAAAAAATACTAATTCATACATTAGATATCAAAAAATGTCCTTATGTATATTAACTCTTGCCTCCCCCGGGTGGAAGGCAAGAGATAATATATTAAGAACAACTTTATTAATGCATGCTGCAAAAAAGGGAAATAACGCTGCTCTTTTTCTATCAATAGATGGCGAAAAGGCTTTTGACTAGATTGGGACTTTGTCACGGACATTGCATAGATTTGGTATATGTCTGCGAATGTTGAGGTGGATAGATGCTCTGTACTCAACTCCTACAGCCAAAATTCAAGTTAATGGAACCCTGTATGAGACCTTTTGGTGGTTTTAATGGTACACGACAGGGCTGCCCACTTTCGCCTCTACTTTTCATGTTCTCCCTGGAACCCCTTTTAGCCTCTAAGAGCTAATCATAATATTGGGGGTTTAGGAGTTGTGGGACAGGAACATAAAATATCCGTGTTTGCGGACAATGTTATGTTATACATAACAAACCCCATACCAACACTCCCAGATATTTTGACAGAATTTAATAAATATGGGGGTGTTTCAACCTTAAGATATCTAGTATATCAGTCTTCTCCATATCTCGGTCCCCCCCAGAGGAAGGTAGGGATTCTATATCCCTTTAAGTGGAGGAAGAGTGGATTGAAATATTTGGGCGTGTTTCTGTCAACATTAACAGTGGATGTATATCAGGATAACTACCTGCCCCTGCTGAATAAAATTAAACAAGAGTTGAAAGGTTATCCTGTTCATAGCGTGATTAAAATTATCCTCCCAAAAGCCTTGTATATCTTTCAGTGTCTCCCGATTAACATTTCCATTGCTTACTTTAAAACTCTTAGATTAATATTACAAGGGTTTATATGGAATAATAGAGGGAATCGTATTGTTCGTATGCTAAAATTAGGTTTATGGAAAAAGTAATACAGATGCAAAATAACTAAAATAAAATGTACCAATATTTGGAAGAGCTCACTGGAATTTGGACAAACTGAGATTTACGTTAATTTTATGGGGAACAACTAGGTTCCTCATCCCTTTCCCCCCACTGTGGTGTTTCTCTCTCCCCCCCCCCCTTCCTCTCTTGTATTAAAAGGAATTGCTTATAGAATTGAAGATAAAGGGTTTGTATATCACTAGAAATAAAGTAATGGGGTGTTTTTTGACCGTTCTGATCCGCCTGTCAGTTTTTTCAGGCGGATCTGAACGGTCCCTCCATATAGCTCTATGGAGTGTCAGATGTCAGCGGTGACATGTCCGCTGACATCCGATCCGCCCTGCAAAATCTAGACGGATGTCCTATTTTCCATTCCATCCGTCTGGCGGATCGGATGAAAACTGGCAGGCGGTCCGTAATCATCCCCCCCCATAGGGGAGAGTGGACTTTCTGACAGGTCCGTCCCTGCACAGAGTGCAGAGACTGACTTGTCGTCGGCCAGCTCAGCGGGTATCAACGGAGCGATCCCTGCTGAGTAGTAGAAACTTGACAGCCCCATGTGAAAGGGGCTATATAATGACTGGTTTTATGTATCTTATTTTTGTAGTTATGTATGTTAGTTTGTGTGGTATGTATAATAATTGAAAACCGATCTCAAAAATGTCCTATATAAATCTATGGCTGCACTTGAAAGAGAGGCAAGAGACATTCTCTAAAATAAAAACCAGAGGGCCCTACCTCATGTTGAGTCTAGAGGCCCAGACAAAATTGTATTAAGATGAGAAATCCAACCAAGTACCGCATCCACAATCCAAACCCCTCCAAATAATGCCAGAGGGGGAAATGGTAATATGTTGTCAACCAGTTAAAATATCCTGCTGATTAAACATATGTAGTTTTGTATTGATGCACCATAATTATAAAAAAATAATCAAAGGAAAAATTTCCATGGCCAGGATATATTTATAGTGAAACTCGCTTGGAAAAATTTATCTGGAAGTATATGCTGCTCAGGCGTGTTCGCAAGCCTCACGTGCAGAGCCCGCCAGAAAGTCGGCACTGTGGAGCGCTAATCGCAAGCAGTGAGACATTTCCCGATGCGCGGCTGCAGAGATCAGGAAATGTCTCACTGCTTGTGATTTATCCCTTGAACTCCACCCACCGTATTTGGACAGACCATCGCCCCAAGCACCAAAGTCAAAAGTCTTGGAGTCATTTTTGACTCAGAAATGTCAATGGATGCACAAATTGCATCAGTCAGCGGATCTCACCACCTTCGCCTGCTACGCAGACTCGTCCCCTTCATTCCTAAAGAGGACAAAGCAGCAGCAGTTGGAACCATCATTAACTCCCGACTCGACTACGCAAACTCCCTCTATGCCGGACTACCTAAATACCAGATTGCACGTCTACAACTCATCCAAAACACCGCAGCAAGACTGATAACAGGAAAAAAACATTGGGAACCCATTTCCCCATCCCTGAGGAGCCTACATTGGCTAACCATAAAGGATCGGATCACATTCAAGACCCTCTGCCTCACCCACAAATGCCTACATGGAAACGCACCTAAATATCCATGCGAGAAAATAAAACGCTACGTAACCTATCGCAGTCTTCGATCAACCCACCAAAACCTACTCCACGTTTACAAATCAAGGGGGAGGGGGGGGGGGGGTGGATGAAGATTTGCAGTCCAAGGACCACTGCTATGGAACACTCTACCGACCAACGTATGGAAGAGGACCATCAGGCCTTCAGGAAAAAACTCAAGACCTACCTCTTCTAGCATGCTGGACCAACAGGATGGACCAAGCGCCTTGAGGCGATCCAGTTAGCATTTGCAGCGCTATACAAGTAATTCATTCATTAGCACTCTGCAGTGCCAACTTCCTGGTGGGCTCTGCACATGCAGCTTGCGAACATGCCTGAGCTCATCCTTGGCTACTAAATTGGAAGCCTCTACTGCCCAGAGGAAAACGGGGATTGAATCACCCAAGGTGAGATACTAAATGAGAAAACAAAAAGGAACCTTGGTATAGAATAGACACAGAGCATTCACTTAGGGCTTGATATCCATAATCCCAAAAAGTACTTCCCTCAATATTGATGGTAAACAAAGCCCATCAATCTATTGGGGCACAAGTTCCCTCAGAACAAAAAAGGAACAACGGAAAATGGCGAACCTCACTCATTGATCGATGCCTGTGTGTATATATAAAAAAATATCCCACTACTAGAAGTATCCATTACCAGTATTTGTTTAAAAGGGAAAGTGTATTACTCCATCCTCACCAATACCGGTTTTCCTATACTGTTGAACGTGAGGCTTCCAATGATCCCAAGAATATGGCCACTGCCGCGTGGTTCCTTAAACACACCTCCCTGTTGCGTCAGTGTCGCGCCATGACGCACAGCGGATGAAGAAAAAGTGGCCAAGCAGCACAGCGTACCCAGATGTCCGGCGCCCGCCTGCAAACCAAGGCACACGCGTCACACCCTCCGAACGCTGTTTGTGTGTAAGGAGATCAGGGACATGCATGCGGACCTACATGGATGTTAAATTGGGAGCAGCGACTGTTCGTGCAGTTGCTACATCCCAAATTACATCAATGGGACTGCTTGCACGGAACACCTATGCATCCCTGTACAGGTAAGCTTTATATGCCCCGTGTGAACAAGGCCTTAGGCCCCTTTCACACAAGCACACCGATCGGGTCTGCCTGTCCGTTTTTCAGACAGGCCCAATTGGACCACCCTTTTGTTCTCTATGGAGAGACTGATGTAAATGGACTTGTGTCCGTTTACACACGCTTGCATCTGATCCAGTCTGCTAAAAACAGACTGATGGGCATTCCATTCCCCATCCATCTACCAGATCGGATGGCATCCCATGGAAATGGACAGGCAGTCTGTTTCCATCCAACCGTCCCATAGAGAATGGCGAGCTGTCATCCGCCTGCTCAGCGGGGATCAACAGACCGTCCCCCCTCTGAGCAGGTAGATCTGCTTGACAGTCCGCTCCATGTGAAAGGGGTCTTACCAAGCGGCCGGTCCATTAGGGGCACTGAGATTTGGCTTGAGAAAGGTTGGGCTTGGGCGCATAGCATTGCACTAAATATATATAAAGAAAAGTGCAGCGCTGGATATAAACAAACATTAAATAAAAAAACCACAGTGCACAATGATTCACTAGTGGTAAAATCAAATCAAAATAGTACATATTGTCCATGCATATTCCGATATAGTAACAAACTGGGGTGTTGGATTAAATGCGCGGCTATCCCCACCGCAAAACTTTTATCACACTAAAATATATTGTGCTTAATATTCATATAGTGTCCATAAATACACATAAGTGAGTCCCTGTTTGCGTAAATCCATGACTTCCACCGCAATAGACCCGTCACTATAGGAAGATTAAAGGCTTACCAGACAGCCCTTAATAAAAGGCATGAAAAACCTCCACTTTTGTTGTTGTCCCTTCAGTGAGTGGGTCTCGTCCGGGAAGTGATGAATAAGTGACAGCAGACGGTCATCAATGGAAAGAGTTCACTCACAGCGATAATGAATATCCAAAAAAAGAAATGCTCCAATAGTGTAAAGGTTTGACTCTCCTTTATTAAAATTTGCCATACAGGCATCCATATTAACAAGTTCCTTGCAAGGAGTTAAAAAACCCCCCCGACAGATATCGAAAGTCCGCGCATGCGCAGTACGTGCGTGTTAAACCCCCCCCCCCCACACACACACCCCTGAAAGCTGCCAATTGTGGCACCGGAGGTGGAGAGGAGACAAATGAGTGGAAGTTCCACTTTTGGGTGGAGCTCCACTTTTTAATATACAAGGTCTATCGCAGCCTGAGATCACCCGCTCTGTCAATTTGCTGATGTTTAGTAACGATCCCCGCTCTGCACATATGGGCTCTGAGACCGCGTTGATGGGATCTGAGACTGCACTGATATTGAAGTTTATTGGGATTTCCATACATTAGAGGGTTCCACCATTGTGTACTTGATTAGTAAGTTAGTGCTGCGTTTTTTATTTTTTTTGTTTTTTTCTCTCTCCACATGCCGACATTTACTTGTGCCACATGCTAATGTAAAGCATTCTGTCCCGGCTCTTTCTGTGGTATGGATAGGGATGTTCTCGTACATACCAGCACTGATTACTATTAGAAAGATCTCAGTACAGTGTGCATAATGTGATTATGGGCATGTATCTACAATTCAGTAATGATTACATAAAGCAAGTAAACATATTGCCCTTATCTCCTGTTGTGGATGGAGGGGAGAGAACAGACATGCTTTGCATTTATAAGACTGTAACCTATCCTGTGTTACTGAGCAGTGTGGCTTCAGAATGAGGTGTGATTTTATGTTCAAGTGGGCTTGTTCACTTAACATTTACAGGCCTAGTGTACTCTCCCACATTCACTCGAATCCCAAAGATTCATGGGAAATGTAGTTAGGGGAGAGAGGATATGATGTAATTGACATTCATACCTATATCTACATCTCTCATATGATCTATGGAGATCATGGTGTACCCTTAATCCTTTATGCCTGGTTTATTGTGATTCTGGTAAGGTGCAGTGCCTTATCGGCGTGATGTGGTACACAAGGTGGATGGAATACTCTATAGGGTCTTGCACTTAATGTCCAATTGTTACATGCCACACTTTTTTTTTTTTTTTTTTTTTTTATAATTTTTTTTGGGGGGGGGGGGGGGATTCTACCATCTGAGTGCCACCCTAAGGAGTCTGGATGCTTAATTATTGATGCATCTCTTAATGGTGAGTAAGAGTAGATATCTCAGAGGATGGGTGTGGTGGAGATGCATAGTGTGCGCAGCACTGTCCCTATTATGTGAGCACACCAATTTTTATTTTTTTTTCTTTATATGAACTTTATTTCGGCATATAATGAACATCTTATAAGAGGATCAAATATGACAGTTTGTAAGCACTGGTTGTGACTGCTATGTCTGTCAGTACCACCATCCTATCCACCATGTCTTCAGTTTCCACTTTGCTGACCTTGCATTTGTCATCCACTTCTGATATAACTCCTAGGTGTGCGGCTGCATTCTAACCTCATGCAGATGCCAGGGATGTGTAAGCACTAACTTCAAAGTTGCGAGAGTGAGGGGGAAAAAAGGCTCGCCTAGCAATTTATAAATAAAATATAGCGCCAAAAATATTTTAAACCATAAATAAAGCAATCATAATTGCAGAAACTTCATAAAGCATACCAGGTATCAAAACAGGATTTGATTGACAGCAGTGGGAGCCAATGGCTCTTGCTGCTAGCAGTCTGTCCCATGAGGAGAGACAGCAGCTGGAGCCGCTGGGCTCGTGCACATTATCTGATCTGGGCTCTGGTAGGAAGGGAGGAGGGGCAGCTGCAGGACAGGTTTTTCGCCTTAATGCATTAAGGTGAAAAACCTTGAGACTTTACAATCACTTTAATTTTTTTAAATTAAAGTGACTGCGCAGAGCCGTTAAGTATAACCTGTTCTAATTTTTTCTGGACGAAAAAAAATTTAGTATAACTTTAAAACCCCTTTAACACTGGGACGTTTTTCAGGCGCTTTAGCGTTAAAAAAAAGTGCCTGAAAGAAGCCTCATCTGCAATCCCAATGTGAAAGCCCAAGCCCTTTCACACTGCCAGCGCCCGAAAAACGCTGGTTAAGCGCTGCTTAGGACCGCTTTCACACTGGGGCGTTTTTCGTGCGCTGGCGGTGTGAAAGGGCTCGGGCCATCGGCACACCCAGCCCGGTGGCAAAAACATAAACGCTGCAAAGAAGCTGTTTGCAGGACTTTTTTTTTTTTTTTTTGACGCCCTGCCAGCGCAGCGCCCCAGTGTGAAAGCACTCAGGCTTTCACATTGGGATTGCAGATGAGGCTTCTTTCAGGCGCTTTACAGGTGCTTTTTTAACGCTAAAGCGCCTGAAAAATGCCTGAAACGCCCCAGTGTGAAAGGGATCTAATGCATAGAATGCATTAAGATAAAAACCTTCTGCCTTTACAACAGCTTTAATGAATGAGTGACTTGTATAGCGCTACCTATGTGAACTGAATCGCCTCGGGGTGCTTTTTTAACCTACCAGCATGTCTTTGGAGTGTGGGAGGAAACCGGAGGAAACCCGCACAGGGAGAACATGCAAACTCCAGGCAGGTAGTGCCGTGGTCGGGATTTGAACCAGTGACCCTATTGCTGCTAGGTGAGAGTGCTATCCACTACACCACTGTGCTGCCTAATTTGCTGACTCAGAGCTCCAGGTTTCCCTGGCACTTGGACCCCTTTCACACCAAGGTGTTTTTGCAGTGTTTTAGCGCTAAAAACGCTATTAAACGCTCCCCATGCATCTCAATGGACCCTTTCACACTGAGGCGTTGCGCTGGAGGGGCGTTGAGAAAAGTCCTGCAAGCAGCAACTTTGGAGAAGCTTTTGGGCGTTGAAAAAAGCGCTTCAAAAACGCCCCTCTCCATTGAAATGAATTGAAAACGCTCTAAACGCCTGAATAGCGCCTATAATCCGCCCTGAGCTGTAGAAAATTCACACGATCTCACAAAGGGTAAACATGCAAGCAGAAAAGAGCATCTACAACAACAGGACTGAACTTGTGGGAAGGTCAGAATGATTAAACAGACCATCAAAGTGGCAAAAAAACAAAATTAAATGCCAAAAAAAAAATTGATCACAGAAAAACTAAGATTTGAAGTAAAACAAAACACTGCTTGTTACTTTACAAGACACTGCTTATTTTACATGATATCACAAAGGATAAACATGCAAGCACAAAGATAGCTTCAATAACGCTTAAATCGTTAAAACGCCTGCAGCGTTGTGTTAATTTTACCGCTAACGCCCCTAAAACGCGGTAATAACGCTAAGGCGTTTTTGAAGCGCCTTGGTGTGAAAGGGGTCTTAAATTGGTTTGGTCCAGCTTGGACCAAACTAATTTGTATGCTAGGATAGACTAGCCACTGCTCAGTCTAGAATATACAGTAGCAGCTTGTGGTAATCGTCTCTTGTTCAAGCCAAATGTGGCTTTTGATATCTTTAGAGGCTCACCCCCCCCCCCCCAAGAAGTGATATTTTAGTTTGTCTTTCGTGCCAACTGGGCAATCTCCTTGATGTGATTCCTGTACCTAGTTGCCTTCTGGATAATACACTCGACGTTTTGGAGCTCTGGCTACAGTAGGTTTGCAGACCCAAAAACTCCAATGCAAACTTACAAATTTCCCAAATGATATGAACTGCAATGAAGTACTGTACGCCATGTTCTCACTTCAGGTGCGTTTTTGTTTTCCAAATCTCAAAATAACTTTGAACATCTTGTTTTCATGTTTTGTTTTTGTTTTACGTGAGCTAAACCCTCACTTCTCCTTTTTTTTTTTGGGGCTTGCCGTGACATTTTGGTAAATGAAAGTGGTTTAAGAAGTGAAAGCTATGCTGTGTTTTGGTGATATTAGCCAGTCTGTTGAAGCTTTAGGTGCTTTTTGAGCCTTGTGTTCATATCTTGGGGTTTCATGCTAATTTCAAAGTGATATGTGATTTATGATCATTATACTATATTACACATGTGAGTTTGAAAATGCATGTCTGCACTTGAGCAATGTAAACCCCCCCCAAAAAGAGTGGCCACTTCCTAAGGCATGGCAGTATAGAAGCCAGTCTAATCTTGGCTTAAATCTGATTTTCAACTTCAGAGGAATTTGATATTGTGGGACGAAAAAAAAAGCGGCAAACGGTGGGTTGAACAAAAAGAAAAATCGGGTTCCCATCAAGAACATTCGATGTGGATGGGGGAATTCTTCCCTCTGTGGTAATGTTGTATTCTGACAGCAGAGAAACTTCCCCACCATCAGAACATACTGATCAGTGTTTCTGGCTATAGCTAGTGGCACTGATCGTTCGAAAATAAAAAAAAAAACCCTACAGGCTGCTTTGTACACAACTTGATTTGACGTGTACAACCAGCCTGCTCATACATGGATCGAAATTCAGCCTTTTTCCTTCTGAACCAGCCAAATTTTGAACCGTGTATGGCTGGTTTTAGCATCTGAAGCTGGAAATTCTGGTGTAGGCCACAACAGTGATAGGAACAGCGAGTGAATACTAGCATGGTGAGAATGAGTGTTCGATGGCATTGTCTAAAGAGAAAAATCCTCCATTGCTATTATGCTTACTATTTTTTGTTACGTTTCCTTTGCCGTTCTGCACAGAGTGGGAGATGGGACTTTGAGCCGTTTAACACATTGACGCAGGTGACACTCTTCCTGCAAGCTGGCAAAATCTTTTCTTGTGCAAAAAAGCCCTGGTTAGTAAGCCATGCAGAGACTGGTTTTAACACCATTTTGTTAAAGTGCAAAAGCCATAAAATGAGTGTAAATAAAACTGTTTTTAAATTTGCAGCACTAATCCGTTAATGTCTATATCTAGTAAAAGTTCTGTTTCTGCTCCATCGTGCTTACAAGCAAACTAATGCCAAACTTTTTTTTTTTTTTTGTACTAACTTGTTTGCTGTCCCATATTTGCATTGTTGCATAACATAGCCCTAGGTTCTTGTTTTAATGCAATATGGAGAAGTACTAAATTCAGTCTTAAGCAGACCATAGATGGATTGAAATTCCTCCAATTCAGGAGGAACCAGCTGAATTTCAATCTGTCTGTTTATAGGCAGGCTGGTTGTACTGAAGTTGATTAATCTGTCGACTTCTTCTGTACAAACCACCCTGTCATGTTCGTTCTACCCATTAATTGCCTGCGGCCATAGCTAGCAGCAGTGATCATTTTATTCTGCTGGTGTGGAGGGCTCCCTACTGGCAGAACACAATAGCACTGCAGGCGGGAATTCCCCCATCAACACTGACTCTTTTGATGGGGCAATTAGGACATTTTCTTTTCTTCAACCACATCTAAGGCCTGCCCTACCAATGGCACAGATTATCTTGTTTCTCTGAAGTGTTCATTGTTTTCAGTTGCACTTTATTGGTAGTTGTGCATTGAGAAAGAAACGGTAAAGAACCATTGTTGCCCATTGTGTAGCCTCCTTATGTAAAGAATGACGGGTAACAAATTTAATGAATCTTGGGCCCCTTTCACATGGACAGGCCGATCGGGTACGTCTAAAAAACTGACAGGCAGACCCAATCAGACCATCCATTGCTCTTTATGGAGTGATAGATGTAACGACGTGTTCATTTAAACCCACCGACATCTGATCCTATCTGCTAAAAACAACCCCCATCCCAAAGCACCTTCTCCCCATGTTGAGGACAAGGGCCTCTTCCCGACAAGCCTGGCCGGTGGTTGTCGGGCTCTGCATGCGGGGGTCTTATTGAAATTTGGAAGCCCTCTTTAACAAGGGGGGCCCCAGACCCCCCCCCCCCCACCTGTGAGTATGGGGTTCGTTGTACATGCATTAGATCACGCGCCTTCCTCCTCTTCTCACTCGGCATTCTTTGGACCACTCCTGGTCAGGTTAAGGCAGCGGGACACACATGGTCTTCCTATGCAACCTACCATCCGAAATTACTACCACTTTACATCAATATCGCCTACACGAGCGCTGGAGAAATTCTTTTTCTGTTCATATCTATACTTGATGCAAGAGTCCGTAGGAGGCGCGGTGTCTGTGCCCTTTATTCTGATCTATATGAGCTTATGTTTTGCTGTTTTCCCGGTCCATAGAATTCTCTCAGACGGTAAAGAAGAAATGTAAGGACCCTGAGAGGCCCCTTTTCCTAGACCCTTGGGAGAAGGTTTTCCTTCGAAGATGAGTCTAGGGTATGGAATAAGAAACCACGGGTAGATGCTGCATTCTTGCAGGTTTCCCGATGCACAGACCTAGCATTCAAGGACGTGGGGGTGCTGAAGGATGCGATGGATAAAAGGGCAGACTCCCTCTTGAAAAAGCGTGGGATTCCACATCAACCTGCCTCAAACCCCCTATGGCTTCCACAGTTGTCGCAGGGAACCTTGAATGCTGGGTAGAGAAGCTGAAAAGCCACGTAGAGGCAGGCACATCATGGAAAAATCTTTTGGAGTCCTTTCCATTGATACTGAAGGCAGTAAAGTACATGGCTGATGCATCTGCTGAATCGGTTAAGATGTCAGCAAGGTCGTCCGCGCAGGTGAATTCAGGTAGATGTGCTATCTGGCTAAAAACTTGGTCTGGTGACACAGCTTCCAAGATTAGGCTGTGCGGCTTAACTTTCTTGTGTGTTTTTTCTTTTTGGTCCGGGCCTTGAAACAGTCTTGGACAGGACAGCCGACAAGAAAAAGGCTTTCCCTTTCAAGAAGAAATGACCGATCAAAAAATTTTCGTGCTGTTCAACAGCCCCACAAAAATGGATCAAGCTGCTGGGTCTCCCAAAGGGGTAAGGTAAGAGTTCTCCTCAGATCTTCCCCATACCAGCCCCCTAAAAACAAATGAGTCTTACCCCAGTAGGGGGAAGATTGTCTGTCTGTCTGCCTTTCACCTGCAGTGGAACAAAACTACAAGCCTTTTTGTGAAAATTGTAATCTCCCAGGGTTACAGTCAGGAATTTTCAGCGCCACCCCCGAACAGATTGTATGTTGTGCTGCCAAGGGATCAGGAAAAAGCTTCTGCAATGATGAGCCTGCTGCAGGATCTGATTCAACAAATGATTATCCAGATCCCAAAATCAGGGAGGCTGAGGCTTTTATTCCCATATCTTCCTGGTGAAGAAGCCTTTGGGGGATCCTGAACAGATCGCTCCGCTACAAACCTTTCAGGATGGACACTATCCATTCAATCACGAAATTACTGACTCCAGACTGTTTCATGGCATCCCCAGATCTAGGGGATGCCTATTTACACGTCCTGATAACTCCGGCTTCATTTTTTTTTTTTTTTTCTTTCTAAGTTTGGCCCTCAACTTGGGACCTCAGTCTGGTATCTCCAATTCAGAGCTGTCGTTCGGACTTTCATCCTCCCCCAGAAGAATCTTTACAAAGATGGTGGCAGCTCTGGAACCTCTGAAGCTGAGAGGGATTTCAGCCAGCCCATATATGGACGACCTTTTTTTGGCAGACTCCGAACACGTCTTGACAAATCTCCAGATGTCTCAGGCTCGCCTCAAGGACTTAGGGTGGCTCTTGAATCTAGAAAAATCAAATCTAGAGCCCACGCAGGAGATGAAATTCCTGGGCTATACCATAAACTCGGCGCTTCAAGCTTTTATGCCACCAGAAGAGGGAGAAGATCCAATCTGCAGTGAGACAGGTTCAGACCAACCTCTGTCAGATCAGCCATGGAAGTCTTTTGGCCTTCTCACAGCATCAATTTTCTAGCTATTCAGTGTGCTTGATTACATTCCAGACCCCTCCAGATGAATATCTTACAAAGGTGGTCACACCAGGAGCTGCTAGAAAAACGGATCAAACTTGCCTCAAACGTAAAGCGGGCGCTCTGGTGGTGGAGGAATTCAACCAACCTGGCAAAAGTTCTTTCCCCTAGACAAACGTCTAAGACGCGAGTTCTTGGGGCTGGGGAGCCCACCTTGACAGTCAAACCTCTCAGGGGGCCTGGTCCAAAGCGGAAGCCCAAAAGTCCTCAAATTGGTGGGAACTGAAGGCGATCTTTCTCGGTCTCCTTGCTTTTGAACAAGTGGTAAGGGGACAAACTCGTTCAGGTTCTCGCAGACAATACAACTGCAGTAGCTTATTGAAACAATGAGGAACCAGGAGCAGAGGGCTCCTAGAGCTGGCCAGTCAGCTACTTACATGAGCAGAACAGAATGTGGCCTCGTTGTCAGCAGTCCATCTGAAGGGATTCCAGAATCTGCTAGCAGACCTACTAAGCAGGAGACTGGTGGAAGCAGTGAAGTCTAAAACAAGTGTTCTTTATGATCTCGGGAGCTCGGGGGCAACATCAAATAGACGTTTGCCAGCCAACAGAACTCAACAGTACAGAAGTTCTCTCTTCACCGAGAAGACTAGACAGTAGGCATAGATGTTCTCAGCCATCTGTGGCATTAACAGCTGTGCTACGATTTTTTTCCCCCCTTTCCCCTGATACCATTGGTTCTTAGGAAATTCAGGGAGGAAAATACCGATATGATCCTGGTCACTCCCTTCTGGCCAAAAAGCCCCTGGTTTGTGACACTACGATACCTGGCCACAACCTCCATGGAAGCTGCTGCCCAGAAAGGACCTGCTAACACAGGGGTTGGTGAACCATCTGGAAGCAGACCGACTACATCTAACTGCTTTGGTTTCTGAGCATGACCTCCTGAAAGCCAAGGGACAGTCTGATAAATTAGTGAAGACCCTACTTTCCAGTAGAAAAGAGATCACTCAAGACATATACCTGAAAGTTTGGAAAAAACAATTCCTGGTGCACTTCTGAGGCCCTCCAGATCAAGTTTAGTGTCCGTCTTAGAATTTTCTCCATGATGGCATTGAAAAGGGGCTGGCAGCCAGCACCCTGAAAACCCAGGTGGCGGCTCTATCAGTTTTTTGTTTAGAGGACTCTACCCAGAGAAGTCTTTCAAGTAGTGTGTGGTGGTTTTTTTTTTTTTTTTTTTTTTTTTTTTTTTTTTTTGTTTTGTTTTTTTCCCCAGTTGGGATTTGTCTGGCTTTTACAGGGAGCTCTGTTTTGAACCCTTACAGGAAGCATCCTTAAAGAACTTGGTTCTTAAAACAATTTTTCTGGTAGCCATCACATCGGCACAAAGTCGGCAAGCTTCAGGCCCTGGCAGTCATAACCTTTTCTGAAGGTCTTTTCAGACAGTGATCCTTCAAACAGACCCAGCGTTCCTACCCAAGGTTTCTTTGACCTTTCACCGCTCACAGGAAATGGTCCTGCCAATCTATTGTTTTTTTTTCTAACAGTCACTAAAGAGTTCAGAAGGTGATATTTTCGCTCACGTAAAGGGAAGAAAGCTTCCAAAGACACGCTGGGCAGATGGCTTGAATTGACATTCAGAGAGGCCTACAAGGCCAAGCTAGAAATGCCCCCCTCAGGTATTGCTGCTCCATTCTACGAGATCAATGGCAGTTTCCTGGGCCGAAAGAGCCAGTGCTATGCCTGAACAAATTTGCAAGGCTGCCCCTTGGTCCAACTACTCGTCATTTCTGACATAGGTTGGACTTGCTGTCTGCCGCAGATCAAGCCTTCGACAGGAAGGTAGTGCAGGCAGTGGTCTCACCCTAGGGGGTAAGTTTCTCGGTTGTCCTGAATGGCGATTTGAGAGACTTGGACTTACCGGTGACTGTATTTCTAAGCCTTTCAGGACAACCGCTACTTCCCTCCCTTTTATCTTAGAAGTGGTTTTAAGTGTCTATCATGGTGGTTTTCTGTGCTTTGTTTTTCCAGTATGTCGGAGACCATACAATAACTAAAGCCATGGTGGAAGAGGGATTTAAAGGCTGCATGTGTTTCCTGGAAAATGGGTGGAGCTGTGCTCTCTCCAAGGCTGTCCTGAAAGGCTCTTAGAAATACCGTCACCGGTAAGTCTAAGTCCCTTCTTTTGTTTTTTGTTTTTTGTTTGTTTTTGTAAAGCTAGCAAAAAAGTATACATTGGGACCTTAATTGGAGAGGTGCTCAGCTTCTGGTGGTGAGAGTTGCAGTGGTTTGCATCAACAGTGGGAGGGGCTTAAAGGGTCATATGCTTTAATAACACTCAAGTGAGTATATAACAGACCGTACAAACCTCAGTACACTTATCTTATTAAAATAAAACTGTTCTATTGCATATCCTTAACCACTTGCTGACCTGTGTATGTATGTACTCGATTGCGCAAACCATGCAATGCGCTCCCGGCCAGTGGCAGGTCCGGAGGACTGTCCCTCGGTGGCCCGCGATCGCAGTATAGAGGCAGAACTAGGATCTGTTTATGTAAAGGTGGATCCCTGTTCTGACAGGAGACCTCATGGAGATCTGCTGTTCCCAGTGATCTCTGGTGTTCCAGTGAGCCCAGCCCCAATACGGTTAGAACACACACAGGCAACAGTTAACCCTTTGATCGCCCCCTAGTGTTAACCACTTTCCTGCCAGTGTTTATACATTGGTGCTTTTTTTTTTCTCAAATTGTCGGGTTTTTGTTTTCATAGCGCAAAAAATAAAAACCGCAGAGGTGATCAAATACCACCAAAAAGTGCTATTTGTGGGAAATATATCAACTTTTGCTTGAATACAACGTTGCTCAACCGTGCAACTGTCAGTTAAAGCGACGTAGTGCTGTGTTGCAAAAAATGGCCAGTCATTAAGGGGGTAAATCCTTCTGGGATTGAAGTGGTTAAAGTGATATTGAAGTATTTTTTTTTAAATGACAAACATGTTATACTTGCTCTGTGTAATGGTTTTGCACAGAGAAGCCTGGATCCTCTTGAGTCCCTCGCCAGTGCTCCTGGCCCCTCCCTTCTGCCAGGTTTCCCCCACAGCAAGCAGCTTGCTATGGAGGCACTCAAGCAGGTGCACTTCCAAACCATGGCTGTGTTCATTCACACATGGAGCCGTGGCACACCCCGGCTCACTCAGTCTCCAGATTGGCTCATGGGCTGTGATAGCAGCGGGAGCCAATGGCTCCCACAGCTGCCAAAAGCCCATCAGGAGTGCGAGTCCCTGGAGAGTCAAGGCTCATGGAAATCACTGGATCGAGAGGGGAGGGGGTTCAGACAAGTATTAGGTGGCGCTGGGGGAGCTGCTGCACACAGGTTTTTAACCTTCATGTATAGAATGCATGAGGGTTGAGCCTTTACAACCACTTTAACAAAGAATGTGTTGTACTTGGAATGCAGTCGTCAGGAGTAAAATGTAAAATGCAGTGAGGGGAATTTATCAAAACTGGTGCAGTCAGAATCGAACAGCTGCACATGGCAACCAATCGGCTTCCAACTTCAGCTTGTTTAGCTTTTGAAAATGAGCTCATTGGGTGCCGTGCACAGCTGCTCCAGTTTGTCAGTTCTAGTTTATATCAATTCCCCTAAGGGCTCATTCAGACAGGTGCTGAGTCAGGTCCTGTATGCTGAGCCACTTTTTGCTGCATCTGCAGCCACCAGAGCTTCACCTATAGAAGTTGGTGCTCCACAATCCCTCTCATAGTCCAAGGCCTCCAGACATCTGCTGTCCTAGTCCAGGACCGCCATACATCCTCTCCCCTTATCTGGGACCTTCAGGCACCCACACACCTAGTCCAGTATCTCCCTTGAACCCCCCCCCCCTTCATCCAGGGGCCTTTTCCATACCTACCACCATTTCCTAGTCAGGGACTCCTGCACCCCTCCCCCTCTTAGTCCACAGCCTCCTTTACAGCCCCCCCCCCCCCCAATTCAGAGCCTCTGCTGCACTCTGTCCTCCTAATCCAGGTTCTTTGCCACACCAACCCCCCTTTCAAGTTTAGGGCCTCTGGTGTATTCCCCTCCTAGTCCAGGGCCTCCCCTGCACTCCCCCTCCCCTAAGTTGGTCTTTTTTGCACCAATCCTTTTCTAGTCCAGGGCCTCATCACCACAGTCCCCCAATCCTTTGCCATTCCAACCCTACCATCCCAGTCCAGGGCCTTCTGCATGCAAACCCCTCTCCTTGTCCTAATAAATGCCTTCCAGTTCCAGGAAGGCTCTCCCATATAATTGTACTGCAGCTGAGATGCCTCACTCGGAAAAGTTATGGGTTGTTTGGCTACTGGGCAGGACTAGGGAGACCCCACAGCACTCCACTGGGGGTGCTTCTGGCACCGGGTGCCTCTGCTCTAGGGTGTCACTGCAGCCGGTTCAAGTGTCATGGACAGGCAGCACCCACTGCATAGTTTGCCAAATTATCACTCTGCCCGGCCTTCCTATAGAAAAGCATTCCAGAGCGATGCTGCAGCTACTGTTTTCTTACCAACAAGGCAACCGTAGCTGAAGCGTTTCTCTAGAATGCCTTTCTATAGGGCGGGAGGAGCAGAGTGATTCAGCGCTAGTGTGGTCTCCCTCCTATTTGATTCTCCAGTATTTGGCAAACTATGCAGCAGGCGCTGCCTGTCCATTACACTTGATCTGGTGGCAGTGACACCCTTAGAGCAGTTTCCAGTGCGGGTGGATGCGCCCTTGCTGGACCAGGAGTTGACTGCAGAAACTACTTGGTTTGAATTTTATAATTTGATCTGAGCTTTCATTTCTGTAAAGGTCCCAAAACCTCTTCCAAGATGTTTGAAGGGCCTAGTTTACATGGGCATTTTGTCTTCATGTTTGTCATGTGTTTTATCAAGCGCTTGACAGGTTTGAACCTGCTAGCTACTATACCGCATGTTCACAATTTTATCTGGAATTGCTTAAAATCAACGTCGGCTTCTTGCACCAAA
The DNA here is from genome assembly GCA_037952925.1 of Lithobates clamitans. Taxonomy (NCBI): domain Eukaryota; kingdom Metazoa; phylum Chordata; class Amphibia; order Anura; family Ranidae; genus Lithobates; species Lithobates clamitans. The sequence goes on from JBBGZY010000390.1 coordinate 5,509,533, forward strand.
ATGTTCTACGAAAATTTAATTTTGCCAGTACCTGATGAACCAGCCGAAATTTCAATCTGTCTATGGCCAGCTTTACATATAAATATAATTGGTAATTTCTGTGGGTGTTCAGCTTTAAAGGATGTGCAATAAGTCTGGCCAGATGTGCCTGCAAACCCAGCTGTGTCATAGTCCCAGGAGAGCTATTTCTATATGTATTTTTGCACATAGCAGTTATGGCAGGCTTTTAGTGTCATGCCCTAAAACTGTCCTTTCGGTTCCATCTGTAATGGCAAGCCCTGGAAGTTTCCACTAGTGAGTGAAATGGTTTTCATTATTTAGGTTTTCTATGCTAATTTTGCAAATTATGACCATATGTGGGGTTTTTTTTCTTGACTCGGCAAGGTGTTTGAGAGGGTTTTTTTTACACCGTTTATGTTCGGTTTCCCAGCACAAATCATCCTATTGTATTGCATACACTATTTGCTCTTTAATGACCGTTTGCAACTATGTGTAATACCCTAAATCTGCTACATACAGCTAAATATTTGTTTTGACATTTTCTGGCCACTTTTTTGTAACCATTACATGCATACAATTCACTTTCACATAATGCACTTTTGAGAAAACACTAAACATTCATCTGAACCACACTAGAATATTTTAGATCATTTATTTTGAAGAACAGTGTTAAGTTTCATCGTTTAAAACCCTAAAGCATACAGTAGGTCTATATGTATTTTTGTTAATCACTTTATTTTTTTGATATTTTATACTGTGAAGGATTTTAATTTACTGGGACTCCAGTTTACTGTGTCACTGACTCTAGCCATGTCTTTGTCTTTTTTTAGGGATGTCGCTGTCTGCTGGGTCTTCCCCTCTCCATTCCCCTAAAATCACACCGCACACTTCTCCTGCCCCGCGACGGCGAAGTCACACACCCAACCCAGCTACTTACATGGTGCCGACTAGTGCCTCAACACCAGTTACTAACTCCGTTTCCCAGCCCCCATCTGCAGGACAGGTTATCCAGAAGGAGACTGTTGGGGGAACCACCTATTTCTACACAGACACCACTCCAGCACCACTCACCGGAATGGTATGTGCAAAGGAAAAATTATTTCAGATACATATTTTTTTTTCATTTTGTATTTTAAATTGTAGGGAAATATTTTGCTATAAGTTTGCTTGTCCGTAAGGGCAAGTTCACACCAGACTGCGTTGAGCAGCTTGTTCCTGTGATTCTTGATGTGAACTGGCCCTAAGGCTACTTTCACACAGTCGGACCGTTCAGGTCCGCCTGTCAGTTTTGACGGCGGACCTGAACAGGCGCTCCATGTTAGCCTATGGAGCGACGGATGTCAGCGGAGACATGTCCGCTGACAACTGACCCGGTCCGCTAAAAGCAGACTGATGGCCCTACGTTCAGATCCATCTCTATCGGATCAATGAGATCTGATAAAAGGACATGCTGTCCGTTTTCGTCCGATCTCTCCATAGGCAGCAGCGGCGCTCGGCAAGCTCCTCCAAGCTCAGTGAGCAGAGGAACCTGTCATCTGCCGGCTCAGCGGAGATCAATGGAGAGATCTCCCGCGGACTCCATGGAAGCTGAGTCTGCCTCGTGTGAAAGGGGCCTATGGGTGTTGAAACAAAGTTTAAAGTGTTGCATTTCCTTTTAGATTTACCAGATGTAGGCCCTCATACTACATGACTGGTGTGTGACCAGGTTTAGTAATTTTGCTTGGAAAGTTAAAGTACTAAAGTTCTTTTTGTTTTTTGTTTTTTTTTTGTTAAAAGTCATACTTGCTCTGTGCCGTGGTCTTTCACAGAGCAGCCCAGATGCTCCTATTCTCAGGTCCCTCTTTGGCTCTCCTGGCCCCTCCCTCTGTTGAGTGACCCCATAGCAGTTTGCTATGGGGGCACCCGAGCCGCAGCTCTCTATGTCCATTTAGACACTGAGCTGTGGCCCGAAACGCCACCTCCCCACCCCATTGGCTCACTGACTTTGATAGCAGTGGGGGCCAATGGCGCTTCGCTTCATCTCAGCCAATGAGGGAGTGTCCGGACAGCTCAGTCTCTCGTGCAACATCACTGGATGGAGTTGGGGCTCAGGTAAGTATAGGGTGGCTGCTGGACACAGATTGCTTTTTATCCTAATGCATAGACTGCATTAAGATAAAAAAAACCTGCCTTTACAACCACTTTACTTTTTGTTTCTATTTACTTCTCACTATCTACACAAGCTGTTGAGGATCCTGGCAGGCAAATCTCACTCCATCCCCTGCAGGCCACAGCAACTTGTGTAAGTCTTGGTTCACATCTATGCAGCTGCGCTTGATGTGTTTTTCAGGCACGTTTTTGTTTTTTTTAAACCCGCATTTTTGCATGTAGTTTTCATGCATTTTGCGTGTTTTTGTTTTTTTGTTCTCACTCACTGTAAACACACGGTATATAGCTGGTTGCTAAGGATGAATGTGTGGGGGGGGGGGGGGAAGCGCAAAAAAGTGTGGGGTTCCCCTCACCTCACGCCAATTTTTTTTTTTTTTTTTTTATTTTTTTTTTTTTAATGGCTTGAGGCCCTGCAAAATCCAGACCCTTATCCAAGCATGCCGGCAGGTCAGGAAAGGTAGGGGACGAGCAAGCGCGCCCCCCCCCGAACCAGGCCACATGCCCTCAGTGGGGGGTGGGTTCTTTGGGGCAGGAGGGCTCTGCTCCCCCACCCTAAAGTACCCTGCCCCATGTTGATGACAAGAGCCTTTTCCCGACAACCCTGGCTAGTGGTTGTCGGGATCTGCAGGCGGGGTGCTTATTGGAATCTGTAAGCCCCCCAAATAACAAGGGGGTGCCCCCAAATCCCCCACTAATGTGAATTCACCAAAACGTGAAATGTTAAACTATAAGAGCTGGTTTTTGAAGTCCCTTTATTTAAAAAAAAAAAAAAAAAAAAAGCCAGGAGCTGTAATCTTCCGGTGCCGTCTTCCTCCCTGCCGCCATCTTCCTTTTGCCACTATTCCACAGCAGCCGCCCAAAAATGAAAACTTGAGGCCTCTGCACCCTATAATAGAAAAAAATTTATACTTCTCTCCAGGGCTCTATATGAGAGCTAGCGGCACCACTGCTGTGTCCCCTTCTGGGGTGCCATGGTTTTATTTTGCTGGCTGCAATGTTGGTACATCACTGTCTGGGCTTGGTGGCCAGCGTGAAGAACCACAGTGACTAGTAGAGGGCACTCCTTAATACACCCAGGAAGTGATGGATAGCCTATGTCAGTATTTATCTTTTTTTCCATTGTGCAAGTCAGAAAGCATTCAAAGCTTGTCATAAGATGACCAGTATGCACCCGTGGTACTATACAATGTACGTAATTGTGGTCAGATTGAGTAAAGGGACAGCTGCACATGTGGTGTGTAATTCTGCATTCTTGTATGGAAAGAATAAAACCCTGCCACCACTTGTTCCAGAACTGCTATCTCTAATGTGTGGCCTCGGAGCACAAATGAAAAGGTGCAACTTGGGTATTCATAAATGATACAAAAAATATTCTAAATCGGTTTTAACTGTTGTACCTAAACTTGTTCAGATCATGTGTTGCAGTTTATTTCTCTGCGGTTTTCTGTAACGGAAGGAAACCTATTTTTCTCTGGGGTCAAAATCGCACTGCAAGGCATATTTTAAAATTACCAATATCAAATCGTGCCACATTTTCATAAAGTGGGTCCATGCTGTGAATTGAAATACTTTAGCCTTTCTAAAGTGAATATAAAAAATAAAATTGAATAAATTGCACATTGTAAACAGTCCACTCCTTGCTAGTAGATCTCCACTGCGAAAACACACAATGCACCCGGGAATTTTTAACTTTTTATCACAAGTGCTTCTGGCTTAATACCCAGCCCGAGCCTTTTTATTGCATACAGCCAAGATCCCAGCGTCTTCACAGGAGTTGTAACTCCTGTTACAGGTATGTCTCCCATAAGAGTGATTAAAGCTTCCATAGCGTAAAATCGTAGGGTTCCCGTGATTCTGGGATTTGCGTGCATCGCGGTGACCTCAGCACGTTGCTCCTCCCTCAGGATTTGCACGCATCGCAGTGACGTCAGCACGTCTCTCCCCCCCTCACTGCGATGCACGCAAATCCCAGAACCACGGGTTGCAATTGAGAGCCGGCCGGTTCTATACTGCATGTTATGCTTTTAATGTAAGTGCAATACTTTTTTACTTTAAATAAAATGCCCTATAATTTTACGTTTTTATGGAAGCTTTTATCACTTTTTATGGGAAACATCCGGCAAAACATACCTGTAAGAGTTACCACTCCCGTGAAGATGCTGGGATCTTGGCTGTATGCAATAAAGGGCCTGGGCTGGGTATTAAAGCGGAGGTTCACACAAAAATCTGCCTTTCGGAACCCCCCCTCCCCCCGCCCCCCCTCCAGTGTCACATTTGCCTTTTAGGGGGGTGCAGATACCTGTACTGTATAATACAGGTATTTGCACCCGCCTCCTCTTGTCAAACCACCCCCCCCCCCCCTCCGCTGTCTGCTGGGAAACACACAGGTCCCAGAGACAGCAGGGACCATCCGGATTACGCAGCGTGACTCGCACATGTGCAGTAGGGAACTGGGATGTGAAGCTGCAAGGCTTCACTTCCTGATTCCCTTACCGAAGATGGCGGTGGCAGCACCCGAGAGCTGCATGACAGATCGGCTTCGGGTGCCGACATTGCGGGCGCCCTGGACAGGTAAGTGTCCTTATTTTAAAAGTCAGTAGCTGCAGTATTTGTAGCTGCTGACTTTAAAAATAAAAAAAATAAAAAATTTTGGTGGACCTCCCGCTTTTAAGCCAGAAGCGCTTGTTATCTCCTATAAGATCAACAGGAGTCTTAAGCGGCAGTGTATGGAGGTGGAAGGCAGATCTTTTTCTCTCATCACCATTCCCGGGTGCATTGTGTGGTGTTTTCACAGTGGAGATCTACTAGCAAGTTGAGTGGACTGTTTACAATGTGCAATATGATCAATTTTATTTTTTATATTCGCTTTTGAAAGGTTTAAGTATTTCAGTTTCACAGCAAGGACTCGCTTTATGAAAATATAGCGCGACTTGATATTAAAAATTGTTGGTTGTGTGTATTTTTTGCAGAAAAATCGCAGCTATGTATGTATTTGTACAAATCACAACTTTTATCACAGAGCATTTGGGACAGCGCAGTAATTTTAAATTAATATTCTAAAATGCATATTAAAACTGTTTACCTTTCCAGTGTGAATGAGCCCTTAAAGGTTATTTTATGTTTTTAGCATTAACACCTTTCTTTGTTCCCTTACAAAAAGGTGTTCCCAAATTATCACATTTACCCTCCTGCTGCTCCTCATGTGGCTTACATGCAGCCAAAAGCAAATGCACCTTCCTTCTTCATGGCTGATGAACTCAGGCAGGTATGTTCAAAGATCTTATCTTCATGTAATTGCTTTTGAGAGGTGTGTGGGTGTTTATTTATTTTTTAATATGATAATGTTCCTTCACCCCCTTTTCGCTGACCTCGGCTGTTTAGCATTTATTTTTTTTTCCTATTGCGGCAAAGACTTTCTGTGTACCAAGAAATAAAAATTTGCTACTGCTTAAAGGAATGAAGATGAAAATAGTGCTTGCACTAATGCCACAAGAATTATTACAGCTCAGGACATGCACATTAGCTCAGTTTACTAGGTCTGTCTAGTTTTTAGCACGTTTTAGGGAAAGTGGGATGGTTGGGGGTCTGAGTCCCAAGTTGGGCTTGAAGGTTCACCTTTTCAGAAAGAAATATGGGAGCTGGCATTGCTTGCCTCTTTCTGAAATGCTGTTGGCCTGGATGTGTCAACTTGTGAATCGGAACCAACACAAGCATGCAGCAAACCAAAAACAATTAACTTGTTGAAGCACAATTTTTTCATTTTACCGCCCTAACTGTAAAGAACCCCTTACACTGTTGAATATTGAACAGTTTCTCATCCCAGCTGCATTGTATGGCCCCATAGTCTGCTGGCCTTGCTTGCTGCAGCTTGGCATTGCATAACATTTCTTAGCCTGTCAGCTACTAGAACCCGCAGATCTTTATCCATTCTATGTTCCCCCAGAGGTTCTCCCCTTGACGCTCCCAACTGCATTATTCATTTTCATACATTGAACCTCATCTGCCATATAGCTGGCCACCACTCTGTTTTAACTAGGTTTTCTTGTAAAGTTGCTATATCCTGCTGTGAAGTTTATTGCCCTGCTTGGTCTTGTATAATCAGCAAACGCAGCCCTAGGGCACACAGCTCACAATTCCAAACCATTCAGAAAATGCCATTAATCACTACCCTCTGGACACGCTCCAGCAAGCCGTTTTCTATGCAGGAACATACTTTCATCCATGCCAGAAGACCTTTATCTGTAAATCGTTTTTGTGATACTATATCGAATGGGTTCAATTTAACCCTTTGTATTGCAGCCAAAAGTTTACATTTGTGTTCTCTCCTTTCCTTCCACTTTGTAGAAGTGATTTGAATGGCCAATCACTTCTACGCTTCCCAGAAGTGCTCATGCCCGTGAGTCAGGTGTCCAAAACCACCTTTTTAAATTGGAGTGGTGAGAGTTTGATTAACATCTATTCACCAATTTCCCCTGTGACGCATGGGCTTGTCCTATCCTGGCTACTGTAGCCAGGAAAGGGTAAAATCTGAGAAATGTGCTCTGCTTTGGTTGTGGCCCCTAATATCGCCGCAATGATTACGATTGCTACAGAGCGCTGGACGGCCCTGTTATAAGTTTAGTGTGTAGATAAAGAGTTGTATAAAAATAAACTTGATTGCAAATCCCAGAACGCAGGGTATATTCTTTATTACAATACTTAATGCTGCAACTTTCAGGTGTCTTGGCACTGGAAAAAACAATCTCTTCCCCAGGCATAACTCCTCCCAGCTAGGCGTAGCCTCAATCTTTTTTTTATTTTTTATTTTTTTTTGCTAGTGTCCTGGGTGATTGTTTATGCAGTCTGCAATTTATTTTCTTCTAGCTGATTTTCCTCAACTTTTCCCATCTGCGAATAAGAGGCTTCCTGTCAAGAGAAATGGTTTCCAGGTCCCTGTAATGTCCACATGTCACAGCCTGTGATGTTGTCATTTGGTGCTGCAACCTGTTCATTTTGTATATTGACAGGGTGGCTGCAGATGACTATTTTCAAGTCATCTGCAAGCCTACTGGTAGATCCAGCACTTTACTATCTTAACCACTTCCGGACTGCCCACTGTATATATACGTCATTTTTTTTTTGAAGATGGATATCTCGGTAACGGCAGCAGCTGCTGCCACAACCGAGGTATCCATCTTTTCAGCGGGCGGTTTCGTACACTATAATGGTGGTCTCTGCGGCGGGTTCGCCGCGAGATCACCGTTATCGGCGGCGGGAGAGGTGCCACCCCACCGCTCTCCCGCACCCTCCGCCGCCTACCGGAGCCGTCGGTAGTGGCGGAGGCGATCGGGTCCTTTCCCTGCTTGGGTATGGAGACGGGTGAGGCCAAGATGGCGCCCACCCGTCTCCATACCATGTGACGGCCGGAGCGACGTCATTACGATGGCTCCGCCCACTTCTCTTAAAGGCACAATTTTTTTTGTGTCATTTTTTTTTTTTAAACGACTTTTTTTTTTTTTTTTTGCATTTTAGTCTAAATATGAGATCTGAGGACTTTTTGACCCCAGATCTCATATTTAAGAGTTTACATTTGTTTACATTCCTTGTAATAGGAATAAAAGTGATCCAACTTTTTTTTTTTTTAAAAAACAGTGAAAAAATAAATAAAAAAAAAAAAAAAATTTTTAAAGCGCCCTGTCTGCATACTGAGTAGCACCCGCATATGAAAACGGTGGTCAAACCACACATATGAGGTATCGCCGCGACCGGTAGAGTGAGAGCAATAATTCTAGCCCTCTTACTGGTTACTGGAAGTTCAACATGGCACCTCATGGAAAAGAACTCTGAGGATCTGAAAATAATTTTTGCTCTACATTTAAGATGGACTAGGCTATAAGAAGATTGCCAAGACCCTGAAACTGAGCTGCAGCACGGTGGCCAAGACCATACAGCGGTTTAACAGGACAGGTTCCACTCGGAACAGGCCTTGCCATGGTCGACCAAAGAAGTTGAGTGCATGTGCTCAGCGTCATATCCAGAGGTTGTCTTTGGGAAATAAATGTATCAGTACTGCCTGCATTGTTGAAGGGGTGAGGGGGTCAGCCTGTCAGTGCTCGGACCATATGCCGCACACTGCATCAAATTGGTCTGCATGGCTGTCATCCCAGAAGGAAACCTCTTCTAGAGATGATGCACAAAGCCTGAAAACTGCTGAAGACAAGCAGACTAAGGACATGGTCTCATCAGGCCACAGGACATGGTTCCAGTAATCCAAGAAACTTGCTTATTTGGTTCAGATGGTGTCAAGTGTGTGCTGGCAACCAGGTGAGGAGTACAAAGACAAGTGTCTTGCCTACAGTCAAGCATGTTGGTGGGAGTGTCATTTGTCTGGGGCTGCATAAATGCTGCCGGCACTGGGGAGCTACGGTTTATTGAGGGAACCATGAATGCCAACATGTACTGTGACATACTGAAGCAGAGCATGATCTCCTCCTCTCTTCGGAGACTGGACCGCAGGGCAGTATTCCAACTTAACGACCCCAAACATACTTCCAAGACTACCACTGCCTTGCAAAAGAAGGCAGTTGAGGGTAAAGGTGATGGACTGGCCAAGCATGTCTCCAGACCTAAACCCTATTGAGCATCTGTGGGCCATCCTCAAATTGAAGGTGGAGGAGTGCAAGGTCTCTAACATCCCTGTGCCCAATTTGGACATTTTCATTTAGGGGTGTGCTGACTTTTGTTGCCAGCAGTTTAGACATTAATGGTTGTGTTATTTTGAGGGGTCAGCAAATTTACACCGTTATACAAGCTGTACACTCACTACTTTTACATTGTAGCAAAGTGTCATTTCTTCAGTGTTGTCACATGAAAAGATATAATATAATTACAAAAAATGTGAGGGGTGTACTCACTTTTGTGAGATCTAGTTTGATTGCCATGTCATGACATGAAGACCTTTTTTAATCAGAGATTTCTGAGACTTAAATTATTGCAAGTTTTCTCAGCTGAAGACAAGCAAACCCTGGAATACATTTGTGTGGTTTGGTGTTTTGCATCTTTTATGCTACGGGTCATCGGATTACTGAAAAAATATTGAGCGTGTTGAAAACCATTTTGGCATATTTGTAGAGAAAACAATTGTGGAGCCAGTGTTTACATGGAGTTTTTTTCTTCTTCTTTTTAGGAGTTGGTTAATCGTCACTTAATAACAATGGCTCAGATTGATCAATCAGATATGCCAGGTAAGTTTCTCGTATTTTTTAGTCCTTATGCACCACGGGCGTTTTTCTAAATGCTGCTGTTTGTGTGTTTTTGTGTTTTTTTTTTTTTTTTTTTGTTTTTTTTTTTCCCCCTCCTGCCTTTAAGCGCCCTTTTGTCCATGCTCACAGGCATTTAGAGGCAGAAAAAACACCTGCCAGCGCATTCAGGAGCAGCAGCATTTTGGCAGCTTGGTTCATTTAATTGGCCAGAATATTAAACGCTCAAGCACTTGATGTGCTTAAACGTGTTTTTTAATTCTGCTTTTCTCCTGCCAGGTGGTAAAAGCTGGGCAAACGTCGAGTGTGCATGAGGCCTTTATCATGAGGATTTAATTTTGTATTGTTTCTTTTGAAAATTGTAAGCATTAGAAAGCCATTATCTGTTGCTCGTGTCACATTCTCAGATTCGATTAAATAATTGCAATGCCTTAGGACTCGATTCACCTGGCGTTTCTGTAACGTGACACAGCACATAAATGTACGTTTTGCTGTGTACTTCATAAATGCAAATCGAGATTGATGGCACTCCAAGCGCAGGGAAAAAACGCACTACTTCAAAAAAAGGTTGTAGTGTCTTTGGGGCATTTGTCACATGTAGGGCAGCCCATTTCAAGTGAATGGACTATGAGCAATGAGCAAACGCTGGATCGTGAGTTGCGCTCAAGTTAGAATTCGCCCTAAAGTGTATTTCTGGGCAAACAAAATCCCCATTTACGACTTCTCTGCAATATTGCCCCCTTTTTTTTTTTTTCCCAGAACTGCTATAAGTGAATCCACATTAGTTTAAAAGGCGCCCCTATGCCTATAGACCCTCTGGTTCATGTGTTTCCTTCAGCCAGACAGGACCTCCCTGGGTTCCAGCTCTTGTACAGGTATTGGGGTGCCTGGGGAGAGGCTGGGTTTCTGGTACTAGCTTGGTTTTTCTGTTTTTGAGAATCTTACTCTGTGGTGACGAGTTTTTTTTTTTTTTTTTTTTTTTTATTTGAAAAGCTAAAAATTATGGAGAAATATAAACGTTGTGGTTGTGTGTGGGTTTTTTTTTTTTAATAGGTGTACCTGCAGAGGTTGACAGCTACCACAGCCTTTTTCCACTGGAACCGCTGCCCCCTCCTAACCGAATACATAAGACAAGCAACTTTGGATACATTACATCATGCTACAAAGCTGTAAACAACAAGGATGACCTGACCTACTGTCTCAGAAGAGTTCATGGTGAGAATGTGTGCAATTTGTTTTTACTTGTGCAACCCATTTTGAATGTTTCACATTTTAGGGACAATTTACACTAGCTGCTGTTACAAAGCCTGGTGTTTGGTCTGGTGGAATTGCCGATGCACCAATCATGGCTCATCACACTTTTAACTTTTCATTAAACAAAAAACTTTATTGAAATGTCACCCAGACATCTCCTTAAGTCCACTTGGCCTGCCACATGGTGTGAGGCAGTGACTTGCCTGCTTTGTTCTGCACTGAAAGCCGTGCATACCACAGCAACACAGTGGTGTGAACCGGGCACACAGACAAGATAGTTTGTCCCAGAGGCAGTGGGCAGCTATTCCAGAGCAGTCCCACTGTCATTGGTGTGAATGAACCCGAAGGGTCCCCTTCACACAGTTGATTCGTATAGGTCTGCCTTTCTGTTTTTTTTTTTTTGTTTTTTTTTTTTTGGGGGGGGGGAGGGGGGTGACTTGATTGGAAGATCTATGCATTCCTATTGAACAGCAGGTGTACACAGGCTTGTGTCCGTTTACACCTGTCTACCATCGTGTCTGCTAAAAAAAGATTGCATCCTTTCATTTGGGTTGGCTGGCCAGGAGGCAGCTGGGTGTAAACCAACAGTGGAGTCAGTTTACACCTGGCCACCCAAAGAGCAGAGCGGGGTCTGTCTGATCTGCAGATACTGAGTGGTCACGGACCTGTCATCAACCCCGCTCTGAGCAGACCGATCATCTGTTGATCGGAACAAAAGGCGCCTGTGTGAATGGACCCTTGCTCTCTGTTTGAAGTAATTGTTGAACTTCTGATATGCAACTAGATGGTAGCTCTGTCTTTGACTAGGCCTCACTCCACCCCTCTCCTTAACTGTTGCAATAACATATCAACCAAACAATGAGTATACGGTCTTCGGTGAGGCAGGAGGCTCAAAAACCTACATTGTTGCACAGGATAACAGCCATTTACTAAAGGATTAAGCCAAGTTATTCAATTTGTTAGGGGATTTTCACTTGGTTTGCCAATTTGTCTTATTGTACTGAACACAGGTCTTTAAGTAATAATGCATGGCTATATGCTGCACCATATAACGCACTGGCACATGTACATAGCTTTTACACTCCCTCATATAACCCTTTCCATCATGCAAGCTTCAGTTTTTTGCAAGTGTCTTTGGGTGGATGTATCTTTCTGTATGAGTGACGGTTGGTTATTTACGGAGGACTGAAATCTCTCAACCTGAAAGCTGCACCAGGCCACTAGCAGAGGGTGTTGGCATGGAGCGGAGTGACACTGATCCAGAAAGCTAAGATAGCTGTGGGGCAGGCCTGTAAGGTTGCAGCAGGCAACACGCAGGGCATGGTGCCATTTGTATGCCACCCGCTGGGTGCCTCACAGGGTTAGGGGTGTGGTCCACCCGCCTGCCAGTTCTTTAAGACCCACACCCTCTAACCGGGGGAGGGAGGAGAGGTGCCTGACAAAGTTTGTCCTAGGAATATGGCCCAGGGTGTGGCGAGTCAGATGCTGACCCCATTAGATGTTTTGAGCAGGCGAGTACTGGAGCATATGGCTTCAGGGGTCCGCAAACCCAATCCACATCTCTGCGATGCCAAGCATACAGGGAAGTTCCCCATTAGGGCTGGTTCCATGTGACTGGCCAGGCCCTCAGGATACTGTGCAACAGGGACTCTGGTTATTTATTCCTGATCTAGCTTCATGAGGGCAAATGTGCAGGCACCAAATTGGTACTCCTTATCTACTAGAGTGCAATTTTTGTCTACAAATGTGTGGATGCCATATTGTCCAAGGGGGCACAAGTGCTGTTTTCTGCTTTGCAGTAGGACATGTGAGGCAGGCGGCTTCCTAATTTCTTTAGTCCCCTTTTTAGAGACTGGCTAAGCATCACTAGAATGGCACCAGGCCAATGTGGTGCCTATAATTGATAAAAGGCTTTACCAAGTAACTACAGGCTGGTTAGTTTGACTTTCCATAGTTGAAGATGCTTGAAAGTCTGATAAAACTACAGATCTTTTGCTAGAAAAGTTTTAAACAGTAGCATGGATTCATGAAAGACCAAATTTATCAAAAACAACAAATTGGCTTTCTTTTTATGAGGAAGTAAGCAAAAGCTTCAATAAAGGAGTGACTGTGGATATGGTATACTTGGGCTTTGCAAAAGCATACAGTTAACATGGCTAATGTAAGTAAACACCCCCCCCCCCCCCCCCCAAGTGTCACTATAATTTTATATGAAAAGCACTTTAAGTATTTAAGTGTAGCAAATTTTGGATAAAAGTCACAAATTCATTCGGATGAATAGAGCCAAATGAAAGAAAACTGCAACCTTTTGGACCTGGTTCACTGCAATTAAAAAAATATAACATGAGCCAATTGTGCAAATCAAACTACAATGCTTGCATACTCTGCACAGCTGCAAAGGAAATTTTTACATGAACATGGGAACAATCCCCAAGACTAACATGAAACTGTTGAAATGTGTCACTAAGATGACAGTGCTTTGTAATTTATAAAATCTAAAACATTTACCGTATATACTCGAGTATAAGTCGTTCCGAGTATAAGTCGAGGCCCTAATTTACCACAAAAAAATGGGAAAAACTTATTGACCCGAGTATAAGACGAGGGTGAGAAATGCACAGCTACTGTAAGTGGAAAAGAGGGTCAACAATGCCCATTTGCAGCATCACTGTGCCCATTTGCAGCCATAGGTCCCCTGAACTTCAAACTCGGTAGTTAAGGGTTCCTAGATGCCCCCTAGCTGCAGCCAAAATTTGGGGTCTCTGAACCCAAAGGGTCCCGAAATGACATTGCAGCAGATGGACACAGTTGACCGAATTTGGGGCCCTGTATCTCAGGGCCACTTAGTGCTAAGAACCCCAAATTTGGTGTGCAAACCCAGTGGAACTAGCACCATAAAATTTCCAAAGCTGGGGTTTTTAGCACCAAGTGGCCCCGAGATACAGGGCCCCAAAAATCAGTTCAGAAAATGTCAAGCACTTTTCTACAGCAGAGAATGACATTTTCCTAACCGGTTTGGGGGCCCCGTATCTCAGGGCCACTTAGTGCTAGAAACTACAGCTTTGGATATGTTATGGTACCAGTTCCACTGGGTTTGCACACCAAATTTGGGGTTCCTAGCACCAAGTGGCCCTGAGATATGGGGCCCCAAAGTCGGTTCAGAAAATGTCAAGCACTTTTCTGCAGCAGAGAATGACATTTTCCGAACCGATTTTGGGGCCCCGTATCTCGGGGCCACTTAGTGCTAGGAACTTCAGCTTTGGATATGTTGTGGTACCCGGTCCACTGGGATTGCACACCAAATTTGGAGTTTCTAGCACCAAGTGGCCCTGAGATACGGGGCCCCAAAGTCGGTTCGGAAAATGAAATTTTTTGCTGCAGAAAAGTGCTTGACTCGAGTATAAGTCGAGGGGGGCACTTTCAGCACTAAAAAATGTGCTGAAAAATTCGACTTATACTCGAGTATATACGGTATGTTCTCTACCTAATGGTGAATGTCACATTTCAATGCGGCATTATCATTGGCCTAAATTTCATGTACAGTTTATGCAATTTCCTAACTTCATAATCTTTTGGGGTGTGTGTGTGTGTGTGTGTGTGTGTGTGTGTGTGTGTGTGTGTGTGTGTGTGTGTGTGTGTTTATATAGTTATATATAATTTTTTTTTTTTTTTTTTATTTCACTTTGCACACGCATTTTTAATATAGAACTCTTCAAACTAAAAGATCAGTGTTGTCAGAACACCACATTTATGATGCTGTCCCATACTTGCCAAATAGTCTCTTCATTTAAAGCAGTTCCTTCCCCAGTTAAAGTAAAGTCTTCTCTACCTAAGGCAAGCCATAGATCGTTTTTCTTAGTCTGTGCAATCCGGCCGAATGTTGATTCATGTATGGCTGGCTGAAGTGTGTGACTATTGGGCCTCATGGCCATGCCATGTTAGTGCTTTTTGGCAGGGGTGTTTTCTGGCTGGGAAAAAAAAACCCAGAAGTGGGTTTTAACCACTTACCGACCGGCCTGTGTGTGTGTGTGTGTACTTTCTATCTATATCTATATCCTCGGTGGCGGCAGCTGCTGCCACAACCAAGGTATCCATCTTTAGGGCCGGCAGTTCTGTACACGATAATGGTGGTCTCTGCGGCGGGTTCACTGCGAGATCACTGTTGGCGGCAGGAAAGGTAACACCCCCCCTCCCGCCGCTTACGGGAGCCGTCCGTAGTGGCGGAGGCAATCGGGTACTCTCCCTTCCTCAGTATGGAGACGAGTGAGGCTAAGATGGCGCCCACCCGTCTCCATACCATAGGACGGCTTAAGCGACGTCATTACGTCAGCTCCGCCCACTTGTCTTAAAGGCACATTTTTTTGTGTCTTTTTTTTTTTTTTTTTTTAAACAACTTTTTTTTTTTTTTTTTTTTCATTAAAGTCCAAATGTGAGATCTGAGGTCTTTGACCCCAGAGCTCATATTTAAGAGGACCTGTCATGCTTTTTTCTATTACAAGGGATGTTTACATTCCTTGTAATAGGAATAAAAGTGATCCAAATGTGTTTTTTTTTTTTTCACGTTAAAAAAAAAAAATTACAGTAAAATAAATAATACATTTTTTTTTATTGAAGCGCCCTGTCCCGACGAGCTCGCGCGCAGAAGCGAACGCATACGTGAGTCGCACCCGCATATGAACACGGTCAAACCACACATTTGAGGTGTCGCTGCGACCGGTAGAGTGAGCAATAATTCTAGCTCTAGACCTCTGTAACGCAAGACATGCAACCTGTAGAATTTTTTTTTTAAGGGTAAAAGTTTGACGCCATTCCACGAGCGGGTGCAATTTTGAAGCGTGACATGTTTGGTATCAATTTACTTGGCGTAACATTTTTCACAATATAAAAAAAAATTGGGCTAACTTTGCTGTTTTTTTTTTATTTTTTTTTTTATTCAAAAAAGTGAATTTTTTCCAAAAAAAGTGCGCTTATAAGACCGCTGCGCAAACAGTGAAAAAAAGTATTGTAATGACCGCCATTTTATTCTCTAGGGTGTTAGAACCCCCAAACATTATATATTTTTTTTCTAAGTAATTTTCTAGCAAAAAAAAAACATGTTTTAGGGTCCTTTTACATGGGGTGGATCAGTGATGATCCGCCCCGTGAACATCCGCTCCGCCGATCCTCGCTGAGCAGGAAAATGACAGGTCCGTCGCTGCACACTGTCAGAGCGTCTCTCTCCCCTATGGGGGATCGGATGATGACAGACCGTAGAGTCCGTCGTCGCCCTATCTGAAAACGGATGGGAAAGTAGGTTTTTCCTCCGTTACACTTTTTCGGAGCGGGTCGGATGTCAGTGGACATGTCGCCGCTGACATCCGACGCTCCATAGACCTCCATGGAGTGTCCGTTCAGGTCCGCCTAAAAAAAAAACTGACAGGCGGACCTGAACGGACAGTCCGTGTGAAAGAGGCCCTAAACGTAAACGCCTAAAATCCAAAATGAGGCTGGTCTTTAAGTGGTTAAGGTATTTACAGAGAAAAAAAAAAAAAAAAAACTAGCTCTGAAAGCTGAAAAAGCTTTCTAACGCTACGTGTTTTTTTTATTTTTTAAGGTTTTCATATTTACAGGAAAAAAGTGAAGTGGTTACAAGTAATATATAAATGACAAATGTGAATGAAACCAAGATATTGATAATGCAAGTCATAGTAAATTTGTCTTCACAGTGTATAATTGCAGCTCCTATAAGGGTCCAACCCAGAGAGGATTGGGGTTGTAAATTTGAGGGACTCTGCAAGGGAATTACAGGTAAACCAGGCATGCCACCTTGGCCCTTAAACACCCCTATTGAGAAATGAGTGGTTAGGGGACTTGTTGTGCTGGCACTTGTCATTCCCTCTTACCGGTTTACTGAGGTTTGAGTCGCTCTACTCCTCCTGGTGTTCAATTTTATAATCGAATTCCTCATTGGGAATTATCCCTAGATGTTCCTCCACAAACGCTGTCAAACTGCAGCAACATTTAGATTGTCTTGTATGACTCTACTTGGGAAGCTTTAGTCACTGTTCAGGGGAGGTTAGAGAAAAGGGTGGGAGGAGTGGGGTGTCGGCTTGCACATGTATGCTGTGTGACGGCATACAATGTTTCATGGGTATCCCCAGGTCAAGCTATTATGGAAATCTGCCGATTCCGTAAAGTGTAGCCAGCAGGTGCAGGTTTTTTGGAATTTTGTCAGGGTCTCCCTTGGTGAATTAGGGCCTCCATGTCGGCTATTGCATTGGAGCCACTCAAATAGTGGGGGGGGGGGGGGTGTTATTTCTCCAGTGTATGGGTATGCAGTGTTGATGAGGTGGAGGGTGAGTGTTTTTAGGCTGATTTGGGTATGGATGTGTGGTGAAGCAGGTATTGTGCCAGGGTGAAGGCTGGAGTGTAGGTTATTTGAGTGGTAAGGCGATGTATTTCTTTCCAGAAGGGCTGTATGAGCGCGCAATCCCACCAAATGTGGAGCATGGAGCCCTGGGTAACGTTGCATCTCCAAAGTGGGGAGACACTGGGATGGTAATTGTGGATCCTACCTGGGGTCCTGTACCACCTAGAGTAGATTTTGAATCCATTTTCTTGTGCTGCTATGTTGATGGACCCTTTGTGAATGTGGACATAGATTTGCTCCCATTCTTCCTTAGACAGATCTAATGCAAGTTCTTTCCCAATGCTGGCTAGTTGCGTTTGCCTTGGGATCGCAGCCTGGGAACATGAGAGTATATGTCCGAAATCAAGTGTCTTTGAAGCGATCAGCACCAGATCGGAACCCCAAAAGGAGTGTGATCCCTGTGCCAGTTGGAGAAGGGCTTGGAGCCATTAAGTGTCTGATTTGAAGGTTTTTGAAGAAAGGAATGGTTTGGTCAGGCCATTGAGAGAGCTGGGTAGAAGCTTGCCTTTATAAAAGTGTTCTGTTCCAAGTGGTGGCTCGTGGTGTGGGTTACTTGGGTTAAACTCAGAGTCCAGGAGGGAAGTCTGGGTTCCGATCGATAGGGGTCAGAGGTCTGGGAGAGGAGGCCAGATTTAGTTTCTTGCATGAAGCTCTGTAGGGTCGGGGCTATTAGTGGGTGAGCGGCGCTCTATTTGGGGATCATGGTTTGTTTGATCCACGGTAGGTGGTAGATTGGTACATGGGCAAATGACTATTTTAATCCATTCTTTAGTATTTGCGTGGACGTGCTAGTCTATTCTAGTCAGGTGGCATAACCAGTGGTATTTGTAAAGATCTGGAAGTCCAATTCCTCTCCATTTAGGGAGGACCAATCTTGCCCAGCCCAATTGAGTGATTTTGGCGGACCAGATGAAATTTCTGCAAATCTGTTTGTTGTAAAGAATGTTAAGGGAATTTTTGATCGGTAAGGTCCTGAAAAAGGTAATGGATTCTGGGTAGGATATTCATTTTTATAATTGCTGCTCTTCCAAACCAAGAGAAGGGGCCTGTGTTCCATTTTTCAAGGTCTTGTTGGATGACTTTAAGAATAGGGAGAGTTTCTGGAGTATAGATCGGTTAATTTTTTGTGGCAAGTTGGATACCTAGGTAGGTGATAGCGTGAGGGTCCCAGCCAAAGGGAAAATTTTGGTTTGGCATTGTCACAATTGCTGTGGGAAGGGAAATGTTCAGTGCCCTGTATTTTGCAGAGTTGATTTTGGAGTTTGTAGAGTGCTTTGAAGAGAGTCTTTTAATAAGTTGGGTATAGTGTTAATGGGGTCTGTGAGGAATAGCAGAATCTTGTCTGCGTATGCCGCTAATTTGAAATGTCTGTTTTTAATGTAGACTCCTTTT
This sequence comes from Lithobates clamitans, assembly GCA_037952925.1. Lineage (NCBI taxonomy): Eukaryota > Metazoa > Chordata > Amphibia > Anura > Ranidae > Lithobates > Lithobates clamitans. The sequence continues at coordinate 5,527,974 of JBBGZY010000390.1, forward strand.
TAATGTTTGGCTTTAATTCTGCGAAGAAGAGGTTCCAGGGTAAGCACAAAGATGAGGGGGATAGGGGGACAGCCTTGGCGTGTGCCATTCGATATGGAGAAGACGTCCAACAGGTGACTCAAATTCTTGTGGTTGCATATAGAGCGAGGATTAATTGCAGCATGTGATCTTGAAAACCCATTGCCTTTTAAAGCTGCCGTCATGTAGTCCCATGCCACTGTAACGCCTTTTCTGCATCGAGTGATAGTAGAAAACCTGGTTTGGAGGATGAGGACAGCCAGTGACGAATTTTGATAGCTTTTAGGGTGTTGTCACTGGCCTCCCGTCCAGGGATGAGTCCAATGAGACCAGTTTTTGAGAGAGTAGAGGAAGTCGATTTACGAGTACTTTCGTATAACGTTTCATGTCTACATTTTTAAGAGTGATATAGGCCGGTAGTTTGACACCATAGTGGTGTCTTTGCCTGGTTTCGGTATCGACGTTATGTGGGCTTCTAGGATGTCTTTGAGCATGAGACGAGGAGGAAAGTGAATTAAATGTTTTCAAAAAGTGGGGTAGTAGAACATCTGCAAAGGATTTATAATGGCTAACAGTTAAGCCGTCAGGACCAGAGCTTTTGTCAGTCTTCAGTAGTTTTAAGGCTTCAATGGTTTCTTCCAGGGAGATGGGGCGTTCCAGTGCATCCGCTTCAGATGCACTGGTTTGGGGCCATATTTAGAAAATTGTCGATGGTCTCTTTTCGTTCGGTGTCCTTACCAGTCGGGGTGGTTAAATTCTATAGTTTGGTGTAATGTACAAATTTGGTATGCTATGCCTTCGGATGTGACAATTGTGTTAACCAAGGGGTCTTTGATGGTGTAAATGGTTGATGCCACCTTTTTAAATTGAAGGGCTCTAGCAAGCATTTTCCCTGATTTTGTTCTCAAATTCGTAGTATAGCCTTCGCGTTGGTGCATATTTTACTGTGTTTGTTTTTTTGTTTTTTTTTTGTTTTTTGTTTTTTTTCCCCTAACTCTTCTTCTAGGAGGTCTTCTCTGGCCTTCAGTAAGTTTTTAGTGTTTTGGTGGCTAGAGTTTGTGGGTTTTTTCGAGAGCAGATGCGCATTGACAACTCTCCAATACGAGCTTTTCTGGCTTTTCTTTTAGTGGTAATAGAGATGAGTTCACCCTTAATTACAGATTTATGCGCTGCCCATTGTGTCGCACGTGTGGTGTCTGCGGATTCGTTCTCTCGAATACTGTGAGGTGCGTGCTGATCTTCCGGGAGATTTCAGTGTTAGTCAATAGGAAGTTATTGAGACGCCTAATCGCTGATTTTGTATGTGCTGTCGGGAACGTCAAGGTCATAGAGATGGGGTTGTAGTCTGAGAGGAGCATGGGATCTATGGTTGCATTAGTGAGGAGTGCCAGATTGTTTTGCGTGATGAAGTAGTCAATCCTAGAGTGTTTGTGTGGCAGCGAGAAGAACGTGAAGTCCTATTCTATCGTTGGGATGTAGCGTTCGCCATGCGTCATGTAAAATGAAGTCGCTGAGTTTTGATAGCTCGGAGGGCTCTGTAGAGCATGGAGTGTGAACCTGCAGAGGTATCTTGGGAGGGGGAGAGGGGTGTGTTAATCTCCCCCCACTATCAGAATGCTGGCTTGAAAGGATGTGAGGTGTGTTGCAAGGTTGTGCGGAAGAAGGGCACTTGATGCCTATTAGGAGCGTATGTTTGCTAATGTGACAGGCTTGTTGTGAATTGAGAAACCTGTATCTGCCCTTGTTATCGCGCTGAACATCTTGCACCTGGATGAGACACTGGAGATGAGGATGGGTACACCCTTGGATTTAGAGTCTTCATTGGAGGCATGGTAGGCTACAGGAAAAAAGTTGCTATAGAGTTTAGGAACGTTATCAGACCGGAAGTGGGTCTCCTGAAGAAAAACTGTCTGCTTTCGTCTTTTGTAAGGTCAGGAGTAGTTGGGATCTTTTTTCTGGAGTGTTTAGTCTGCATATGTTTAGTGAATATAACTTTACCTTCGGGGGGTGGTGGTGAGTCGTGGTGCGCCATGATCGGGACAGGGGAACCAGAGTGGGAAGGGGAGCTAAACTACTAAATGTTAGGGGTTGGAGAAGAGGATCTCTCCTATTTAATGAACGGGGGGGGGGCTGCCCCCCCTACTCAAAATGAGTTGTTTCGGTAAGGTGCAGGGTGTAACAAACCAACGGCAGTCAACACTGTACTATGTCACTGTGTGGGGGTTGGTAAAGTCCAAGTGAGGAAGAATTGCGTACAATACATGTCAACCCGCCGCTACAGGGCATTGGATCAGGCATGTGGAGGTAAACCCTATGTGTTGTGCTCTCAAGGATAGGTTAAGAGCCATTGGTTAGAAATGATGATGGTGTTGGTTGGCTATTGGTGTTTTTATAACGTCCAGTGTGCATGAGGCCTTGGCATCTGATATCCTGTAAACAGCTCAGGGTCTTCTTCAGTACAGAAGGTTTGAAGTTTTGCCCAGCCTACTTTACCAGTAATGTTTCTGCACTTTTTGGGGGGCTATACAAGGCTTGTTTTATCCTAGGTGAAAATGAGCAGCATTTCTCTAAGGCTGTCTATTGCCAATATTTTCAACTGTATACTGTCAAAATGTATTTATTTGTGCTTTTAAAGACCATAGTTCAAGTTAATCTCCCGTCAGGTTTTTATTTTAGATTTTTTTGGTATTAGGTTTTAACTATTGTCTACAGTGGAAAGATTACCCCTCAAATCTTTTCTCCAGTGATTGGTGCCATAAGTATAGAAACAAGGGAAAGCGCAAACACTGATGAAAACATTTGGCTATTAGTGGGAAAGACTGGAATCCAATGCTAAACCTTTCCTATACTGTCCAATGCTGAAAATGTATTTCTTTTTCTTTAGGCTTTCGTCTGGTGAACACAAAATGCATGTCTTTAGTGGATACATGGAAAAAAGTCCAACATTCAAATATTGTTTCCTTACGAGAAATGTTTACAACCAAAGCATTTGGAGAACATTGTAAGTGTCACTGTTACATTCTACTGAAAATGATTGCACTGGGAACTTTTATGTAAACCCTCACTTTGTAGAACAACTTGCTCAGTTTAAAATAGCAATAAAAGGCAAAACATTTTGTGTATAGATATAAGAAAAAATTAGAACACTGCCCCACACATATATCCTTTCCCACTTTGCCCCCCCCCCTACCGCTGTAACTGCATTGCCATTTTTCTTCAGGGCTTTCTGATAATGCTGTACTGGCCCTGCCCACGTGACTTAAAGATGAGTTCTTCCCTAAAGTGGAACTCTTGCTTGTATGTGCCCTCCGGTGCCACATTTGGCACCTTTCAGGGGGATGGGGGTGGAAACAGGTGACCTGTTTTTGACAGGCCCTTCTTCCCCACTTACAGAGATGGGCCTTAGCCTGATCTCCCAGATATTTGCCCCTCCTTCCCCTGCCGCTTGGCCAATTAGAAAGTGCAGTAGGGAACCTGCTGTGTAGCTGAAAGGCTTCACTACCAGGTTGCTTTTCCAGGAATGGCGGTGGCAGCACCTGGTTGTCATCCTGGAAATTGACAGGGGTGCCGACATTGCAGGCTCCCTTCACAAGTGCCCTAATAAGTCAGCAGCTATAGTATTTGTTTTCACCCAGGCTGGACCTCCCCTTTAAGAGAACCCTGAGCTCTGCATAGTCAGTTTTGCATTCAGAGCTCATTGCTCCACACCCTTTATAGATGCCAGAATGTTGTCACCATTGCACATGTGCCAGGATGATGTGCCACAAACTCTTAAGCAAAAATCATTCTTTCCTTTGGCTACAGAAAGCTTCTAGCCGCCCAATGTAACCACTTAAAGGCGCAATCGTATGTGACTTCAGTTCTGAAGTTCTTTTTATAGGCCTAATTCCAAGCATTTGCCTGTGCTCCGGGAGTTGCATACTGTACATCTTGCCATACTAGTGAGTGTACGTATGCTTCATTGTTTGCATAAGTGGCTATTCATTTGTATGACAGGCTGAATGCGACTCCCTGGGCACAGGAACATGAGTGGAATTTTACCCCCAACACGGCGCTATTAACCCTTTATTTGGCTGCTAGCGGGGGTTAAAAGTGCTGCTAAAACTAGCTGCGCTTTACCGCTAACTCCTGCACCGCCCCAGTGTGAAAGGGGTCTAAAACTTTTAGTATAGTGTCCTTAAGATTTATATAGCATCCTTCTATTTCACAGCACGATTTACTTTATAACTGTTCAGTATTAGTAAAGTTTTTTTTTTTTTTTTTTTTTTTTTTTTTTTTTTTTTTTCTCCATTAATGAGCACTTCCAACACACAACAGTTGGCTTATACATGGTGTCATGAGTGTTTGTTTATTTTTATTTTTTTTTGTAGTCCAGATTTCCTTGAGTATGAGTTTGTCAAGGGGCAAATATCTAGACATCCATTTGAGACATTTCGGAGATCGTTCAGATTTCTTAGATGGGTGCATTTCACCTGCATCTGGCTGCGTTTGTACTCTTCAGTGAACTGGCATGGGGAGAGAAGCAGTCGGAATGCAAGCGCAATGTTTCAGTAACCATCTCTGGCATCATGGCACAGAGCAGTGTTTACTGCTCCCAACACTTGGCAACATGTGTGTAAGGTCTACTTTGAAGCTGTTCATCAAAGTGGCTTTAGCTGCATGTGACAATTTTTATTTGATCTTTGTCATGCTAAAAAAAAAGTTTATAAAACAATGGCTTTTTATGTGTTCTGTTTAATTTAATTATTTGTTTATCGAAGCGGTTGCATAACTGTATTTTACACTTCTTTTTTTTTTTTTTTTTTTCCCCCCCTCTCCTCAAGCCTTGGTTTTTGCATATGACTTCCATGCTGGAGCAGAGACCATGATGAGCAGGCATTTTAACGATCCCAGTGCAGATGGCTATTTTACCAAGAGAAAATGGGGTAATGTCAATATAGTTTAATCTACCCAAATCACAATCCCCATCCTGTGTTTTTTTTTTTTTTTTTTTTTCCTTAACGTTTATGTGGCCATTTGTATACCTGAGAGCTGTTTTAGCCCCGGTTCACGCAGAATGCAGCTTCAGCGAGTGAACCTTTTAAAAAATGGTGCAAGTCGGAGTCGCACCGATATGAACGGTTTCATAGCCAGAAATGAGACTTTGACTCAAATCGCAGCATTGAGAACATAAGATGGGGGGGGGGGGGGGGGGTTTATCTGTTAAGAAAAAACCTTGCCATTTCTTGCCTTACATGTAATTTCATATTTGAAAAAAGTGCTAACGTGCAACAGTTGTGTTTTCATTCATTTCTGCGTAGCAATAGCATGCATATAAATGCAGTAGCGAGACATTCTAAGCGCACCCTCAATTCTTATGCCATCTTTAGAGCTGGATGAGTATTGAACCAGAACTGTGAAGATGTTGTGCTGTTTACTGTAACGCATCATAGATGTTTAAATAGGATAGGATACATTTCAGGCCGCAAAATACTCTGTACTTTCTTAGTTCCTTTGTGTGGTAAGTGCATTACCAACAGAGACCACTTGAGCACGAGGTTTCTTTCGGTGACTGTCTTCAGGTTTTGAAGCTTCTCTAAGATTCTGAGGGGTCACGGAGCACCATATCTTTCCTAAGGACTTTTTTGGACTCTGTTGTATATGAATTTACATTTTTGTGTGAATTTCGTTTGTCCTTTTTTAATTGCACTAAATATTCCTAGTTATTTAGCGCTGTTAATGCTGGGATGATTATTTTGATCTTTGCATTTTATTATTGATTTTATTTATATAATGGCTGCTACAGTGCACCAACTCCACTTTCCCATTTGAGCGCTGGGATCAGTGGTGCATTGGGTGTTATTTACGAAAGGCAAATCCACTTTTGCACTACAAGTGCAAAGTGCACCTGAAATTGCACTGAAAGTGCACTTGGAAGTGCAGGCGCTGGAAATCTGAGGGGTAGATCTGAAATGGGGAAGCTCTGCTGATTTTATCATCCAATCATGTGCAAGCTAAAATGCTGTGTTTTTTTTTTTTTTTTTGTTTTTTGTTTTTTTTTTTTTCCTTGCATTTTCCCCCTCATATCTACAGTGACTGCACTTGTAGTTTGCACTTGTAGTTTGCACTTGTAGTGCAAAGTGGATTTGCCTTTTGTAAATGACCCCCATAGTGTTTCTGATATATTTTGATTGCCCACAAAATACTAGTTGGGGAAAGATTTACATAGCCCTCTTGTGACACCAGCAATCTGCTATCAATTGCTCTGTTTGTTTAAAGACAGAGCAGCATGGCATTGGTGGAGCTATGTTTTGTATTGTTTTTTTGTATTGTAGATTAAGTTACAATAGCATGTGCATGATCTTTATGTAGCTTTTAAAATTTCTATAGGCCAACATGATGGTCCATTGCCTCGACAACATGCTGGATTGTTACCAGAGTCCCTCATTTGGGCATACATCGTCCAGTTGAGTTCGGCGTTGCGAACTATTCACACAGCAGGACTCGCGTGTCGTGTTATGGATCCAAGTAAAATTCTCATCACTGGGAAAACCAGGTACATATGTTGTGACTCACATGTTGTAATGTGTTATAGAATTTTTCGGCCAAAAAGTTCAGCAGCCATTTAGTATTTTGTGCTCCCTTTCCAGCTCCCCTCTATTAATATGGTATCATGCAGAGGTAGGCGATAACCAGCTGGCACTGGAGTAACACTAGGCATTCTGCAAATGATGGGGAAACCTTTTAAATCTAGCAGTAAATCCAGGGTCATGGGAGTTTATCTGGAAATGCCATACATTGTGAGAATTCCTCAGTGATCCCTTCAATGCTGCATCTCCATGCTTAAAGTGAACCTTTCCAGAGAAACGCGGGGCTGCCATTACTGACCTAAATATAAAGGCTCTAGTTGTCTTGGCTACTATGCTCCTGTTCTCACCCAGCACTCCAGTGAACACTGGAGGGGAAGATCACAGAACTGTGCTCGGAGTGGACCCGGGAACTGAGCGATCATCTGTCTTTAATTTCTCAGTGTAGACAGTGGGGGACAGATGCAGTATTAGCTTGATGCTGCATCCACCTAGCTGTGTAGGTTTATTTTGTTGAAATCCCACACTTTTTTTTTTTTTTTTTTTATATTTGAGTCGAGCAAATTTGTAGATCAGGAAAGTCTGAAATTGGAGCTCATATCTGCATGCTTATTCTGGGTTTGTTGTCAAAGCATAGAAGCCAGATGATCAATAACAGCCAGGTTACTTTCATCTGCAGAATAAGAAGTCTGCAGTGGCAGCTTCCATGTTTCTCTTGGGTTTCTTTCTATCACAAGAGAAGTATCAATTCTGCTATTGCTTCCTCTTGTAAAAATTTTAAATGACCATTTTATACTGAGTCACTGGTCTGGACCAAGTGTACACATTGGAAAGGCTGGAGAAAAGTCAAACCTTATCTGCTAATGTGGTCTGATAAGATATTTGTAGATCTTGAGCTAAGAGGGTTGCTGTCAGGCATTTTGTGTGACAAAGGCCATTGTGCATATTAACTTGTCTTTTAGGGTAATCCTAATTTTGTGGGGGGGGGGGGGGATGTCAAATGAGAAAATGGCATATAGTATGTACAATTGCTACACAAGCTGTATTATCGAATGTTGTTAAATGTACCTTTTCTGCTGCGCTGTAATTTTCTAAACAAAATGCAATATGGCAGCCTGGAGGCATTCTGTACAATGTTTTAACAAAAGTGGAATTATTATCCCTGATTTAAATGGTGCCAACTGTTTGCGCAGAGCTTACTTTTTAAATGCAATGTTTGTTTTTTCAACCCTGTAATGTGTGTGTTTTTTTTTTTTTCCCCCCCCTCTAAGGTTACATGTCAACTGTGCTGGAATCTTCGATGTTTTGAACTATGATGGCAGTCAGAGTAATCCTGTTGCTCTGATGCCTCAGTATCAGGTAAATCCTTTAAAAACTGCCTTGCTAGTTGCTATACTATTCAGTGTCTAATGCTACATTTTCAACGGCTTTCTTGCTTATACCATTTTCTTTCTTCCATGTATACTCTGCTGAAGTGCTAGTAGACTTAAAGACGAACCCAATAGCAAACATTCATTTTGCAGCTTACCAATTCTTGGATGTGTGATGGCTGTGTATTGGTTTTCCTTTTTTTTTTTTTTTTTTTTTTTTTTTTTTTTTTTAAATCCTGGTGACTTGACCAGTAAGTCTGTAGTTATTTTTGAACAAAACCACAGATGTAGCAGTTTACAAGGATGAAACAATTTATCACTGCCAGAGGTGCTTGGTCAGCTTTTTATTCATGTAAAACTTTTATCCCAAAAAAGGAAAGTAAACTGTTTCTGGAAATTGGCTGAAATTTGTTAGTGTATTTTAATCTGCTAGTACATTTGACCTTCCACCAGGCTGACAAGGCTGTTGTCTGCTGTGCCCCCTGTACTCTTTCATCCAGAGTGGGGACACTGATACAGGAGGTGCTACTGGCCAGATCACCAGGTGAAAACAGAAGGGAAAGGGGGAAAAAAAAGTAGTCACCACATCTAATGATTGGTAAGTTGAAGTATACAGTGGCAATAGAAAATTGCCCCCTTTTTAAAATCACTTTTTGTTGCTTTGCAGCCTGAAATGAAGACTGTTTTTTTTTTTTTTTTTTTCTTTTTATCCAGCTGTATTTACCCACCGTTTGCTTTAATTACAGCCTTTAGTCTGGGATAGGTCTCTACTTTGGAGTGACGTCCTGATCCAGGGAGGGTTTGTCTTGTACCAAATACTTTAAACCTCTAAAAGACTTCACTGTGCTTTTAGGCATTGCTAAAACCTTTGAATTTTTTTTGTATCCGTCTCCTGACTTGTGCCTGTCCACAACTTTATCCCAGAGATCTTTTTGACCATGCCTTGCCACCCATAGTTGATTGTTTGCTTCAGTTGCACTTCCAGGGACTGAAATGCTCCAGGAAAGCTTTTTTCATGCTAAGCTAATCAAAATTACCACAGCTGATCAGCTAAAAGTCAAATGGCTTTGTGTGCCATTTAAGATTAGCTACACGCAGATTACAAGTCATTTTTAGGAGGAGGATTCATTGATTGATTTATTTTTTTTTGACATGTTGGCGTTATAACTTTAACTTGGATGTTCTAAATTGCACTGGGTAAATACAGCTGGATAAAACTGTCTTCATTTCAGGCTGCAAAGCAAATGTGATTAAGGGGGGCAATTCTCTTCTGTACCCACTATTACTTTTGATTCTTGGTTCAATACTGCTTTAAAATGTCTTTTTTCTTTCCCACTTTGTACAAAGTAGCTAAATGTTCAATCTCTGGTTTAGGAGTGCTTGTATTGGCTGCTAGAGGTCCAATAGTGACAGGGACAGGTTAATTTCTGTTTGGTGCCCTTTTACTGCACTGTGGTAGGCAGGGGGTGTTAATGCAACCTCAGCGTTTGTACTTAAAGTGATTTGTAAAGGCTTGTTTATTTTTAAAATAACAAAAATATCATACTTGACTCCACTGTGCAGCTCGTTTTGCACAGAGTGGCCCCAATCATCCATTTTTAAAGTCCCTTGGTGGATCTTGCGGCTCCTCCCTGCATCAGATAACTCCGTAGGAGAAGCGCTCTCCCGGGGGGGTGGTTACCTTGCGGGCACGCTTCCGAGTCCAGCATTTGCATCTATAGACGCGAGTTCTGGACTGGGCCCCGGCACCCGCGTCATTGGATTTGATTGACGGCAGTGGTAGCCAATGGCTGCGCTGCCATTAATCTATCTAATCAAGAGCTGGGATCCTGTTGAGAGGGGGACAGCACGTCCCCTCTGAGGGAGATACGGGGCTCAGGTGAGTAAAACGGGATTGGGGGGCCGGTCACTGCCAGGTGTTTTTTCACCTTAATGCATAGGATGCATTACGGTGAAAACGAGGGTTTACAACCCCTTTTTAAATTACTGTGTTGTAGATGGTGGAGTTAAGACCTTTCATAAATAAGAGGGAAAGGATTCCTAGACTCCAGGGTAAAGTCATAATGTAGCAGTGTGGAAATTACACATTTTAAAGTCGGCCCTAAAACTAAAATCTCTACATCTACAGACGTCCACATTCTAAGACTAACCTATCTAGCCCTGTAAAGAAGAAATTGCTATACAAGGCTTTCTGTAGCCGACTTGATCCCCAGCGGTGTAAGCGCTGCAGAGGACACAGCCGACAATGGCTGTGAAATGAATGGAGAGTCACCCATAGACTTACTATGGGTCTTCAGTTGTCAGACATGCCCTCTGTACCCGCCTCTACAGAGAAGCCGCAGCTGACAGCTCGGGTCAGATCGGCTGCAGAAAAGGTATGTATACTGATTTCTTCTTTACTGGGCTAGGTAGCTTAGTGTTAGATCGTGGATGTCTGTAGATGTAGGGGTTTTGGTTTTAGGATGGACTTCTACTCTAATGTATTTTTAGTCGCACTTAACTTATGAAAATATGGGCTTATTCAAAATTGTTTTTTTTCTTTCAGCAAGCAGACCTGATCTCCTTGGGAAAAGTGGTACTAGCATTGTCCTGCAACTCTCTGGCCGGCATTCAGCGGGAGAATCTGCAGAAAGCCATGGAACTTGTGAACATCAATTATTCCTCAGACTTAAAAAATCTTATTTTGTAAGGCTTGCTTGTAGCTAGCTTTTTACTTTAACATAGCTGGCTTACTTTTAACAGTAAGGGTTCATTCACACCATGCCAGCCCATTCATTTAAATGGATTGCTAATTCCCATATTGGACTCAATTGAACCTGCAGTGTTTTGACAATGCAGTGCTTCGGCAGTTACTCACAGGGTGCAATGTGTCAACACATGGGGTATGCATCATGCAGTATGTTAAGACTAGTTTTATAGTGCCCAAGTCCTGAGAACAGCTCCGCCAAAGTCTGCTAGAACATTTTCCAGGAGTGTCCCTCGGTCCACTTAAGCATACTTGTGCTTACAATATTTCGGGAGGTTTATGTGCATCTCGCCTTGCCCTGGGGATTTGTGTGTTGTGATTATTTGTAGGTTGCTACTGTATGAGATTCAGTTTTCAGACTGAAACATAACATCTGATCTTAATTGAATATTGCAGTTTAGATCTAATTTTGTATTTCAATATCTGTTTTCCTTGGAAAATTATGAAGGAAAGTTCTAAATTTGGCTACTATTGGCTACTCTTCAATTGCCAATATAATGCCCTTATGTTTTAATGGAAATTTGACAGAACTTTTGTAATTGTTTAAATCTACAGGTACTTACTGACAGACCAAAACCGTCTGCGCAGTGTAAATGACATCATGCCAATGATCGGTGCTAGGTTTTACACTCAGCTGGACGCTTCCCAAATGCGCAATGATATCATAGAGGAGGACCTGGCTAAGGTGATTTTTTTTTTTTTTTTTTTTTTTTCCTGAAACTGTAGAAGAGAAGATGCTATAGCACTGAATGATTAAATCAAATAGAGGTGTGTGTCGCGGGTTAAATGGGGGGGGGGGGTGGACTATTTCTCAAAGCGTCTTCCAGGACAGCCCATGAGGCCTAGGGCTCCTCCTACCAGGACAGGAAAGATGTTACCCCCACCAGATAAAAGGGCGGTCCTCCAGGCCCCATGTCAGTTATTAGTGTTTCCTCCGGACGGGGGGGGTGGGGGGAAGGGTGTGTAACATGTTCCTGGAACCTGGTCTCGTGAGCAGGGGCTATTTGGGGCATGTCACTAACCTCTCCTCTGCCAGAAGCAGCACTCCGCTGGAGAGGTTAGCTGTGCTGCTGCCTCCTGTGTCTCAATGCCTGTAGAGGGCCAGGACTGGCATGATGTCAGCTCCCAAAGAGCTTTTCATAGTGAAAGCAGTGGTATCCTTTCCTCACAGGCAGCGTGGCTAGTTGTGTGAGAAGCAGGAAGCTGCGGCGCTCGAAGGGGGCGGAGCTTCTGCGCTCCAAGCTGGCCCACAGGAAGTGCTGAGAGCAGGTCACTTCCGGGGCATATGACGTCATCGCCGGGCGCCGGAGACGCCGGTTCCAGTCTCCTTAAACGGCGCGAACAGGAGACTCTGGCTGCTGCTGTCTTCTGGTTAATGCAGCCAGGCTGTGGAAAGCCAGAAAGGGGCAAGATGGATCAGTCTGCAGTTCCCACACAGGAAGTCGATACGCCCAACACCAGCACCTCACAGGTAAGCCTGAAGTGTTATGTCACTCTCTTGCTCTCCCTGTGAGTGGACCCTCCCCCTCCCCTCTCTGTAGTAGTGGGTTATGGGGACAAGTTTCCACCCTCCTGTACATGGTGGTTCGGAGTGGCAGGGTGGTTGTGAGTCTCATTATGGGTCACTTATGTTTTTGTCTTACAGACCAAGACCCAGGACAAGACTCAGGTGCAGCCACCTAAAGAAATGTGTGGTGTGTGCAAACAAATTGAGCTCCTCATGGAGCAAAGCCGTTTGTCGCAGCTGTATAGATGGCCTTTGTAAAGGATGACCCGGTTACCTCTTGTTAGAAGATGTTAACCTCTGTTAGGGACGAGCTTGCGTCCACCTTTAGTTCCTTTTAGAACGATTGACACGCTCCAGACCCCAGCTGAGGGTCCGTCCACACAGAACTTCGGTCAGCACTCCACAGCAGGCAGAGAGTCAAGACTCTGAGGCTGAGGTCAGATCTACCCATTATTCTCCAGAAGAATCGGGGTCAGATTTAGAGCCCAGGGATAGAGAATCCACTCGGGGCTCAAGATTTAAGTCTGTAGAGGATGTAGATGTCTTGTTAAAGGCTATCTATACCACCCTTGAATTGAAAGAGGAGGAGGTTCAGTTATCCAAACATGATCTTGTGTATAAAGGATTGCATAAGAAAAAGCCTAGAGTTTTTCCAGTCCATAGTTCATTAACCTCCCTGGCGGTTTTCCCGAGTGTGGCTCGGGGTTAAAATTCAGTACCATTAGCGGTAACCCCGAGCCACACTCGGGATCGCTTTGCAGAATCCTGGGGCGGCGTTACTTACCTTATCCCTGGGATCCTGCGATGTCACCCGCAGTGTCCGAGGGCTCCGTTCTCCTCCGAAGCCTCTCCGTGCCAGGCTCCGTTCCCTGCGAGCGTCGCGACGCACGGGGGCGGAGCTTGGCGGCAAATTAAAAAAAGTAAAAATCATAACGGTACTGTAATCTTACAGATTACAGTACTGTATGAAATGATTTCACATCCCTTTTGTCCCCAGTGCTTTGGCCCATGCCCTGCATGCAGTTTTACATGATATACACTGTTCTTTCTGCCTGGAAACTGGAGATTGTCTATAGAAACCAAAAAGTGTCCCTTTACGCCAAAAGTGGCTTTAGACCAGCTAGAAAACAGCGATGGTAAATTAGAACACTTGCAGAATTGAGCGATAGTGAATTGTGGGGAAATTTATTTTATTTATTTATTTTTTTAATTTATTATATTATAATTTATGTTTTTGTGTTTCAAGCGTTATCATACCCGGGATATCTACTAGACTCTGGTTTGGACAGATTTAAGTGTGTTATTAAGATTTACAGACCTACAATATAAAACTCCAAATTTCCATGCAAAATAATGGTACTGCTTTCAGCACCTAAAATCCGAAATAATCATACCACCAGGGAGGTTAACTGATACTAATAAACTGGAATGGGATAACCTGGAGAGAAAACCATTCTTCTCTAGTAACCGAAAAAGGTTTCCTTTTGATGAGGACACTGCGCAGCCGTGGAATAAGAAACCGAAGCTGGTTGCACCTCTTTCAAAGGTTTCAAATAACTCGGACCTAGCGTTCGATGATATGGGCACGCTTAAGGATTCGATGGACAAGAGAGGGGATATCCTTCTCCACAGAGCCTGGGACTCAGCGGTTGGGAACCTGAAACCAGCTCTTGCCTCCACTTGTGTGGCCAGAAATCTGGAGGTTTGGTTGACTCAGATTCAGTCACATCTGTAAGCAGGTACCTCGAGAGCATATTTTGAAGTCTTTTCCTCTTTCAGGCAGTAGGTTTTTTGGCGGATTGTCAGCCAGGACTTCGGCTTTAGTGGACTCAGCCAGGAGAAGCCTCTGGCTTAAAACCTGATTAGGGGACGCAGCCTCCAAGTTGCGCCTTTATGGGCTTCCCTTAAAAGGTGATTATTTATTTGGCCCAGAACTGCAGGAGTTGCTGGAACACACGGCTGATAAGAAAGGCGTTTCCAGAGAAAGAGAATCCCGACGGCCAGAAAAATTTTCGTGGCCAAGGCAGGCAACAGAGTCCTAGAGAAAAGGACAGCAGGCTGAAAAAACACTGGACTGGGCACAAAGGCAGAGGCAAAGGGGAGTGCTGTTTAACCCTCCTCAACAGCCCGCCAAGCTACAGTGACTTGTGTTCCCCAATGGGAGGAAGATTGAGGGCCTTCATCCCACAGTGGGCAGCAGTCACTTTGAGCCCCTTCATCCTGGACCTAGTGACGAATGGTACAGGCTGGAGTTTGTTCACCAACCACCAGAACGATTGTGGGTCACCTTTCCTCCACAAGATCGAGTGAAAGCGAGGGCTCTGGGTCTCCAGATCGGAGACTTATTGGATCAAAAAGTCCTGATTCCTGTTCCACAGTCAGAGCAGGGCAAGGCAAGGCATTCTATCCCTATGTATTTGTGGTCAAAAAGCCGTCAAGTTTCGACTTATCCTGAATCTCCGGACTTTAAACAAGTCCGGATACAAGCATTTCCGTATGGAGACGGTTTATACAATCAAAAACCTACTATACCCAAAGTGTTTTATGGCCATGTTGGACCTAAGGGATGCCTATCTTCATATCCCTATCCATCCAGCCTTCCAAAAATTTTTCAGATTGGCAGTGAAGACTGGTATGGGGACCCGACATTTTCAATTTCAGGCCCTCCCCTTCGGTCTTTCCTGAAAGTGTTGTGGGAAGTGCTGGCTCCACTGAGGTTAAAAGCCATAACTGTTATCCCTTACTTGGACGACCTCCTGATAGTGGCAAAGTCATACCAGAGGCTGTTGGAGGATCTCCAGACGGTACAGGACTTCTTACAGTCCCTAGGCTGGTTGATAAACAAAGAAAAATCGTCGTTGATCCCGGCCCAGAAAGTAACTTATCTGGGTTACGTTTTTTGCTCAGTGAACCAACGTTTTTCTTCCTCAGGAGAAGGTTACCAAAGTGTTCTAGACTATGTCAGCATTGCAGACCAACCAGTCTGTCTCTCTTGAGACAGGTGTCAACGGATGCGTGTTCCTGGGGATGGGGGGCCCACCTCAGCAATGCAGTAGAACAGGGAGAGTGGTCCTCGGAGGCAAGGGCCTCATGCTAGCAGTCCAGAGAGCCCTACAGTCTTTTCAGATGGAGATCAAGGGTCACAACCTCCAAATTCTGTCAGACAATGTCGCGACAGTCGCGTACATCAACAAGCAAGGAGGCACGAGAAGCCGGATACTTCAGTCTATTGCCCAGGAGATCCTTTCATGGGCAGAAGGGTATCTAGCCTTAATTTCAGCTGTGCACCTGGAGGGGACACACAATTGTCTGGCAGATTATCTTAGCTGTCACCGAGTAGACCAAGACAACTGGTCCCTTCATCTCAAAGTCTTTGCAGACCTCGCCAAGAGATGGGGTCCAGAAGTCCTCCGGAAGTTTCTGCTAGAGGGGACTGGTCTCATTCTAATTGCCCTATTTTGGCCCAAGAGGCCATGGTTTTCCCTGCTACAGTCTCTGGTTTTGGAGCCTCCGCAGTCTTCCGAAAAGAGAAGACTTATTATTGCAGGGTCCAGTATCACACCCTCAGGTGGTTTCCTTAAACTTGACGGCTTGGTATCTGAAGAAAAGATACTGAGCGCCCAGGGGTTCTCTGGAATATATGGCTCTAGTGACTGGCTTCTTACAATTTACAAGAGTCTTGACTACCTTGTCAAAGTTTGGAAAAGGTTTAACTCATGGTTATCTGAAAATCAAAGATTAACTCATGATAGTCCGTCTATTTTGGAATTTTTCCAAGAGGGTGTCGACAAAGGTCTTTCAGTTAGTACCTTAAAGGTACAGACGGCAGCTATTAGTGTGTTCCAGTTTTCTCTCCTGGAAAATCCCACTATAGCCAGATTTTCTATCTCCAGGGCCAGACCAATGGTGGTGAGAAGTTGTCCAACTTGGGACCTGTCCCTAGTACTTCAAACTCTGGTTGAATTTCCTTTTTGAGGGCTGGTGCCTCACCGGAACAAATTTGCAGGGCTGCCACATGGTCCAGTTACTCGACCTTCATTAAACATTATCGCCTGGATCTCCTATCAGCTCAGGAGCAGGCGTTTGGTCGTAAGGTCCATCAGGCAGTTGTCCCTCCCTAGACTGGTAAGTTCTGGCTCATCGTCTCATGGGCTGTCCTGGGAGACGCTTGGAGAAAAGCTGAGTTAGACTTACCGGTAACTCCTTTTCTGAGAGTCTCCCAGGACAGCCGGATTCCCACCCGGTGTTGTCTGAAGTTATGTGTATTATGCATATGTTTTGCAGGGTCCTACAGTTCTTGAGGAGACTGACATGGGGTCTGGAGGACCGCCCTTTTATCTGGTGGGGGTAACGTGTTTCCTGTCCTGGTAGGGGGAGCCCTAGGTCTCATGGGCTGTCCTGGAAGACTCTCAGAAAAGGAGTTACCGGTAAGTCTAACTCAGCTTTTCCCCATCCACACGTTCAGTGTGGCTGAGAAAATACTCCCCATTGAGTCTGTGTTCTGACACCAGAGAGACTTTCCCACCATCAGAATACACTGACCAGTGCTGTATGCTATAGCCGGCAGCACTGATCAAGCTGAACAAACAGACTGGTTGTATAGAAGCTGGTCTGTAGGTCAACTTCTGTACAACCAGCCTGCTCCTGCTCGCAGGGATTGAAGTTTGCCACACTTGTAAATCTCACTGCTGCCGGACTAGAGGATGGAAGTGGTTAGTCTGCATCACTGTAACTTTTCTGTGTCTTGGAACAGCCAGCATGCTTGCTGAATATACATTGACAAGACTAAATACCTCCCTGTTTGCATTATTAACCCTTACTTTTTCTCCAGGAGGTACAAAATGGGCGCTTATTCAGGCTCTTGGCAAAGTTGGGAACAATAAATGAGAGACCAGAGTAAGTCATTGTGCACATTCATAAAGTGTCTTGAGAGTATTTCTTTTCAGAGTTGAGCATTAAAATGTTGTGACTGTACATCTTCTTTTTTTTTTTTTGGTTACTTTTTTAAGGAACTTAGTATAGTTTTACATTTTATCTTGACTAAAGTTGGCTATAGACTTTAAAATGTGGCTGTGTCTGCACATCAGGCAGAAGAAACTTGAGTGCTGCAGAATTCTCCATCAACTTTGTTAATGGAGAGGAAGACGGGACCCGTTTTTTTTTTTTGTTGACTTTTCAAGGAGGATAAGTAGCATGAGAAACTAGCTTTCCAAACTCTGCCAGATCATGTGATGAAACTTATGTCTGTGCAGAGTGTGATTTCACATTTATAGGTACCTTGAATCCTGTACTGTGCTCAGCCTGTTGCTGCCTAGTTGACTGACTTGGCCACAAATGCCTTAAGCCCCATACACACTATTAGATTTTCTGCAGATTTTTGTCTTTAGATTTACCATAATTGGGAAAAAAAGCACTCGGGTCGCCACATCCATAAACATGAGAAAAAAGGGGATGCTAGATGGTAACCAAAAATTCGGACTTTATAGGCATGGATACAATGGAGAAGGTAAAACAATTATTCAAAAATTATTGAATTTTTTTTTTTTTTTTTTTTTTTGATTCAATAATAGTTTTACCTTCTCCATGGTTTCCATGCCTATAAAGTCTGAATTTTTGGTTACTATCTAGTTTCCCCTTTTTTCTTCAGATTTACCAAAACAATGTAGTGCAAGGGCCTGCCTGATTGCATACAAGTTGAAACTCCTAAGGTTTGACATTATGTTTTTGGGAAATCTAAAGACAAAAATCTGCAGAAAATCTAATAGTGTGTATGGGGACTTAGACTTTAAATGTGTGATTAAAATGTAATCATCAGTCCACCCAAAAGGGATTACATTTTTAATGCATTATGGCTGGTTGATTTTATTCAATTCTAGGTGGCAGGATCTCTGCAAATTTTAGGCTAGGTCTTTACACTTACCCAATATTGAAAAGCACTTCAATGCTGTGAGACTTCTTGCTTGGCATGTCTGTAACATGTGTCAAAGGCAGAGCCAGGATCCTAAAGATCTCACCACTCACTGGACTTTAAGGCTGGGTTCACACTTGAGAACGCAGTGGCTCATAGCAGGAGTCCGCTGCGTCGCCATTCACTATTTCAGCCCGAATTTTGTGCAATTTGCACTGGAGACGCTGCGGAGATGTGTGAACTGGCACCATAGAAAGCCGGTCACAATCTCCTGCTGTGCGAAAAAACCTGCATCAAATTCGTAACAGTGTAAACCCAGCCTCAATCTCAAAGTGGAACTGTGGCCAGGCTCTGGACATCAGTCACTGACTTCTGTAGCTGTAGGTACTGTGAGGAAATTCCTCAATTTACAGTAGGTGCAATGAAGTTCTCAAGAAGTGGCTGACCACTTTGCTCTCCACTTCATCCTGTGCGCCTGTTCTATGTTTACATTACAAATTAGAAGGCTGTCGGTCTACCAACTCACTGCTGATGGGAGTTGCTGAGCTGCTGAAGATGAAAGCATCTCCTGTAAGCTTTCAATGATGAATAGCTCTACAGCTCTTTAGCTGGAGGTCAGCAAGAGGTTGTTTTAAAGCTTGTTTACTGCTGTTTAAAAGTCTGTAAATATTTGAATGTCTATAGCCTGCCCACAGCTCTCCTTAAAATTTTATAATTTTATCAATGTATAGATAACATGTTAAATATTTGTCCTTAATAACAGCACTTCCTGTTTCTTTGTGTGGGGGTTTATTTTTTCATCATTTGTTTTTTTTTACAGATTTCAGAAAGATCCAGCATGGTCAGAAACCGGGGACAGATACTTGCTGAAACTCTTTAGGGATCATATTTTCCATCAGGTGACAGAAGCAGGGACTCCCTGGATTGACCTTAGTCATATTGTATCTTGTCTTAATAAGGTAAAGGCATGCATTGTGGCTAGACGTATACGATCTTGTGGTAATTTTGCTGTCAGAATGCAAATTATAGCATCTCCCCACCTTTTGTTTTTTTAGTTGGATGCTGGCGTTCCGGAAAAAATAAGTCTCATTTCCAGGGATGAGAAGAGCGCACTTGTGGTAACTTACAGTGATCTAAAACGCTGCTTTGAAAATACGTTTCAGGAACTGGTGGCAGCCGCAAACGGACAGTTGTAGTACTCGCCTAGCGCATGCAGAACATTGAGGAACTAAACCAATAGCAAATTGCACTACAGCTGAATTGTCCTCGTCATCTCATTTCACTATTGGGAATCAAACAGGAGATGAGCAAAAGCTGCTTGCACTTCAGTCAGGTACACTGTTACTTGAAAAGAAGTTTGTTTGAGTTAACCATGCGCTACAGCTGCCAACGGAGGCTTTATCTGTGAAGATGGTTTTTTTTTTAAACCCAGGAACAGCATCAGGTGCATGACGTTTGCTATTTTTATTTTTTTGTTTTCCACTTGTATGCACTACTTTTTTCTTTTTTTTCTTCTTTTTTTTTTTTTGAAGACTCTGACATTGAAGGGAAAAGCTGTTTAATTTTTTATTTTTGTTTTCTGTTTTTACAAACCTAAATTCAGGGGCACAGTATGATCTTCACTCATATAGTGACATATGCTTTGTTTTTTGTGTCCATATCATAAATGGACCAGGTGGTGCAACAATTCCACAACCCCTTTTGTAGAATTATGCTGCGCAAGCCTCATTATCCTTTAAGAGACTGATCTGGGCGTCGAAGCATAATCTGCATTTAACACCAAGCACCATCCAAACACCTTCAAGGAGCTGCATTTTGTCTTATCTCTAGAAACACAACCAGCGCCTTTTGCAAGATGATGTACATAGTTCTCCTGCTTGTCCTACACATTTATGCAATTGTTTTTGTATGTTCTGTTGCTCTGATAGCCACAATGTTTCAGGAATACATCACCGTAAATGTTTTGTTGTCAGAACCACAGCTTTACTAGTGTTACACTGGATGCAGAGACACTGTTAATGAATGATGCAATGTTCTTCTGGTGACAGGTCCTCTTTGTGAACACAAGGGGATATTACAGCTTGGTATCTGGTTTAGAAATTTTTGTTGGCATTCCCAGATGAAAGGTCCTAAAGGATTCCCTTTTTTTTTCTCCATCTTGAAAGCTGTGGCACAGAGTGAATTTATAGTGTATAAAAAAAAAAGAAAAAAAAAATTAAAGACTGCCAAATATATAGGATTTATTTCTTGGTAGAAGAGGCATAACTGTGTAACCTCTTAGCACTGAATCTATAAATACATATATTTTAATATCTTGTGCTATGCCAGAAGATGACTGAATGCAACACTGATGCTCCCAAACAATCTCAAAGACTTGGCTGTTACAGCCTAACAGCTGACTGGAGTTTTAACAGGTTCATAAGTGTGTCCATAACTTCTCCACAGTACTTTGTTTTAAGCTTTAAGTTGTACCCACCAGGAACCTGCGTTGGAGAGGAGTATGAGAACTGGGCGACAAAAACGCTGGAGAATGTGGAATGGTCTTCATTCTAATAGAAAGATTACAGATAATCTGGGTGCTGTCAGTCTTTAAGTATGGAACTAAATTCATGTCGGTTTTTTTTTTTTCCAAAAACCTTAATTGCCATCGTGAGAAAAATTGTTACAAAATACCACAATGCTTTTCTTTAGAAAGGACTGAAATAATCACCATTGGGGAGTTTAAGAACTGTCTTTTATCCTTAGCTTCTGTATGAGATAACAAAAGCAGCTGTCTTTTTTATATGTTTTTGACAAATCATATTGCAATTTTTGTACAAAACAAATACTTGTATTCTAGAAAAATATGCTTAATTTATAAGCAGACTGCATTTTTGTTTTGGGAATAGCAGGGATAAGGATAGTGTACAAACAGAACTTTTTTTTTTTTTTTTTTTTCCCCGAATACAAGTGGATACTGGAATAATTGGAAACAATATACCGTTACAAGCTCCAGTGGCGTAGTATACAAAAATTCTTAGCTATTTGGTTGCTTCTCTTGTGTTTTTACTTGTGGGACCAAAACTAGTTAACAGGGCTTTTCAATGGTAATAAACCAGCATTTGCTTACTATGTTTTAGAATAACTCCTTTAAATTCTGTGAGGGGTCTTTTTTTTTTTTTTTTTTTTTTTTTCTTCTAACTTTTTAGGCAATTACACATATATCAGGATTTAGTATAAAGTACAAGTTAAAAAAAGAAAAAAAAAAAAAATTCAGGTGGTTAATGCTTGCACCTTTATGTTGCAGTCAAATTTTCAGGACTTTACAGCAAAAAGTCTTGATTTTCCCACAAGTGGTGTTTTTGTTGTTTTTTTTTTTTTTTTTTTTCTGTAGGGGAGGGGGTGTTGGTTTTTATGGGTGCAATCTATTTTTCCAAGATAACGTATCCTCCCAAATTGTGCTAAACCTGGAGGCAAATTGTGTAAAGACACCCAGACAATGAAATGCTATCATACAAGGGATGATGACCGCATCCCTTTTCAGAGATAAAGCACAGAAAAAACAAATCATGCGAGTTTTTTGTTTTTACATTTTGTATATTTGTAATTTTTTTCTTTTGCCTTGTAAATATTACACGAGGGTACAAATTTATGCCCTGGAGTGCATCCTGTATTGTCAAGGACTTTATAATGCACCTATATGTTAAGTTCTAGTGTCCTTCCCCCCCACCCCCCCGATGTTACCCATGTTTTTTTGTTTTTGTTTTTTTTCTCCTACAGTTTTCATGTGTACAGCAGTATTTTTAATAAAGAATACAAGAAATAATTTTGTGTGCGATTTTGGTTCATAAAATTCCATCAGTAAGGAAGAGCCATAATGGCTCAGTAACACAGTAAGTTTTTTTTTTTTTTTTTTTTTTTTTACTGGGCTGATATAAGAACCTTAAATGTGGTTGTGCAGGTTTTCTTGAACTGGTCTGTATGCAGCCTCCTAGTACAAGATGTTCTCGGTTTATGCCAGGTGTGTGCTACAGGACCATGTGTGTGTTTTTATAATCATATCATTTTAAAAATTTCTCCATTGCAAATAACTGAAGGTGCTGTGTGTCTCCAGATATTGCTATTTAGCTTTATACATGATACATTGGCTGTGTGGTGGTGGCTGGTTGACACTTCCTGCAGGTCTATATTTTGCAATGCAGGTGAGATGAGATTGCTTTTCACTTTCAAAGTAA
Organism: Lithobates clamitans; assembly: GCA_037952925.1. Taxonomy (NCBI): domain Eukaryota; kingdom Metazoa; phylum Chordata; class Amphibia; order Anura; family Ranidae; genus Lithobates; species Lithobates clamitans. The sequence goes on from JBBGZY010000390.1 coordinate 5,550,303, forward strand.
CAGGCTAGTTGTGATCCATAATATGAATGACTGAAACGGTGTGAACCAGTGTAGTCATTTTACAGTAGTGGACCACTGGCCTGGTTATATAATTGTGACCTCCTAGATGCATCCTAGGAAGTTCCTGTCACATATTCCAGGAGGCAGATTCTTGAGTTATATGCAGAGTTCCAGGCAGTAAAGGAAGGTTGATTTATCTCACCTTATGGGCACTGTCAGAAGAAATGTATGGGGGGAAAAAAAGCTTAGTTATCTCTCTCTGGCACAAGCGTTTTCCCCGCACCAGGTTGTATCCAAACCAGGTATAAACTGAATGTTGCTCTCCAGAGTTGAAAAGCCCCAGGTGCTGGCTAATGCTAATCCATGTTGTGAGGGAAGAAAAAAGTCCGGACAGCTGCACAAAAGGAGAATATAATCCAACGAAATTTCTTTATTGTAAAATCAGGAACAAATCATGTACAAAGCACCATGCATAGAATGTACAGATAATCAGCTAACGCGTTTCACGCTCTGCGGAGCGCTTACTCACAGCTATATTCTCCTGGTGTGCGGCTACGGGACTGCACCTGTTTCCGCAGCCAACTGCACCAAAAAACTTGCTTCTGCTGTGGAAATGTGGGGGGTACCATTAATGTGATTGTTGCCTCTACTCACTGGAAACTGCAGCACAGCTTCAACACTGCACTTTTGGTTTCCATCCAGGCAGAGTTTCTAAATATGGAGCAGGGACTTCTGGATACAGATTCTTCAGTTCCTTTCTTTGTAGCCCGAGTTGCACTGAAGCTGAATAAACAGACAGGCTTCCGTTCATTCATAAACTGAAGCATGATAAACAGTTTACTATGCTCAGTTGTGAATGGACACAGAAGCAATCCATATAACACATTTACCGACCCCCCCCTCCCCCCCCCCCCCCCCCCCCAATCTCCCCCTGCCTGTATGCCCGCAGCTGGTGAGAGGAAAGCCAGCGGCACTGGAGGGGCTGGGGTTGGGCACACAGGTGGAATCAGATGTTGGCAGCACAAAGATTGGTGCAGTGGGACGGTATGCCAATTGCAGAACAATGCACTCTCCCCCCTCCAGCAGCTTAAAGCTGGCAGGAGGGAGAAAAGACTTAGGCGCTGGAGGGAGAGACACAATGCATTGTTCTGTTTGTCCTCTGCCACACCGGTCCCCCTGCTGTCTGTGCTCCCTATAGGAGGCCCGGTGATACCCTGATCAGTGGCCCTGGGCACAGCAGCCCATTCAAATGAATGCGGGGACCATGCCCATGCAAAATGAGCTGCAAGCCCCCCCCCCCCATTCACACCAAATCAACTTTGAAAATGAGCAATTTCAAGTGAAATCGCTCAATTTCAAAGCCACGTGTGAGTGCAACGTGGATAACATCTGTTTTGACTTTATGCACAGATGCCTATGCAAGTCACGTCTAAAATCAGCAAAATAGTGCAGGAACTTTTCAAATCGGTGCAGTAGGGATTTTGAATACTTCCGTTGCTGACAATAGGGTGTGATTTTTGACAGGTCCAAATGCATGACAAGTCTCACTGTTATGAATGGAGCTAAAGATCAGGTAAAGGAAAGAGGGCTTTGGGAAAGGGGCCAGCCTGGGGAGGGAAAGGAGTAAATAAAAGGCAATGTTAAACACTGGGTTGTGCAAGAAGGGAAAATTTCCAAATACTCACCCACAGAAGCCCCAATGTAAAGCATACAGTGGAACAGAACCACGCTTAGCTGGCCAGAGCTTTTCCTGCTCAGGGTAGTGAGTGAGGCTGCAAGAGGAGATTGAGGACTGTCCTCAAATCTTTTACAAAGCTAAAATATTGGGTATCTTCAGACCCAATATTTTACTAAAGCCCTCGGTGTACAAAAAAATGAGAGAATCCCTATTCCCATCTCTGCAATGTGTAGGGATTGCATGCACCACTGCACATGGTGCTGCAGTGCACAAACATTTATGCTTGACAAATTTAGACCAATAGGCTCCAAATGGACTTTTAGGCACCACATCCCAGAGACAGAGGGAAGAGGGAGATTCCTAAGGAGGCATAAATACATAGGCCTCATAAGGGGTAAGCAAAGGTGGCCTCCACCCACTATATACCATGTGACAGAACCCACTGTCACTGTTTTGGAGGGGGCTGTGGGCTGGCCTCCTTCCCACAGATTTTGGCCCAGAAGAGACTTGGGGACCAAATGCCATTGAGATAATGTAATGCTACATCCCTTCTCCTTCTCCCCCATCCCCCCCCTCTTGTTGCTGTGTTTTAATTGTGTTGGGTCATGGCACAAAGGTCTGGAGACACCTCCCAGCAGGGGATGTGTAAGGAGGGGCTGCCTGCTTATCGTCCCTGTGTTTCAGTTTGAATATACAAGTGTTGAATTTCCAATGGTTCTTCCTTGTCCCCTACCCCCTCTATGACAATGCTAAGGGGAGTGTCACTAACTGTTGAAGTGTATGTTTGGTACTTAATAAAGAGTTTATGCTCTGCATCTTTAACCCTCAACACCTGTGTGGCTTGTCTCACGATTGAGGGGTTAAGGGCTGGTTATGGCGAGTTTGGGTGCCAGGAGACACAGGTCTGGCGGAGGTTCCCATATGGAGTATCCGAGATCTGTCACATACCACATTTGGGCTGCCACACAGGCCAATAGTAAAGGACCTAAGAGAGGAAATGCAAAGAGTGGCTCATCTTATAAGTAATGCATGCATGTCACACAGTCCCCCCCCAAAAAAAAATACAATAGGAACTGTACAATAAGATATTGTATTAAGAATAGTCAGCCTAATTTAATTAGGATCAATAAATTGTGCTAGACCAGCCATAAACAGATTATACAACTAGCGTGACCCTATTCTGGAAGGAAATGGATTTAAAGACTATCCAGTCATAACTGTCGTTAGCAGTTGACTAGATGTCATACAAACCCTTATTGTGAGACAGTACCTCATTGATCCTTGTTGGATGCTGTGGAGATGCTCAATGCATTAAAAAAAAAATTCTGGTATGGTGTTGGTTCATAATAAAGAAGAAATTGACCGCACACCATGTGCATTGTTGTTGGCACCCCAACATACCTTGCCAACACACATGTTGCAATGCATCATGACACATTTGTAACCTTAAGCCCTTTTACCAGACATGCGTCATACTTTGTGCACTTTTGCGAAACAAATACATGTCGGTGCAGAATACAGGTAACAATGATGTAAACCTAGCCTCAGATCCTTCTCATCAAAATCCCCTTTTACAACAGTGTTCTCAATCCACCACATCACAGTTCTGTCCCCATTACATCAAGATCACAGCAGTGTCAACTCCTCCCCATTAATATCACTGCCCCTTCTGTCCTCTGCCCCCTTTATATTGGCCCCCTCCTCCACATTATCTTCCTCAGCCCCTTTTCACATTCTTGCAATTGGCTCCCTCAATTGTCCAGATTTCACATCCTTGGCCCCCCTTCACATCCATGATATAGCTTTCTTCCATGTCCTACCTACACAGGGCGGGAGGCACATCAGTCTAGAGCTGACATCGGAGGCAGGACAGTTCCGCATGGAGAGCGGGAGCTGCACAACTTTTTCTGGTAATTGGTTGCTAACCAAATCATTTGCTGGTTAACTTGAACCCATACCTTTTTTAAAACAACCCATTCGGTTAAAAGTGACATTAAAGGCAAACAAATTGTGTAGATTTTTATTAAAAAATTTTTTTTAATTATCGCATGACCTCTTCTCTGCTGTATGAGGAGCTCTAGAGCTGGGGGAGGAGAAAAAGAAGTACACCGAAAGTACCAGTGAATGGCTGTGCAGGTGGGGTGTGTTAGCACAAGTCTGATCATTGGAGGAGAGCAGGTACAGTTCCTATCACAGCCAGAAAACTGACCACACTGCTCTCATGCCTAGCATGAAGGACTGTCATGATCACCAGCTATTTCACACAAAGGAAGCAATACTAAGAGCGCAAAATACTTTTTCTATGCAAGTATATGTGTACAACAGGTACATATCGGGAATATGAAATGTTGGGGTAACCTTTAAAATCTCTTACAATACTTTTACTGTATGTAGATAGGCTGAATAATGCTGCAGAGGCTTAGGGCATGTTATGCACTCTTTGTCCATACTCTAGATCAGGGGTAGGCAACCTTTTAGAGCACAGTGTGCCGAAAAATATTTTCTAAGAAATTGATCATGCCGGTTATACAAAAAACAATGTCAACTTCACACTCTCAATCTTACGAAAAGGAATTTTTATAAAGTAATTGCTATAAACTACTTGAATATTTGGTAAGATATAAAGGTTCATTACTTACTATCACCTTCACCCTTAAGTTCACCCCAATTCCTGCACCTTCACACCTCAGTCCACCCCAATTTCTTTAACCGTTACTCCATTGATCACCTCCAATTCCTGATCCATTTATACCATTGCTCCTTCACACCACTGATCACCCCAATTCCTGCACCTTCACACCTCAGGTCACTTTATTTTTTATTTTTTTTGCAGCTTCCCACCTCAGACTGCCCTAATTCCTGCACCGTTACGCTGCCGATCACCCCAATTCCTGGACCTTCACCTCTGTTTGCCCCTGATTCCTGCACCTTCACCCTTCAGTTCACCCCTGATTCCTAAACTGTCACATCTGAGATCACCCCAATTCCCATCTGCATCTTCACACCTCAGATAATCCCCAGTTCCTACACCTTCACATCTCGGGTCACTGTATCCCCTTGTATCCACACTGTGTGCCCCCCCTTCTCATCTGTCCCACCACTGTACCCCTCTTCTCCTCTTTCTCACTGCTTTGCCCCACCACTGTGACCCCACCCCCCCTCCTCTCATGTGCCCCACTGTTGTACCTCTTTTCTCATCTGCCCCACCACTGTGCCTCACTTGTCATCTGCACCACTGCCTTTTCCCTCCTTATCTGCCCCAGACAAGTATGTGGCAGAGTTTTTCCATGTGTCCACCCAAAATATAAAAGGCCAATGTGGTAGCAGAGTAGCAGCAACTGCAAATGAAAATACACTGGGCTCTGACTATTCTAACAGTTCCAAGAAGCTCATTAGTATTTGCATTAATTTTGACCTGACTGCTGGTTTTTCAGTCACAATGAGATCCCTTCATTGCAGCCAAGTGAACCATCTTCCTCATCATGGTGGACAGGGCTAGCAGGACTGTGATTGGCCTGTTCAGTGGCCAATTACAGTCCTCCTTCCCCTGGAAACCAGTACCTGCCCTCTAGCAGACTGACACCAGATCCCCCCCCCCCCCATCACAGAATCTGGGTGGATCTTTGCAACGGCTGCGAGCAACGATTGCAGCTGCAGCAAAGTGGTAGAACCAAATACTGTTTCCAATGCTGTACAAGGTGTTGGGGGTACAGTGCCCCAGCGCCCCCCTCCCCGCCACTGCGGGTTGGAGATTGACGCTAGCACCTGTATCTCTGGCCAAGAAGGGGGTAAAATCTTCCGGGGCTGAAGTGGTAAAGTGGACCTTTAGTCATTTTTTTTCATCTTTCCATCCATTAAATCTTCTGCCCTTGTTGTTTTACCTTTTGGATAGTAAAACTTTTTTTTTTCTGCCAGTAAATCCCTTATACAGCCCACTTCCTGTTTCTTGTCTGGTCATTCGCCTAGACCAGTGATGGCGAACCTTGGCACCCCAGATATTTTGGAACTACATTTCCCATGATGCTCATGCACTCTGCAGTGTAGGTGAGCATTATGGGAAATGTAGTTCCAAAACATCTGGGGTGCCAAGGTTCGCCTTCACTGGCCTAGGCGTATGACATCATGAACAGCTCTCTCTCACTCTGTCTCATGAGAGTTTGCCAGTAAGGACGGGGGATGAGTCATAAGTGAGCCAATGAAAGCTGCAGAGCTGGAGGTGTGCCTCTGTAAATCCAGGAAGTGAACAGGCAGCAGCTTCAGCTGCCCACAGTTAAAATTGATGCAGCCAGACTTAGTGGAGGGAGATTTCTGCAGCTTTTTTGGCCAGTACAGAGTCACAGTATATACAATCATGGCCGAAATTGTTGGCACCCCAGAAATTTTTCCAGAAAATCAAGTATTTCTCACAGAAAAGTATTGCAGTAACACATGTTTTGCTATACATATGTTTATTCCCTTTGTGTGTATTGGAACAAAACAAAAAAAGGGAGGGAAAAAAAGCAACTTTGACATAATGGGGGTTATTTACAAAAGGCAAATCTACTTTGCACTGCAAGTCCACTTGGAAGTGCAGTCGCTCTAAATCTAAGGCGAAGATCTGAAATGAGTGGAAGCTCTGCTGATTTTATCATCCAATCATGTGCAAGCTAAAATGCTGTTTTTTTATTTTCCTTGCATGCCCCCTTTGGATCTACAGCGACTTTACTTCCAAGTGCACTTGCAGTGCAAAGTGGATTTTCCTTTCGTAAATAACCCCCATTGTCACACACAACTCCAAAAATGGGCTGGTCAAAATTCTTGGCACCCTTAACTTAATATTTGGTTGCACACCCTTTGGACAAAATAACTGAAATCAGTCGCTTACTATAAACATCAATAAGCTTCTTAAACCTCTCACCCAGAATTTTGGACCACTCTTCCTTTGCAAGCTGCTCCAGGTCTCTCTTATTGGAAGGGCGCCTTTTCCCAACAGCAATTTTAAGATCTCTCCACAGGTGTTCAATGGGATTTAAATCTGGATTCATTGCTGGCCACTTTAGAACTCTCTAGCGCTTTGTTGCCATCCATTTCTGGGTGCTTTTTGATGTATGTTTGGGGTCATTGTCCTGCTGGAAGACCCAAGATCTCGGATGCAAACCCAGCTTTCTGACACTGGGCTCTACAGTGCGACCTAAAATCCTTTGGTAATTATCAGATTTCATGATGCCTTGCACATATTCAAGGCACCCAGTGCCAGAGGCAGCAAAACAACCCCAAAACATTGAACCTCCTCCATATTTCACTGTAGGTACTGTTCTTTTCTTTGTAGGCCTCATTCAGAATGATGTGCTTTACCAAAAAGCTCTATCTTGGTCTCATCTGTCCACAAAAAGTTTTCCCAAGAAGGATTTTGGCTTGCTCAAGTACATTTTGGCAAACTGTAGTCTTGCTTTTTTATGTCTGTGTCAGCAGTGGGGTCCTCCTGGGTCTCCTGCCATAGCGTTTCATTTAAATGTCGATGGATAGTTCACGCTGACACTGATGCTTGCAGGACAGCTTGAATTTCTTTGGAACTTGTTTGAGGCTGCTTATCCACCATCCGGACTATCCTGCGTTGCAACCTTTCATCAATTTTTCTCTTCCGTCCACGCCCAGAGAGATTAGCTACAGTGCCATGAGTTGCAAACTTCTTGATAATGTTGCGCACTGTGGACAAAGGCAAATCTAGATCTCTGGAGATGGACTTGTAACCTTGAGATTCTTGATATTTTTCCACAATTTTGGTTCTCAAGTCCTCAGACAGTTCTCCTCTTTCTGTTGTCCATGCTAATGCCGGCCATACATGGTTCGAATTTCGAAAGATTTTTCTGTTGAAAATCATATCAAAGTATTTTCGTAGGAATTTTGCACCATTAGTGGGCTGCGGCAACGGCTGATTTTCGTGCGGCAATCAAATTTGGGGAATCGGACATGTTGGAAAGTTTTTGAAAAACAAACGATTTTCTAATCAATGATGGGAGAATAGTGCGAGAAATGTAATAAGAAAAGAATTTTTGGAGAGAAAAGAAGATTCCCGGCCACAAATTCTTTTCTGTAGCAACATGCGGTGAAATTGAATGCTTGGTCGGCCGAATTTCGAAAATCAATGGCGACATCATCTGATCACAAAAAAACGAACTTTCTGATTTTGAAAGGAAAATTTGTTCGAAATTCGACTGTGTATGGCCTGCTTTAGTGTGGCACACACAGACACACAATGCAAAGACTAGGTGAACTTCTCTCCTTTTTTATCTGCTTTCAGGTGTGATTTTTATATTGCCCACACCTGTTACTTGCCCCAGGTGAGTTTAACCACTTGACAACTGGGCACTTAAACCCCCCTCGTGACCAGACCAATTTTCAGCTTTCAGCGCTCTCACACTTTGACAATTACTCAGTCGTGTGATACTGTACCCAAATGAATTTTTTGTCCTTTTTTTTTTTCATACAAATAGAGCTTTCTTTTGGTGGTATTTGATCACCTCTGGGTTTTTTATTTTTTGCGCTATAAATGAAAAAAAGACCGAAAATTTTGAAAAAAAAACGCATTTTTCTGTTTCTGTGATAAAATTTTGCAAATTAGTAATTTTTCTTCATAAATTTTGGCCACAATTTATAATGCTACATATCTTTGGTAAAAATAACCCAAATTAGTGGATATTATTTGGTCCGTGTGAAAGAGTCTACAAGTTATGGTGCAAATCATAAAAAATTGATCACACCTGATGTACTGACGGCCTATCTCATTTCTTGCGACCTGAACAAGTCAGGAAAGTACAAATGCCTCCCAAATGACCCCTTTTTTGAAAGTAGTCATTCCAAGGTATTTAGTTAGATGCATGGGGAGCTTTTTGATGTTGTCATTTTTTTCCCACAATTCTTTGCAAAATGAAGATTTTCTCCCCCCCCCCCCCCCACAAAATTGTCATTGTAATATGTTATTTCTCTCACATGGCATGTGTATACCACAAATAATGCCCCAAGATACATTCTGCTACTCCTCCTGAGTATTACAATACCACATGTGTGGGACTTTTTCACAGCCTGGCCACATAGAGAGGCCCAACATGCAGGGAGCACCATCAGGTGTTCTAGGAGCATAAATTACATATCTAATTTGTTGACTACCTATTATACTTTTGAAGGCCCTGGAGAACCAGGACAATGACTTGTGACACTGATGACAAATGGCACTGATACGTGGCACTGATGACAGATGGCACTAATACGTGGCACTGATGACACGTGACACTGATGACAGGTGGCACTGATGACAGATGGCACTAATACGTGGCACTGATGAAAGATGGCACTGATGACACTGATGACAGATGGCACTGATGACACGTGACATTGATGACAGATGGCACTTATACGTGGTACTGGGGACAGATGGCACTGGGGACAGATGGCAGTGGGGACACTTTTTTTTTCTTTTCACTTACCGCCGCAGCGGTTCGCTCTCCCGCCTCACACGCTGTCTCTGTGTGAGGAGGAAGAGCCGGCGATGAGAGATGATCTCATATGTTTACATATGAGATCGTCTCTCATTGGCACCGCCGATCATGCTGAAAACGGCTGCTATGATTGCCCGTTTTCAGCGATCTGTGACTGGCTGTGTCCAAGGGACACAGCCAGCACAAAACTTCCCTGATGCGCGCCCGCGGGATCGCGCAACATGGAAGTAAACAGAAGGACGTCCAGGGACGCCCTCCCGGCAATTGGAGTCCGCGCTGTAGCCGTCTTTCGGCTATAGTGCGGACACCTAGTGGTTAAAGGAGCATCACATGCTTGAAACAATCTTATTTATCCACCATTTTGAAAGGGTGCCAATAATTTTGACCACCCCATTTTTGGAATTTTGTGTGACATTATGTCCAATTTGCTTTTTTTCCTCCCTTATTTTTGTTTAGTTTGAATACACACAAAGGGAATAAATAAACGTGTATAGCATAATATGTGTTACTACAATACTTTTCTGTGAGAAATACTTGATTTTCTGGAAAAATTTCTGAGGTGCCAACAATTTCCGCCATGACTGTATAAAATAATATGCAAAGTGGTTGAAGAGGAGCTTCGGAATGGCACAGATGTTTTTATTACAAATTATGTGAGCAGACTGCAGTTCCTCTTTAATTCCACTTCAGCCTAGAGCCCTTGTAAGGTACTTGGGTGCTTCCTGCTGCCATTTTGCTACAAGGATTTGTGGCAGGACGTTCTCAACTCAGAGTACTACTACTGCACACACTTACCCTATACCCACACTCTATTCTGTGAGTACCGCACAGGGGAATAGCCTCACTTGTAGCTATTAGAAAGGGAGCCAACTCTAAACAGCAGGTTTACATTTGCTCTGCTGAAGGTTCGCACACACAACACTTGGCCTAAGAGGGATGGTGTTCCTTGCACCAGAGCAGAACTCAGTCTTAAAGTGGTAGTAAAGCCATATTTTTGACTTGTACCTACAGGTAAGCCTATAATAAGGCTAACCTGTAGGTACAGTGAATATCTCCTTAACTTGCACTATTTAGGAGATATTCACACTATTTGCAGCCAGTGACATCACCAGCGCATGTGCTCTGAAGGGCCGGCATACCGCGCTGGACCTTCAGAGCGCCATGCCACAGTTGAGGGCTCCCATGCGCGGGAGTGACATCATCGCAGCCCTGGCCACTCACACAGCCAGAGCCTGTGAACCCAGAAGGAAGATGGGGGAAGGTAGAAGCCGTGACAGCGGTGACAGTGCACCACTTGAGGGCTTTGTTCTAAGGTGTTTCATAATGTGCTAGTATGCCATTGCCTTGGGATTTTTAATTTTTTTTTTTTTTTTTTTTAAATGCCTCGGTTTACAACTGCTTCAACACCGGTTTCAGCATCCAACTCAACTTTTTGCAAACAGTCACAAATAGTTACGGCTTGTGCAAATGGATAGAATTTTCTGTAGATTTTTTCCTTTAGATTTACCAAAACCGTATAATATAAGGGTAAAACCTTAAGAGTTTCAATTCGTATGCAATCAGGCAGGCCCTTGCACTACATGGTTTTGGTAAATCTAAAGGAAATCAAACAACAAAAGTTGTATAGTGTATATGGGGTCTAGGCGAAGCCTCACCCATGCCTTTTCATGTCGCTATCTTATAACTCCCATAATTGAGTCTGCTGTCTCCTCTTCATTTGCACAGTTGAACCCCTGATGATGCCCCCTTGATTTCACACATGTGCAGACATTCCACCAGGTCTCAAATAACAAGGTGCCTGGTTGTGTCTGAGCTAGGATTGTAATCCACGTGTTTTGAATAACACAATGCCGCAGAGAACTGCACTGATGTCATAAGCAAACATCAGAACTGCTCGCTGCATCGAGAATTGCCCATTCCTGAAGATTGGCCTTGTGTGCCAGATGACTGCCAGAAGACATCTGAAAAGGTATGTGTTAAAAATAAGGGTTTGGCAGCTAAGCTACTAAAATGTTAATATTTTCTAATTATATCGGTGTGTAGTACTGTTTTTTTGTCTGCAGCTGGCACTGCTGTAACTTTAGTGAAGTTGTAATGCTTGGTGAATTCTGTACTGCACTGAGAGCTGTAACTACAAAACCATTTCAATTTCATCTTGCTTATAACCAGGGCTAATTGTTAAATCTATAATATGCATGCCAATATTTTAACATAGACAATTATAAAGCTGAACTCCATCACCAGCACTATCATTTTAGAAGGGTTGGTAGTCGTTTGCCTTTGCCATTTGGAAAAGTTTTTTTTTTTTTTGTATAATCAGTGCTTATTAACAAAGCAAAATATAAAACCGTACCAAAGGGTCTATAAATAAAGACAAAATAGCAGACCACGACCATAAGAGGGCAGGTACTGAGTGTGATAAGTGCTTAAGACAAATGTTACAACAGTACATGCAAATATGGAACAATGGGAAAAAAAGGTTCCCAGATACAAACCGTTACAAACAGTAACACAGAAATTAGAACTTTGCAGCGTAACCACAAGCATAAATAGGTATGAACGGGTAAGGCTTGTCAGCATACAACACTGTGGTTAACACCCATTTCTCCAAATAAGCATATCTAGGACTACATAATAACAAGGTCCCGTATCCAGGATGGGAGGCTAGGCCGCTAACCAGTCAGACAAATCGTGTCTATACTAGAAATCTCTCTTTGACACTTGGAGTTCACTGTGCCTGCCATAAACTGATGTAAAGGTCACAATAGAATAAGTGATCTAAAGCGCAGTAGTAAGGGTCTAAAAAGGAGATTAATGCCTGCGTCGGTGTTATAGAACATATTCGTGACCAGACGTGAGGTACCATTGGGATAGATATGGTTAAACAAGTTTGTAAATCTCTAATGAGTGACACATCTAACCGGACCAGATGTCAAGGAACTGTTGCTCTCTGTGTTTACTGATATAGACCCACCTCTCTACCTCCATGACCTTCTCCACTTCTCTCTGCCAATCTTTTAGTGGGACAGCAGCTTTGTTTCCAATATCTTTTGGGTGCGTGACCACATTAGCAATTTGTGTTACCAAGCAATTGAACACTTTGAAAACACATCAGATCTCAATGGGGAAAAATATCATGCTGGATATCTATACTGATATATGGACTGGGTAATGTGTTAAGAGCGAAAGGATGCCATATCGTTTGATGGAAATGAAAATGATCAACCTACAGAGGGCTGAATTCAAAGACACCCCGAAAATCAAAGTACAAAAATGATGCAGCAGGCTAGTCCATTTTGCTGAAATGTCATTGCAGCAACTCAAAATGGTACTCAGTAGTTTGTATGGCACCCACGTGCTTGTATGCACGTCTGACAACGTCGGAGAATGCTCCTAATGAGACGATAGATGGTGTCCTGGGGTATTTTCTTCCAGATTTGGACCAGGGCATCACAGCTCCTGAACAGACTGAGATGCAACCTGGAAGTGTCGGATGGACCGAAACATAATGTCCCAGAGGTATTCTATTGGATTTAGGTAAGGCGAGCATGGGGGGGGGGGGCATTCAATTCCTTCATCTTCCAGGAACTGGCTGCATACTCTCGCCACATGAGGCCAGGCATTGTCGTGCACCAGGAGCAACCCAGGACCCACTGCACCAGCGTAGGGTCTGACAATGGGTCCAATTATTTCATCCCGATACCTAATGGCAGTCAAGGTGCCATTGTCTAGCCTGTAGAGCATCGGTTCTTAACCTTACTAGCACCGTGACCCCTTGATAAAATTTCTCAAGTTGTGGGGACCCCTAACGGTACAATTATTTTTGTAGCGTGGGTTGTCAGCACCCAAGGCAAGGCAAGTATTTTGCGTTCCTAACCCACGGATATTTAGCGCTCCCTGAGTCCCTTCCACTTAGGATGTACCACTCTCTCTTTTTGTTCTCCTTTCTGTCCCTTTATCTCTCTCTATCCTAATTTCTTGTTTTTTTCCCCATCCCTCTCTCCGTCTTTTTTGTCCTCTTATTCTTTCTCTCTCTCTCTTTCTCTTTGTTCCTCCCCCTATTTTCCTCTCCCTTCCATGTATTCTCTATTTTTATTCCCTCCGCTTACTCCTTGGTGGTGGTGGTGGTGGTGGTGGGGGGATGGGATGAGTGGCAGTGCTGGTGGGGGTGGGGAGTTCTGATCAGCCAACTTAGGTGCTCTTGATCAAAGTCATCTGCTGATCTGAGAACTGTAGTGGGGACTTTTAATGGCAACAATAATAACAGGTAGTGGTACTGTGTCTCTGACTTTGTGGTGTCTCGCAGCAGTGACACCTATGCCGAAATCAGGAGATAGGGTCTCCTTCAGCCCCTCCCACTTCACATTCCTCACCAGTCAGCTGACCTCTAGTCACTTCCCCCCAGCCATGCTCTGAACTGAATGGGCGGCTGTGAAGAGGCTGAGTGGGCAGCCACAGGCTACAGGGACAGCCATTCTGGGCGGTGGAAAAAAGGCTGGGGAGCAGTGCAGGCTTCAGGAACAGTCCAGGATTCGGTGACCCCTGGCAAATCATCATTCGACCCCCGAGGGGTCTGTGCATCCCTCCATGGATATATCTCCCAAGATCATCACTGACCCACCACCAAAACTGATCATACTAAACGATGTTACAGGCAGCATAATGTTCTCCACAGCTTCTCCAGACTATTTCACATCTGTCACGTGTGCTCAGGGTGAACCTACTCTCCTCTGTGAAAAGCACAGGGCGCCAGTGGTGGACCTGCCAATTCTAGTGTTTAATAGCAAATGCCAATCGAGCTCCATGGTTCCGGGTAGTGCATACAGGGCCCACTAGAGGATGTTGGGCCCTCAGGCCATCCTCATGAAGTCTGTTTCTGATTGGTCAGAGACATTTACACCAGTGGCGTGCTGGAGGTCATTTTGTAGGGCTTTGGCGGTGCTCATCCTGTTCCTTCTTGCACAAAGGAGCAGATACCAGTCCTGCTGATGGGTTAAAGACCTTCTACAGCTTTGTACTGCTCTCCTCAAGTAACTGCCTGTCCCCTGGAATCACCTCCATGTTCTTGAGACTGTGCTGGGAAACACAGCAAACCTTCTGGCAATGGCACATATTGATGTGCCATCCTGGAGGAGTTGGACTGCCTGTGCAACCTCTATAGGGTCCAGGTATTGCCTCATGCTACCAGTAGTGACACTGACCCTAGCCAAATGCAAAACTAGTGAAAACAGTCAGAAAAGAGTAGGGGGAAAAATGTCAGTGGCCTCCACCTGTAAAGCCATTCCTGTTTTGGAGGTTGTCTCATTGTTGCCCATCTAGTGCACCTGTTGTTAATTTCATTATCACCAAAGCAGCTGAATCTGATTAACAATCCCCTCTGCTAGTTAACTGACCAGATCAATATCCCAGGAGTTTAATTGACTTGATGCTATACTCTGATTAAAAAGTGTTTCTTAAATTTTTTTGAGCAGTGTGTGTGTGTGTGTGTGTATATATATATATATATATATATATATTTATTAGTATGGCATTGTTGGTATGATCACAACGGATATGTACCCTGTTTAAAAAAAAATATATATATATATATGTATATATATTAAAATTTTATTTGTGTTTGTTGGAGTATATCCAAGAAACCCAGCTACTCCCAGGCAAGTTTTGAGTTTCTGCAAAAGGTCTGCAGCTGGGCATTTAGGAGGCAGCGTGGGACCTCCCATTTCCAGATGAGACAGTGCTGTAAGATCTGCGTAAAGTTGTGTGATTAATCTACAGATGGGATCAGTATTATCTACTACAGTGGTTCTCAGCCCTGTCCTCAAGTACCCCCAACAGGCCATGTTTGCAGGTTTTCCATTATCTTGCACAGGTGCCTTAAATCTTGTTTTTGGACAGCTATTTTATCTAAGAGAAATTCCCAAAACATGGCCTGTTGGGGGTATTTGAGGACAGGGTTGAGAACCACTGATCTACAAGGTCTGATCCTGTTAGGTGTTGTCTCTGTGCAGCTAGGAAGTACATTTTTGGATTCGGTACCGCTAGCCTTCCTTGTTCCTTACTATATTGCAATGTAGACAGTCTAATCCTGGATTGTTGTTTTTTCCATATCAGTGTCCTAAATTGGGTATATGCATGAACCATGTCCTAGCTATCCAACAGCGGGGAATTATGGAATATATAGAGCAATTGAGGAGCTCACACCATTTTAATCAAGTTCACTCTACCCACCACTGAAAGGGGTAATTTACACCCGCTTTTGTACTTCAGTCTTCAATTTTTGTAATAGTGGTTTAAGATTTAACTCCAAAGACTCTTGCGGGTTAGGAGAAACAACTGCTCTTAAGTATTTGAAAGAGGAGACTATTTGTATTTGTTGGACACAAAAAGGTATGGGTCGACATATGGGAGCCAATGGCAGCAAGACCAATTTGCTCTGATTTATGGAAAACCCAGAGTATATACCAAATCTATTGATTAATGACATGGGGCCCTGTAGGGATTCAGATGTTATAGAAGAGTATCCTCTGTGTATAGTGGTATTTTTTCTTCAAGGGGACCTCTACAAAAGCCAACAATTTTAGAGGACTCTCTAATTAGGGCTGCCAGAGGCTCCAGTGCAAACAGCAGGATCAACCGGGAGCACCAATGACATGTACCTCTTTAAAGGGAAAGAATCCGATAAATCCCTGTTAATCCTTAAGTGAGTTATAGGGGCAGAGTATAATGGATCCATGTGATAAACTGATCACCTAAACCAAAGCGTGTTAGCACCTCCCATAAGTATGTCCACTCAATACTGTCTAATGCCTTGGCAGCATCCATTGAGAGAATAACTTTGTTACCTGGATTAACCACCGGAATTTGAAGATTCAGAAATTAATGTCTGATATTATTGGCCATAGATCTTGTGGATATAAACCCTGATTGGTCTTTATGCACCGGTTTGGGCATTACCCCAGCTAACCTAGTAGATAATATGTGGGCCAGTAATTCAACATCTGTATTTAACAGAGAGATGGGTCTGTAAGGGTCCAGCAAAAGTTTGTCTTTACCTGGCTTTGATAGAACAATGATAATGGCCTCACTCATAGAAGGGGTAAGCTCCCTGTTTCAACTGAGTTTTTTTTAATAGTTCTGGTAAAAGTACCTGGGCATAGCTTTTATAGATTTCTTCCAGCAAGCCATCTGTGCCCAGCGATTTGTATTTGAGCATGCCAGCTAGAGCTTATGAGATCTCAGTCAGCCCCACTAACCTTGGGAAGAGAACATCTGTTTAAGAACTGGGAGAACTCATTGCCGTCAGGTGAAATCTTGGGGGTGTAAAGATAAGCATAAAATCTGTGTAAGATTTGTTGTATTTCTAAGTGGGCATAGCTTATTGTACCTCAGTTATCCAAGATAGCCACAATACAGGACAGTTGTTGTTGAGCCTTTGAAATCATTGCCAGTAAGTGACCTATTTTTTCACCCTCCTCAAAGTACTTTTGCTATAAAATAACCTTTTTTTCGGCGGTGCTAAGAGCCATGGGCCTATACAGTTTTTGTGCCTCCAACCATTTACCCTTAGAAGCTGGAGTGGGGTTGTTTATATAGGCCACTTCCACGGATTGTGTCTCTTTTACCAGGGAGTCTTCCTAGGCTTTAGAGTTATGTTTGATGAAGGTAATCTCCTTTATAAATAAGCCTCTCAAATAAGCTTTAAGAATATCTAAATGATGGCTAAGGGAGCAGTGTTTAAGTTCACCCCTAAGATAGCTGACAATTATTCAGAAATTTAATAATTTTCTGGGAACAACTGCTGCAAGAAAGAGTTAATCTTCCACAAGGATCGTTACAATTAACCCAGAATATGTAATCGTACCCAAAAGGGTGAATGGTCTAATAAATATTTAGGTTCATACTTGGAGTCATCTATCACAGAAAAAAATAGCAGAGTTGCCTAGTCCTATATCAATGCGGGAGAGGCCTCTGTGAGTAGCAGAATAGCAATATTAACACTTCGTAGATATTTCTTTCCTTCTACATGTCTTGTAGGCCTATTTCACTAATAAGTCTAGCAAAGGCCATTGATCTAGGTTCAGAAGTATCACTTCTTTTGGTAGCAAACAATGTGTCTAGAACAGGATCTAGATAATTATTATAATCGCCCAAATCGGTACATCAGGGTATAGGTGTTTAACCCTTTCCCCTATGCCCCAGACGTTCCATGAGAGCAGGACGAAGCTAGTACTCATTTTGAGAAACTATCTCAAAGATGTCCAGGGTATAGGTCCAGTCAAAGAGCTTCGCTGTCCTTGAAAGATCATATTGGAGGCGGGGCAGACCATTTTGATAAAATGTCTGAGCCCCCTCTCTCCCTTTAATTGTGAAAAGTTCCTTTTACTGATTACACGGTCTGTAACGCAATCTATGAATGGGGGAGAGAATTGATTGATCAGATTGGCTGCCAGTTGGTCTTCTGTTCACACATTTGTTAATTTTTACCAGTTGAATGTTCAGGCCACAGCTGATGCCAGGATCACTTTCAAGGTTCTTTAGGTGGCTTTGTGGGCTCCATTAAACCCCTTCTGTTAAAGTGATTCTGAGGGAAGAATTTATTTATTTTTTATATTCATCTGCTCTGTGAAATGGTTTTGCTCCATAGCAGCCCGATTCTCTTCTTTTTGGGTCTCCTGCCAACGGTTCTGGCTACCCCCTCCTGCCGTGTGCCCTCAATAACAAGACTCTTGTTATGGGGGCACTCAAACAGGCTCAAGGAAGAAGATGCAGTGCTTTAACCACTTCAGCCCTGGAAGGATTTACCCCCTTCCTGACCAGAGCACTTTTTACAATTTGGCACTGCGTCGCTTTAACTAATTGCGCGGTAATGCAATGCTGTACCCAAATGAAATTTGCGTCCTTTTCTTCCCACAAATAGAGCTTTCTTTTGATGGTATTTGATCACCTCTGCGGTTTTTATTTTTTGTGCTATAAATGGAAAAAGCCGTATATTTAGTGGTTTGCGCAAAAGTTATAGCGTCTACAAACTAGGGTACATTTTCTGGAATTTACACAGCTTTTAGTTTGACTGCCTATGTCATTTCTTGGGGTGCTAAAATGGCAGGGCAGTACAAAACCCCTGCAAATGACCCCATTTTGGAAAGTAGACACCCCAAGGAAATTGCTGAGAGGCATGTTGAGCCCATTGAATATTATTTTTTTTGTCCCAAGTGATTGAATAATGACAAAAAAAAAAAAATTTACAAAAAGTTGTCACTAAATGATATATTGCTCACCCAGGCCATGGGCATATGTGGAATTGCACCCCAAAATACATTCAGCTGCTTCTCCTGAGTACGGGGATACCACATGTGTGGGACTTTTTGGGAGCCTAGCCGCGTACGGGGCCCCGAAAACCAATCACTGCCTTTAGGATTTCTAAGGGTGTAAATTTTTGATTTTACTCCTCACTACCTATCACAGTTTTGAAGGCCATAACATGCCCAGATGGCACAAAACCCTCCCAAATGACCCCATTATCAAAGTAGACACCCCAAGCTATTTGCTGATAGGCATGTTGAGTCCATGGAATATTTTATATTTTGACACAAGTTGCGGGAAAGTGACAATTTTTTTTTTTTTGCACAAAGGTGTCACTAAATGATATATTGTTCACACAGGCCGTGGGCATGTGTGGAATTGCACCCCAAAATACATTTAGCTGCTTCTTCTGAGTATGGGGATACCACATGTGTGGGACTTTTTGGGAGCCTAGCCGCGTACGGGGCCCCGAAAACCAATCACCGCCTTCAGGATTTCTAAGGGCGTAAATTTTTTATTTCACTCTTCACTGCCTATCACAGTTTCGGAGGCCATAGAATGCCCAGGTGGCACAAACCCCCCCCCCCCAAATGACCCCATTTTGGAAAGTAGACACCCCAAGCTATTTGCTGAGAGGCATGGTGAGTATTTTGCAGCTCTCATATGTTTTTGAAAATGAAGAAAGACAAGAAAAAAAAAATTTTTTTTTCAATTTTCAAAACTTTGTGACAAAAAGTGAGGTCTGCAAAATACTCACTATACCTCTCAGCAAATAGCTTGGGGTGTCTACTTTCCAAAATAGGGTCATTTGGGGGGGGGGTTTGTGCCACCTGGGCATTCCAGGGCCTCCGAAACTGTGATAGGCAGTGAAGAGTGAAATAAAAAATTTACGCCCTTAGAAAGCCTGAAGGCGGCGCTTGGTTTTCAGGGTCCCGTACGCGGCTAGGCTCCCAAAAAGTCTCACACATGTGGTATCCCCGTACTCAGGAGAAGCAACAGAATGTATTTTGGGGTGTAGATTCCTATATTCCCATGGCATGTTTGAGCATTATATCATTTAGTGACAACTTTGTGCAAAAAAAAATAATTTTATTTTTCCCGCAACTTGTGTCACAATATAAAATATTCCATGGACTCGACATGCCTCTCAGCAAATAGCTTGGGGTGTCTACTTTCCAAAATGGGGTCATTTAGGGGGGTTTTGAACTGTCCTAGCATTTTATGCACAACATTTAGAAGCTTATGTCACACATCACCCACTCTTCTAACCACTTGAAGACAAAGCCCTTTCTGACACTTTTTGTTTACCTGAAAAAAATTTTTTTTTTTGCAAAAAAATTACTTTGAACCCCCAAACATTATATCATTAGATATTTTTTTAAAGCAAATGCCCTACAGATTAAAATGGTGGGTGTTGCATTCTTTTTTTTTCACACAGTATTTGCCCAGCGATTTTTCAAACACACTTTTTTAAATTTTAATGCACTAAAACACACTATATTGCCCAAATGTTTGATTAAATAAAAAAGATGATCTTAGGCCGAGTACATGGATACCAAACATGACATGCTTTAAAATTGCGCACAAACGTGCAGTGGCGACAAACTAAATACATTTTTAAAAGACTTTAAAAGCCTTTACAGGTTACCACTTTAGATTTACAGAGGAGGTCTACTGCTAAAATTCCTGCCCTCGATCTGACCTTCGCAGTGATACCTCACATGCATGGTGCAATTGCTGTGTACATTTGACGCCAGACCTACGCTTGCATTCGCCTTAGAGCGAGAGCAGGGGGGGACAGTGGTGCTTTTTTTTTTCTTTATTATTTTTTTGCTTTTTTATCTTATTTTTAAACTGTTCCTTTTATTTATTTATTTTAATCATTTTTATTTTTATCTCAGGGAATGTAAATATCCCCTATGATAGCAATAGGTAGTGACAGGTACTCTTTTTTGAAAAAAATGGGGTCTATTAGACTCTAGATCTCTCCTCTGCCCTCAAAGCATCTGACCACACCAAGATCGGTGTGATAAAATGCTTTCCCAATTTCCAAATGGTGCTGTTTACATCCGGCGAAATCTAAGTCATGAAATGCTCGTAGCTTTCGGTTTCTTAGGCCATAGAGATGTTTGGAGCCACTCTGGTCTCTGATCAGCTCTATGGTCAGCTGGCTGAATCACTGGCTGCATTCTCAGGTTCCCTGTTGAGACAGGAGAGCCAGAGAAAAACACGGAAGACGGTGGGGGGGGGGCATTCCCTCCCACTGCTTGTAAAAGCAGTGTAGAGGCTAATTAGCCGCTAGGATTGCTTTTACATGAAAGCCAACCGCTGGCTGAAAAGAATGATACCAAGATGATACCTAAACCTGCAGGCATCATTCTGGTATAACCACTCAAAGTCGTGAATGGCGTACCTGAAGACAAAAAAATGGTTAACAATAAAACACAGTAAACGGTAAAGTATAAAAAATTGCATACCTGAAAAGCAAACATGATAAAACATAATAACAATAAAACATTGCAGAATAGAATACAGTAAAAAGGAGAAGAACAATAGAGGGAGAATAGAGAGAGAGAGAACAATAAAACGACAATTATTTTTTATATGTATATTTTTTTTTTTTACACTTTTTTTTGTAACTAACTTTTATAACTGTAGCCGGTTCCAGGTTCGGGTCTCTCAAAATGTGATGGCATCTTGGGAGACCCTGTGAAAGTGTGTCCTAGTCTGTGCAATGCTGTACCCTACGCTAATACTCAACTAGTGTATGGTAGCGTTCAAAACATTCACCAATGCAAAGACCAGGATTGTCAGGACAGGAGGGACAATAATAGCGGGTGTCACGCCTATACTCGCGCTTGCTGCAGACACGAGATCTTTTTTGGGGGGGTTCGTTGGGTAGGGGTACTCGGGAGGACATAAAGAAAATGCCTCTCATGCAGCCGACTGCATTTGGTTGGGGATGTTAATGGGGGAAGTACGGGCGCTGCAGAAGTGGTGGGTTCCCAATTATTAGGATTGGCGAATGCAGCAGGAAGGGCATTATGGGCACGACGGGCCTGTTTTTGTCTTCTTCTTGGTGGCAGCGAGACACTACTTGTGCTTGCCACCTCACCAGCTTGAACTGCACTTATGGGACTCGCCACGTCACCAAGTGTTACTGCAGCACTGGTTTGACTACGACTGGGGTGTACTAGGCCGCTGGTGCTTGCCAGTTCAAAAAAAGCTACCAAAAAAACTGTTAGCGATCGCAGGGATCAGGCCTGACTCTGCGAACGCTGCAGTTATGCGTTTAGTGTTTTGTAAGTGACAGTGATCGATCGATACTGCACTTGGGTGGGCTGGGCCGGCGGAAGGGCAAAATGCAGGTGCTAGCAGGTATCTGGGCTGATCCCGCTAACAGTGCGTTTTTGGGAACCCTAAACTGCTGGGGATGCTAGTATAGACCTGATCGGATCAGGTATTGATCCGTTCAGATACTATACCACTAAGGGAGGTGTACGGTGCGTGCGTGGGTGTTAGCGGTACTGGCGCTAACCTGACGCTGCTTGGAGCTGGTGCTTGCCAGTTCACCAAAACGCTACCAAAAAAACTGTTAGCGATCGCAGGGATCAGGCCTGACTCTGCGAACGCTGCAGTCATGCGTTTAGTGTTTTGTAAGTGACAGTGATCGATCGATACTGCACTTGGGTGGGCTGGGCTGGGCTGGGCAGAGGGGCAAAACGCAGGTGCTAGCAGGTATCTGGGCTGATCCCGCTAACACTGCGTTTTTGGGAACCCTAAACTGCTGGGGACGTTAGTATAGATCTGATCAGATCAGATATTGATCCGTTCAGATACTATACCAATAGGGGAGGCGTATGCTGCGTGCGTGGGTGTTAGCGGTACTGGCGCTAACCTGACGCTGCCTGGGGCGACGCATATCACCGCCGGGTGGTCAGGGGGCTATACCTTTATTAGGTAATAAACGACGGGTGCCCTGACACTATAAAAAAATAAACTAACTAACCAGCGTCACCCGTAACACTTGTACGGTGATTACTGGTGAAAGGGTTAACTAGGGGGCAATCAAGGGGTTAAAACCTTTATTAGGTAGTATATGGGGGTCCCTGACGCTATAAAAAGCTGACGGCGAACCTAAATATTTACCTCCCTAACTAGCGTCACCAGTGACACTAATACAGCAATCAGAAAAATGATCGCTTAGTCACACTGGCGACGGGCTGTGATCAAGGGGTTAAAACTTTGTTAGGGGGGTTAGGGGGGTACCCTAGACCTAAAGGGGGCTAACACTAACTGCCCTACCACACTAACTGTCATAAACTGACACCAATGCCGTAATCAGGAAAAAAAACTGCTTGGTGTTAGTGTGACAGGGGGGGGGGGTTGGGGGGGGGTTGGGGTGATTAGGGGATGATCAAGGGTTGATGGGGGGTGTAATGTGTGCCTGGCATGTTCTACTGTGATGTGTGTGTGTTTGTGCACTCACTCGGATGTCTTCTCTCCTCGGCGCCGTAACGGAAAATACCGAGCCGAGGAGAGATGACATCACTTCCTCTGCTGCTGTTTACTATACAGCAGCAGAGGAATGATTCCATTGGCCGGGAGCGATCGGGAGGGGGGGGCCACGAATGGATGGCCTCCCCCTCACCTCCGATCGCCGGGGGACAAATGCCGACCGCCTAGGGCACCGGGGGGGGGTGTCCGATCGGACCCCCCGCCCGCGGGAGGCAGATCACGTACAGGTACGTGATTCTGCCTGCCCGTGCCATTCTGCCGATGTATATCGTCGTGAGGCGGTCGGCAACTGGTTAAAATAATGTCCTTAACCCCCCCGGAAGATTTGGCTGCTCAAAGACCAGGCCATTTTTTGCGATACGGCACTGCGTCACTTTAACTGACAATTGCGCGGTCGTGTGACGCTATACCCAAACAAAATTGACGTCCTTTTTTTCCCACAAATAGAGCTTTCTTTTGGTGCTATTTGATCATCTCTGCGGTTTTTATTCTTTGCGCCTTTAAACAAAAAAAGAGCGACAATTTTGAAAAAAAAACATAATATTTTGTACTTTTTGCTATAATAAATATCCCCAATTTTTTTAAAAAAAGGTACATTTTTTTCTCAGTTTAGGCCGATATGTATTCTTCTACATATTTTTGGTAATAAAAATCGCGATAAGCGTATATTGATTTGTTTGCACAAAAGTTATAGCGTCCCAAAATAGAGGATAGATTTATGGCATTTTTATTATTATTATTTTATTTACTAGTAATGGCAATCTGCGATTTTTATTGAGACTGCGATATTATGGCGGACACATCAGACACTTGGTGACACATTTTTGGGACGATTGACAATTATACAGCGATCAGTGCTATAAAAATGCACTGATTACTGTATAAATGTCACTGGCAGGGAAGGGGTTAACACTAGGGCTCGATCAAGGGGTTAACTGTGTTCCCTGACTGTGTTCCCTGACTGTGTGTTCTAACTGTAGGGGGAGGGAACTGACTATAGGAGATGACAGATTGTGGTTCCTAGCTATTAGGAACTCACGATCTGCATCTCCTCACAGAACAAGGATTTGTGTGTTTACACACACACGTCCCTGTTCTGCCTCCTGTACCCGCGATTGCGCTTGGCCGATGGTCATCGTGAGCGCAGTCAAGAGCATCGGCACCCCCGCAGTGCAGCGGGCGCCTGCTATACCGCTTAAAGGAGCCGACGTACAGCTACGCAGTATGACGGCAGCTGGTCGGCAAGTGGTTTAAATATAAAAATTCCTCCATGGAATCAATATGAACCACATACGATAAAAATTCCTCAAAGAGATCAATATAAACTGCACATCATGGGGTAAAACTCTTGATCGCGTAGAAAGGGAAGAAAGCCACCACCGACACCCAAACACAATGCCTCTTACCCTCCTTATATACAGGGTCAGATGAACCTTGGATATAAATGTAGCAAGTCCAGTCTAATGAGGACCTCCAAGACCAAAGATATCTGACATCCTTTAATATGTAGTGGGTTGTGAGGCATAGTGGGTGCAAAGATGGTGAAAGCCATTGGGCGCCAGACACTTCTTAATGTAAAAGAAGTTTTGTTTCTTTTGACGGTCCTTTTTGTATTTTTGGGGGAAAGAGGGTTAGGGCCAGGACACCCTTAAGTAGTTATAGATTCAATTGGCAGACTCTGAGACTTCAATAGGAAGACCATCCAGGGAAAGGTGCCACATCTGCACATGCAGGAATTCTGTCTATTATGGTAACAGTCTTTAACAGTTCCTAACTCAAACTTAACAGTCCTCTCAGTTTCACTTTAACTGCCTCTTGTAGTTCTTCAACACTGAGCTCCCGTCTCTCACTAGACCCTCTGATTCACTGGCTCTGAATCCATTGAGCTCCTCCAAGGTTTGCGTTGGTATCCCCTCAAGCGTCACCTACTCTTTCCTGCTGGGTCCCTAGCTTGGCACTCCAGATACTTCTCAAGCTTCACCCCTGCTAACCAGCGAGGTTCCTGGCTTGACTCACAAGGCTGCTCTGCAAGCGTCTCCTCCGCAGGTTAGGTCCCCGACTTGATCACCACCTGAATTTTCCCGATTCTCCACCATGCCCGTTCAGTGAGAATGTGGTTCCGGTACATGCTTCAGTTACTCACTGTGGTCCCTGGTAAAAGTGGTTGGTCCCTTTGTGGCGACTGCTGCCCTTCTACCTCTGACCACTGACAGGTTCTGTGGCTAACAGAACCGTCACTTCTGGTTGGACTGCAAGCCGCAGTCCCAACCCTGCGCTGCCCTCTTACTTCTTGAGCAACCAATTACCTTCAGAAGTCACATCATTAGTGAAATGATGATGATGATGTCCACCTGTGTGCAATCTAAGTGTCACATGATCTGTCATTACATATACACACCTTTTTGAAAGGCCCCAGAGGCTGCAACACCTAAGCAAGAGGCATCACTAACCAAACACTGCCATGAAGACCAAGGAACCCTCCAAACAAATAAGGGACAATGTTGTTGAGAAGTACAAATTTAGGGTCAGGTTATAAAAAAAATCCAAATCTTTGATGATCCCTACGAGCACCATCAAATCTATCATAACTAAATGGAAAGAACATGGCACAACAGCAAACCTGCCAAGACACAGCAGCACAGAGACCTAAGATAACCCTGGAGGAGCTGCAGAGTTCCACAGCAGAGACTGGAGTATCTGTACATAGGACGACAATAAGCCGTATGCTCCATAGAGTTGGGCTTTATGGCAGAGTGGCCAGAAGAAAGCCATTACTTTCAGCAAAAAACAAAATGGCAGGTTTTGAGTTTGCAAAAAAGGCATGTAGGAGACTCCCAAAATGTATGGAGGAAGGTGCTCTGGTCTGATGAGACAAAAATTGATCTTTTTGGCCATCAAAGAAAACGCAATGTCTGGTGCAAACCCAACACATCACATCACCCAAAGAACACCATCCTTACAGTGAAACATGGTGGTGGTAGCATCATGCTGTGGGGATGATTTTCAGCAGTCGGGACTGGGAAACTGGTCAGAGTTGAGGGAAAGATGGATGGTGCTAAATACATGGATATTCTTGAGCAAAACCTGTACCACTCTGTGTGATTGGAGGCTAGGACGGAGGTTCACCTTCCAGCAGGACAATGACCCCAAACACACTGCTAAAGCAACACTTGAGTGGTTTAAGCAGAAACATGTAAATGTGTTGGAATGGCCTAGTCTAAGCCCAGACCTAAATCCAATAGAAAATCCTGTGGTCAGACTTAAAGATTGCTGTTCAGAAACGCAAACCATCCAACTTGAAGGAGCTGGAGCAGTTTTGCGAGGAGGAATGGGAAAAAATCCCAGTGGTAAGATGTGGCAAGCTCATAGAGACTTATCCAAAGTGACTTGGAGCTGTGATAGCCGAAAAAGGTGGCTCTACAATGTATTGACTTTAGGGGGGTGAATAGTTATGCACATTGACTTTTTCTGTTATTTTGTTCTATTTGTTGTTTGCTTCACAATGAAAAAAAAAAACATCTTCAAAGTTGTGGCCATGTTCTGTAAAATAAATGATGCAAATCCTCAAACAATTCATGTTAATTCCAGGTTGTGAGGCAACAAAACACGAAAAATGGCAAGGGGGTGAATACTTTTGCAAGGCACTGTATATAGGTGCTCCCAGCAGGCCAAGGGATTCAAGAAAACCCCTGCTCATTGGTTGGGATACCCCATATACCCATAACCTGACCTTGGGTTGTCCTTCTCATATTTAGTACCACTAAGTACCTGGCCACCTAGTGGTAGAAGAGAAAAGTGCAACAAGGCCAAACTTATTGAGAAATCAATAGATCTCTATCAATCAACCAGGACAACTACTCCTGGCAAGTAAATTTGTGAGGAGCTCCCTGCCTAAGCTACAGGGTGCTACATCAAAAAAGCCTTGACATCCACACATAACGATCAATGAACCAGGTAGATTGAACAGGGATGATGAAACCTCCACAATCCGTCCTCTAGGCTTATAACATCAACTCCACACATATGGGTGAACCTTTAAAGCCTTAGCAGTTAGCTCTTCTATAATGTATCATAATCACAGCAAATTAGTACATTTCCTTTGGATCCTTCCTCCAGCAGATCTTCCACTTCAATTTCAATTTAAAAAAAAATAATAATTTTTACTTTCTGCTATAAAATACATCCAATTAAAAACATGTAAAATATCGAATTTCTTTATCAATTTAGGTCAATATGTATTCTGCTACACATTTTTGGTAAAAAAAAAATCCCAATAAGCGTATATTTATTGGTTTGTGCAAAAGTTATAGCATCTACAAACTATGGGATATATGTATGGAATTTTTTATTTTTTTACTAGTAATGGCAACGATCAGCGATTTTTAGTGAGACTGCGACATTGCAGCGGACAAATCTGACACTAAGTAACACTTTTTGGGGACCAGTGACACAAACACAGTGATCAGTGCTAAAAAAAATGTACTGTATGACACTGGCAGGGAAGGGGTTAACAGCAGGGACGATCAAAGGGTTAAATGTGCTCCTAGGGAGTGCTTGCTAACCGTGTGGGGGATGCTTTTACTGGGGGAAGAGAGAGATCTGTGTTCTGCTTAGCAGGAACACAAGATCTCAATCTTCCCCTCTCATAGAACAGTGATCTGTCTTGTTTACATAGGCAGACCGCCGTTCTGCCTCTCTCGGGAGATATCCCCTCCTTTTTAGGGCCAGTTCACACTGCAGCGATGCCAGACATTGCATGTGATTCGCACCTCACTGCTGTGCAGATCTGTGAGATGCGAATTCAGCCATCCATGTCGTATGGCTGAATTTGCATCCCATTCGGACCAAACTCATGCAGGACCCTTTTTTGTCCGCACCACAACGTGTGAACACCCATGTGATGCGATTTCTGTCCGAATTGACAGTTCGCACTGCGATATGCAAACCAATCTGGGGGTGTCATTAACTTTGTATTGACACCCCCAGCGGTTCGCAGATCTCAGTGTGAACTGCCTGCGAGTCAGGTGCAAGAACCCGCACTGGATTCGCAGGGTTTCCCATATCGCACCAGTGTGAACCGAGCCTCTGTCATATAATAATGTTGAGGCTCCAAAAGAAACTCAAAAATACAGCCTGTATGTATGAGTTCTTAGGGTCAATGTATCAAGTGGTATTACTTACTTCATTTTAGCACTAAAATTTTCAGTTGACAAAAATAAACATTTCTGCAGAACTATTTTTCTTTCTACCATAAAACATTTTACTGTTGCGGCCATGAATCTTTGTTTTTTAATCTTAAGCTGGCCATACATTATCCAACTTTCATATTCAATTTCTTTTAGATTTACCTGCAACTACAGTATGTAGTTACATAGTAGATGAGGTTGAAAAAAGACACAAGTCTATCAAGTCCAACCTATGTGTGTGATTATATGTCAGTATTACCTTGTACATCCTTGTATGTTGCGGTAGTTCAGGTGCTTATCTAATAGTTTTTTGAAACTATCGATGCTCCCCACTGAGACAACCGCCTGTGGAAGGGAATTCCACATCCTTGCCGCTTTTACAGTAAAGAGCCCTCTACATAGTTTAAGGTTAAACCTCTTTTCTTCTAATTTTAATGAGTGGCCACGTCTCTTATTAAACTCCCTTCCGCAAAAAACTTTTATCCCTATTGTGGGGTCACCAGTATGGTATTTGTAAATTGAAATCATATTCCCTCTCAAGCGTCTTTTCTCCAGAGAGAAAAAGTTCAGTGCTCGCATAACTAATATCCTCCAAACCCTTTATTAGCTTTGTTGCCCTTCTTTGTACTCGCTCCATTTCCAGTACATCCTTCCTGAGGACTGGTGCCCAGAACCGGACAGCATGCTCCAGGTGTGGCCGGACCAGAGTCTTGTAGAGAATTATCGTTTTATCTCTGGAGTTGATCCCCTTTTTAGTGCATGCCAATATTCTGTTTGCTTTGTTAGCAGCAGCTTGGCATTGCATGCCATTGCTGAGCCTATTATCTACAAGGACCCCCAGGTCCTTTTCCATCCTAGATTCCCCCAGAGGTTCTCCCCCTAGTGAATAGATTGAATTGATATTTTTGCCACCCAAATGCATTATTTTACATTTTTCTACATTGAACCTCACCCCAGATCTTTTTGCAAGGTTTCCACATCCTGCGGAGAAGTTATTGCCCTGCTTAGCTTAGTATCATCCGCAATAGGGATGAGCTTCGAGTTCGAGTCAAACTTATGTTCGACTTGAACATCGACTGTTCGCCAGTTCGCCGAACAGCGAACAATTTGGGGTGTTCGCGGCAAATTCGAATGCCGCGGAACACCCTTTAAAAGTATATGGGAGAAATCAAAAGTGCTAATTTTAAAGGCTTATATGCATGGTATTGTCATAAAAAGTGTTTGGGGACCTGGGTCCTGCCCCAGGGGACATGAATCAATGCAAAAAAAATCAGTTTTTTCGGGAGCAGTGATTTTAATAATGCTTAAAGTGAAACAATAAAAGTGTAATATCCCTTTAAATTTTGTACCTGGGGGGTGTCTATAGTATGCCTGTAAAGGGGCGCATGTTTCCCGTGTTTAGAACAGTATGACAGCAAAATGACATTTCAAAGGAAAAAAAGTCATTTAAAACTACTCGCTATTAATGAATTGCCGGTTTGACAATACACATAAAAGTTCATTGATAAAAACGGCACAGGGGAACCCTGAACCAAAATTTTTTAAAAAAATGACGTGGGGGGTCCCCCTAAATTCCATACCAGGCCCTTCAGGTCTGGTATGGATATCAAGGGGAACCCCGGCCAAAAATTTTTTAAAAAATGGCGTGGAGTCCCCCTTAAAATCTATACCAGACCCTTCAGGTCTGGTATGGATTTTAAGGGGAACCCCGCACCAAAATAAAAAAAAAAAAACGGCGTGGGGTCCCCCAA
The DNA here is from genome assembly GCA_037952925.1 of Lithobates clamitans. Classification (NCBI taxonomy): domain Eukaryota; kingdom Metazoa; phylum Chordata; class Amphibia; order Anura; family Ranidae; genus Lithobates; species Lithobates clamitans. The sequence goes on from JBBGZY010000390.1 coordinate 5,580,211, forward strand.
AAATCCATACCAGACCCTTATCTGAGCACGTAACCTGGCAGGCCGCAGGAAAAGAGGGGGGGACAAGAGCGCCCCCCCTCCTGAACCGTACCAGGCCACATGCCCTCAACATTGGGAGGGTGCTTTGGGGTAGACCCCGAAAACACCTTGTCCCCATTTTGATGGGGACAAGGGCCTCATCCCCACAACCCTTGCCGGGTGGTTGTGGGGTCTGCGGGCGGGGGGCTTATCGAAATCTGGAAGCCCCCTTTAACAAGGGGACCTCCAGATCCCAGCCCTCCCCCCTGTGTGAAATGGTAAGGGGGTACAAAAGTATCCCTACCATTTCACAAAAAAACTGTCAAAAATGTTAAAAATGACAAGAGACAGTTTTTGACAATTCCTTTATTTAAATGCTTCTTCTTTCTTCTATCTTCTTTCTTCTATCTTCTATCTTCCTTCGGTTTCTTCCTCCATCTTCTTCTGGTTCTTCTGTTTCTTCCTCCAGTGTTCTCGTCCGGCATCTCCTCCGCGGCTTCTTCTTATCTTCCAAGAACATATTTGGGGGGCACACCATACAATGCATTTAAATTCAAGATGGTGCTGCTATAAGACCTACAAACAGTACAAAATATTTTACAGCGCACACATACAAGAATGACATTTCCTGCAGGGCTAGTTAAAAACACCTGAATGTATTCAAAAAATACGGGGGTTTGGTCACACTATATGGTCATATAGTGCTAAGCCCACTCAGCTCCCATGGTTGAGACAAAGGATCTTCCATTCTATTACTAGTGTAGGACCCACTAATTCGGGGTACTTTGTCGCAGTAAGTTCCAAAAGTTCCACGCATGTTCGCGGAAGTGGAATCAAGTAGAAGAGCCGTGCTGGCTATTGAACTTTATATTATTATTTATATTAAGAACTCTCATCCCTGTTGTGTAAAGAAAAATGATATAAGTTCGAACGAAACATCTATGCATGTACAGAATCATGTAAGCATAGCCTATCTGTACATACAATCTGACAAAGGTAGATTTTTTCTGTAATTAGATTTTGGCTATTGTATTTCTTTCCTGAACATTACATTCAAAAAGAAGGAGATAATGTGATTTCATTTTAGAATTTTGACTTGAAATACATAAGGGAGAAAGTGGAAGCAGGCAGGATCAGCCAGTATTGCCCTTAGTACATGTCTTGTGTCGTGTTCAATCCAGAGCCTAATTAAAGCACGGCTACATGAATCACCCAGAAAACAAAGTCTGTCTGAATCCAGTTCGTTTTGTGTATAGCATCACATGCATCCAACTGTGAATGAACCTTCCTGCCACAGCAGGAATCCTAAATTACAAATATTTCTCATGACTTCATAAGGCATCCGATCCCACAAGATGATCCAGAAAATGCAATAACCCTGGGAGATCTTTAAAGCAGAAATTGTCCAAATATAACTGTTTAGCCTGCCCTATACATTTCCTTTATCAGCAAATATAATTGTCTTATGAAGTTATCCAGCTCAGGTCATGGACACTTCACTTGAACCAACGCAATTTGTCCTCATTAACAGCAGAGTTTTGTCATGACATCACTGGAGTGCTATGTACTGATTATACTTCTTGCACGTCTTCACATTGCAAGTATTAATTGTGCCTTCAATGTAAATAAAATAAAAAGTGAATTCATCCCATTCCTCAGTCTTTGAACTTGCGTGCGACTACTGAGATTACTTGTAAGAATAGCCATCAGCAAATTCCTTTCTCCTTTACATAGGTTATATTTTTATAATTGAGGCATATTGAACCTTATTTACTGTGCACCTGTATGTAAGCTATGAACCATAACATGTTTACATGTTCTAAACAAGCCAACCCTGATCTCTCTAGCTGCTTGTAATCAGAAGTAATTAAAGCAAAACTTAACTCCCTGCTGCTTTCCCCCTGTTTTACCCCTCGTTTGCTGGGTTCCCGCAAAACATGCTCAAATGCACAACAGATCCAGCATTGTCCTGCAGCAATCCATGTCTCCATCATGTTATTTCTCTTCAGCCAGCTTCCTCTTCCAAGTTTAGTCAACACATACCTATAGCTCCCAACTGTCCCTGATTTCGGGGGACTGTCCCTGATTGGGAGCAATGTCCCTCTGTCCCTCATTCCTCCTCATTTGTCCCTCATTTTGGTCTGATCTATATACAGTGGAACCATGGATTACGATCAGAATCTGTTCCAGGAGCATGCTCGTAATCCAAAGTACTCGCATATCAAAGCGAGTTTCCCCATTGAAGTCAATGGAAACTAAAATAATTTGTTCCGCATTGACTTCAATGGCATGCAATACCGCATGCGGCCAGAGTGGGGGGGGGGGTGCCGGAGAGCCTTGGAAATGGCCGGAAAGGCCGAAGGACACCTCGGCTGACCTTGGCAAACCTCGGAAAGACTCAGTTTCCGAGGTTTGCCAAGGTCAGCCGAGCTGTCCTCAGGCCTTTCCGTGCATTTCCAGACGGTGCCGATCGGCTGAGATGGGCACCGTTCGGCTCCGGCGCCCCCCACCTCAGGCCAAATGCGGTACTGCACACGCTTTGGCCTGAATCGTGCTCGTTTTGCAAAACAACACACGCAAACCGAGTTATGATTTTTAAAAATACAGTGCTCGTATTGCGAAAGGCTCGTTTACCGCGTTACTCGCAATCCGAGGTTCCACTGTAGTTGTATATAAAATGGACTTTTTATCTATCAAAAAGTGTTTCCCAGCACTAAACCTTTCATCTGATTTCTAAATTGCTGCATTTGTAAATTCCAAAAACCAATATAAAGGAATAGTAGTGATAGAAAAAAACACTTGTGGGTTTAACCAATCTTATTATTTTTGTACAATTCTCCTTTAAAGGGGCGTGGCAAGGGGTGTGTCCTATACCTGCATACTTTTGCTGATAGGTGTCCCTCATTCCCATCTCAAAAAGTTGGGAGGTGTGCATACCCCTTGCCACTCTAGAAATGGGTTCCTTTGGTCTCCTGGGATTTGTTTTGAGTTTGTCACAGGGGGCTGCTGGACCATGACACGTGTCATTCTGGCCTAGGACAACCAAGCACCAGGGAGCAGGCCACTTTACAAAAACAAATACACACACTACACAAAAGAAATGGGTAGCCCCCCCCCCCCAAAAAAAAACAAACAAACAAAAAAAAACAAATATAAACTTAATTAACAATGTATTATTAGGGCTCTTTCACACTTGAAATCAATGGGACAGCGCGGCTATACCACCAGCAAAGCGCCTCTGCAGAGGCGCTTTGCGGTGGTTTTTAACCCTTTCTCGGCCGCTAGCGGGGGTAATACCGCCCGCTAGCAGCCGAATACTGACGGTAAAGCGCTGCTTACAATAGCGGCGTTTTACCGCCGCTGCCGCCCCCGTCCCAGTGTGAAAGGGGCCTTATTGTGGAGGCAGAGGCAAAGGCAGAGGTTGCAAGTCATTTTGCAGAGCAAAGTTCCACTTTAACCACTTGCCTACTTGGCACTTAAAGAGGAACTGCAGTCTGCTCACATCATTTGTAATAAAAACATCTTTGCCATTCTGAAGCTTCCCTCCAATCACTTTGCATATTATTTTATATATACTGTGATTCTGTACTTGCCAAATATGCTGCAGAAATCTCCCTTCACTGAGTCTGGCTGCATCCATTTTATCTGTGGGCTGCTGCCTGTTCACTTCCTGGAACAGACACACAGAGGCACACATCTGAAGCCCTGCAGCTCTCATTGGCCCTCTTATGACTCACCCCCCTCCCTTCCTGGCAAACACTCACGAGAGAAAGAGAGCTGTACATGATGTCAAAAGCCTAGGCTTTTTACCAGATAGGAAACAGGTAGTGGGCTGTATAAGGTATTTACTGGCAGAAAAGAAATGTTTTACTATTAAAAGGTTAAAACAACAGGGACAGAAGATTTAATAGATGGAAAGATGAAAAAATTACTGAAGGTCTGCTTTAAACCCCCTTCCTGCCCAGTCCAATTTTCAGATTTCAGCCCTGTTGCACTTTGAATGACAATTGCGGTCATGCAACACTGTACCCAAATGAAATTTTTTAACATTTTTTTTTCACTCAAATAGAGCTTTCTTTTGGTGGTATTTAATCACCACTGGGTTTTTCATTTTTTTGCTAAAGAAAAAAAAATACATAAAATTTAGAATATTTTTTTTTTAATAGTGTGTCATAAAATTTTGCAAACAGGTAATTTTTCTCCTTCACTGATGTGTGCTGATGAGGCTACACTGAGGGGCACTGATAGGCTGCACTGATAGGCACTGATGAGGTTGCACTGATGGGCTCTAATGAGCCGGCACTGATAGGTGGCACTGATGGGCACTGAGAGGTGGCAATGATGGACACTGATTGGCAGCACTGATTGGCACTGAAATGTGGCACTAGTGGGCACTGATTGCACTGGCAGGTGGAACTGATTGGCACTGAAAGGTGACACTAGTGGGCACTGATTGCACTGGCAGGTGGAACTGATTGGCACTGAAAGGTGACACTAGTGGGCACTGATTGCACTGGCAGGTGGAACTGATTGGCACTGAAAGGTGACACTAGTGGGCACTGATTGCACTGGCAGGTGGCACTGATTGGCACTGAAAGGTGGCACTGGTGGGCACTGATTAGCAGCACAGATCGGGACTGATGTCCCTGTAACGGAAGACGGTTACCGGCTTTATTCTTTCTCCTCACGCTGATCGTGAGGAGGAAAAAAGCCGGTAACTGGCTTCTGTTTACTTCCTCATTGGAAGACAGCTGATCACGTGGTAAAGGGCCCGCTGTGATTGGTCCTTTACCCTGTTCTGTGATCAGCTGAGTCCAAAGGACTCGGTGATCTCAGTATGCACCAAGCAGCGCGATAACGGGAGGACGTCTACTGATGCCCTCCCTGCACTGGAAGCCCGGGCTGTAGCCGTCATTCGGCTATAGTGCGGGTGGAAAGTGGTTAAGGTGATATTAAAGTCTTGTTTTTTATTTAAAAAATGGGTGAGCGAGTTTGGGGTGAAGAGACTTGACTCACCTGTACAGAGTCCTGACCTTAACCTGATAGAACACCTATGGGATGAATTAGAGTGGAAAATGCGAGCCAGGCCTTCTCATCCAACATCAGTGCCTGACCTCACAAATGCACTTCTGGAAGAATGGTCATACATTCCCATAGACACACTTCCAAACCTTGTGGACAGTCTTCCCAGAAGATTTGAAGCTGTTATACCTGCAAAGGGTGGGCCAACTCAATATTGAACCCTACAGACTCATGCCGCGTACACACGACCGGATTTTCCAGCAGAAAAGGTCTGACGGAATCATTCCATCAGACATTCCGATCGTGTGTAGTCTTCATCTGACTTTTTCTTTCTAAAATTCTGACAGACCTAGAAATAGAACATGTTTTTAATCTTTCCGACTGACTCAATCCCTATCGGGAAAACCGCTCGTCTGTATGCTAGTCTGACAGACCAAAAACGACACAAGGGCAGCTATTGGCTACTGGCTATTGAACTTCCTTTTTCTAGTCCCGTCGTATGTCATCACATTCTACACGAATGGACTTTGGTGTAATCCTGTGTCGGCAATTCTGTTCCAGCGGAACTCCGTCGGAAAGACCGTCAGAGTCTACTCTGACGGAAAGTCCGGTCGTGTGTATGCGTCATTAGACTGGGATGCCTTTAAAGTTCATGTGCTTGTAAAGGCAGGTGTCCCAATACTTTTGGTAATATAGTGTATATTCAATGTTAATTTTTTTTGGGTAACATTTACTTTAATTAGGACAAGTTTAAAAGTGATTTCATTGCTTGTTGGTGTACATAGTCTGGACACAGCTTGACTTTATAACAAGTCCTCATTTGCCTCTGTAGCTACAGGAAATTGAATCATTATGAAATTATTTTTTTTTTAAAAGGAGAAGTAGGGCCAAAGCTCTTTTGTGGGTCACAGGAGTGCAAGTATTTCTGCACGCCTGTGACCCAGATTCAGCCGACATCTGGCTAAAGTTTGCTGTCGGCTGAAGCCACTCAGTCAGTCCAGACTCTAGAGGGATCCCGACTGTAATGTCAGGATCCAACCAGATGTTTGAGCGGCAGCTAGCTCAACCTCTCAGCGTGCCTCTGAGAACCTGAATCAGTCGTTCCAGCCCCTTCCACAGCCCAGCACCCCAGTGAGCACTGGAGGGGCAGTGCTGAGAGACGGTGACTGACAGATCGAGAACTGCATGATCAGGAGTTTTTGATTGATCGGTTCTTGGTCTAGAGGCAGTGAGTGTAAATGTTTTTTTTTTTTTTTTATATTCCCGTACTTCTCTTATAAGTTCACAACAGAGGCACAGAAATCCTAGTTTTTTTTCTATGATAGCAGATCTTGATAGCCTGATAGCCTTCCAATAAAAAAAGACACATGTTGTTTTTAAGCTGTTAGAAACCAACTTAAGCCTAACTCCATATTGTTTGTTGGGTTATTTGATAATGAATTACTTCACAGTGCAAGTTTACGTAAAGCCGTAAGGCTACACTGCCGGGCATCCATACCCGCAATGGCGGCGGTAGCACCCGACAGCTGATGGAAACATCAGCTGCAGTGCCGACATCGCTGGACTCCAGGACAGGTAAGTGTCCTATTGTTAAAAGCCAGCAGCTGCATTACGTGTAGCTGCTGGCTTTTATTTATTTATTTTTTTTGGGCGGAACACCGCTTTAACTGTATGAAACCCTTACTGAGAGAAATATCCAGGTTGTCCGTTCTTGAAGATGCTAGTTGCTTGGCTGCCCTTGAGTTTAATACCTTATGTGGCAGACCTAGAACAAGCAACAAGTGAGGTTAGAAATCCTTATTTGTATATGTGTTTGGTGCCACTCACTCCAAAAGTGTTGACATCATTAGCTAAGCATGACTGCCAAGCAACTGAATTTTCCAAAAGGAAAAGTCAGCCATTTTCTTTAAGGATCTCTCACGGTATTTTGCCTTTACATGTCAATGAGAATGTTCTGAAAAAGTATTGTTTCAGCTTCATTACTATTTAACTTACAATGGATGGAAACGCTGAACTTCCATAACAACCCATAAACAAGAGATTATCTGCCTACCTACTGGGACAGGAAATTCATTAAACTAATTCTATAGTCACAGCATACACTTTCAGTTTTAAACATCAGCATTGTATAGCAATACAAACAAAACTTAAATAGTTAGGATGAAGAAAACCACAAGTTCTTCTAGTTCAACCAATAGAAAAAAATTAATAAATAGAAAACCTCCATATACAAAACCTTACCTACATTTGTTCCAGAGGAAAGCAAAAAACAAACAAAAATGAAACCTTATGAACCGTGGTTTAACCACTTGCCGACCAGCCGCCGTTGTTATACCGTGGCAGGACGGCACGTTCCCGCAAATCGCCGGCTCCTATAAGGCGCTGTATAAATGTCAGTGGTCCCAAAAAAGTGTCAAAAGTGTCTGATCTGTCCGCTGCAATGTCGCAGTCCCACTAAAAATTGCAGATCACCACCATTACTAGTAAAAAAAAAAATAATAATAAAAATGCCCTAAATCTATCCCCTATTTTGTAGACGCTATAACTTTTGTGCAAACAAAATACGCTTATTGCAATTTTTTTTTACCAAAAATATGTAGAAGAATACAAATTTGCCTAAACTGATGAAGAAATTTTTTTCAAAATTGTCACTCTTTTTATGTTTATAGCTCAAAAAATAAAAAAACGCAGAGGTGATCAAATACCACCAAAATAAAGCTCTATTTGTGGGGAAAAAAGGACGTCAATTCTGTTTGGGTACAGTGTCACACAACTGCACAATTGTCAGTTAAAGTGACGCAGTGCCGTATCGCAAAAACTTGCCTGGTCATTAAGGGGGAAAATCTTCTGGTCTGTAGGTGGTTAATTTGCTCCAGTGGGGAAAATAATTCCTTCCTTATCCCCTAAGGCAGTCGGATATTCCCTGGATCAACAGTCTCTGGTGTTTTTACCTATAAATGTTATTATCCAGTTATATTTTGTGCATTCTGGAATGCATCCAGCTTTTCTACTACTGATCTGGCCAGAACTAGTCCTGGATGAAGTCTATTTCACATTTTCACAGCTCTTGCTGTGAAGAAGCCTTTCTGTATGTGGGGGTTAAATCTCTTTTCTTACAGATGTAGAGTTCCCTTGTCCTTTTATAATAATCTTAAGGTGAAAAACTCTACACCAAGTTCACTATATGGACCACTTATATATGCATACATGTTGATCATATCCCCCCTTATTCTCCTCTTCTCAAAAGTGAATAAATTCAGTTCCTCTAATCTTTCCTCATAGCTGAACTCCTCCATGCCTCTTATCAGTTTGGTTGCCCTTCTCTGCACTTTCTCCAGTTCCCCGATATCCTTTTTGTGAACTGGCGCCCAAAACTAAACTGCATATTCCAGATGAGGTTTTACTAATGATTTGTACAGGGGCAACATTATGTCTCTCTCCGGAGAGAAAATACTTTGTATGCAATAGTAACTGCAGCTTGGCATTGCTTGCTATTATTAAATCTATGATCTACCAGTACATCCAGATCCTTCTCGACCATTGACTTTGCCAACTGCTCTAGAATGTATGAAGCATGCATGCAGGTTTAGCACACTTGGTGGTGCTGTTGCAGAGTTTTTTGGTGTGGAAGTCAGTGCTGGGGACAGCGTGGAGTTAGAGGGAGTGAGAGGGAGCAGCGTGCAGAGGTCCGGACCCCACCTCCGAGAGTGGCAGCATGGTGGGCGGATCCCCCCAACCGGACTGGACCGGACCCCCACACGACTGTGAGCGGCAGCGGGTAAACAGGGACCCACAGCGGAGGCTGAGCGTGACATAGTGGTGCGGGAGCGGGTGTAATGAGGACAGTATCACCCCACAGACACAGTCAGAGGAGGCGGTAGGACATCCAGTGGGACCGGAGGGGGAAGGCTGACAGGGAGAGGCGGCGGGTAAGTGAAGTGTAGACCGGAGGAGGGATAGTGTGAGAGACTGATTAGTGAGCGGCAGCACTGAAGGTGAATGACTAGTATCTAGTGACTGCTAGTATCAGATTAGAGGGGAGGCTGTGCAGAGTGACACAGAGACACAAACTACAAAACCTGACTAACAGTGTATGTGAGTACCTGAGTATTGTGTGTACCTGAGTATTGAGAGTACCTGAGTATTGGGAGTAACTGAGTATTGTGTGTACCCGAGTATTGTGTGTACCCGAGTACTGTGTGTACCTGAGTATTGTGAGTGCCTGTGTATTTTGTGTACCTGAGTATTGTGTGTACCTGAGTATTGAGAGTACCTGAGTATTGGGAGTACCTGAGTATTGTGTGTACCTGAGTATTGTAAGTACCTGAGTATTGTGTGTACCTGAGTATTGTGTGTACCTGAGTATTGTGAGTGTCTGTGTATTTTGTGTACCTGAGTATTGTGTGTACCTGAGTATTGAGAGTACCTGAGTATTGTAAGTACCTGAGTATTGTGTGCACCTGAGTATTGTGTGTACCTGAGTATTTTAAGTACCTGAGTATTGTGTGTACCTGAGTAATGTGTGTACCTGAGTATTGTGAGTGCCTGAGTATTGTGAGTACTTGAGTATTGTGTGTACCTGAGTATTGTGTGTACCTGAGTAGTGTGACTACCTGAATAGTGTGAGTACCTGAGTGTTGGGAGTACCTGAGTGTTGGGAGTACCTTAGTGTTGGGAGTACCTGAGGGTTGGGAGTGCCTGAGTGTTGGGCACCAATGACAAAGTGAGAGGCAGATGTAGCGTCCTAAAGAACGATTTTAGGGTCTTAAGAGCTAAATTGAGGAAAAGGGCCTCCAAGGTAGTATTCTCAGAAATCACCTCGAGCCACACCAGAAAGGCAGAGGGAGATTGGGGAAGTAAACAAGTTTCTGAGGGTAGTATTGGGGGCATTAGTGGTAGGTTGACTAAAGCACATGAAACCCAAGGTAAGTATAGTAACAAGTCCTATTTGCAATCTTGGAACACCCAATAAGAGGACAGTATGCGACCGGTCTAAACTATGTGGCATGTTCACCAATGCCAGGAGCCTGGCAGACAAGATGGGTGAACTAGAGATACTGTTGTACGAGGAGGATTTGGATTTTGTGGGAATTTCAGGGACCTGGTTCAACAGCTCTCATGAGTGGCTGGCAACCATTCAAGGGTGTTCCCTTTATCACAGGGATAGAGAGGGTAAAAAAGGGGGAGGGGTATGCCTATATATCAAGAATAATGTACAAGTGAATGTGAGAGATGACATCAATAAGGGAGCTAGGGAGTAGGTGGAATCCTTATGGGTAGAGCTCCAAAGGGATGAAGCTATGGGGAAAATAATACTGGCAGTATGCTATAGGCCCCCTAACCTGAGGGAGGAGGGGGAGACGGACCTCCTATCACAATTTGGATTAGCAGCAAGGATGGTAAGTGTTATCATAATGGGGGTTTTTAATTATCCAGACATAGACTGGGCGGAGGGAACCACGCATTCATCTAATCTAGATCTACTGATTACCAACAATACAGACCTGATCACACATGTGGAAATACGGGGCAATTTAGGAAACAGTGATCACAGGTCAATTGGCTTCAGTAAAAATCACACAAATAGGAAACACAAGGGGAACACAAAGATATTGAATTTCAAAAGAGCCAGCTTCCGTAAACTACGAACCTTGCTAGAAGATATAAATTGGGATAACATCTTAGAAACAAAGAACATGGAAGAGAGATGGGTTTGCTTTAAGAGCATATTAAATAAGGGCATTAGCCAGTGCATCCCATTGAGAAATAAATGTAAAAGAGCGAGCAAAAGTCCTGGATGGCTTAACTCCAATGTAAAAATGCATATAAAAGCGAAGGAGAAGGCCTTCAAAAAATACAAAGCTAAGGGATCATCATCAGCATTCAGACTTTACAAAGAATGCAACAAGATATGTAAGGTTGCAATTAGGGTGACACGTAAGACACATAGCGGAGGAGAACAAAAAAAATCCCAAGAAATTCTTTAAGTATATAAACAGTAAAAAAGGGAGGACAGACCACATTGGCCCCATAAAGAATGAGGAAGGACATCTGTTTACAAAGGATGGGGAGATCGCGAAGGTATTGAATTTATTCTTCTTTTCAGTCTTCATGAGGGAATCGGGGGGCTTCAGTAACTAAAACTGCGGTGTTTTTCCTCATGACACATCACAGGAAGCACCCTCATGGCTTACAGAGGACAGAATTAGTAATAGACTTGGTAAACTTAACATTATTAAATCACCAGGAATTGCTTGCACCTGAGGGTACTTAGGGAACTCAGTCAAGTAATTGCCAGACCATTGTTCCTAATTTATACTGACAGTCTACTGACTGGAATGGTACCAGCTGATTGGAGAAAAGCCAATGTAGCACCAATATTTTAAAAAGGGCCAAAATACAATCCCTGGGAATTACAGACCAGTTAGCCTAACATCAATAGTATGCAAGTTCTTGGAGGGGATGATAAGGGAGTATATACAAGATTTTAGTAATGAAAATGGCATCATTAGCAGTAATCAGCATGGCATTGATTCATGAAGAATCGTTCTTGCCAAACCAATCTATTAACCTTCTATGAGGAGGTAAGCTGCCATCTAGATAAAGGAAGGCCCGTAGATGTGGTGTATCTGGATTTTGCAGAAGCATTTGACACAGTTCCCCATAAACGTTTACTGTACAAAGTAAGGTCCATTGGCATGGACCATAGGTGAGTACATGGATTGAAAACTGACTACAAGGGCGAGTTCAGAGGGTGGTGATAAATGGGGAATACTCAGAATGGTCAGGGGTGGGAAGTGGGGTCCCCCAGGGTTCTGTGCTGGGACTAATTTGTTCATAAACAACCTGGAGAATGGGGTAAACAGTTCAATCTCTGTATTTGCGGATGACACGAAGCTAAGCAGGGCAATAACTTCTCTGCAGGATGTTGAAACATTGCAAGAAGATCTGAACAAATTAATGGGGTGGGCAACTACATGGCAAAAGAGGTTTAATGTAGAAAAATGTAAAATAATGCATTTGGGTGGCAAAAATATGAATGCAATCTATACACTGGGGGGAGAACCTCTGGGGGAATCTAGGATAGAAAAGGACCTTGGGGTCCTAGTAGATAGGCTCAGCAATGGCATGCAATGCCAAGCTGCTGCTAACAAAGCAAACAGAATATTGGCATGCATTAAAAAGGGGATTAACTTAAGGGATAAAACAATAATTCTCCCACTCTAGAAGACTTTGGTCCGGCCTCACCTGGAGAATGCTGTCCATTTCTGGGCACCAGTCCTCAAGAAGCATGTACTGGAAATGGAGCGAGTACAAAGAAGGGCAACAAAGCTAATAAAGGGTCTGGAGGATATTAGTTATGACGAAACTTATTCTCTCTGGAGAAGAGACGCTTGAATATGGGAATATGTTTTCAATTTACAAATACCATACTGGTGACCCCACAATAGGGATAAAACTTTTTTGCGGAAGGAGTATAAACACATGGCCACTCAATGAAATTAGAAGAAAAGAGGTTGAACCTTAAACTGCATAGAGGTTTCTTTACTGTAAGAGCGGCAAGGATGTGGAATTCCCTTCCACAGGCGGTGGTCTCAGCGGCGGGCATCGATAGTTTTAAAAAACTATTAGATAAGCACCTGAACGACCTCAACATACAGGGATATACAATGTAATACTGACATATAATCACACACATAGGTTGAACTTGATGGACTTGTGTCTTTTTTCAACCTCACCTACTATGTCCTAGCCCCCAAGTGCATAACCTACATTTATCGGCATTATACCTAATTTGTCACATAATTGTCCAATCAAACAGTGCATTGTGGTCTGCTTGTAAATTGAAGTCCTGTAAGAACATTATTCCATTACATAACTTGGTGTCATCTGCAAACACAGAAATTGTACTTTTCATCCCAAACTCTATATCATTTATAAATAGGTCCGAACACTGAAAGTTGGGTTACCCTCCTAATAATATCCTTAGACTGTTCAGAGTAGGAATCAGTAATCACTGCTCTCTTAAAGTGGTTGTAAACCTATATTAAGGCCTACCTGTAAGTGCTGGAAATATCTCCTAAACCTACACGGCTTAGGAGATATTTACAATTTATGCTTGCGCCGATGTCATTGGCGCATGCGCACTTTAGAAAGGGCATGATCGTGCCCTTTCTAAAGGGATCGTGCCGTGACTGGCAGCTCCCACGCGCTTGCGCAGGAGTGACGTTGCGTCACTCCGGCCAGTCACAGAGCCGGAGCCCGCAGCCTCCGGATGGAAGAGGGCTGAAGATGGACGCTTCCAGTCAGCGGGGACAGCGGTGACATCGCAGGCTTGGTTTTCAGGTAAGTGACACATAATGGGCTACTATACGATGCATAGTAGCCCATTATGCTTTAACTTTGCAGGGAAATAAAGAGGAAGTAAAACCCATCAGGTTTCGATTGCGATCTGTCCATTGCGATCTACCCATTGATCATGGGCAAATGATGGGTAGATCTCATTCATATCCCTCCCTTTCCATCCCTCAGTCTAAAGTGTTCCTCTGCAGAGTGGTGCAGGTTAGCGATAATCTCAAGCGTATTCAGTCAGAAGCCTGAACTCGCCTGAGCTCTCAAGCTGGGAAGATGTCAAAGCCGACAACCAAACCTAGGTAGCAGAGACATTCCCCGCCCTGCAGCATGCCCTTTTTATATGTGCATCTGCGAGGCGAGGAATGCCTCTGCTGCCCTTTGGTTTGCCGTCCACTCTGACAGCTTTCAGGTGGGATAGCTCAGGCAGGTTCAGACTTAAGTCCAAATATATCTGATCTCATCCCCTGAGTGTACTGGCCCTCATCTCCCGTCCATCCTAGTCTCTTGTGGCTGACCTCATGTAGGATAGATAAAGGGGAGGGATGGCAGGAATCAGTGCGCCGGAACAGGTTTATTTGTCATAGCAGGTTCCGAGCGCCGCTCTGTATGAGGAAACCACTTTTGTTGAATGGACTACTGCCCCCAGTACTGTGCCATCCTTACCCCCTGCGCAATATCCTCCTGACCACCAATACTGTTCCCATCTGATCCCCCTGAACTCCACCCTGCTGACCCCTGTCCTGTGCCCTGTTGACCTCCTGTGCTCTGCCCTGCTAACCCTTGTCCTCTGCCCCACTGATCCCTGTACATGCCCTACATACTATTGACCCCTGTACACTGCTGTACATACTATTGACCCCTGCACACTGCCCTATATCCTACTGACCTTTATGCACTGCAGTACATCCTTACTAGCCTCTGAGCACTGCCCTACATACTACTGACTTCTGTACACTGCCCTACTTACTACTGACCCCTGGACACTGCCCTACATACTACTTGACCTAGCCAGAATTCACTGCAGACAGCCAGGCCAGCATTGAGGCCAGCCAGGCCTGACGCAAGTCAGCCTGCAGTACCAGTTCTGCCTATATGATGAACTCCTGCAGAAGACTTGCGAGGGTGACCAATTACGCTCCGGACATCAAAAAAATTGTTAATGAAACTGAACACCAAGTTTCTCACTGAAGCTTTTTTAGGTAGGCTAAGTTTATATTTTCACAATCACAGTTATATTTTTAATCAATTTTTCTTCATGCCCTACTTGCTTTTTATTAGGGTCAGAGGAGAAAAAGTTCCTCCATCTTCCCCTATGTGTCTTCCTCTAGTCAGTCTGGTAATCCAGCCCTGCAAAGGGTTCTTCTCTCCATCAGACATGGAGCTACATGTTGCTGGTCAGGGATGTCCTGTTGGAATTACCTAACTCACACAGGCCCCACCCACAGCTGGTATAAAAAGGACATCAATTCCATCCATTACATCGCCACAGGAGGGGCTACAAATAAAGGGGCACTACACCCGCCAACAACTGTGTGTGGCAAATAATGTCAAATGCAAAGTCCAAATATATTATATTCATATCTACTCCTTTTTTGTTCTTGTTCACTTTCTTTATAAAAAGAAAAAAGATTTGTTTGATAACTTCAGTTTTTTGTGAATCTATGCATAAAATTGCTTAGAATATTATTTTCTAGAGATAACTCTTCTATGTGGTTTTAATAAATATCAAGTATCTTCTGGACTATAGAAGTTAAACTAACTAGTGTGTTGTTTCTTGGTAATGACTTTGATCCCTTTTTAAAAATAGACATCACATTGGCCTTGCACTAATCTAATAGTACAGAGCCAGTCATTAAGAAACTATCTCTTGGAGATAAGTCATTTTTGTTCTTTTGGGTCAACAACAATACTATCCCCATTGTGGACACTTAGTTAAAAAAAGGTATTGATTAAAGTTGCCTTCTCTTTGTCCCCAGTCACTAACTCTGGGTTATCCTGTATAGGGCCCACATGCTCATACCTGACCTTTTTATTATTAATACCTTGTCTTACCCTATTTTGTAACCTGTTTGTTTTTGAACTTATACTGGCTTGATTTCCTTTTTACATAATTTGTTCTACATATTATTTACATATTTTTTTCTTTAACTTTCAAGTGATGATAGTGTACCTTAATTTTATATATGTTTTAATGCCATTATTTTATTCTTTATGGCTTTGTTAACCTTGGACATGGCCCACATAGATTTTAATTTTAGCCTTAGAAACTTTTGCTCTTAAGAATATGTTTTGCAGGGAGTTAATATGAATAATTCCCATTCCTGTGTTGTTTGATGACAATATTCTCCCCCAGTCTAAGTTCTAGGGCACTTTCACAATGCCCCGTTGTAGGTTTTCGTGCTGATTACCAGTGCTTTGCTATAGACTTCCATTAGATCGGGCAGTTTTGGTGTTTTTTCTGAAAGCACACCAAAAGTCCTGCAAGATACATCTTTGGTGCGCTTTCAGAAAACGCACAGAAAATGCCTGATCTAATAAAAGTCTATGGGAAAACTTGCATAAAAACCGTGGAGTACACTGCACTGCACCTGAGCTGCGGGGAAACCACAGAGGATCAATGTGAAAGGAGCCTTAGAGAGAGGAGCCTTTTAATATTTGACAATTTGCCCTCTTAAAATTTAAGTGGTTCTAAAGCCTCAAGGTTTTTTTTTTACCTTAATGCATTCTGTGCAGTGGTTCGGGAATCGGAAAGTCCTGCTCTTCTTCCCTTTCGTTCCTTAGGGCTTCCAGGATGGATCAGAGCAATTCAGATTGGTCAAAGTGGTCACATGTCAGCACATGACCAATCAGAAGCACTCTGATCCGCCCCGGAGGTCCTAAGTAAAGAAAATTAAAATAATGTTATGGTGACTGTTAACCAGATGTTCTGTCATATGAACATAGGTAATAGGCTCTGCATTGTTTAAAACTTAAAAAGTAGTAAACCCACTTTTTGATCTTTTACCTACAGGTAAGCCTGTAATAAGGCACTGTGACATCACTGGTGCATGTGCTCTAAAGCATTTCAGAGCCTGTGCCATATCTCGCCCCTAGTCACCCATGTATCTGGAGGCCGCAAACCCAGAAGGAAGACCATGTGAAGATGGAAGGCCTCTCAGTGGCGACAGCACAATGTTGAAGGGCTTCATTTTGCAGGGGATTTTATTTTTTTTCTTTAACTGCAGTTTACTACCACTTTAACAGGTCCAACAAAGCATCATTTGGGCTGGGGATTGCAAGAGGCTGAGACTAAATGACCCCAAGTACTTTTATATAAGCATGGAGTTCAACTTTAACTAAATATATTTATCTCTTTTAGGTGACAGGATTGTGAGCCAATAAGAGAGTTGCTTAAATAACTTCACCTAGAAGTGACTGCCACTGTTCTACTGGATGCTATGAGTACTTTATCTGCAGATTGCTGCAGTTTATTGGACAATATGTTATATTCTTATGAACTTTACACTGTGAGCTGGTGTCGTGCATTACTCATAAAGTCTACGTTATGTAAGTCACGTAGGCATTTATGGCTTTTGCTAAGCTGATGTCAAATAATCCATTTTTGGATACTGCAAAATAGGCTCTTTTAATGTGCTCCTATTGTTTACCAATATGACATTGTCTGCAGACAGAGCAGAGTGAGGAAAGTGGTATGGTTTTAGCCTGATGGTGAGTGACTAAATGCATGAATCCATGAATAGCAAGTTCTAATGGAAAAACACAGACCTGTTATCGGTAATGGAGAACACAACGTAACAAATCTGATTATTTTGCAACACAGTGCTAGCCCCAGTTTCATGCAACCCACACCCAACAACAGTGACATAGTTGAAACCTAGGGCAGATTATTTTTTAACAACTCCCTCCCCCGTGCTCCTTTTTATGTCACAAATATTTTCAATAGCAATCATGAAATTAAATGAATACTAATAATGAACAGGACAAAATTAGAGACTGGCCATTACATTTTCCCACTATAAACAGCCCTTGGGCTACAGATGGCCACCTTCACCTGCTGAACTACTACTATTTTGCTGGTGGTATCCCCACTCACCCCGATCAGGAAGGGTCGCTGTTGGTCACCCTTGTAGTGACCTCAGGTCACCTCCATCCTCTAGCAGGCTGTTCTGCACCCACACAACATAATGGTAGACCCCTCCTGTTCTTCTCACTGCGGTGGTGCTGTTTCACAGCAGAGTATGCATGACACAAAGAAATGACGTTACACATGCTGTGCTTTGTTTACATTTTACCTCTCTGAAGTAGGAATTCCAGAGATTTAATGATTTCAGTAATGGCCTAGCAACTGGACCAAAATTCCAACACTGTCAGGTGAATTCCAGAAAGTTTACAGGTAATGTGGTCTGCATAGCCTGATCAAACTCTCAACTGAGATTAAACCATTGGGAGGCAGTGATAGCAGCAATGTAGTAGTTTTGGGGAACAGTAGAAGCTTGAAGTTATTGTAAGGATGGCTTTATTTTACCACAGCAGGTACAGTGCCTTAAAAAAGTATTCATACCCCTTGACATTTTCCGTATTTTGTCATGTTACAACCAAAAAGTAAAATGTATTTTATTGGGATTTTATGTGATAGACCAACACAAAAGTGGCACATAATTGTGAGGTGGAAGGAAAATGATAAATGGTTTTCAATTTTTTTTTACAAATAAATATCTGAAAAATGTGGCATTTGTATTCAGCCCCCTTTACTCTGATACCTCTAACTAAAATCCAGTGGAACCAATTGCCTTCAGAAGTCACCTAATTAGTAAATAGAGTCCACCTGTGCGTAATTTAATCTCAGTATAAATACAGCTGTTCTGTGAAGCTCTCAGAGTTTGTTAGAGAACTTTAGTGAACAAACAGCATCATGAAGGCCAAGGAACATACCAGACAGGTCAGGGATAAAGTTGTGGAGAAGTTTAAAGCAGGGTTAGGTTATAAAAAAATATATCCCAAGCTTTGAACATCTCACAGAGCACTGTTCAATCCATCATCTCAAAATGGAAAGAGTATGGCACAACTGCAAACCTACCAAGACATGGCCATCCACCTAAAACTGAAAGGCCGGGCAAGGAAAGCATTAATCAGAGAAGTAGCCAAGAGGCCCATGGTAACTCTGGAGGAGCTGCAGAGATCCACAACTCAGGTGGGAGAATCTGTCCACAGGACAACTATTAGTCATGCCCTCCACAAATCTGGCCTTTATAGAAGAGTGGCAAGAAGAAAGCCATTGTTGAAAAAAAGCCATAAGAAATCCTGTTTGCAAGAAGCCATGAGGGGGACATGTGGAAGAAGGTTCTCTGGTCAGATGAGACCAAAATTTAACTTTTTGGCTTAAAAGCAAAATGCTATGTGTGAAAACTAACACTGCACATCACCCTGAACACACCATCCCCACTGTGAAACATGGTGGTGGCAGCATTATGTTGTGGAGATGCTTTTCTTCAGCAGGTGTAGTCTGCAAAAGACTTGAGACTGGGGCGGAAGTTCACCTTCCAGCAGGAAAACGACCCTAAATATACAGCCAAAAGGGGGGGGGGGGTGGCGAATGGTAATATTATGCTGGTATAGTGCCACATCCAGTATTATTGAAAAAGAGATAGGTTTCCCCTAGATGGACTTTAAAAGCACATGGTAGTATCTGATAGAGGAGTATACAGAGTATTTATAGTAAAAAAACATTTTTATTAATGGTTAAACAATGTCAATAAAAGTACATATAGAAGTGAAACAATAATTGTCTTAACAATGTCGAATATTGTCACTGTGCTAGAAAACATATAGAATATCCTCTTTAGAGTATAAAGAGGATATTCTATATGTTTTCTAGCACGGTGACAATATTCAACATTGTTTAGACAATTATTGTTTCACTTCTATATGTACTTTTATTGACATGGTTTAACCATTAATAAAAATCTTTTTCTACTATAAATACTCTGTATACACTTCTATCAGATACTATGTGCTTTTAGAGTCCATCTAGGGGAAACCTCTCTCTTTTTCTAAACATACAGCCAGAGCTACAATGGAATGGTTTAGATCAAAGCATATTCATGTGTAATGCCGCGTATACACGGTCGGAATTTCGGCCCGCAAAAGACCGATGAGATTTTTTTCTTCGGAAAATGCAACCGTGTGTATGCTCAATCGGTCTTTTGCTGGCGGAATTCTAGCCAGCAAAAGATTGAGAGCATGCTCACAATTTTTTGGTCGGGAAAAGTTCCTATCCGAAAATGAGATTGTGGCAATTCCGACACGCAAAATCCCTACGCATGCTCGGAAACAATTCGATGCATGCTCGGAAGCATTGAACATAATTTTCTTGGCTCGTCGTAGTGTTGTACGTCACCGCGTTCTTGATGGTCGTAATTTCAGCAAACTTTTGCGTGACCGTTTGTATGCAAGGCAAACTTGAGCGAAATCCGTCGGAAAAGCCATCGTATATTTTTCCGAAGAGAAAACCGATCGTGTGTACGTGGCATTAGAATTGCCCAGTCAAAGTCCAGGCCTAAAGCCAATTGAGACTTGCAGCTGTAATTGCAGCAAAAGGTGGTTCTACAAAGTATTGACACTTTTCTTAAATTTATTTGTAAAAAATGTTGAAAACCATTTATCATTTTCCTTCCACTTCACAATTATGTGCAACTTTGTGTTGGTCTATCACATAAAATCCCAATAAAATACATTTACGTTTTTGGATGTAACATGACAAAATGTGGAACATTTCAAGGGGTATGAATACTTACTTTTTCAAGGCACTGTATGCTTATTTAATTTGTACCTGTACTTTTTTCTGGCTGTACTCCTGTCTATAATCTAAGAAAATGCACTTTGAGGTAACAAACCTCAGGACTTTAATGGTGTTTGTATAAATGATAGGAGAATATCAATTCCTCAACAGTTTTGAATAAAACTAAATTTTATTTAAACAATGTTTAAAAGACATAAGACCGAATACAATACACAAAATTCATAAAATTCAGTGACATATCACGAAAGAATACCACTTTTCTCAACATGTTTCGCTCTGTGGAGCTTCCTCAGGAAGCTTAGCGTGTGGCATCATATTATACTAAAATTACAGAAACAAATAATCAAGTTTAGATACAAATAGATCATGAATCAGATATATATCAATTGTTTTCACTAGAGTACAAAAAACATAGAGCGAGATTTTTTAGCACAGAAGGACACGAAACCAAAAATATATATATATATAACCATGAAGCTACTAAATAGAAAAAATGTAAATGAACCTTACCCAACTGACATTTAAGTAAAAAATTAAAAAAATAAAAAATAAGGTTTAGGGACTTTAAATGAACATATGACCTGGTAAGGCCAATTGTTCCATCCCTTGCGACTTTGAGTGAAAATGTGGCCTGGTAAGGCCACATAATTCCATCCCTGTCGTGCTTAAAAAAGGGAAGACACAGGGCACTCTCGGTATTGGCTCCTAATCAATGTTCCATGCTGCCCGTGCCCTCTCTGTGTCAATTTGCTATTTTTGCCCCTTCAGCTATTTTCCAGTCCCTGTTACTTCCCGGGGTTCCGATCCCTGGCTTGGATTTATCCTATCCACTTTCGTGCTCTCCTGTTGGTTTCCACCCTCTTTAACACCCCTTTATGGGCATAGGATTTTCTAAAATGGCCATCAACGGTAAGTGATCGCTGATGCGGATTGTCTGACTGTGGGCGCATGCGCAATGACACTCTTTTTACGTCTGCGGCGCGGCGATGACGTCAGACACCACCGCGCCCGAGCACTATACAAATACGGAGAACTGTTACCCCTTTCCCCGTCACTTTCTGTCGGCTACACAGAGGGCAGGACGGGAGGTATTCTCCTCTCCCGCTGGCCCCCCAAGCTTGTGTTCTAATCCTCATCAGGTATGTCGCATTATGTTTTGGTACTTATTGAACCTATTGGTCATTTAACACTCTGGCACCTCTGTGTTTGAAATGTCAATCCAGTAAGTTGTCAGATCATTTACCATTGATTATTCATTGTCTCTTCAGGTTTTCCTACCTGATACACATTTCAAGATTTGGCTTGCTTCGGATGAACATTGTTTCTCCTTTCTTCAAGTCTTCCATATGCCTAGCACACTGTGATTTTTTTACCATGCACATCCCGTCCCTGAAGTGAATTATTCCAGTCATCACTGTGGATGTGACTGCTAGACAGTATTGATTCTACAAATCAATATCTTTAAGGTAACCTCAAGATTTGCCCCATATATATACACACATATACAGTCCTTTTTTTTGCCATATATATTTTTTATCAGCTATTGTATATATTCACATTTACACTTTTTTGTTGGTCTTTTCCTCACCAGAAAAGACTCCCCAAATTGTATGTCTCTGCAAATGTTTTCTGAAGCCCGTTCTTGGAGGGAGGCAACCCATGGGATATATTTGTGATTTCTAAGTTTGAGTGATACTTATTGAAATTGTCAGTTGGGTAAGGTTCATTTTCATTTTTTCTATTTAGTAGCTTCATGGTTATATTTTTTTTTTGTTTTCATGTCCTTCTGTGATAAAAATTTTCTATTTCGCTATATATTTTTTGTACTCTAGTGAAAACAATTGATATATATCTAAATCATGATCTATTTGTATCTAAACTTGATTATTTGTTTCTGTAATTTTAGTATAATATGATGCCACATGCTAAGCCTCCTGAGGAAGCTCCACAGAGCGAAACATGTAGAGAAAAGTGGTATTCTTTCGTGATGTCACTGAATTTTATGAATTTTGTGTATTCTATTCGGTCTTATGTCTTTTAAACATTGTTTGTTTAAATAAAATTTTGTTTTATTCAAAATTGTTGATGAATTGATATTCCCCTATCATTTATACAAACACCATTAAAGTCCCGAGGTTTGTTACCTCAAAGTCCATTTTCTTTAATTGCTAAAAATTTGGGATGTGGTGTTTTGATATTTGGTTTCCCTCTTTCAATTCTTTATTGTCCTGTCTATAATCTGTTTATGGTCTGTAGTAGCAATCAATCTCACGTTTCCGTCTCCACCCAAAAGGGGACGTTACGCTTTAAGGTCTCCTCCCCCCACCCCTGTTTGTGAAATGGAGCTTTTGGGGAGGAGTGGGGGGAGCGGGTACCTGCCTAGGTGATCAGAAGTGGAAGTTCTCCTTCCTCCCTCCCTCTTGAAGTCTTCTGGGACACATGACAGATCCCAGGAGATGGCAGGACCATTTATGCGCACTGGGCACCCGGCTGTAAATCCAGGAAACTATCACAGCCAGGTGCCCATAATAAAGATGTGGGAAACAGAGGACACAGGGAGAAAAATGCTGGGGTAATCACACAGCTGCATTTTGGGACAGATGAGGGGCAGCAGCTACAGTTTGGGTGGGGAGATGCACCTCCTTTCTTAGTGTGAACATAGTTTTGTGGTTTGTTTACACAAACAGTTCCCAAACTCTTTTCTCACACACTCTGTGTTTAGGTTCTTTGCTCATGGTACAACCGAAGTAACTGGACATACTCAATTGTCTGGATTCAATAAACTTTTTACTGAGACTCTTATAACATATCTTGTTCAATGTTTTTATTAAAGTTTCAATAGCAACAATACAGAAGAGAAACAGTGTTGGCCATACATTAGATCATTATAAACAGGTTCACATGAACGTGTGTGATTGGCAAAACCATTGTAGGAAACATGGGCTCAATGTAGTCTATCCCGAGAGTTAAGCAGAAGGTCGGGTCATTATCTAGCGCCCCCAGACACCCCAGTTGGGGACTCGCTGTGTGACTCTTATAACATATCAACATAACAGGACTCCTGATCAGCAGAATAGGTTCATAGACTTGGCAATCCAACAGGGACACAGTCTCTTTCATTAAAGTAGCAAGCTCCAGGACATGGCAAGTTATGCTTCAAGGTCTCCAGTACCCTGCAGCTATGATACTTTCACTTACTGAGTGAGTGGTCTTTGTCTTATTGGGGAAGTGGATTTAGCCTCCAATGTCATTTCTCTCTGGAGAATCTTAGCTGTCCCCGAGGGACACAGCCAAGTGCAGTGCACTATGTCCCACCAGGACAAACAGACACCAATACTGGTGGGTCTAGATTTTTTCCACAAAGGCAAGAACATGTTGCTTGTTCCTCAGTAACAGCACACTAAGCTTTTTCTCCCACTGTCCTATGTCCTTTTTCCAGGAACAAAAACCTCTTAAAGACCTCTTATATGTCAAACACAAAGGTAGTCAGGCAACTCATGGGCCTGCATTGTAAAGAGCAGTGAAGCAGTAAGCAGCATCTGTCTATGTACTATAACCAGGGCCAATTAAGGGCAACTGATGTCCTAAGCACAGCCCAACAATGGTGCCCCATTCAGCCCCTCTACTGTATAACTGAGAAAACATTAAGGCTCAATAAGTGGTAAAAGTGAAATTAACGTTTTAAAATTTATAAACCTTTTTCAGTTTTCTTCCATGTCAACATATACTAGACCCCACAACTATATTATCTTAAAACCTTTTCATTTAATTTATTTAACAGATTGGGCATGGAACAAAAATAATCAACTGACTAAGGCATTATATTTAGAAATGATGATGAGGGAGCTCACTTCTTTGATACTTTTATAATTACAAATTATTATTTTTGCCTTGTATTTTCTATTCACTTTGATTTCATAATTCTCACATTGATGTTCACATATCCACATTTTGATGGTAACAAAAATGAAAAAAAAAACTCAAAGCCCTTTTATTAAAAAAAAAATCCCATCTAATTACTTGTACCTTAAGGTTATTCATTTATATAGTTAATTATTTAAACCTATTTTTTCCTAGATTTTTTTTTTAAAGCAAAGTCTTTGATTAAGTCCTCAAAACTAATTTGGCATAGCAAATCTGCTTCTGTACTTAGCAGAGACAACACATTCAGCCTGTCTTGTCGCATAGTTGTTCTGTTGGTATTTTTTAATATGCTTGAGTTGAGAAAATGATGGCTAGGAGAAAAAGGGAGAAGAGCCCCCTAGAAATCTATGGGGCTCTAATGCACCTGTAAGGTCATGAGAGTGATGACTTGCTATGAAGGATGTAAATAAGCAATGGAGGCAATGTATGCTTTGTGTCGTTGTCATGCTGAAAGATGAAGTTCCTCTTCATGTTCAGATTTCCAGCAGAAGCCTGAAGGTTTTGTGCCAATATTGACTGGTATTTGGAACTGATCATAATTCCCTCTACCTTGACTAAGGCCCCTGTTCCAGCTAAAGAAAAACACCCCCAAAGCATGATGCTGCCACCACCATGCTTCACTGTGGGTATGGTGTTCTTTTGGTGATGTGCAGTGTTGTTTTTGCGCCAAACATTTCTTTTGCAATTATGTCCAAAAGGTTCAACCTTGGTTTCATCAGACCAGAACACATTTTCCCACATGCTTTTGGGAGACTTCAGATGTGTTTTTGCAAAATTTATCTGGGCTTGGATGTTTTTCTTCGTAAGAAAAGGCTTCCCCCTTACCCCATAACCCAGACATATGAAGTATACGGGAGATTGTTGTCACATGTACAACACAGCCAGTACTTGCCAGATATTCTTGCAGCTTCTTTAATGTTGCTGTACGCCTCTTGGCAGTCTCCCTGACCAGTTTTCTTCTTGTCTTTTCATCAATTTTGGAGGGACGTCATGTGACACTACCAGTCTTGGTAATGTCACTGTTGTGTCTTGTTTTCTCCAATAGATGATGACTGTCTTCACTGTGTTCCGTGGTATATCTAATGCCTTGGAAATTCTTTTGTACCCTTCTCCTGACTGATACCTTTTAACAATGTGATCTCTCTGATGCTTTGGAAGCTCTCTGCGGACCATGGCTTTTGCTGTAGGATGCGACTAACAAAATGTCAGGAAAGACCTACTAGAACAGCTGAACTTTAATTGGGGCTAATCAGAGGCACTTTAAATGATGGCAGGTGTGTACTGACTCCTATTTAACACGAGTTTGAATGTGATTGTTTAATTCTGTACACAGCTACATCCCCAGTTATAAGAGGGTGTGCACACTTATGCAATGACATTATTTTAGTTTATTTTTACTCTCCCCCCCCCCAAAAGATTTCAGTTTGTCTTTCAACTGAGTTGTACAGTTTATAGGTCACATTAAAGGTTGAAAAAGTTCTGAAATGATTTATCTTTGTCTCATTTTTTTTACATCACAGAAACTTGACATTTTACCAGGGGTGTGTAGGCTTTTTATATCCACTGTATATACTCAAAATATTTTACATAGGAACAACATTTTATACACATAAGCATTCAAACACATGGAAAACATTTAGACCAATCTATTTTACACATACTGTATATCTATAAAAACACAGAGAAGACTATACATTCCCTTTAACCACATAACTGGCACTAATACATTAACAAAACAGATGTGATGAATTGCAACTTCCCTGCACTGTGTTACTTGTCCTAATTGTCTCCAATGAGGCCAAAGGCAGAGATCTTTACCACATTGTTCTCAGATTAAAGGATGTCCCAAGTTGCCAGGACTTGATGGATACAGTATAATAAAACAGTCACACAATCACAATGCATTTCCTCAATCCTGCCCACAAATTTCCTCATTCCTGAAACTCTTCAGATACATCTTTTTTTTTCAGTTTTAACTTTTCCAAGAACATCTCTTAGGAATGTTCAGGAAACAGTGGTAGTGTAGGCATCTTAAAGCAGAACTCCACAATTGGCTTTAAAGGAAAAAATATACAACTAGTTGTACTAAATTATTTTAACAGCTTTAAAGCAAGTTATAAAGAGAAAAATTGCCAAAGCTTTTCTGGCTATATCTCTTGTTGGCCTTAAATCTGCTGTCACCACAGAACAGTGTCAGGCTCCGGAAGAATCCCAACCATATTATTAGGATTTACCCAGCTGGCTAGGAGGTGTCTACAGAGAACACAGTCCTTGGAGTACTAATTATTATTATTATTATTATACGAGATTTATATAGCGCCAACAGTTTACGCAGCACTTTACAATGTATAAGGGGGACAACACAATTACAGTACAGTTCAATACAAAAGGTACAGGAGGGCCCTGCTCGTAGAGCTTACATTCTAAAGGGAGGGGGTGGTGGTACAAAAGGTAATAGCTGCAAAGAATGATTTGATGGGGGTGGCTCAGGGACAGTTATGTGGGTGTGGGATAAGCTTCCCTGAATAAATGACTTTTCAGGGATCTCCTAAAGGTAGACAGGGTAGGGGCTGATCGGATATACTGGGGTAGGGAATTCCAGAGGATGGGAGAGGCTCTGGAGAAGTCCTGAAGGTGAGCATGGGAGGAGGTAACAAGGGAGCTAGAGAGCAGGAGGTCCTGGGAGGAGCGGAGGGGCAGATTTGGCGATATCTGCAGATGAGGTTGGTGATGTAGATGGGGGCGATGTTGTGAATGGCCTTGTATGTTATGGTTAGCATTTTGAATTTTACACGGTGGGGTAGGGGAAGCCAGTGAAGGGATTGGCAGTGAGGAGCAGCAGTCACGGATCGATTAGTGAGGTGTATTAGTCTAGCAGCAGCATTCATAATAGACTGAAGGGGGATAGCCTGCTTAAGGGTAGGCCATTAAGGAGAGAGTTGCAGTAGTCGAGGCGGGAAATAATCAAGAAGTGAATAAGTTGCTTTGTGGTGTCATTAGTCAGGAAGGGTCGAATTCTGGAGATGTTGCGGAGGTTAAGGCGGCAGGATTTAGCCAGTGATTGGATATGGGGGCTGAAGGAGAGGTCAGAGTCAAGGATTACACCCAGGACCCTGGCATGTGTGGAGGGACCAATGGTTGTGTTGTTGATAATAATGGTGAAGTCACAGGAGGGGGACCGTGAAGGAGGAAATATAACAAGCTCAGTTTTAGAAAGATTAAGTTTGAGGAAGTGGTGTGACATCCATACCGATATGTCATTCAGCAAGTTTGAGATCCGTGAGGAGATAGTGGGGGTGAGTTGAGGAGTGGAGAGATAGATCTGTGTGTCATCCGCATAGAGGTGGTATTGGAAGCCATGGGAGGTTATCAACTGGCCCAGGGAAGAGGTATAGAGTGAGAAAAGGAGAGGCCCAAGGACGGAGCCTTGGGGTACCCCAACAGAAAGAGGAAGGGGAGCGGAGGAGATGTAGTTGTAAGTGACACTGAAAGTGTGCTGAGATAGGTAGGAGGAGAACCAGGATAATGCAGAATCACGGAGGCCAAGGAAGTGTAATTTGCTGAGGAGCAGCAGGTGGTCAACTGTGTCAAAGGTAGCAGAGAGGTCTAAAAGTATGAGTATGGAGTAGTGGCCATTGGTTTTGGCAGTTATTAGGTCATTGGTGAGTTTTAGTAGGGCAGTTTCAGTAGAATGTTGTAGGCGGAAGCCAGACTGTAGGGGGTCGAGAAGGTTGTTGTCCGTGAGGTAGCGGCTCATTTGGTCATGAACAAGGCGTTCGATGAGCTTGGAGGCAAACGGGAGAAGGGAGATAGGTCTTAAGTTATTCAAACAGGTGGGGTCTAGTGAGGGTTTTTTGAGTATGGGGGTAACCAGTGCATGTTTGAGCGGGGAAGGAAAGGTGCCGGAGGAGAGGGAGAAGTTGAAGATGTGGGTTAGGGAGTTGAGGATAGAGTGGGAAGGTGGTCGCAGTAATTGAGAGGGGACAGGGTCCAGGGGACATGTAGTGAGGTGGGCCATGGAGAGGAGTTTATCAACTTCTTCTGTGGTAACTGGGCAAAAGGAGGAGAGTATTGAGGGTGGTGTTGGACCTGATATGTTGGGTAGGGGAGGAATTTGAATGCTGGATATCTCCTTGCGAATTGTGTTGATTTTGCTATTGAAGTGGTTGGCAATCTGTTGAGCGGTAAGCAAGTTGGTGGGTGGGGGCAGTGGGGGGTGAAGTAAGGAATTAAGGGTAGAAAAGAGTTGACGAGGTTTGGATGAGAGGGTTTTGATGAGAGTGTTGTAATAGGTTTGTTTAGCAGTGTGGAGGCAGGAGTTGTATTTGAGAAGGACAGATTTGTAGAGGGTAAAATCTTGCAGGGATTTAGATTTACGCCATGCTCGCTCAAGAGCACGGCTGTGTCTTTTAAGACTTCTGGTGTCGTCTGTTTGCCAGGGTTGTGGCAGATGGGGCCTGGTTCTGCGTGTAGAAAGAGGAGCAAGTACGTCTAGGGAGGATGACAACGTGGTGTTGTAGATGGAAGTGGTTAGGTCTGGGCAGGACAGGGGTGCGATTTTGTCATAAAGGCCATCAGTAGCAGAGTGAAGAAGGGAAGGTTTGAGGTTGCGAAGGTTCCTGCGGGTAGTGGTTTGTGGGTTGGCAGCATGTGATATAGGAGACAAGGAGAGTGTGAAACGGATAAGGTTGTGATCAGAGAGAGGAAAGGGTGCGTTGGAGAGATTGCAGGGAGTGCAGCGATGGGAGAATACAAGGTCGAGAGTGTTGCCGTTGGAGTGGGTGGTGGTTTGTATCCATTGTGTTAGGTTAAAAGAGGAGGTTAGGTTGAGTAGTTTAGAAGTGGTAGCATTATTAACATTGATTGGAATGTTAAAGTCACCTAGGATGATGGCAGGCATTTCGGATGAGAGAAAATAGGGTAGCCATGCAGAGAAGTCATCCAGAAAGCGTGACACTGGTCCAGGAGGCCGATAAATGACTGCGACCCTCAGACAAGCTGGGTAGAAAAGACGAATGCAGTGCATTTCGAAAGAGCAGGTGGAAAGAGAGGGAGTTGTGGGCAGTACCTGGAAGGTGCATTGTGGGGAGAGAAGAAGTCCGACACCACCTCCTTTTCGTCCACTGGGTCTGGTGGAGTGAGTTCAGAGAAGGCCACTGTGGGACAGGGCAGCTGGAGAGGTAGTATCGAATTCCTGGAGCCAGGTTTCAGTTATAGCATATAGATCAAGGGATTTGGAGAGGCAAAGGTCATTGACAGAAACTAGTTTATTGAAGACTGAGCGGGCAGTCCAGAGGGCACATGAAAGAGGGGGGCTGACTTGTGGAATCAGGGGAATTGGGATGAGAAGGTTGAAGTTACGACTACTGTTGGAGGAGGTAGATGGCCGATCTTGGCGTTGGGAATTGGGTGTGGGAGGGCCCGGGGTTTGGTGCGATGTCCCCAGACATTAGGAGTAGTAGGAGGGTGAGGGTGGTAAGGCGGGAGTGGGATTTATAGGAGGGCAGATGCTGTGGTGGAATGGACGTGGTGATACTGTGTGGGCTTAGAATGAGCAGGAGGTGGTAAGTGGAGTAATATTGAGTGGGCAGAAGAGAGGGAGATATGTAAAGGTTGGGGGCTGGAGAGAGGGGGTAAAGACATGAGAGTTTGAGGAGAGAGGACGTTAAAACAAAGATTAGTGTGAGCATTTTAGAGGGTGGGGACAGGCTAATAGAAGAAAGGCTGAGGAAAGTTAGAGAATGAAGTGGAATTTCCTTCAAAATAGCTGTGGAGCAATAATGTCTGTACTTACTTTTTTGTAGCAGTGTCTTTGTCAAAGTGCCCGTGTCCAAGTACCAAACACTTGTTGCCGGCGTGACACTTTGTGCAAGGAGTGACCAGCCTAAACCCTCGCCAGCCGTCCCAAGAAATGAACTAAATTTATAGTGGGAAGGTGGGGGAGATTCAAAATGTTTCAATTAGAAGCTGATAAAACAAAGCTTGTGGGGAGTGGGGTTTTACAACTGGCCTGGACAGATTGCAGTGCAAGAGGGGGCAACAGAATAAGGTTAAATGTTTGATCTTGTTCAGGGCAGCAGAATACAAAATAAGTGACACTTTCAAAAACAAACAAGTATAGACAGTAGTTTCAAATTCTTAGTAAGGCAGAATTAAAGTTCAGTTAGGCAATGTAGTCCAGTGTTTAAGAGAAGAGTGGAGTCTTTGCAGTTACCAGAGGGTATGAAGAGTCAGGTGGGAAATCGCAGACAGGTAGAGTGACTTTTGTGTTGTTACTAATGACCCCAGTCAGAGGAGAGACTAGAGAGAGATGACTGTGAGGTGCTGCACATGTTTTTACTGATGATTACTGTGGATCGTCCACATTATGTGATTGCCTGTGTATGTCAAGTGACTCCGGAATGTATGTCCTAGTGATGTGACTGTCTTGCCATTCCCTAAACAACATCAGTAAAGTGCAGTGAAGTTAACTATCATGTGGACATTCCTTACTCTGAATAAAAAGGTCTGTGGCTGGGGTTGTCTTGAGGAGGCCTATGGCGAGGAGCAGGGCACAAGATGATGGAGGGGGTTGGCCTCAGCAGGTGGGATTGTGTTCTAGCAGGGCTGAAGCGGGGGTACTCTTGATGTGCATCCTTGTCCTCTGGGGCAGTGACTTAAAATATTGAAGCCTCTGCATCAAACAGCTAGGACTGCATTTTCAAAAGGAGAGTTCAGTAATGGCAACCTACAGATTTCCTCAGTACAGGTTTCTAGTAAAGATGAGTCCTAAGAAAATCATTTGATCAAGTTCCCTCTATAAAGAAACATAAAAGTGTCTCCATGACTCAGAGCCCTTTGCACACCCTCACTTTACTTTGTGTTACAGTACTTGATGGATGGAAGTCTGGCCAACAAAATGCTATAACCCTGATATAAACGCTTTGGGGTTGATTTACTAAAACCGGAGAGTGCAAAATCTTTATCTCACTATACCTCTCAGCAAATAGCTTGGGGTGTCTACTTTCCAAAATAGGGTAATTTGGGGGGGTTTTGTGCCACCTGGGCATTCCATGGCCTCCAAAACTGTGATAGGCAGTGAAGAGTGAAATCAAAAATTTACACCCTTAGAAAGCCTGAAGGCGGTGCTTGGTTTTCGGGGTCCCGTGCGCGGCTAGGCTCCCAAAAAGTCTCACACATGTGGTATCCCCGTACTCAGGAGAAGCAACAGAATGTATTTTGGGGTGTAATTTCACATATTCCCATGGCATGTTTGAGCAATATATCATTTAGTGACAACTTTGTCCAAAAAAAAAAAACAATTTGTCTTTTTCCCGCAACTGGTGTCACAATATAAAATATTACATGAACTCGACATGCCTCTCAGCAAATAGCTTGGGGTGTCTACTTTCCAAAATTGGGTCATTTGGGGGGGGGGGGGGGGGGTTTGAACTGTCCTGGCATTTTATGCACAACATTTAGAAGCTTATGTCACACATCACCCACTCTTCTAACCATTTGAAGACAAAGCCCTTTCTGACACTTTTTGTTTACATGAAAAAATATTTTTTTTTTGCAAGAAAATTATTGAACCCCCAAACATTATATATTTTTTTTAATGCAAATGCCCTACAGATTAAAATGGTGGGTGTTTCATTTTTTTTCACACAGTATTTGTGCAGTGATTTTTCAAATGCATTTTTTGGGGAAAAAACACACTTTTTTAAATTTTAATGCACTAAAACACACTATATTGCCCAAATGTTTGATGGAATAAAAAAGATGATCTTAAGCCGAGTACATGGATACCAAACATGACATGCTTTAAAATTGAGCACAAACGTGCAGTGGCAACAAAATTAATACATTTTTAAAAGCCTTTAAAAGCCTTTACAGTTTACCACTTTAGATTTACAGAGGAGGTCTACTGCTAAAAGTACTGCCCTCGATCTGACCTTCACGGTGATACCTCACATGCATGGTGCAATTGCTGTTTACATTGGATGCCAGACCGACGCTTGCGTTCGCTTTAGCGCGAGAGCAGGGGGGGACAGGGGTGCTTTTTTTTTTTTCCTTTATTATTTTTTTGCTTTTTTATCTTATTTTTAAACTGTTCCTTTCATTTTTTTTTAATTCATTTTTATTGTTATCTCAGGGAATGTAAATATCCCCTATGATAGCAATAAGTAGTGACAGGTACTCTTTTTTAAAAAAATTGGGGTCTATTAGACCCTAGATCTCTCCTCTGCCCTCAAAGCATCTGACCACACCAAGATCGTTGTGATAAAATGCTTTCCCAATTTCCCAATGGCGCTGTTTACATCCGGCGAAATCTAAGTCATGAAATGCTCGTAGCTTCCCGTTTCTTAGGCCATAGAGATGTTTGGAGCCACTCTGGTCTCTGATCAGCTCTATGGTCAGCTGGCTGAATCACTGGCTGCATTCTCAGGTTCCCTGTTGAGACAGGAGAGCCAGAGAAAAACACGGAAGACGGTGGGGGGGGGGGCATTCCCTCCCACTGCTTGTAAAAGCAGTCTAGAGGCTAATTAGCCGCTAGGATTGCTTTTACATGAAAGCCGACCGCTGGCTGAAAAGAATGATACCAAGATGATACCTAAACCTGCAGGCATCATTCTGGTATAACCACTCAAAGTCGTGAATTGCGTACCTGAAGACAAAAAAATGGTTAACAATAAAACACAGTAAACGGTAAAGTATAAAAAATTGCATACCTATAAAGCAAACATGATCAAACATAATAACAATAAAACATTGCAGAATAGAATACAGTAAAAAAGAGCAGAACAATAGAGAGAGAATAGAGAGAGAGAGAGAACAATGAAACGACAACTATTTTTTAAAATTTTATATATTTTTTTGTTTTTTGTTTTTTTTACACTTTTTTTTGTAACTGTAACTTTTATAACGGTAACCGGTTCCAGGTTCGGGTCTCTCAAAATGCGATGGCATCTTGGGAGACCCTGTGAAAGTGTGCCTAGTCTGTGGAATGCTGTACCCTACGCTAATACACAACTAGTGTATGGTAGCGTTCAAAACATTCACCAATGCAAAGACCAGGATTGTCAGGACAGGAGGGACAATAATAGCGGGTGTCACGCCTATATCCGCGCTTTCTGCAGACACAACATCTTTTTTGGGGGGGTTCGTTGGGTATTGGTACTCGGGAGGACATAAAGAAAATGCCTCTCATGCAGCCGACTGCATTTGGTTTGGATGTGAATGGGGGAAGTACGGGTGCTGCAGAAGTGGTGGGTTCCCAATTAGGATTGGCGAATGCAGCAGGAAGGGCACGACGGGCCTGTTTGTCTTCTTCTTAGTGGCAGCGGGACACTACTTGTGCTTGCCACCTCACCAGCTTGAACTGCACTTATGGGACTCGCCACGTCACCAAGTGTTACTGCAGTGCTGGTTTGACTATGACCGGGGTGTACTAGGCCGCTGGTGCTTGCCAGTTCACCAAAACGCTACCAAAAAACTGTTAGCGATCGCAGGGATCAGACCTGACTCTGCGAATGCTGCAGTTATGCGTTTAGTGTTTTGTAAGTGACAGTGATCGATCGATACTGCACTTGGGTGGGCTGGGCTGGGCTGGGCCAGGCGGAGGGGCAAAATGCAGGTGCTAGCAGGTATCTGGGCTGATCCCACTAACACTGCGTTTTTGGGAACCCTAAACTGCTGGGGGCGCTAGTATAGATCTGATCGGATCAGATATTGATCCGTTCAGATACTATACCACTAAGGGAGGTGTACGGTTCGTGCGTGGGTGTTAGCGGTACTGGCGCTAACCTGACGCTGCCTGGGGCTGGTGCTTGCCAGTTCACCAAAATGCTACCAAAAAAACTGTTAGCGATCGCAGGGATCAGGCCTGACTCTGCGAACACTGCAGTTATGCGTTTAGTGTTTTGAAAGGGACAGTGATCGATCGATACTGCACTTGGGCGGGCTGGGCCGGGCGGAGGGGCAAACGCTGGTGCTAGCAGGTATCTGGGCTGATCCCGCTAACACTGCATTTTTGGGAACCCTAAACTGCTGGGGACGCTAGTATAGATCTGATCGGATCAGATATTGATCCGTTCAGATACTATACCACTAAGGGAGGCGTATGCTGTGTGCGTGGGTGTTAGCGGTACTGGCGCTAACCTGACGTTGACTGGGGCGACGCATATCACCGCCGGGCGATCAGGGGGCTAAACCTTTATTCGGTAATAAACGGCGGGTGCCCTGACACTATAAAAAATAAACTAACTGACCAGCGTCACCCGTAACAGTTATACGGTGATTACTGGTGAAAGGGTTAACTAGGGGGGAAACAAGGGGTTAAAATCTTTATTCGGTAGTATATGGGGGTCCCTGACGCTATAAAACACTGACGGCGAACCTATATATTTACCTCCCTAACTAGCGTCACCAGTCACACTAATACAGCGATCAGAAAAATGATCGCTTAGTGACACTGGCGACGGGGGGTGATCAAGGGGTTAAAACTTTATTAGGGGGGTTAGGGGGGTACCCTAGACCTAAAGGGGGCTAACACTAACTGCCCTACCACACTAACTGTCACAAACTGACACCAATGCAGTAATCAGAAAAAAAAAAAACTGCTTGGTGTCAGTGTGACAGGGGGGAGGGGTGATTAGGGGGTGATCAGGGGGGGATCGGGGGGTAAAGGGGGGTGTAATGTGTGCCTGGCATGTTCTACTGTATGAGTGTGTGTTGTGCACTCACATTGAAGTCTTCTCTCCTCGGCGCCGGAACGGAAAATACCGAGCCGAGGAGAGATGACATAATTTCCTCTGCTGCTGTTTAGCATACAGCAGCAGAGGAATGATCTCATTGGCCAGAAGCGATGGGGGGGGCACGAATGCCGGGGGACAAACGCCGACCGCCTCGGGCACCAGGTACGTGATTCTGCCTGCCCGTGCCATTCTGATGATGTATATCGTCATGAGGCAGTCGGCAAGTGGTTAATGGATCAGAACCAAACAAAGAAGGAGGCAACGCAGGAGAAACAGCAGAAATTGGCGAAGCCTTTGGCCCCCAGGGCACACATCAATTATTTTACTGCAAAATTGGTGGCCTGAGGAGTCCATATATAAGGGAGTGCAGACTGGTCCAGAAGTCCAAGAGATCATGAACAGCAGCAGATGACATCTGTGTCCCCAGGCTGTGGTCATACAAGAGCCTGCATCTTTTCTCAGACCAGACTGAACCCAGGGCCATCACTCTCTGGTCTTCCTTCCACGCTTCCTTCCACGCTGTGGCTCTGGTGGTGGAGTTGTGGCAGGAGGAGGATGGTCCAACTCACACAGGTGGGTTTTGGGTGTGATTTCGCCCCTCACCCCCTTAGTTACGACTTTATAAGGAAGGTCCTCACACATGAGGCGTTGGCCCTCCTGCATGCCCTGCAGTTTGTGCCAGCCATGCAGGCAAAGGCCTCTTCATGAGTGGGTAAGGCTCGGAGGGATGCAGAAGCCTCCTGAATCAGCCTGAGCGCTGAATCCTGCACGTGACTCCCCTTCCTGGGTCTTTTGGTTGGAAGGCGGAGGGGAGGAACCTGCAATTCGGTCAGGCTCCTACTGGGCCCGACCTTCTCCTGGCTGCTACTTAGGCCCGCCTCCTCCTGGCTGCCACTTAGCCCCGCCTCCCCGTGGCTGACACTTACCCCGCCTCCTCCTGTGTGCCACATTCCAGAGCCTCGTCCTGGCTGAGGTCTTCCTGTGTATGAAAAAAGGACATAGTTTTAGTTTTTTCTTCATTAATCACACACAATTTTCATGCCATGACTATTGCTAATTGAAAGTTAACAAATATAGCAGACTATCATTCTGAGCCCAGCATTTTTCATTCTTGTCCCAATTATTTTTGCCCACTACTGTCTATTGATATGTAAAACACTTTATGAAATCAGCAATTAGTGATCAATAATAACATCTAGTAAACATCATTTATTTATTGACCAGAAATCTGTAGAAGAATGCTATACCTGGCTCCAGCTGGGCTCCTCCATTTCTTCCTGGCTGGAAGTCCCAGGTTGGACATCGGAAGCCTCAGCTGGGGTGGAAGATAGGGTGGAAGGAAGAGTGGAAGTGGAGAGGGATTCCCTGACTCCAGTCTGGTCTGAAGAAAACAAAGTCTCTCATAGTACCACAGCCTGGGGACATAAATGTCATCTGCTGCAGCTCCTGATCTCTGCGAATCCATGACCTTCTTGCGCTCCCTAAGATAAGTGCTCCTCAGGCCACCAATTTTGGCTTTTAAATAGGGGATGGTTGCCGTGGGGACCACCGGCTTCACCAACTCCAGAAGTTTCTCCAGCACTGCCTGCCTCTTTTGTTTATGATTATAATATGGGTGTTTGACCTGCCACAGACAGGGCAGCTCCCTGTATTTATCTATAAACAGGGGGAGGAAGTTGTGGTCATTGAAGCCATCCATTTTATCTGCAAGACACAACACAAGACAAACCTTAATGTCATGCAAAACTCTCCTAATCTTGTTACAATATAGGCCTCAATCTAGATGCAGTATAGGCCCAAGTTTAGATCTTACCTTCGTTATCACGATCGGCGCCTCCGATACTCCTTCCTCCACTCATGGATCGTACGTACTACGCACGCGTGTTACGCTTTATATACACTGCACATGCGTGAAACTCTGCCCGCCCCTGACGTTCTTTCTAGTCTATTCCTCACCCCTTCTCGTTCAGCGCAGTGGGAGAAGAGCACATGGCGGAGACACAGCAGTTGCGTGCTAATTACAGCAATGAGGTGGAGGAGGAAAGCCCAGAGCCTGAAACGTCCCGATCCCGGAAGAGACGATTTAAGGCCTCAAATATGTCCTTTGGGGAGATGTTGCAGATGGTCCACATCCTGAAGAGGGCCGACTATGACGAGAAGTATGGACCTTACCCCAACCCCAATGTCAGAAAGGCCAAGATCATGGTGAAAGTGGTCAAGAGTCTGAACAGGGAATTTTGGGGTATGACGATCGAAAGATCAACTGAGGAAGCGGTGGTCGGACCTCAAATTAAGGGAGCATGAGCAGTACAGAAGGATCAGGAGAGTGCTGCAAAAAAGTAAGTAGTTGTGCTGAGTTCCTATTCTTTATGTTTATTACGTCCGTGCTGCTCCATGTGCTTTTCTTTACTGTTGTACAGTTTAAAATGGCAACTTTCATGTTAATGGGCACATTGTTCGTTCGTATGAAACATTGTTCGCTCGGCATAGAAAACCCCATTGTTTTGGCCATATGCATTTAAATACCTTTTTTCTGGCCTACTTCTCTTAAAATAATTTTGGAGTCTAGATGGGTTTGTAACTAGAATGTAATGCAAACTAGATTCTGTGTAAGGAGAGAACACTCAGCAGCTGTTTACACATCTGGACGCAGGAGCACTAGTGTGGGACAAAAGAACATCCTTTTTATTGGGGGGCCCCACACAGGTGCTCCAGTGTATACTATAGGGGTGTCTCCATCTGTGAAGCTTGTACAAAACAGGTAAGTATTCAAGCTTGACAAAGGAAAACAATATTTCATCATCTTGTAACTCTGACCAAACAGACAACTGTACCCCACTTCCAAGCAATGTTTCATATTCCTATTTCTGCCATCAAATATCTGTGTGCTAAGTATACCTATTTTTTTGGACATAGGGGAGAAAAGACACAGAGGACAACCCTCATCAGAGGACACCACAGATTCCCCACCTCTGGAAGAAGGGGAAATCCCCCAAAGCCAAGCAGAGCAGGAGGAGGAAGAAGGAGACGTGGTGGAACTAGTCACCACAACAGGTGAGTGTCTGTGACCACAGGCTCAGGTAAGAGATGGATGCCTGCATATTTCTAATACATGTTTTTTTTTAAATTTTTTTCAGTAGGTGATCGTGATGTTGTGGATCCAGGTCATTTCACCAGTGAGAGTGCCCAGATCCTGATCGGGGAGATCATGGGGTTTAATAGGGACTTGGAAAACATACAGAAAAACATCAATGAGGTGAAAAACAAAATGAAGAACATTGATGCTTTAGGGAGAGTTTAAAAGACCTCCAAATCCCTGATTTTTTGGTGGTATTTGTAATGGAAGAATTTGTTACATTTTTTGACATTTTATAGAAAAGCCAAATTTTTAAGATGCACACTGTGTGTCAACATGTGCTATCTGCCATCACGGGAGATCAATGTAGGGGGTGCAGCCCCTTCCTGAATAATAAAGTAGCTGTGAGGAAGGGGTTGCACCCCCAAAACACGTCCCTTGATCCCCCGTGATGGCAGCTAGCACATGTTGACATTCTGCAATTTGTGTGCATCTTCAAAATTTGGCTTTTCCAGGGGTGACTTCACCCCATCTGAACGCAATATAAAACACAGTTTATAAATACTCATGTCTGATATTGCCTTCAATTTCTACAAAAGTTGAACTTTGTAAGTTCCAGATTTGTGTATTTCTTGTTGGTTTGAAACATGCCTGTTTTACCTTAAATGGACATTTCTACTTTTATTAATGTGACCCAAAAAAATGTTATACAACAAACATGTTGGTTTGTTTTAAAAACCTTTTATAAATGCACATGTGATTGTGCTGGTATTAAAAAGATTGATACTTAAGAATGTGTGGATTATTGTTTCAATGCTCCTTAAATTTTGTGGTGGTAAAATTGTGGTTTTCAGTGACAATTGTGGTTATTTCCTAAGGGCAAATCCACTTTGCACTACAAGTGCAGTTTCAGTGCAGTCTCAAGTGCACTTGTAGTGCAAAGTGGATTTTTCTTTAGTAAATAAAACCCAACAGTGCTTTTTTATGTTACACAATCATGCCATTTTCAGGACTCCCCACATTTCTGTCAGGTCAGCTAAAAGAAACACAAGCAATAAATGTCAACAAAGATTTTAGTAGTTAAAATGCTTTTTTAATTTGAAAAATGTATCATACATTGTCTGGCATATTGATGGCCCCCCTACCCGCAAAGTATTCAAGGTATCTAAGACGGACCTAGCAGGCACTCAGGGGGGGCAAGCCAGGACGGCCAGAATCAAGCGCCGTCAGGGTTGTTTTAGTTCCAGGAATTCCGGCCTCAGGCCCAACTGAGGCAGCATAGTTGGCAGAATTTTGCCTAAAAAAGTTGTGGAGAACACAGCACGCCAGGATGATATGATTCAGTTTATACTCCGCCATGTGTATGGGTGTAAGAAATAGGTGGAACCGGCTGGCCATGATTCCAAATGTGTTCTCCACCACTCTTCTAGCTCTGGCCAGCCAGTAATTAAAAATCCTCTGGTCTTGGGTGAGGGTCCTCATAGGGAATGGCCGCATAAGATGGTCCCCCAGCGCAAACGCTTCATCCGCAACAAAGACGAATGGGAGTCCTTCCACATTGTCTTCTGGAGGTGGCAAGTCCAAACTGCCATTCTGGAGACGCCTGTAGAACTCCGTCTGGGCGATGACTCCACCATCGGACATCCGGCCATTCTTCCCCACGTCCACATACAGGAACTCATAAGTAGCCAACACCACTGCCAACATTACAATACTATTGAACCCCTTGTAGTTGTAATAGTATGACCCCGAGTTGGGTAGTGGGACGATGTGGATGTGCTTGCCATCAATTGCCCCTCCGCAGTTAGGAAAGTCCCACCGCTGGGCAAAGTGGGAGGCCACAGTCTGCCATTCCTGTGGCGTGGAAGGAAACTGTGGAGTCAAACAAGAAAATAAAATTAATCATTTTGCACATAAACATGGAAAGCAGATTAGACACAAACATTCTTGGCCAACATCAGTATAACATTTATTTTAGGGAGTATTTAAAGACAAAGGTATAAGGGAGTATTTAAAGACAAAGGTATAAGGTCCACCTATCAGATCCCCCCCTCTCATGGCCCATTAGCTAAATTTTATGGGGGGGATATGTTTGGGACAGGTAACCCTCTCCACTTCATTGAGAGATGAATGCCTAAATAATGTGTATTACTTTGGCCAGCCCCTCCTTACTTACACTATTGGCAGCCCACTAGACAGGTAAGAAGTGTCATAATACAAAGATAAAAATACACACTGTACAAATGGAAGCACATTTTTACATTCTGCTTTTACCTATCAAGATAATAATAGGATACTAAAACTTTAAACAGTACCATTTGTAAGTATTCAGGCAGGCCCTTGTACTACATGCTTTGGGGAATTCATCCATAAATATGACCACTAAAGAGGTGGGTATAGTGTGTATGGGTTTGCCAAAGTCAGCAGATAGAGGATTGGTATCAGCTGAGTTAGCAGTTGGGGGGGGGAGGGAGGGTTCTAAATGATTTTGGAACACAAAAAAAAGCCTCTGGCACTCTGCCAGAATTTCAAACTCAAATTTCTACATTTTAGGTTTTTTTTTAGGGTAAAGCACTACTATGGAGCTGACAAAATACATTGTTAATTGACTACACGAGGTGAATATAGGCCCAGGAGAGCATGCTGGGGAGGTAAGTGAAGGCAAATATGTATGAAGGACAAAAAAACCCCTAAAATTCCAGCATGCATGAAGACAAAGGGGACATTCCAAGCATATTACAATCATGGTAATTAGGGAATGAGAAAAGAAATACAATACATTAGCAAACATTCTATACAATAAAATGTGATATTAAAGGATAAATCTTACCTTAATATACTCCTTCTGCAGGACCTCCTTCTGCAGGATAATGATCCCCAGAGCCTGGGGGGAGATGCCTGTTGAGAAATTCAAGTCCTGCAGGCTTCTCCCCGTCGCCAAGTACCGCAGGGTGGCGACTAGCCTCTGCTCCGGAGTGATGGCTTGCCTCATGCAGGTATCCTGCCTGCTAATATAAGGGGTCATCAAAGCCAACAAATGGTGAAATACGGGGTCCGTCATCTGGAGAAAGTTCCTGAAATTGTCAGGATTATTCTCACGGAGCAAAGGCATGTGACAGAACTGGTCACGCTGGAGCAACAAATTCTTGGTCCATGAACTCCTCCCCACCCTGTTCATGGACTGGACTTGTGTCAAGGTAAGGACCCCAACACCAAGCCCCCACACAGCACGAACTCTACGAGGAGTATGTATACGCAACATGGCTAGAAAACGGTCGGTTGCTCAGAACGAAGTAACAGAACGCACTGAAGAACAGCAAGGCCTGTGAAGAGCGACCTGAAAAACAGTAACGCATGAACAAGAACGCAATGACAGAGTCATGCGTAACTCTCTGCACGCACTGAACGATCTGAAAACCACGAATCTGAAAAAGCACGAATCTGAAAAAGCACGTCTCTCACCAAACTTTTACTAACACAAGATTAGCAAAAGGAGCCCAAAGGGAGCCGCGCTTGGTTCTGAACTGCCCTTTTATA
Source organism: Lithobates clamitans (assembly GCA_037952925.1). Lineage (NCBI taxonomy): Eukaryota > Metazoa > Chordata > Amphibia > Anura > Ranidae > Lithobates > Lithobates clamitans. Next base: position 5,621,678 of record JBBGZY010000390.1, read on the forward strand.
GTCTCGTCATATGTGGTGTACGTGACCGCGTTCTTGGCGATTGGAAACTCCGACGACTTTGTGCGACCATGTGTATGCAAAACAAGTTTGAGCCAACATCCGTCGGAAAAAATCAATGGATTTTGTTGTTGGAATGTCTGATCAATGTCCAATCGTGTGTACAGGGCATAAGAGTGTAAGCTCTGTACTTGGTATAAAACAAAATTCAACACAAATATGTAAATAGGCAATGAATATTACAGCAGCACCCATAAATATCCATAAACAGATATCAAACAATATTCCATGTAAAAACATGTTTTGCTATCACTTTAACACAACTCACTACCCAACTCTAATACAAACATTCTAATCAGAATAAGTGTGCAAAATAGTGCATCAAACGTGACTGGTGCAAAAAAAAGTTTTTGTAAATAATTCTGCACAAAAAATGATGGAAAAGATCAAACTTCAACTTTTATCTTTTCCATTCATTCGTTCTTAATTCCACAACCACAGTTGCAGCCAGGTGATATTTTCCTCTACCCCTTAATTGTAGGAGGTCTAGTGCACTTCCCCAAACAACACTGGGTTGAAGAATGAATATTGATGGGCTCCACCAGCAAACTCCTCCACCGTGTTGGTTCATAACATGACCATATTAAAGGAAAGACAAGTTCCACATAGTGTGATACTAATGATTAAAATTATATTCACAAAAGTACGCTGCAAAAGGCATATACAGAGACTAGCACTGCTCAGCATGTGTGCACGCTGACGTCAGATCACATGCTCCACCCATGCGACCTGAAGGGGGTTGGGCAGAGCATACGATCTGCCATCAATGCAAATATCCACTGAGAACCATGAGAGGAATGGAGGAGTTTGCTGTTGGAGTCCATTGCTATTCATTCTTTGACCCAGTGTTGTTTTGGGAAGCAAACTAAACCTTTCTATAATTAAGGGTCTCATCTTCTGGTAAGAGGCTTACCATCTGTGTTGGTGGAGGAAAATATCACCTTATATTACATTTTATATCGCATTATACACTGTGGTTATGGAATTAAAATGATTGTAAAGTCTTGTCTTTTTTTCTATGAAAATAACAAACATGTTATACTTACCAACGGATTTGCACAGAGCAGCCCAGATCCTCCTCTTCTCGGATGCCTCATCTGTGCTCCTGGCCCCTCCCTCCTGTTGAGTGCCCCCACAGCAAGCAGCTTGCTATGGGGCACCCAAGCCGAGCTGCAGCTCCGTGTGTCAATTCAGACATGGAGCACCGGTTTGGCCCCACCCCTCTTCTCCCCTCTTCTCCCCTCTCCTCCCCTCTCCTGATTGGCTAACTGACTGATTGACAGTAGTGGGAGCCAATGGTGCCACTGCTGTGTCTCAGCCAATCAGGAGGGAGAATCCCGAATGGCTGAGACACTCGTGGACATCGCTGGACATAGATGGGGCTCTGGTAAGTATTGGAGGGGGGGCAGAGGGGAGCTGCTGCATACAGAAAGTTTTGCTATCTTAATTCATAGAATGCATTAAGATAAAAAAAACCCTTCTGATTTTACAACCCCTTTAAGGATTAATGCACTAAGGTTCATTTTCACAATTTGTTTTGCAGAATTATTTACAAAAAACTTTTTTGCACCGGTCACTTGCACCCTTTTTCTGATTAGAATAATATTCGTGGTTTAGTGGGTTGTGAATTTAAAGTGATAGTGCAATCCCTTTACATTACCCTAATTGATGTTATACATTCTTAGAAATGTAAGGTATTTAAGTGTTTCCATGGTGTTAGGGTTTAGTAATTATTTTTTTAAATAATATATGATGAACTTATAGCAGCATACCAAGTGTCTTTTATTTTAGGTGTTGTCGCATTTTTTGTGACCCCCCACCCTAACATGCTTGGGAATTGGCAACATATGATGCTGTACATGAAATCTGAAATTGTGGCGCTCTGTTGAGTGACCATTATTGTGTTAAATCAACCATAAACTTGTAAAAGTTAAGTTAAGATTGGTATTTACGCTTTAATCTTTTGCTGGTAATTAGTGGTTTACACTGAAAGGCAAAAAGGAGATAAAATTCCGCTTTAAGAAAAATTAAGATTTGAAAAAAAAACATATCATATTAATCTATTGCTATAATTATATTGACTTATTATAATTATATTGACTGATTGATATGTGATGAACTTATAGCAGCATAGCAAGTGTCTTTAACTTTAAATGTTACATATGTAACAGCAACATATGATGCTGTACATGAAATCTGAAATTGTGGCACTCTGTTCCCCAAAAACTCAGAAGCTATAAGTGAGAGAAAAACTCCCTTTATACAGATTGGGTTCTGGAAACTTTAAGGTGTCTGTATCTCTCGGTGGGCCCTGTTTTAGATGAGGGTGGGCTTTTTAGACCCACAGGCTTCACAGTTGGCAATAAATGATGAATCTGCAACATAAAAGAAACAGACCTATTATCTTAGATTTCTCAGTTTGTCCATGTTCATCCAATGATGTTCCTTTGCACTTCAAATTTATTCTCAGTATCTTAATATTCATGTTAAGGTTCAGTAGCAAGATCACAAATAAACAGTTAAGGGAAGCCTAAATATTTAAGTCTAAATGACCATGGTTTGTTAAATAGTAAAAATATATGTTTGGAGACTAAACATCAAATAGAGTGACCATTATTGTGTTAAATCAACCATAAACACATAAAAGTTAAGTTAAGATTGGTATTTACGCTTTAATCTTCTGCTGGTAATTAGTGGTTTATACTGAAAGGCAAAAAGGAGATAACATTCCGCTTTAAGAAAAATTAAGATTTGAAAAAAAAAACATATAATTTTAGTCTATCGCTATAATTATATTGACTTATTATTTAGGTTTATTTAATGCACTTTATGGGTCTTCTCCATGGATACTTTTTGCTATGTGGGCTGCATAGGGGTTTATAGTTTAAAAATCTAAAGAAATGTGATAGTTTTGCACCCAGCAAACCATCATTCTCCAGTTACCATTTCTAGTTCCAGCAGTTTTATGGAGAAATAAAAGTAGGTTATAATTGGAGCATATTTACACATCTATGGGGGGGGGGGACTAAAATGGGATGGGCTACTGCAGAATTATTAGGTATTTCAGTTCACTGTGCTGTGGTCTTCCTCACCACCTATTCCGTTGTGATGTCTGGTCCACCAAAGCCACTCTTCTTGGTTGTTCCTGAATAGGCTTCTCACTGCCCCTCTCAATAATGTTATCACTTACAATGCAGGACCAGCATCAACATACAATCTTGATGACTTGCCTGCAAGTCTTGCATTATAATAGATGACATAGGAGTTCTAGCCTGGACAGAAGAGGACCAATCCACCAGCTGTTGGGGAGCCATGCAGTTAATGTATTATCCTGTGCTATCCCATCACCTAGAAAAATACTAATTGGGGATGATTTACCAAAACTGGAGAGTGCAAAATCTGGTGCAGCTCTGAATAGAAAACAATCAGCTTCCAGGTATTTTGTTTGTCAAAGCCTAATTGAACAAGCTGAAGTTAGACGCTGATTGGCTACCATGCTCTCCTTAGTTTTTAGTAAATCAACCACATTATATACTTTATCAGCTGGGGAGGGGCAATATTAATAATTTTAGCACTGCCCAGAGTTAGGCTACAAATTATTATAACTGCACAGAATAACTTACAAAATAATTACTTTTCTAATTTTCTGAATTTATGTAACACTGACTCATTTCTAGTATTTCACACAGTACATGGATTGAAAATTGACGTCCTTTTTTCCCACAAATAGAGATTTCTTTTGGTGGTATTTGATCATCTCTGCAGTTTTTATTTTTTGCGCTATAAACAAAAAAAATAGCGACACTTTTGAAAGAAACACAATATTTTATACTTTTTGCTATAATAAATATCCCCATTTATTTATTTTTTAAAAAAAAGCTAATTTTATTCTCAGTTTAGGCCAATATGTATTCTTCTACATATTTTTGGTAATAAAAATCGCAATAAGCGTATATTTATTGGTTTGTGCAAAAGTTAATTTAATTTAAATTGAGGGTATTTACATCCAAATCAGTTGAACGGTGTAGGAAATACAACAGTTTGTATATGTGCCTCCCACTTTTTAAGGGACCAGAAGTAATGAGACAAATTAACAATCATCTATCAAACTTTCACTTTTTAATACTAGGTTGCAAATCCTTTGCAGTCAATTACAGCTTGAAGTCTGGAATACATAGACATCACCAGACGTTGGGTTTCATCCCTGGTGATGCTCTGCCAGGCCTCTACTGCAACTGTCTTCAGTTCCTGCTTGTTCTTTGGGCATTTTCCCTTCAGTTTTGTCTTCAGCAAGTGAAATGCATGCTCAATTGGATTCAGGTCAGGTGATTGACTTGGCCATTGCATACCATTCCACTTCTTTCCCTTAAAAAACTCTTTGGTTGCTTTCGCAGTATGCTTCGGGTCATTGTCCATCTGCATTGTGAAGCACCGTCCAATGAGTTCTGAAGCATTTTGCTGAATATGAGCAGATAGTATTGCCCGCAACACTTCAGAATTCATCCTGCTGCTTTTGTCAGCAGTCACATCATCAATAAATACAAGAGAACCAGTTCCATTGGCAGCCATACATGCCCACGCCATGGCACTACCACCACCATGCTTCACGGATGAGGTGGTATGCTTTGGATCATGAGCAGTTCCTTTCCTTCTTCATACTCTTCTCTTACCATCACTCTGGTACAACTTGATCTTGGTCTCATCTGTCCATAGGATGTTGTTCCAGAACTGTGAAGGCTTTTTTAGATGTTGTTTGGCAAACTCTAATCTGGCCTTCCTGTTTTTGAGGCTTACCAATGGTTTACATCTTGTGGTGAACCCTCTGTATTCACTCTGGTGAAGTCTTCTCTTGATTGTTGACTTTGACACACATACGCCTACCTCCTGGAGAGTGTTCTTGATCTGGCCAACTGTTGTGAAGAGTGTTTTCTTCACCAGGGAAAGAATTCTTCGGTCATCCACCCCAGGTGTTTTCCGTGGTCTTCTGGGTCTTTTGGTGTTGCTGAGCTTACTGGTGCATTCTTACTTTTTAAGGATGTTCCAAACAGTTGATTGGCTTGCTTCACTGATAGTGACAGCTCTTTGGATCTCATATTGAGAGTAGACAGCAACAGATTCCAAATGCAAATAGCACACTTGAAATGAACTCTGGACCTTTTATCTGCTCCTTGTAAATGGGATAATGAAGGAATAACACACATCTGGCCATGGAACAGCTGAGCAGCCAATTGTCCCATTACTTTTGGTCCTTTAAAAAGTGTGAGGCACATATACAAATGGTTGTAATTCCTACACCATTCACCTGATTTGGATGTAAATACCCTCAAATTAAAGCTGAAAGTCTGCAGTTAAAGCACGTCTTGTTTGTTTCATTTCAAATCCATTGTGGTGGTGTATAGAGCCAAAAATATTAGAATTGTGTAGATGTCCCAATATTTATGGACCTGACTGTACACTAAACTTATATCTGTAGATAATTATTTCCTGTTTTGTCAACAAATACGAAAATGCTTACCTGGCATATTTGGTACATTCTATGTTTTAATAGAGTCCTTATTCAATGGTTTGAACTAGTGTTACATAAAAGTTAAATCTTAAAATGTTTACAAAAATAGCCAGTATATAACACCATATTTTTACAATGAACCTAAAAACTCAGTAGAACCTTTAGTAATATCAGGTTTACAGAGTGTACATATTTTCATTACATATGCATGACATTTCCAACTGGAACTGAGAAAACCTCCAGATGAATTCCACTAGTCTATTCTTATGCCGCGTACACACGATCGGATTTTCCGACAACAAAACCGTGGATTTTTTTCAGAAGGATGTTGGCTCAAACTTGCCTTGCATACAGACGGTCACACAAATGTTGGCCCAAAATTCCGAACGTGGGAACCAGTGACGTACAAGAAGTACGATGAGCCAAGAAAAAGGAAGTTCAATAGCCAGTACGGCTCCATTTGCTTGATTCAGAGCATGCGTGAACTTTTGTGCGACGGACTTGTGTACACACGATCAGACTTTCCGACAACAAGTATTGTTGGTAGAAAATTGGAGAACCTGCTCTCAAACATTTGTGGGGGGAAATTCCGACAGCAAATGTTCGATGGAGAATACACACAGTCGAACTTTCCGACAACAAGCTCACATCGAACATTTCCCATCGGAAAATCCAACCATGTGTACGCGGCATTACAGTGTTTCTCCTTTGAGTCCAAGGAGCATCCAGTCTTCACCAAAACACAGACTAAAGTGATATGGGTCTGGTTGCTTAAAGTGTTTGGTACCCCAACATTTTATATTCCTGATATGTGCCTGTTGTATCATGTACTTGTATGAAAAAGTATCCTGTTCTCTTTGTATTGCTTCAAGAGGAGTTCCACCCAGGGGGGCCGTCAAAAAAAAATAAAAATAAAAGTCAGCAGCTACAAATACTGCAGCTGCTGACTTTTAATTGGACACTTACCTGTCCCTGGGTCCAGCGATGCGGGGGATCGAAGCCCCGCTCGTCCCCCCCCTCCGCTCATCGGCGCTGGCATTTCAACTGTGGGCGCCGGGCTGTGGCTTCACAGCCTGGCACCCACTGCGCATGCGCGAGCGGCGCCGCGCGCCGTGATTGGCCGCTCAATCACCTGGGACCTGTAATGGGTCCCAGATGATTGACAGGAGGGAGGGAGCAGAGCGGAGCCCTTCCTGTGCCTGGGGGGAAGTGATGTCACCAGCCCAGGCAAAGGAACAGGCAGACTACGAGGGACCACCTAGCAACAGGCATTTAGAGGTAAGTGAAAAAAAAAATATCCAAATGTTTTTTGTTTTTTTTTTAGAATTTTTACAGGTATTTTTGTTCTTTGGGTGGAACCCCACTTTCAATAGATAGTTGACCCCTGGAGAAGTTGTGATCAGGGAAGATGGTGTTTAGGCAGAATCACAGACACAAGACTTACCGCATCAATTCAAAACACAGGCACAGATTTTGCAGACAGTAGACAGACAAACAATAGACACCAGATCTAGGTTAAGCCAAAACTGCATCAGGAATTGCAGATCAGGAGCTCAAAGGCACTGTACTGCTCTGCACATTGTTGTTTGGTCAATATTCCCATGCTTAAAAAAAGATTTGATACTTTGGATTTAGTAATCACAAAGGCAGGGTTAAGATTATCTGAGGTGCAGTGCAGTGCAGAACCAGGTAGAAGAGGGAGACACTGGCAAAGAAGCTATTTTTGTTGACTGAGGAATGTCAGCTGACGTAGGTAGCCTGAGTTACTTATAGTTTTCTACGAGTGATGAAGTAAATTCTTGCAGGAAAAACCAATAGTCAACATAGTAAGATGTTGCAACTTCTTATAAAACCTTAACAGATGTGTGGCTTACGTATAAAGCATTTTATTTATTTCAGAATGCTGCTGTAATTCTCCTCCATATGGTCATAATTATTGTCATCTGTAAAAACCTGCTGTATACACAGTGCAAGAATAGAGGAAGATAATATCTCAAGTACCACCACAGCATCCAAGTTGATGTCTAGACATTCTCATCTTATAATTCATGCTGAGTGACTAATTCATTAAGAATTCCTGTCAGTAAGCTTTCTACATTGGCTATGTAACAGCAGAGGCCTAAAACAATGTAAGAAGGTTCTGGAATGTTCACAAAAATTAAACGCACATTTCACCGTAAGAACCAGAAAAAACTTTTAACGAGTCAGCTAAATTGTGAGTGGTAATTCAGTTAGAGGTGGATTTGGTTGGGTTGAGTCACCTATTGGATTCTTATGTTTCTTGGGGACTGTAGAGGAGAGATTTCCTTTCCAATGCTCTTGGCTCTGTTCCCTCCTACCTCAAGGTAATTCTCCATCATAAAATATAATGCTAATTTCTTCATTATGTAAAATGAATAAAACAAATTCCCACATAATGGTAGGAACTCATTGTATCCGCTGCAGCAGTTATATAGACCTCAGTAGGGTGGAGATCTTGCACCATTTCCAAAGGAATCATGCAATGGCTTAATTTTCCTGCAACTACCTGAATTGTCATTTCTAAATGGACTAACCCTTTGAATACACATATGTGTTGAATGGAACAGGTTCACATAAAAGATTCAATATTTGCAACCTGATTGTCTATGGCTAGGCTGTCATCATTTAAGAAATTATGTTGCCATATTTTTATAAACTTTGAGATGATTTTATTATACCTGTGTTTTTTATGTGTATTATCTTCTCTAATAAATGTCCCGGCACTCTCCTACACATATTTGTTGGCAGTTGTAGTTCCTCCTGTGGTGATGTATTGGGTGGAGTTAGTGCCCCTTTATATGCCAGCTGTGTGTAGGGCCTAGTGCACTTGAGGTATGGCAGCAGGACACCCCTGATCAGCAACATATAGTGCTGTGCTGTGAGGACAGAGAAAGAGCCCTCTGTGGGACTGACAGTGTGACCAGAGGAGGACACATTGGAGGGAAGATGGAGAAACCTTGCCACCCCGACCTTCATCTAGCAAGTCCTGTGGCTTGGTTTAGAATGGCCTAGGGCAGTGATATGCAATTAGTGGACCTCTAGCTGTTGCAATACTACAAGTCCCATCATGCCTCTGCCTCTGGGTGTCATTCTTGTGGCTGTCAGAGTCTTGCTATGCCTCCTGGGACTTGTAGTTCTGCAACAGCTGGAGGTCTGCTCATTGCATATCCCTGGCCTAGGGGATTATGTGAGGAGCACCCTATGTGTGAAAGAGGAACACCCAGTGTGGGAAAATGGCTGCATGGGTACTGTGAATATACAGAGTATTCCATTGTAAAGAGACAATTCTCAGAAAGTTATATAATGGAGAAATGGTATGGTGTTCTGCACCAAAGACTACTGTCATGAAGTCCTAATAATGACTGTTGCATTGTGAAGAAGTCATAGGTGATTGACTAAATGGTTTTCAGTAAAGCATTTAAAATGCTTTTGGACTGGCCATTTTTTATTCTGGGTAACAGGCCTTAGGCCAGGAATATGTGAGTGGGTGGGCCTTAGGCCAGGAGAGTGTGACACAATATGGCAGAGTATCTCCGAAATGACAGGTAAGTAACTATCCCATCCAAGGAGAATCAGGGTGGGCCCAGAGTCAGCTTGGCCAGAACAGCCGCACAATAATGGACCCTTACATACTACTTAATTGTATTACCACACGATCCAAAATCGTCGGTTTTTTTTTTTTTGCATGCTAGTCACATATCAAAAATGGGGAGGTTACTACAGTTACGAAAATTCTCACACAGAATAAAAAATCGGAAGTGATGTCATGTGTTGTAGTGTATTTCTATTGTATTTTCGGATGACAACTGTACTGATTAAACGAAAATCGTACGATCTGGTATCATACAAGAAAAGTTTTCGTTGTTATCCGATCGGATAATATCGGATGAAGTGTCGTGATCACCTCTCGAAAGCTATGTACTAATGATCCGATTATTGTACGATCGCTTCAAAAGCGTTCTTTTCATCCAATTTTCGGATCGTGTGTACAGACCATAATGCCTACTTATGCCGTGTACACACGAGCGGACTTTTCCACTGGACTGTTCTAACGGACCAAATCCAGCGGACAATTCGACCGAGTGTGGGCTTCATTGGACTTCCGACTGACTGATTTTCGGTTGAAAATCCGACAGACTTTAGATTTGAAACTTGTTTCAAATCTTCCCGCTGGAACTCCGCCGGACCCAGTTCCTATCAGGAAGTCCATTCATCTGTATGCTGGTCCGACGGCCCAAATATGACGCAAGGGCAGATACAGCACCTGCCTGCGAGAATGTTTCCAGCGCGATCCTATTGCACTGGTTCTCGGCGACAGGGTACTATACATCTCGCGATTGCTGCAATAGGAAAAACACATTTTCCTATTGCAGCGAGCACGAGGGGGAGGCGACAATGTCCCTTAGGTCTGGTATGGATTTTAAGGGGAACCCCCATGCCAAAAAAAACGGTGTGGGGGTCCCCCCATAATCCATACCAGACCCTTATCCGAGCACGCAGCCCGGCCGGTCAGGAAAGGGGGTGGGGATGAGCGAGCGCCTCCCCTCCTGAACCGTACAAGGCCGCATGCCCTCAACATGGGGGGGAGTGTTTTGGGGGACAAGGTGCTTTGGGGTGGGGGGGCGCCTCAGGCCGCCCCCCTCCCCCAAAGCACCCACCCCCCATGTTGATGGGCATGCGGCCTGGTACAGTTCAGGAGGGGGGGCGCTCGCTCATCCCCAACCCCTTTCCTGGCCGGCCGGGCTGCCTGCTCGGATAAGGGTCTGGTATGGATTTTGGGGAGACCCCCACTCCATTTTTTCAGCGTAGGGGGTTCCCCTTAAAATCCATACCAGACCTAAGGGCCTGGTATGCCCTGCAACGGGGCTCACAAGGTGTCAATCTCGCCGATAAAAGCAGCGAGATTGACTTCCTTTTCTAGTTCCGTCGTACCTCATCACGTTTAAAATAAACGGACTTTAGTCCGTGTGTGGGCAAGTCCGTTCATTCGGAAGTCTGCCGTAACTCCGACGAAAGTCCGTCGGGAAGACTGGCCTGGAACAATTATGAAGTTCGGCAAAGTCAGAAATCCTTATATCTGTTCTAAGTCGTTACCTTAAAAAACTGAAATAAGAGGGCTGGTATGATAACTAGCATTTTTAGAACCCAGATAGCAAAGGTAACTTGGCACAAATTTGTGGCAGTGTTGAATTGTAAGTCTGTTACCTTGCTGTACATTTTCACTGGCAAGTTGTACACTTGCAGAGCACTTAAAGCACAAGTTCTAGTTGACACTAGACACTTGTAGCAAATTTGTGTGGCCAGTCTCTAGCAAGAGCAAAGTTGCAGTGGTGAATCTAAAGCAAGAGCTCTACAAGTCTACAGCATGAAAATTCTTCCACAGTGACCCCTGTGGTAGGATGACTATTGCACAACATAACTGAACCAGAACTTGCAGCAGACTTGCAGAATGTTTGCAAAGAAAGTTGATCTGGACCCATGCAATGTGGACTTCCTGCAAGTGTGTGACAAACTTGTAAAGCCTGGCAAGTCTAGCAATACTTTAGCAAGTCATTTTCATACTTGCAGCACAATTGTTTGCTATCTGTGAAGAAGGGAACAAAAATAAAAGCCTTCATGTTTCTCCCATGGCAGGTTTCCATTGATATAATTTGTTGAAGGGAAGAAAAATGGTTGGAGTGGACATAGCAGGGTAGCTAACTACAGCGGATATATATCTTAAGTCTTTGAAACTTTTATTGACTTTTTTTTCCTTTTTATTGGTTGAACTACATGGACAGGTGTCTTTTTTCAACCAGGTTAACTATGTAATTATGTAAATAACCTTTTCTGGGAATACTCACCCCCTTCCTCAGTGCAAAGTTACAAATTGCTGACAAAGTTCAATGCAACCCACTGTAGCGAAATGCAGATATGCAATGTGGTAGTGCTGATGTTTCAAGCTCCTTACTAAACCATACATGGGGAAAATGCCGTTCTTTCTGAATTGGTGAATCGTTCATGTTTTTGGTAATTATGCTGGATATCTAATTTATTGGTAGAATTCATTGGATCCCCGGTGAAGCATGCTACTAACCTTTGCGTTTCTTTTTTTCAATCTGTTTACATGCTCTGTTTTTTTTTTTTTTTTTTGCCATAAGTTTTATTTGTCTTGTAATTATGAAAAAAAGGTGAATTTTCTGTAATGAAATCCACTTATAGTTTCCCCCAAATGAATGCCATCTGACAGACTATGTGAACTTTCAGAAATATGAAAAGTATGTGAAGAAAAAAACAGGAAGCTAATAAAATGGTTACAAATGTTTTAGCAGCTGAACTAACATGTTTAATTTATATATTTAAAGAACAGCTTGGTGAATCAAAGAACCTGTGCTTAAGAAAATATGGCATCACTCTATCTAAATGCTATTTGCCTGGCTGACATGCTGATCCAGCAGTCTTAATCCTCTAACACCACCATTGCCGTATGCCACACGCCAGTGGCCATTGGGAGTTTTACACACACAAGTGTGGTAATCTGGCACGCTGACTGTCTTTTAGACCCCTGATGTCTCATTAAAGAGAATCTGTCACCAAAAAAATCAAAAAGAGGATTACCTATGTGATGAAAAATAAAGTTTACTGAATAAAAAACAAAAATAAACTGTAAAAAAACTACACTCAAACACCTAACCCCCCACCCCCACATACACGCATGCATATAATGTTTTGGGGTTTTAAGTGATCTTCAGACCCAAAATGATTTTTTAAATATGTGCAAAAAAAAAACACAAAAATGGCCCAGATAGCAAAAAGGTTAAAGTGGTACTAAAGGCATATATTAGAAAATGGCATACTGTAAATTATGTAGCCTCTCACTAGCATTAACAAAGCAGTCCCCCTTAACTTTTTTTTATCTGTTGATCTTGCTATTATTTTTCAACTTCCTTTAAGAGACCAAGCTGTGCAGCAAAAGTGGCAGTTAGAAAGGATGCTTACAATGGTCAGCTTTTATTCATATGGGGAAACCTGTATCCCAAAAGGAAAAAAAATGTCTATGTAACTGCCTAAAAAGTGTTATGTTGCGTACACACGAGCGGACTTCTCGTCGGACTGAACTCCGAAGGACTTTTCGACAGAGTTCCGACGAAACAGACTTGCCTACACACGATCCCACCAGAGTCTAGAAATGAAAGTTCAATAGCCAGTAGCCAATAGCTGCCTTTGCGTCGTTTTTGGTCCGTCGGACTAGCATACAGACGAACGTTTTTTTCTATAAGAATCAAGTTCGTCAGAAAGATTTGAAACATTTTCTATTTCTAAGGTCCGTCAGATTTTTCAACAGAAAAGGTCCGATAAAGCCCACACACGATCGGAATGTCCGACAGATTCGTTCCGTCTGACCTTTTCTGCCGGAAAGTCCGCTTGTGTGTACGCAGCATTAGCTGGAGTTAGACTTTCATTTGTTTATCACTTATCATCCAAAACACGGCGGCAAGACTGTTAACAGGAAAAAAACCCTGGGAATCCATCTCCCCCTCCCTAAAGAGCCTACACTGGCTAACCGTGAAGAAACGGATCACATTCAAGACCCTCTGCCTCACCCACAAATGCGTACAAGGAAACGCCCCACCATATCTCCGCGAGAAAATAAAACACTACACACCGAATCGCAGTCTTCGATCAGCTAACCAAAACCTCCTTACCATTCCCAAATACCACTACAAAGCAAAGGGAGAACGAAGATTCGCAGTCCAAGGACCTCGACTATGGAACGCTCTTCCTACCAACATCCGCATGGAAGCAAACCACCAGGCCTTCAGAAAAAAACTAAAGACCTTCCTTTTCTGAGAAGCTGACATCAGAGAATGCATCCAGTGCCTTGAGGCGATTCAGTTCGCATTTGCAGCGCTTTATAAATCATTCATTCATTCATTCATTCATTCATTCATTCATTCATCTGAAGTTCATCTAAATCTGTCAGTCGTTCACTTTTTTTTAAAAGAAAATCCATAGTCCTTATCTACATGCTTGGTCTGGGTCAGTGACTCAAAGAGGTAAACAGAGACCATCCCTTCTGACAACAACGGAGTGGATATAATCAAGGGCAAGTGTGGAACAGCCGCTAAGGATCACGGGATATGTAGTTGTAGAGCTTACGCCCACAGGAGCCACTGGTAATAGTGGGTTCTCTGTTCTTCCATAACTCTTAAAGCTGCTCGGTCCCCACCAACACACCCGGTTATAGGTAGGAGGTCTCCCACTCCTGTGTGTGACTTAAGCATTATTAAGCTACACTTTATAACACTACACAGTAAATAGGCCAAGCAACTGGTGGTGGATTAAATGATTGTATTAAAGAAATGAAGTAAAACAATGCATAAATCATTCAACAAGTAAATAAACAGACTCAATTATACCATACTAGGTAAATGAGCACTGACCTATAAGCTGGCAGTAAATTTAACTATAGCAATGTTAAATTAAACTATAACTAGTGCAACTAGAGTTCTACTGCTCAATTGTGAGGCTGTTGGATTGGAACTCTGTGTAAGTGGAACTCAGTGGTGAGTTAAAACCAGAGGGGGGACCTTGAGTGGTGAGGAAAAAAGTCTTGCTTTTTGATTGCTGGGTTGCATTTTTGGGGCTTTTCCTTTTAGCTTTTCTATCACCTTTTTCTGTCACTTTATAAATAGCTTTTTTTTTTTCTTTGGTTCCTTCAGACTACCAATTAAGGGGAGTGGTTAATTGCTCACAGGTGCTTGAGGCCTATATAACCTGGTGTAGGACTCATACTGAGCCTGCTCAATTGTGAGGCTGTTGGAACTCTGTGTAAGTGGAACCAGTCTAAGTGGTGAGTTAAAACCAGAGTTTAAAACAGGAGGTTATAACAGGGGTCATAGTACCTGTGTAGTGTGAGTACCTGAGTGTTGTCTAAGTAGTGTGTGTGGATCATTAGTACTTGTGTATTGTGTACTGTATACTTGTGTTTTGCGAGTGCACGTAGGTCTGCGATTGGCAGACCTACGTGTAAAACGTGTAAACACACAGTTTCCGGTTCTCTGGCGGGAGAAGAGACAGATTGTCTGTTCATACAGAGTATGAACAGCGAACTGTCATCTCCTCTACACAGTCCCCTCCCCCCTTCAGTTAGAACACACACTAGGGAACACAATTAGCCCCTTGATCGCCCCCTAGTGTTAACTCCTTCCCTGTCAGTGTCATTGAAACAGTAATCAATGCATTTTTATAGCACTGATCGTTGTATAAATGCCAATGGTCCCAAAAATGTGTCAAAATTGTCCGATGTGTCTGCCATAATGTCGCAGTCCTGATAAAAATCACAGCTCACCGCCATTACTAATAAAAAAAAATTAATAATAAAAATGCCAAAAAACTATCCTCTATTTTGTAGACGCTATAACTTTTGCGCAAACCAATATATGCTTATTGCAATTTTTTTTACCAAAAATATGTAGAAGAATACATATCTGCCTAAATTGAGGAAAAAAAAAATTTTTTTATGTATTTTAGGAGGATATTTATTATAGCAAAAATTAAAAAATATTACGTTTATTTCAAAATTTCGCCTTTTTTTGTTTATAGCGCAAAAAATAAAAACAGCAGAGGTGATCAAATACCACCAAAAGAAAGCTCTATTTGTGGGAAAAAAAGGATGTCAAATTGGTTTGGGTGCAACGTCGCACGACCGCGCAATTGTCAGCTAAAGCAACGCAGTGCTGAATTGCAAAAAGTGCTCTGGTCAGGAAGGGGGTAAAATCTTCCGGGGCTGAAGCGGTTAAAGGGTAATTCCACTTTGGTGGGTAAAGAAATAGCAAAAAAATTTAAAATATTATATTGTAGACAATTGCGACACAAGTCATATTGTAATTTAATGTTATTAAAAATAACCTTCCCTTTTCAATCTGCAGCTCTGTAATTTTCTGAAAATGCAATGCAATATAGCTACCTGAAGGTGTTCGTTACACAGAATGTGTACAGAACGGCGCCCCCCCCCCCCAAGAAACATACTTTCCTGCCTGTGTGATTGGCTCACCAATTTTTTCAGAAGTCTGCACTAAGATACAAGTCAGATTTCAGGCATCCCCTGCAACAAACATGTCATTTTTGGTGAGATACTCCCAATAGGAAATATTGTCTAAAGGGATGCAGACCCAGCTGCTTTCCTCATTAGCGCCCTGCAGGTGCACAGCTGATTGATAATTATGAAACCACTCCCATTAGACTCACTTTCCCCACATGGATACAGACAAACACACAGGGATTTCTTCAGAATAACAAAAGGTAGGAATCTGCAACAACGTTTGTTAAAATCCTTGTAATGTACATAGATCACCCAGAGGGGAATGTTTTTTTCTAGACAAAAGTGTATTTACGCTTTAAGCCACACAGGTGCGAGTAACCCATAACCAGGTGTGTTGGTAGGGACCAAGCCGCTTCAAGAGTCGAGGAAGAAAACAGAGGACACAAGAAACTAATTGGCTTCTGCGGGAGTAGCGCTACATTATTATTATTACTATGAGTAGGCACTGCTGTGTCAAACATTTCACAGAGTCTGCCTTCTGAACTACAGAGGTGCTGAGAGGAGGAGTTTCAGGAGGCGGAGTCAGTACAGGAATTACTGCTTGCAGGAAGCAAGGTACAATGGGATATATAGTACTTAGAAACTGAAAATAAACAGCAGAGTAGAAGCTGCAAAGCATGCAGGGATTCCAGGAAGCAGTAAAAAAAGATGGCAGCAGACAGGCAGCACTCACAATATGAAAGAAAACATTTTAAGTAAGCTTATATTGGATTGTCAAATATAACTATTATTTGTATTGTTATTAAAATACTGATGTTGTAAAATTAAAGTGTATGCTGTGACCATGTAAAATCAATAGCAAAGGAGCGCCTACCTAAACGCCCACAGATATAAACATTTGAATATCATACCAAAAAATATTGAAAACATTTATCAAAAATATAGTCCATAAACATCTATAAGTCCATGACGAAACACCCAAAATGCAAATGAAGATAAAGTGGAAATCAAGAACAGAGCAGCTCACCATCACAATCAACCTTCAAGATTCATGGAAGATCTAAAAGCACTTTTTTCTTATAATTCTCTAGGTACTGTTGTCCTTATATTTGAATCCGGATCACAAGGTGGAAATCCCATATGCATAGAAAAAGATATTAACAATAGTGAGGTACCATTTAAAAACATTTTTATAAAAAATAAAAGCCTACACACACATTGGCAGAAATAGCATCAGCATGTCGTAAATCCCATGAAACGCTACAAACTCACAAGGATGCGGTGACAACACAGGCACTCCTATAGCTCAAAAGCATCCAAGCATGATGACAGCACTGGAAACCAGCCGTATACGTACAAGTTTCGCCTGAATGACCCCTTAGGGACTGATGTTGGAAACTGATAGTGTATGCTTTGACCATAGATATCCTTTAAAGTGGACCTTATAGTAAAATGCAAGGTCTATTTTCACTGCCTGGGCCCACATCTCCTTAACAAACCACCTAAGATTGATAGGTGTAGAATCTGTAAAGAAAAAGTTGGGGTTTATAATTACCCTTTTCTGCCCCTGGCACCTAGTCGAGGATGATGTCACTCTCCTTCTGCAGAGATCTTGGAGAATACAGAGCAGCCAAAACCTCATGAGAAAATACTCTTGCAATGGATGAGAGTGTCGTCTCTTGAGATTTTATCTGCTTAGCATTCCCCAGGAATCTTCCCGGAAGGAGGTGGTGTTGTCAAGCCCAGCGATGCAAAAGACGGGGATAAATTAAGTATAATTCTAACGATTAATTTTTTTTTTAAACAAGTAGTCTAATGTTTTATTTTACAGGTACATTTTACTTCTACGACCAGCAGGTGACTTGTAAAGGGGGAGAGATAATTTGAGTGGACCTTCATTTTACTAGAAGGTTCACTTTAATATAGCATATGTCCCTGTGATCCAAAGCAAGAATGTGCCAACAAAACTGAATCAAGATTCCAAAAAAAAAAGATCCAAGCTAAGAACAAGCTATCACACTTGTCTTCCTATCCGTACTTCCATCACAGTGGGAAGATCAAACAACGATCCCACACAGAGGAAGACTACTACATGAATGCAGATGACATAATGGGAAACACACACAGGATGAATAGGACAGAGTAACACAACAGACACCGGCCACAACAGTGATGGGGTCAAGAAGACCAAATCCTTGTGTGGTCATAATGTATAACTGGGAGTCTGATCAAATGTGAAATGTTAATGAAAGACCCAACACAGAAGAATTCAGCACAAACCACATCACAAAAAACTTTTGCTGGAAAAGTGACAGCCAAGTTTATTTTTCCTAAATGTTCATATTTATATAAATAACACAAACTTTTACTTGAAGTTATCACAATATTAGTCCATAATTATGTACATTGTTTCTTCCTCTCAAAAGTTGGCTATTTCATTCAAGAGGTTAAGGTGTACGTTTATAAAACGGAGAAGTTTTTTCTCAGTTCAGTTCTCGGCAGTTCTCAGAGGAAATTTATCTCCTCTGCAGCCGGTTTATGAAACTGAGAACTTCAGTTCTCAAAGGGAGAACAGAGGAGAAAGGTTTCCTCTGAAAACGGCCAAGATCAGTGTAAAAGTGGGTGGGCTGTCTGTAATCTCGTGAGATATTGTGAGATTACGGTGCAGCCGAGTTTAAAAAGTGAAACTAAAGATTAAAAAACAAATATGTAACTACCTGTTTTCAGACATGTGATAACTAAGGAAATATATATATATATATATATATATATATATATATATATATATATATATATATATATATACAGTATATATATATAATAATATATTCATGTGTTTGTGTATACAGTGTATATATACACACACATGTGTATCTATCTATCTATCTATCTATCTATCTATCTATCTATCTATCTATCTATCTATCTATCTATCTATCTATCTATCTATCTATCTATCTATCTATCTATATCTATATATGTGTGTGTGTGTGTGTGTGTGTGTGTGTGTGTGTATTGTGGCAGAGCATTGCCCTGCCAGGGTCTAGAAGGAGGAGGATGTGACCCAGAATTCTCAACCAGATGGGTTGAGGGGCTCAAGGGAGCATATAACATGAAGAGAAAACTGGCCTTTCAGTTTTCTCAGTGTTTTGTAAAGTCCACTTTGGGACATGGAGTTCAGAGATTTCTGAGAGATCCGGCTGGGATGAAATCCCTAGTCCTGGGTCCCGATTTTGAGAACAGCCAGCATACTGATTGGTCAGGTGTGTGCTGGGCTTTTAGTAGTAACCTGACCATGGTTCTGGGCTCCACCCGGCAGATAGGAAGTCTGAGTACCAGGAGTCAGGAGGGCTCCATGTGGGAGCCAGTGCAGCAAGAGGCTGCTAGCTGTGTGCACCAAGTTGGTCTGTGAAACAGTCTGTAGGAGACAGACAAGGGCCTGGAGTGTAAGGCCAGAGTTGCAGTGCTGCAAGTGAGAGCCAACTAGGCTGAATGTTATTTTTTTTGTTGATGGAAAAAAGGAATGCAGAAAGCCCCTGTGAGGGAAACCTATGTTGTTTGCTGAACTTTCTTTTAATAAAAATGGGCAAACTAAGCCCTTAAAAAGACGAACCAGCGAGTGGCAGTGTCTTTGAAGCTCTACATTTGACGCTAGTCCTTTACATATGGTGGAGAAGTGCTGTGGGCACAATCTGAGATCGCTGAACTACAAAGTAAGTTCATCTGTTATATGAACTGTGTTTTGATGCATGAGACTGCATAATCTGTGTGTGCAGGTGAGGAGAACCTGCAAGAGAAAGGTAGCTAGCCTTAAAGAGACAGTACTCCAATTTGTTGCTGAACTGTGCAAAGTTATTCTGGAGTGACTGAGTATGGGGCAGTCAAAGCTCCTAAAAGAAGCAAGGATGGCTGATATGATAGATAGAGCTCTGTGGCTAGAGGGGTTGTTACCACCTGAACGAGCCCCATACATGCCTGAACAGAGTTTGCCAAGGAGAAGGAGAGCTGGTGTTGTCCCTAGCAACACTGGTGCAATGAGTGCACAGGTGACTGCGAGTATGGAGAGTCCACCAAAGTCTGAGTCTGCAGTGGATTGGTGCAAGCGGCACCTGGCAGCACTGAACCGAGTTAAAGAAGAGAGCAACCCAACCCTTAGTGTAAGGAGAGAGCGGCTGGATGCTCACACCTGGGAGAGGAGTGTTGTTGCCCCTGGCAACGCTGGTGCAAGTAGGCCAGCTATCAAGGTGCAGAGGCCTAAGCCTGAAAGCAGATGCAGTGTGGGAAGTCCTGATAAGACATGGAACCAAGTGCGCTGTTTGTGGTGCAGTGAGTGGGGGCATGCAGTCTCCAAGTGCCCTTTGTCCCAGGCTCCAGTGCAAAGTTACCTTGCAAAGCAAAGGTCTGCATCTGTGTTTGAGAAGCCTGCTTGGAGTGTCAGGAGTGAGCAACAGGCTTACCAGAAGTTTGAAAGGAGTGCAGTTGCCCATAGCAACACCTATGATGTCAGGTTGGAGAACTACAAGACAAAGATATTGCCTATAAAGGATTGTGGCAAGTTTAAAGTAACACCACTTCACAGAAAGAGAAGTCTACATGTTTGGGAGAGCCAGCAAAGTGCAGCTGGGAAAGTACTGTTTCCGTTAGCAACGAGAGAAAATGTGCCAATGTGAATGAGGAGCTACAGGGAAGAGGTTGCTCACCATCCTCATAGAGATGCCAGTGAGATTCTGCATGTTGGGAGAGTGCCATCTCCCTTAGCAACAGGAGAAAGTCGCCAAGTACCATGCCAGGAATGTGGTCAACTGGGGCATGGGATCTTTTCTTGTCCCAGATTGTGGAATACAACTGCTGATATTGTTGTTGGGCTTAACTATTTGCCTGCAAGCCCAGATTCCTCTGTTGAAATGTTTGCAGTCACCCCTGGCAACAGTGAGGAAATTCCTGTTGTGCCTGCTGTAGTTTCATCCCCTGGCCACCAGAGGGAGTCAGCCAGTACAAGTGCAGTACAAGAAAGTCGACGTACTCAAATGAATATGGTAAGACCTGTTACTCGGATGGGTAAGACTGTTGCTGTTGAAGTCATGGGAAAGACTGACTGTGGGATTACTCGCACTGAAGTGCATAGGCATGCGCAAGGGGTGTGCCAGGTGTGCCTGGGCACACCCTAATCCTTGGGTTGGCTTATCGCAGAAACTAGTCTGCTGCTGACTGTACTCACTGTGAAGGCTTGAAAATAAATACGCTTGATGTTATAGTGTTGCCGACTGCTCCCTTTACAGGTGACAGGTAAACCGCAATCCTTCCTTGCCAACTCTCAGAACCTGGACTGGAGAGGTGGTGGGGGTGGAATTTAGAGAAACCGATCTGTATTTTCCTCCTGCAGCATCTGAAGCTAGGCTTCTCCTCCTCTCCCTTTTGTCAAAATTCAGCTGCCACAGGAGGAATATATAGGGATCTGTACTAATATATGCCACCCCTCCTTTTCCTGTTCCTCTTCCTTGTCCCCCGGGCAACAGAAGGAAGAGGAACTGGAAAAGGAGGGTACTTGACCTTGGTGATAATGTGTCAAATGGTAAAACTAAAATGTCTGAAATTACCTGTGGTGATAATGGGTTACTGCGGTCTGTCACTGCTGACAGCAAAAGTCTTCATGAGTTTAAAGAAGCGCCACCCGAGCAAGGTGGTGAAGTTATGGTATTGCAGCCTGCTGTGTTTAAACATGTTTTCCCACAGGTTAGTTTAAACAAAAGTGATATGTGCAATGTGCCTGCTGTGGAGCCACTCTGTCCTGTGTCTCCTTTGGCAGTTGGAGCAGTACTGCGTAGTACCTCTGATGGGAGCCCAGAGAAAATAGACTGGGACAGATGGGCTACAAGTCTGTTGGCTTTATTGAAAGAAGTCTCAGTGTGTAACAATGGAGTGGACACCATTTCTGCTGTGCTAAATGGAGGGACTGCAGAGCAGCTTCTGGACCAGGGCTCACTTGCTGCTGTTGCAGAGGATATTCCTCAGGAGATGGAAGGGCCAAGAGAGATTGAGCACATAGCAGAGGTTGTGTCCACAACCCATAAAGGAGTTATTGATGTGGTACACCAAACTAATGCTATCCATAAAGAAGACCAGGAACAGATCATTGACACTGAGCCTGAGAGTTTTTTGGTCACTCCCGCACCTGGCTGCGCTCTAGGAGAGCACCTGATTATTGCATTGGATACCTCCAGTGAGGAGGAAGCCCATTTAAGAAGCGCTTCCTCCAAGGCGCGAGTCTTTCCATAACCCTAGGGACATGAAGGACCCCAGGAAGGTCTTAGCTGTGGAATCACACTGCCTTTGTATGAAAGATATGCTGCCATATACCCTGCCATCCTCTCCTGTGTTTGGAGAACTTGTACCATGTGGGATGCATAAATGGAGCTGGATGTTACAGGCTGTACGATGCAGAGATTGCCAAAGTTGGAAGCGTTTAATGTGATTATTGTTAATGTGGAAAGTTTTCTCACAGTGTATTGGATTGCTTCATACGGAGGTTGTGTATGAGAAGCACTCTGGGGTACTGTTGGACAGGACAGGAGTCTGGGCGGAAGTGCCAGAGGGCACAAGTATATGTGATGTGGTTGGGGTCATCAACCCAAAGCTGAAAATGGATGATGATGATGACGATCAGGTATCAGGACCGTTTCTGGAAGAGAACCATGTGGCAGTGGAGTTGAGGGTTAGTGACGTTGTCATGGTAGACAACAACTCCACTTTGTGCGATTCTCCTCCAGACACTACCTTGCAGAACACTGGTGAGATGAGTTCTAAGAAATGTGGTGATATTTCGGACAATGAGGAAAAGTGCAACGCACTGCTAAATGTTTCGGTTACCATGGGTAACAACAAAAATAAGGGTAGACCTGATGGTCAAGGTGACATGGTTGCTGTTAATCTTAAAAAATACAGGAAGTTGAATAATGGTATGACAGACACAGAAGAGGGAATAGGTGCAGTAGAAATAGGCCCCATACAGGTTCAGGAGTGTAATTCTGGGAAAGATTTCCAGAGGTCCAGGAACCGCCCAAGTTGCAAGAGTAAAAGTTCTGAGGACACTGGCCCAAAGCTTAACAAGACGTCATTAAAAGAGTTTAATTCCCAAATAAAAGTGCCCACACTTATGGCTAAAAAGGTGTTTACTTTAGAAGTAAATAGAAAAAGGTTGGGGAAAAAATGTCAAAGACCTTAGTACGTCCCCTAGTGTTAAAGTGTTTGTTTGAAGGTGTCACCCCAAAGAAAATGAGCAGATGGCTTTTTTGGAAGCACAACCGTAAAAGGGAACAGGGGTATCTTTTTAGTACCCAAGTCAGTGTAGCAGGGGGACACGGTGAAAGTCACCTGATAAGACTGGATGTGGCCCTTGTGGGTGATAGCTGGTTGAGGTGCCAATTTGAAGAGGTTTGGCTGGTGTGTTACGACCCCTCCAGGATTGAAACGGGGGGAGGATATGTGGCAGAGCGTTGCCCTGCCAGTATCTAGAAGGAGGATGTGACCCAGAATTCTCAACCAGACAGGTTGAGGGGCTCAAGAGAGCATGTAACATGAAGAGGAAACTGGCCTTTCAGTTTCCTCAGTGTTTTGTAAAGTCCACTTTGGGACCTGGAGCTCAGGGATTTCTGAGAGATCCGGGTGGGATGAAATCCCTAGTCCTGGGTCCTGATTTTGAGAACAGCCAGCATACTGATTGGTCAGGTGTGTGCTGGGCTTTTAGTAGTAACCTGACCATGGTTTTGGGCTTCACCCGGCAGATAGGAAGTCTGAGTACCAGGAGTCAGGAGGGCTCCACGTGGGAGCCAGTGCAGCAAGAGGCTGCTAGCTGTGTGCACCATGTTGGTCGGTGAAACAGTCTGTAGGAGACAGACAAGGGCCTGGAGTGTAAGGCCAGAGCTGCAGTGCTGCAAGTGAGAGCCAACTAGGCTGAAAGCCCCTGTGAGGGAAACCTATGTTGTTTGCTGAACTTGCTTTTAATAAAAATAAAAATGGCCAAAGCCCTTTAAAAGAAGAGCCAGCGAGTGGCGGTGTCCCTGAAGCTCTACATTTGATGCTAGTCCTTATATATATATATATATATATATATATATATATATATATATATATATATATATATATATATATATATATATATATATATATAGTAATCAGTATCTCACAAAAGTGAGTACACCCCTCACATTTTTGTAAATACTTTATGATATCTTTTCATGTGACAACACTGTAGAAATGACACTTTACTACAATGTAAAGTAGTGAGTGTACAGCTTGTATAACAGTGTACATTTGCTGTCCCCTCAAAATAACTCAACACACAGCCATTAATGTGTAAACCACTGGCAACAAAAGTGAGTACACCCCTGTGAAAATGTCCAAATTGGGCCCAAAATGTCAATATTTTGTGTGGCCACCATTATGTTCCAGCACTGCCTTAACCCTCTTGGGCATGGAGTTCACCAGAGCATCACATGTTGCCACTGGAGTCCTCTTCCACTCCTCCATGACAACATCACGGAGCTGGTCGATGTTAAAGACTTTGTACTCCTCCACCTTCCATTTGAGGATGCCCCACAGATGCTCAATAGGGTTTAGGTCTGGAGACATGCTTGGTCAGTCCATCGCCTTTACGCTCAGCTTCTTAACAAGGCAATGGTCGTCTTGGAGGTGTGTTTGGGGTCGTTATTATGTTGGAATACTGCCCTACGGCCCAGTCTCTGAAGGGAGGGGATAATGTTCTGCTTCAGTATGTCACAGTACATGTTGGCATTCATGGTTCCCTCAATGAACTTTAGCTCCCCGGTGCTGGCAGCACTCATGCAGCCCCAGACCATGACACTCCCACCACCATGCTTGCCTGTAGGCAAGACACACTTGACTGTTTACCGCCACACACGTTTTACACCATCTGAATCAAATAAGTTTATCTTGGTCTCATCAGACCACAGGATATGGTTCCAGTAAGCCATGTCCTTAGTCTGCTTGTCTTCAGCAAACTGTTTGTGTGCTTTCTTGTGCATCATCTTTAGAAGAGGCTTCCTTCTGGGACAACAGCCATTCAGACCAATTTGTTGCAGCGTATGGTCTGGGCACTGACAGGCTGACACCCCCCCCCACCCCTTAAACCTCTGCAGCAATGCTGGCAGCACTAGCACATCTATTTCCCAAAGACAACCTCTGGATATGACGCTGAGCACGTGCACTCGATTTCTTTGGACGACCATGGCGAGGGCTGATCTGAGTGGAACCTGTCCTGATAAGCCGCTGTATGATCTTGGCCACCGTGCTGCAGCTCAGGTTTCAGGGTCTTGGCAATCTTCTTATAGCCTAGGCCATCTTTATGTAGAGCAACAATTCTTTTTTTCAGATCTTCAGAGAGTTCTTTGCCATGAGGTGCCATGTTGAACTTCCAGTGACCAGTATTAGAGAGTGAGAGCGATAACATCAAATTTAACACACCTGCTCCCCCATTCACACCTGAGACCTTGTAACACTAACAAGTCACATGACACGGGGAGGGAAAATGGCTAATTGGGCCCAATTTGGACATTTTCACTTAGGGGCGTTTGTTGCCAGCGGTTTAGACATTAATGGCTGTGTGTTGAGTTATTTTGAGGGAACAGCAAATTTACACTGCTACAATGTAAAGTAATGAGTGTACAGCTTGTATAACAAAATGTAATTTCTTCAGTGTTGTCACATGAAAAGATATAATAAAATATTTACAAAAATGTGAGGGGTGTACTTCCTTTTGTGAGTTACTGTGTGTTTGTTAGTATATATTTATTCATTGATATATTGATATTAGGAATGAAGAAGCCTTCTTCCTCTTAGCACACCAGCTTCTCTCCCAGTTTCTCCACCTCTGAGCTGGTAAATCTGGAAGGGAGATATTTCAGTGTAACGGCTGTGAGATCTTCAGAATTCACTTTTTTAAACTGGCCGTTTGTGACAGAATGGTCATGTACTGTGATGAGAAGAGGAGAACATGTCTCTGCTCCTTATCTCAGCTATATAAACCGGTACACCCCAGAGATCAGCCATGATCCTGAGTATCACAGCTGATCTCTGTTTTGTAAACGGACGCCTTACTACTTTACCCACAAATAATTCAGTTCCCTCTTGAACCTTGTGAATCAGGGTTTCATGTTATCACTCACCTTAAGTTGGTTCCCAATTACTGGTTTATGTTTTTATTACATAATGATAGGCAGGTAACTTGAATCAAATACTCCATGAATTATAAACATTTGGATATTTGTTTCTATTGATACCTAAATTTTGAGCTGTTGAGACACTCTGAAGGATCTACTGAAGCTTAATCCTTCTCATACACTAGGATCAACAGGCACAATGACACTGTCCCTGGAGTGGGCTTAGAACTGCATACAGGGTTTTTATTGCTGTCTGTGTTCAAGTTTAGGAGACTGACCCACACCCAACATGAGAATACCAAAGTTCTCTACTCCCCTGAGCTCTTTAACAGCATTAGAAAAGCAAAAACTAATTTACAAACAGAAAAAAAGGAAGGGAACCAAAATTATTTAAATAATTTGGGTTAACTAAGATTTTAAAAGGTTTTTTACATAGTTGCATAGTAGGTGAGGTTGAAAAAAGACACAAGTTCATCAAGTCCAACCTATGTGTGTGATTATATGTCAGTATTACCTTGTATATCCCTGTATGTTGTGGTAGTTCAGGTTCTTATCTAATAGTTTTTTGAAACTATTGATGCACCCCGCTGAGACCACCACCTGTGGAAGGGAATTCCACATCCTTGCCACTCTTACAGTAAAGAACCCTATACGTAGTTTAAGGTTAAACCTCTTTTCTTCTCATTTTAATGAGTGGCCACCTGTCTTGTTAAACTCCCTTCCGCAAAAAAGTTTTATCCCTATTGTGGGGTCACCAGTACAGTTTTTGTAAATTGAAATCATATCCCCTCTCAAGCATCTCTTCTCCAGAGAGAATAAGTTCAGTGCTGGCAACCTTTTCTTCATAACTAATATCCTCCAGTCCCTTTATTAGCTTTGTTGCCCTTCTTTGTACTCGCTCTATTTCCAGTACATCCTTTCTGAGGACTGGTGCCCAGAACTGGACAGCATACTCCAGGTGCGGCCAGACCAGAGTCTTGTAGAGTGGGAGAATTATCGCTTTATCCCTGGAGTTAATCCCTTTTTAAATGCATGCCAATATTCTGTTTGCTTTGTTAGAAGCAGCTGGGCATTGCATGCCATTGCTGAGCCTCATCTACTAGGCCCCCCAGGTCCTTTTCCATCCTAGATTCCCCCAGAGGTTCTCCCCCCAGTGTATAGATTGCATTCAGTTTTTTGCCACCAAAATGCATTATTTTACATTTTTCTACATTAAACCTCATTTGCCATGTAGTTGCCCACCCCATTAATTTGTTCAGATCTTCGTGCAAGGTTTCCACATCCTGTGGAGAAGTTATTGCACTGCTTAGCTTAATATCGTCCCGCAAATACAGAGATTGAACTGTTTACCCCATCCTCCAGGTTGTTTATGAACAAATTAGATAGGATTAGTCCCAACAACAGAACCCTGTGGGACCCCACTACCCACCCCTGATCATTCAGAGTATTCCCCATTTATCACCACTATCTGAACTCGCCCTTGTAGCCAGTTTTCAATCCATGTACTCACCCTATGGTCCATGCCAACAGACCTTATTTTGTACAGTAAACGTTTATGGGGAACTGTGTCAAAGGCTTTTGCAAAATCCAGATATACCACGTCTATGCGCCTTCCTTTATCTAGATGACAACTCAACTCCTCACAGAAGGTTAATAGATTGGTTTGGCAAGAACGATTCTTCATAAATCCATGCTGATTACTGCTAATGATACAGTTTTCATTACTAAAATCTTGTATATAGTCCCTTATCATCCCCTCCAAAAACTTGCATACTATTGATGTTAGGCTAACTGGTCTGTAATTCCCAGGGATGTATTTTAGGCCCTTTTTAAATATTGATGCTACATTGGCTTTTCTCCAACCCGCTGGTACCATTCCAGTCAGTAGACTGTCAGTAAAAATTGGGAGCAATGGGCTGGCAATTACTTGACTGAGTTCCCTAAGTACCCTCGGGTGCAAGCCATCTAGTGATTTATTAATGTTAAGTTTCCCAAGTCTAATTCTAATTATGTCCTCTGTTATCTGTTAGCCATGAGGTGCTTCCTGTGATGTGATGTGTCACGGGGATAAACACTGCAGTTTTGGTTACTGAAGCCCCCCGATTCCCTCGTGAAGACTGAGGAGAAGAATACATTTAATACCTTCTCCATCTATCCATCCTTTTGTAACCAGATGTCCTTCCTCATTCTTTATGGGGCCAATATGGTCTGTCCTCCCTTTTTTACTGTTTACATATTTAAAGAATTTCTTGGGATTTTTTTGCGCTCCTCCTCTGTGTCTTTCGTGTTCTATCTTAGCCGCCCTAATTGCACCCTTATATTTCTTGTTGCATTCTTTATAAAGTCTGAATGCTGATGATGATCCCTCAACCTCGTATTTTTTGAAGGCCTTCTCATTTGCTTTTATTATTTTTTTTTTTATTGCTACTTCAGCGTTTCCAATGAGAGGATTTAAATCACCATTTATGGCTCATTTTTTTCCATCTCTTTATCGTCACATCATAGTAGCAGAAACATGGGTTTTTTTTTTTTCATTTGCTTTTATATGCATTTTTACATTGGAGTTAAGCCATTCAGGACTTATGTTTACTCTTTTAATTTTATTACCCAATGAGATGCACTGGCTAATGCCCTTATTTAATATGTTCTTAAAGCGAACCCATCTCTCCTCCGTGTTTTTTGTTCCTAAGATTTTATCCTAATTTATGCCTTCTAGCAAGGTTCGTAGTGTAGGGAAGTTGTCTCTTTTGAAATTCAGTGTCTTTGTAATTTCCCTCATGCTTCCTATTTGTGTGATTTATACTGAAGCCAATTGACCTGTGATCGCTGTTTCCTAAATTGCCACGTATTTCCACATCTGTGATCAGGTCTGTATTGTTGGTAATCAGTAGCTCTAGTAACGCTTTATTTCTAGTTGGTGCATCTACCATCTGACCCATGAAATTGTCCTGCAAGACAAGGAACTGTCGAGCCTTAAACGAATGCGTGGTTCCCTCCGCCCATTCTATGTCTTGATTAGGGACAGCTTTATGTTCGGGTCGAACATGAGTTCGACTCGAACATTGGCCAATCGCCGAACCCTGAACAATTTGAGGTGTTCGCGGCAAATTCAAAAGCCGCAGAAAAACCCTGTAAAAGTCTATGGGAGAAAACAAAAGTGCTAATTTTAAAGGCTTATATGCATGGTATTATCATAAAAAAGTGTTTGGGGACCTGGGTCCTGCCCCACGGGACATGTATCAATGTAAAAAAAAGTTTTAAAAACGGCCGTTTTTCGGGAGCAGTGATTTTAATAATGCTTAATGTGAAACAATAAATGTGTAATGTTCCTTTAAATTTCGTACCTGGGGGGTGTCAATAGTATGCCTGTAAAGGGGCGCATGCTTCCCATGTTTAGAACAGTCTGACAGCAAAATTACATTTCTAAAGGAAAAAAAGTCATGTAAAACTACTATCGCTAGCGCCGGCTATAATGAATTGTCGGTCCGGCAATACACATAAAAGTTCATTGATAAAAACGGCATGGAATTTCGTCACAGGGGAACCCCGAACCAAAATTTAAAAAAAATGTGTGGGGGTCCCCCTAAATTCCATACCAGGCTCTTCAGGTCTGGTATGGATATTAAGGGGAACCCCGCACCAAAATTTACAAGAAAATGGCGTGGGGGTCCCCCTCAAAATCCATACCAGACCCTTTAGGTCTGGTATGGATTTTAAGGGGAACCCCGCGCCAAAATGAAAAATAAAATGGCATAGGGTCCCCCCAAAAATCCATACCAGAGCCTTATCCGAGCCTGCAACCTGGCAGGCTGCAGGAAAAGAGAGGGGGGCGAGAGAGTGCCCCCCTGAACCATACCAGGCTACATGCCCTCAACATTGGGAAGGTGCTTTGGGGTAGCCCCCAAATCACCTTGTCCCCATGTTGATGGGGAGAAGGGCCTCATCCCCACAACCCTTGCCCGGTGGTTGTGGGGGTCTGCGGGCAGGTTAACAAGGGGACCCCCAGATCCCGCCCCCCGTGTGAATTGGTAATGGGGTACAAATGTACCCCTACCATTTCACAAAAAAATGTCAAAAAGGTTAAAAAACACAAGAGACGGTTTTTGACAAGTCCTTTATTAATTTCTTCTTCCATCTTCTTCTTTCTTCTGGTCTTCCTTTGGTGTTTTTCTTCTTCCTCCATCTTCTTCTCCATCTTCTTCTTCCTCCGCTTGGGGACTTCATGGGGACTTCCCTGTGGCTTTCCCCATGTTGTTAGAGGGGGGTGGAGTCACCCGGTTACATAAACGGGTGACCCTGCCCCCCTCTGACAACATGGGGAAAGCATAAGGGAAGTCTCTGTGCCTCAGAGGAGGGCGGGGTCACCAGGTGGCCCAGCCCTCCGTTATATAAGAAGCATCAGAAGAACCGAAGAGTCACGCGGCGGAAGACTCCCACTGAGGTGGATCGTGCGGAAGGAGCGGAGAAGAAGCTGGAGGAAGATGTGGGATGAGAAGAGCGGAGAAAGAAGAAGATGGAGAAGAAGAAGATGGAGAAATAGATGGAGGAAGAAAAAGAACACCGAAGGAAGACCAGAAGACCTGCGGCCTGCCAGGTTGCGTGCTTGGATAAGGGTCTGGTATGGATTTTTGGGGGGGACCCCACGCCATTTTTAAAAAAAATTTTGGCACGGCTTCCACTTAAAATTCATACCAGACCTGAAGGGTCTGGTATGGATTTTGAGGGGGACCCCCACGCCATTTAAAAAAAAAAAATTTGGCACGGGGTTCGGGGTTCCCCTGTGGGGAAATTCAATGCCGTTTTTATCAATGAACTTTTATGTGTATTGCCGGACCAACAATTCATTATAGCCGGCGCTAGCGATAGTAGTTTTACATGACTTTTTTTCCTTTAGAAATGTAATTTTGCTGTCAGACTGTTCTAAACATGGGAAACATGCGCCCCTTTACAGGCATACTATAGACACCTCCCCAGGTACGAAATTTAAAGGAATATTACACTTTTATTGTTTCACTTTAAGCATTATTATAATCACTGCTCCCGAAAAAATGTCAGTTTTTAAAACTTCTTTTTGCATTGATACATGTCCCCTGGGGCAAGACCCAGGTCCACAAACACTTTTTATGACAATAACTTGCATATAAGCCTTTAAAATGAGCACTTTTGATTATGCATGTTTGTGTCCCATAGACTTTAACGGTGTTCGAGCAAATTTTTTGCCTGTTCGCATGTTCCGGATGCGAACTGAATCGGGGGGTGTTCGGCTCATCCCTAGTCTCGATAATTTAAATCCCCCATTATGATGACACTTCCCATCCTTGCTGCTAATCCAAATTGTGATAGGAGGTCCGTCTCCCCCTCCTCCCTTGGGTTAGGGGGCCTATAGTATACTCCCAGTATTATTTTCCCCTTAGCTTCATCCCTTTGGAGCTCTACCCATAAGGATTCTACCTCCTCCCTAGCTCCCTTTTGTGATGTCATCTCTCACATTCACTTGTACATTATTCTTGATATATAGACAAACCCCTCCCCAGGTCTCTGAAATTCCCACAAATTCAAAACCCTCCTCGTACAACAGTATCTCTAGTTCGCCCATCTTGTCTGACAGGCTCCTGGCATTGGTGAACATGCCACGTAGCTTGGACCGGTCGCATACTGTGCTCTTTTGGGGTATACTTACCTTGGGTTTATGTGCTTTAGTCAACCTATCACTAATGCCCCCAATACTACTCTCTGAACTATGTTTTGCGCTGACTATCTCTACCTCTGGACCCTAACCCATCGCCTAGTTTAAAAACCTCTCCAGCAGTGCTGGTCCTTGACTGGTTTCACCAATGTCACTTAGTGGAGCGTACTTATTGGGATGCTCCAGCCCTAGATCAGCCTCCCTGGCACTCCCCCCTCTACCCTTCCTGACTCTCACCCAACTACTTTTTTCTGGTGACTGCACCTTTTTGTCTCCACCGCTTCTGTGCTGGCCCCTATGGGCACCTGCCGGGTACGTTCCTGACTCTCCTTTAGCATGGAGGGTCTTCTCACTGCTGACAGCTGCTTCCCTAGGTTCAGAACCTGGGCTTCCAGGGAAACAATGTGCTTACATTTTGCACAGCAGTATTCATCCTTGATCAGATAATCAAGGAACGCATACATGCCACAAGATGTACACCGAGTCGCATCTCCACACCCACCGGGCTTCGTACCTACCAATTTAATGAGGATTGGGGATTATACCCTGTCCAAATTACCTACCTTCCTGACACTAATACTCAACAATAAACTACACAGGCACTCAACAAGACGATCCACAGGTACTTGCAGACCATGTGCACTCACAGGTCCGCATGCTCTCGCAAACCCATGTGCACACGCGGACCCAGGTGCACTCGCAGACCCAGGTGCACTCGCGGACCTACGTGCACTCACAGACCATGTGTATTCGCAGACCCATGTGCACCTGCAGACCTCGAGCATCCACAGACCTACGTGCACCCGCAGACCTACGTGCACCCGCAGACCTACGTGCACCCGCAGACCTACGTGCACCCACAGATCCACGTGCACCTGCAGACCCACGTGCACTTGCTGACCCACATGCACTCAATCCCCACGTGCACTCACGCTACACATGTACCCACAATACACAGGTACACACAATATACAGATACTAACGATCCCCTCCACTACTCAGACAACACTCAGGTACTCCCGACATTCAGGTACACACAATACTTAGGTACACACAATACTCAGGTACTCCCAATGCTCAGGTACTCCCAATACTCAGGTACACACAATACTCAGGTACTCACAACACTCAGGTACTCACAATACACAGGTACTGTGGGGTTAAAAAAAGTAATTAGGGTTAAAGTGATTCTAAAGCTTTTTTTGTATTAAAATAACAAACATGTTATACTTATCTTCTCAGGGCAATGCTTTTGCACAGAGCAGCCCCAATCCTCTTCTTCTGGGGTCCCCCGCCAGCGCTCCAGACCCATCATCTTAATCGGGTGCCCCATGGCCACCCCTGAGCCCTGCTGTTGTATCTATTCACACAGACAGTGGGTCTCGCTCCTGCTCCCCCCCCCCCCCGCTCCCGTGTCACGGGATTTAGTTGACAGCAGAGGGAGTCAATGGCTTCCACTGCTATCAATCTGTCCAATGAGGGGAGAGACACTGTGCTCATGCACATCACTGGATCTGCCCAGCTCAGGTAAAAAAAATGGGGGGTCGGGGGGGGGAGCTGCAGCACAGAGGGTTTTTTTTTCACCTTAATGCATAGAATGCATTAACTTGAACGTGCGCCTCAATTCTAATAGCATTTGGTAGGGGAGGGTACCATCATCCACAGTTGGTCAATATTGGAAAAAAAAAGAAAGCCTGGGGCTGCCCCAAACATGCCCCTGGTAAATTGGAAAGAAATGGACTATCTCGGTACCCAGGAATTGGACAGAAATACAATTAAAAATATAACAATTTAATGATAAAGCACATCATAAATAGGGGAAAACAATTTATGCAAACTCAATAGCTATATAAAATCAATGGTTACAGCCGTGCATAATTTTTCATAGATTCAACAGTTCAATAATCCCCAATAATTATATGCGATATCAGATGTAGTAGATCTTGACATGGTACTCTACATGTTTCATGATGTGGACCGCTTCCTCAGGAGGAGTCAGTTACTGTCATCTACTAAATAATAGATCATAATAATCTCATAGCCATACAGCGATAAGATAGGTTATAGGGGAAAGCAGGGAAGAAGGAAAATTGGGGGAGGGAAGGGAGAAACCGGGGGGGGGGGAACAATGGGAAAGATTTAGACTACAGGAACAGCTTGTACTGTATGTAAGCACCTCATTTAAACCTGGGGGGATGTTGGCACTGAGTCGCTCAATCCATGCAGTTTCTCGTTGTAGGATTGAGTGGTCCCAATCACCCCCCGCTGGTCTTCTGAAACCACCACCAATACTATAAACTTAACCACTTTGGGTTTTAACCTGTGGTACAGGCCTATGTGACGACCCACCCTGGTAAGTTTCCTGTTGGAGGAATAGTATAGCTGGTCACCTATCCTCTGCCAAAGCTCTCTAAATACATGTGCATACCACCATATAAATGACTCCTCTCGTGCCACAATTAGCATGTGTGAGGGAGGAAAAAAGTTCTCCATTCGGAAGTATAAAGGCTGTACCCTCTTGGATCCAGGGGCATCGTGGACAATGGCCAAAGTGGAAGGTGCAGCTCCACCCGATAGTGGCTACTGGTAAGCCAATCTCTGAGTGAGGTTGCCCTACGAAATACCAGTTCCGGGGTAGGTCTGACGTACTTCCTTAGGACGTGATGGTCTGTTAATAAATACCAGTGATCAGACAGAATGGTACGGAATTGATTATGGTGGGCCGAGAATTTGGTGATCACCTTAACTGTCAAATAGCTTAGTACGGGAGGGGGGGCATATAAGAGTGAAGATCTAGTATGTGCAAAGGCCTTGTTAAAAGCCTTTCTAAGATTGGTCCGGGTATAGCCTCTGGCCAGGAGTCACTCACGTAGGGCAGTTTTGACGTAGCCTAAGGTATTGGGCGTACGGAATACCACAAACTAAAGGATGAGGATGTGCACTGGACGCATGGAACAATGTGTTGCCCACTGAAGGCTTACGATACAGATCCATTCCAATCTGACCATTGGGGCCTATAATGATTTTTAAATCAAGAAAAGGAGTACTTCTATAATTATAACTGTAAGTAAAGCGTGGATTGAATTGATATACATTGAGTAGATCGATGAATTTAGTTAGAAGTGCCTCTGTTCCCATCCAGATTAGAACAGGTCATCTATATTTCCTTTTTTTCCAATATAATGCATTAAGGTGAAAAACCATAAGGCTTTAAAACCACTTTAACTACAGCTTTTATTCTGTGGTCTCTATTATTTATAAAGGCAATACAGTCATGTTTTTAATAGAAAGCAGTTTTTTTTTTTCTTTTTATTTGGTGGTACAAACATGAACAAACACAAATTAAAAAAGAAAAATACAACATCTAAGAGGAGAAGAGAATAAAAAAAAATAAAAAAAGGACTAATTAGAGTTCACTAAGGGCCGGTTCATACCTGAATCGCACAGGAAAGCTGTCTGCGTTCTTCTGCAATTCCTGTGCAACTCAGTGCGGTGTGATTTTCAGCCCATTTATTGGAATGGCTAAAATCGTGCTGGATCGCACCAAAAGTAGTTCATGCGCTACTTTTTAAAAACTCACTGCACTGGATCGTAAGGTACTGTGGTGCAATGCTATCCATTGCAGGCAAATGCACTGCATTTGGAATTTATGTTTGGGGTGTTGTTAGGTTTATATTGACACACACAGCAGACCACACACCCAGTGCATTTTGAAACACGAGTTTCCCGCACCACATTCCAATATGAACATAAGGTTAATAAGGACCTAAAATGTTGTTTAACCACTTACCGACCACCCGCCGTTGTTATACATCGGCTGTTTGAAGAGGAGTGTCGTTGTTATGGCAGCAATTAGCTGTCATAACACCGGTATCCTCTTCTTCAGCAGGCGGTATGCTTTCAGATAAAAGTGATCTTAGCGGCAGATTCACGGCAAGCTCCGATGCCCTCCGCCGCTTACCGGAGCCGTCGGTAGTGGTGGAGGCAATCGGATCCTTCTCGGTCTGTGGTATGGAGCTGACTGAGGGGAAGATGGCCCCTGCTCGGCTCCATACCATTGCATTACTTGGAAGTACATTCGCTGTAAATCTGAGGGGAAGATCTGAAATGAGAGGAAGCTCTGCTGATTTTATCATTCAATCATGTACAAGCAAAAATGCTGTTTTTTTATTTTCGTTATGTCCCCCTCGGATCTACAGCGACTGCACTTCCAAGTGCACTTGTAGTGCAAAGTGGATTTGCCTTTAGTAAATAGACCCCAATGTCTATATTGGGCAAGGTATTCCAATGATGTAGTCTTCAACACTTAGGGCTGCACTCAAAAGAGGAGCAATCTCTGATAAAAAACAAAAGAAGAAGAAAGGCGTCTCTAAGTGCAGAATTAAAAACTTTTAATATCCCCAAAAGGGGTTAAAAACACTTACAAAATCTGCAGTGGAAGTGAGCATTTCATATGTTCGTAAGGCAGGTGATCCGGCACCAGGGAGGTCCCCAGTGTGTTATAAATTTCCAATGATCTCCAGTGTCTCTTGACTCGGACAGCGCAATCGCTTCATTAGTGTCTCCAGAGTCTTTGGCTTCCATCTGCTGGCCACCTTGGGTTCTTCCGCTGCTGCATACTGACATCATTGGAAATTTATAATATACTGGGGACCTCCCTGACGCCGGATCACCTGCCTTATAGACATATGAAATGCTCCCTTCCACTGCAGATTTTGTAAGTGTTTTTAACCCCTTTTGGGGATATTATAAGTTTTTAATTCTGCACTTAGAGGCGCCTTTCTTCTTAAATCTCAAAACGAGGCTCTGTCCTTAAGTGGTTAAAAAAGGTTTTTCATTTAGATATATTTCTATTTACACATATACTAGTGATTTATTTATAGTTAAGGGCTTGTGGTCAGAGGGCAATAAAAACAGGTTATGTTTTTACAGTGCTGAGCACCCTCCTTAAAGTGGAATTTTTACCTTAAGCCAGCCATAGTCAGTGTTGATGGAAGAATCCCTCCCGCTGAGCCATTGTGTTCTCCTGGCAGAGAAACGCTAGCAATAATCGCTTGTAAAATCTGACAGGCTGGGTGCTCCATATCTGAAGTAAAAAGTACATTGTTGTGGACATTTATATTCCCCTGCCCTTTTCTGATTCAGTACTATACAACAAAACATTTTTTGGAAATTCAGAGTGTGACCATTTCTTCATTTAATTCGAATTGGACGGTGGTGAGCCGGGGTCTGCACCTGTTATCCATTTGCACCTGAAGACTTGCCTAGAGAGCTCTGTGTGCTCTTCTTTTGGTTCCTGGAGACCTTAGGATTTGAGGGAGATTTGGTGCTGGAATAATCCCACTTCCAGGGTCTACTCCTACTTCTCTGCTACACACAAAACAACATCCCACATTGATTTGGTGTTTGCGAACCCCTCATTGTTGACAGATGTCCAGGAGGCTATGTATCTTCCTAACAGGCTGTCTGATCATTGCCCGCTGGTGCTGAAGATCCGCTCCCCTTGTGCCCACCAAGCTTTTCCGGGTTTAGTAAGGGATGCTTTCAAGGCCTATGTCAAAGGTGAGTATATCTCCCTCATTTCTGCTATTCAGCGGCCCTGTCACGGCAGTCAAGTCACCTCCGTCCGCCGGGCCGCTGGGCGCATGCGCGGGGGGTTACTGCTGAGACGTGCACCCGTGCGCGGCCTGATGGTACGGCGCGCGCGGGTGCACGGCGGCCCGCGGGTGCGCGCCGTCGCCCGTGCGGGTGCCCGGTAGCGCGTCACGCTGACGCGCTCACTGGGAGGTACTTTAGACGACACCAGCGCCCAGTCGGGTTGCTGGTTTGTCGTCAGCTTCCCTGCCTGTGTTTGTTTACCTTGCTTCCTGTTACCTGTCTATACCGAACCTCTGCCTGGATACCCGACTACTCTGCCTGCTTAATACCCTGACCCTCTGCCTGGATACCCGACTACTCTGCTTGCTTGATACCCCGACCCTCTGCCTGGATACCTGACTACTCTGCTTGCTGGATACCCTGACCCTCTGCCTGGATACCCGACCACTCTTGCTTGTTAATACCCTGATTCTCTGCCTGGATAGAGTCCACCTCTTGCTGCTGCCATCCTGACCTCTGGCCTGTTTAAGGATCACTCCAGACCAGTTGGACTTTCTGTTCTCTGCCTTGCTCTCAACGATACCCTCCACGGGGCTGACACCCCCTCGATTCCCTCAGTTCCAAGGACGTTCTTGTCATCAGCTTGTTGTCTCTTTAACCTCTTCCCTTGTACCCTCAGGCACTTCCTCAGAAGACTCTCCACTCAAGTCATTCTGCAGCTTACCGGAGACCCGTGCCTCTGCGTGCCTCCGATCCCCTGTCTCACTCTCGGGGGTTCGGGTGCGCGTGGTCGTAAGGGCAAGCCGCTCTCGGCATCTCGGCCTCGGTGAGTATTGGCTTCTGACAGTACAAACCAGCCAGATGTCCGAGGCCGACAGAGCGCGCTCTCCCTTGGAGATCTTATGCCAACAAGTCTCCGCCTTGGCCGACTCAGTACAGAGGTTACAAGAAGGATACACACAGGTGGATAGTCGCCTCCAGCAACTGACGGGGGCCCTTCCCCCTGCTGCCGCAGCCCCAGCATCTAGTAATGAAGGACCGCTCCCTCAGGCCGCTGCTAGTCCTACAGTGGTTATGGCACTTCCGGAACCTAGGGTTCCCACTCCGGAACGGTT
Organism: Lithobates clamitans; assembly: GCA_037952925.1. NCBI lineage: Eukaryota > Metazoa > Chordata > Amphibia > Anura > Ranidae > Lithobates > Lithobates clamitans. The sequence goes on from JBBGZY010000390.1 coordinate 5,659,860, forward strand.
CTCAGGGGACCGTAAAAAGTTCAGGGCCTTCAAAAACGCATGCACTCTGTACTTCGCGTTGCAACCTCGAACCTTCGCATCAGAAGTGGTCAAGGTGGGATTTGCAATCTCTCTGTTGTCAGAGGAACCCCAGGCCTGGGCACACAGCCTGATGGAATCAGGAAGTCTGGTGCTCAATACTATTGATACCTTCTTTGAAAGTATGGCCCAACTATATGATGATCCACAGCGTATGGCCACCGCTGAAAATATCTTACACCGTCTAGTCCAGGGAAGGAGACCAATTGAGGACTACACGGTGGAATTCCGTAAGTGGGCGGCCGACACTAACTGGAATGAGCCAGCCTTACGTCACCAGTATCGCCAAGGCCTGTCGGAACTCCTCAAGGATGAATTAGCCAGGATGGAGACTCCCGCATCATTAGAGGAATTAATTCAGGCAGCAACTAAATTAGATCGGCGTTTGAGGGAACGTCGGTCTGAGCGATTCCAAAATCCTCGCCCAGCATGGGCAACCTCAAGACCCCAATCCGTTCCAGGATCTTCACCCATTACAGCCGGATCCACTGCACTTTCTGACCCCGAACCGATGCAGCTGGGTTTAGTACGCCCACCGTTAACTTCAGAGGAGAGACAGCGTAGACGGCAGTCCAACTTGTGTCTCTACTGCGGGGGTGCCGGTCACTTCCTGCGCAACTGCCCAATAAGGCCTAGTAAGTCCTCTCAACCTAGAACAAAGACCTACCAAGATAACAATTCCTCTAAATCTTATGTGATGTTGTTTATCTCGTTACAGCTACCGGAAGGGGAATCCCGCCTCCCGGCGATCATTGATTCCGGCGCATGTAGCTGCTTTATGGACGCTGCCCTGGCCCGAACCTTGCATGTGCCTCTACAGCTTAAGACGCAACACTTACAAGTCCACTTGGCAGATGGGTCTCTTCCCAGTTCAGGCCTAATCACCCAGGAGACTCAACCTATCCTAGCCACTACCGAGTCAGGACACCAAGAACTTTTACGCTTGGACCTCATCCACTCTCCCATGTTCCCAGTCATTTTGGGATTACCTTGGTTACAAGCCCATGACCCTCTTATCCAATGGAGCTCGAAGACGGTCTCTTTTCCTTCTGCCTACTGTTCTCAACACTGCCGCCCTCAGAGATCCCAGATCTGCGCTACGATCTCAGCTCCTCCGATTGACCTCCAACATGTTCCCCAGGAGTATCACAAGTTTCAAGAAGTCTTCAGCAAACAAATGGCCGATTGTCTTCCACCTCATCGGCCATACGACTGCCCAATCGACCTGTTGCCAGGATCAGAAATTCCTTTTGGGCGCATCTTCCCTCTTTCCGAAACAGAGCTGGAGGCTCTTAAACAATATATAGATGAGAATCTGAAAAAAGGGTTCATCCGTCCTTCATCTTCACCTGCCGGAGCAGGTATCTTTTTTGTCGGTAAGAAGGACGGTTCCCTTAGGCCCTGTGTGGATTACCGGCAGTTGAATAATATTACTGTCAAAAATCGGTACCCGTTACCGCTCATTCCAGAGTTATTCCAACGCTTTAGGTCAGCCAGAATCTTCTCCAAATTGGATCTCCGAGGGGCGTACAACCTTATCCGAATCAGAGCTGGGGATGAGTGGAAGACAGCTTTCAGGTCAAGGTTCGGGCATTTCGAATACTTGGTGATGCCCTTTGGGCTCTGCAATGCTCCGGCTACGTTCCAACACCTTGTGAACGACATTTTCCGCAAATACCTTGATGACTTCCTCGTAGTCTACCTGGATGATATCCTAATTTTCTCCCCTACATTGGAACTGCACAGGGATCACGTCAAAACAGTTCTGACCATTTTGAGACAGCACAAGCTTTACCTAAAGAGAGAGAAATGCGAATTCGAAAAATCTGTTGTGCAATTTCTAGGGTTTATCATTTCAGCAAACGGAGTGGAGATGGATCCTCAAAAGATACAGGCTATTCAGGAGTGGCCAGCCCCCTCTGATAAAAAAGGGGTTCAACGCTTTATCGGATTCGCTAACTTCTATCGGAAGTTTATTGTCGGATTCTCTACTATAGTGGCACCCATCACTCAGCTAACACGCCGGCACGGATCATTCCAGTGGTCCCAAGCAGCACAGGAAGCTTTCATAAAGCTAAAGGATTTGTTCAGTTCCGCTCCTATTCTCCGGCATCCTGATCCTTCCCATCCGTTCGTGTTGGAAGTGGATGCATCAGAAATAGCCACGGGGGCAATCCTTTCTCAGAGACAGGGACCCAAGGCCATCTTACATCCAGTCGCGTTCGCTTCTCGGAAACTCAGTGCGGCAGAGTTAAATTATGACGTAGGTGACAGGGAACTGTTGGCCATTAAATTTGCCCTGGAAGAATGGAGGTACTTACTTGAGGGGGCGCTCCATCCGGTGATGATTTTCACCGATCACAAGAATCTTGAGTACCTCCGAACAGCAAAACGCCTCAAACCCAGACAAGCCCGTTGGGCCCTGTTCTTTTCGCGCTTCAATTTCCACATCTCTTACAGACCTGGCAAAAAGAATGGTAAAGCGGACGCTCTCTCTCGAATGTTCTCAGCAGAACTCCAGACCTCAGAACCAAGTACAATTCTAGCACCTCACAACTTTCTTGGCTTGACACAGACAGACCTGATATCTTCGATCAAGAGATCATCCGAGACATGTACCGATCCAGAGGTACAATCCCTAAGGAAGGATGTGGGTCTCTTTTGGGTCCGGGACAAAATTTTTGTGCCTCAACAAACCCGATTAACCACTCTCAAGATGTGCCACGATCATAAATTGGCTGGCCATTTCGGGGTTAGGAAGACAGCTGACTTAATCTCTCGCTCCTTCTGGTGGCCAGGTTGGAGACGGGATTGCAGCGAATATGTGGCCTCTTGTCTCCGTTGTCAGCGCAGCAAAGGTCAGAACGCCAGATCCTGGGGCTTACTTAAACCGCTCCCTATTCCGGAACGACCATGGTCCGACGTGTCTATGGACTTCATTGTGGATCTGCCAGCCTCAGAAGGCTTCACTACCATTTTTGTTGTGGTCGACCGTTTGTCCAAAATGGCCCACTTCCTACCCATGATCGGTACTCCCTCCGCAGCTGAAACAGCCAATGTTTTTCTGAAGGAAATCATAAGGCTGCACGGGGTGCCAAAGAATATAGTGTCTGACAGAGGTGTGCAATTCACATCCAAATTCTGGAGGGAACTTTGTAAGGCCCTGGATATTAGAGTATGCCTCTCATCAGCCTATCATCCACAGAGCAACGGCCAAACGGAGAGGACAAATCAGACTTTGGAGCAGTATCTCCGTTGCTTTTGTTCAGGATCCCAGGATGATTGGTCAAAACTTCTTCCATATGCAGAATTCGCGTATAATAACTCAGTTCACGCGGCTACCAACCAGACGCCCTTCTGGGCCAACTGCGGGTTCCATCCCACGTTCTTGACTAAGGACATTCCTGAGGTAACCGTTCCTGCAGTACAGGACAGAATAATATCCTTACAAGCCAATTTTCAGGAGATTCAAAGCATGTTACGAAAAACTCAAAGGATCTACAAGGAGCAGTATGACAGAGGCAGGAAGGAGAACCCAAAATTTAGCATAGGAGAAGAGGTCTGGTTGTCCACCTCCAATCTCAAGCTGCAGTTACCATCCCGAAAACTAGGACCTAAATTTATTGGTCCTTTCCCTATCAAGAGGATTATCAATCCTGTGGCCATGGAATTAGCCTAGCCCAAAACGTACAGGATCCACCCTGTCTTTCATGTATCTTTATTGAAGCCTGTTGCATCCAGTCCATTTCCAGAAAGAGGAGAGGTTCCTCCCCCACCAACCAGGGTGGACGGTGAGAACGAGTTCGAGGTGGAGGCTATCTTGGGTTGTAGAAGGAAAGGCAGACAGCTACAATACCTGATCCAATGGAAGGGATACCCACCGGAAGACAATTCATGGGAACCTGCGAAAAACCTACATGCTCCTCGTTTGATTCAAACCTTTCATCAAAACCATCCGGAGTTGATGTCTAGCTTGGGCGTCCGGTGTCCGCCCTTAGGAGGGGGGCACTGTCACGGCAGTCAAGTCACCTCCGTCCGCCGGGCCGCTGGGCGCATGCGCGGGGGGTTACTGCTGAGACGTGCACCCGTGCGCGGCCTGATGGTACGGCGCGCGCGGGTGCACGGCGGCCCGCGGGTGCGCGCCGTCGCCCGTGCGGGTGCCCGGTAGCGCGTCACGCTGACGCGCTCACTGGGAGGTACTTTAGACGACACCAGCGCCCAGTCGGGTTGCTGGTTTGTCGTCAGCTTCCCTGCCTGTGTTTGTTTACCTTGCTTCCTGTTACCTGTCTATACCGAACCTCTGCCTGGATACCCGACTACTCTGCCTGCTTAATACCCTGACCCTCTGCCTGGATACCCGACTACTCTGCTTGCTTGATACCCCGACCCTCTGCCTGGATACCTGACTACTCTGCTTGCTGGATACCCTGACCCTCTGCCTGGATACCCGACCACTCTTGCTTGTTAATACCCTGATTCTCTGCCTGGATAGAGTCCACCTCTTGCTGCTGCCATCCTGACCTCTGGCCTGTTTAAGGATCACTCCAGACCAGTTGGACTTTCTGTTCTCTGCCTTGCTCTCAACGATACCCTCCACGGGGCTGACACCCCCTCGATTCCCTCAGTTCCAAGGACGTTCTTGTCATCAGCTTGTTGTCTCTTTAACCTCTTCCCTTGTACCCTCAGGCACTTCCTCAGAAGACTCTCCACTCAAGTCATTCTGCAGCTTACCGGAGACCCGTGCCTCTGCGTGCCTCCGATCCCCTGTCTCACTCTCGGGGGTTCGGGTGCGCGTGGTCGTAAGGGCAAGCCGCTCTCGGCATCTCGGCCTCGGTGAGTATTGGCTTCTGACAGGCCCTCATGTGGGAAGTGGATGACCAAGCTACCCTCTATGCTTAAACACACTCTTCGAAGGATTTTGACCATTTGCCCTTCTAAGATAGACCTCCCACTTCATCATAGCAGTAGGCAGCTTTTTTTTTTTAGAAAAAAGGAGATAAAAATGGCCATGCTTGCACACCATGCAAGCCTCTTACCTCTATATCAGAAATACATTCCCCCAATGGCTTTATGGCCTCCTCTACTGAGGAGACATTGGAGGCATTCTCAAATTATTATGCCCAGCTATATGCCTTCTCTCTCCCCCCGATTTTAATCCTTCCCAGCTTACTGCTCTTTTCGATCCACTGGCACTAGGTTGGCTGTCTGATAGTGAACAGAACTTCCTCTGTTATCCTATCATTCCCCAATGAGAAGGCCCCTGGTCCAGATGGCATCCCTATGGACTTTTATAAAATCCATGGTGAGTTACTATCCCCTAGGTTAACCTCTATGTTTACACAGTGTCTGGAAATGGATGCTTTTTCCCCATCGGCACATGCTGCTCACATTACCACTTTATCCTCCTCCTATAGACCAATTGCTCTCCTTAACTGTAACCTTAAGATCCTAATGACGTTGCTCAACACCAGACTTAGCCAGGTCACACCCTCTCTGATTGATGCTGATCAAACTGATTTCATGCCTAGACGATTCACGGGTACTAATGTGCATAGGCTTTTTACTAACATCCATGCACAGCATCTCCACACTGGTACCAGAGTTGTTGCCTCTTTAGACATCAACAAAGCTATTATTGTTGTCCTCAAATTCAGGCAGAGTGCAAGAGACCATTTTTTGGGGCATAAAATCATTTGGAACCCTCCCCGCCCCCCAAAAAAGCAAAGTCAACAGATACAAATATTCTATCTGCTGACTTTGCCAAACCCATACGCACTATCGTAATGGTGTAACAAATAATTCTGCGCTACCCAAAAAAGAGAGCAGCTAACACAGCAAATAGGATATATGCACTAATTTGGAAATCAGAAAAGTGTAGTGCTAGTATGAAAAATCATGAAAAGAAAAATTGTGCAATATAAAAAGTGAAACACATACAATTATGTATATAGTAACTACTGGTGCATCCTCCAAAGTCCAAATAGAAAACAATAATAAATAGGTGATATGAGTCCCATATGTATGAAAAACTTCATATGAAGATCATGACAGTGAACAGATAAAATCCTGAAGTGAGGAAAACACCACCACCATACGTATGCATTTGGGGCACCATTTCCGAGAGATACATCAGTCCATGGATGGTCGCAGGTTTCTTTTGCAACTTCCATAGAACTCCACATTCCCATTGGCTGTTTCACAACACAAGTCTGTTTGACCCATAGAACGTATGTTCTTTTGGGTTCAAACGTTCCGGTAAGCCTCCGTATTGTTGGTGGTGGTGTTTTCTTCACTTCAGGATTTTATCTGTTCACTGTCACGATCTTCATATGAAGTTTTTCATACATATGGGACTCATATCACCTATTTATCGTTGTTTTCTATTTGGACTTTGGAGGATGCACCAGTAGTTATATTATATACATAATTGTATGTGTTTCACTTTTCATATTGCACAATTTTTCTTTTCATGATTTTTCATACTAGCGCTACACTTTTCTGTTTTCCATACACACTATCCCTCTTTTGTGTTTAAATTTCTGTAACAATTCCCAAGTAATGCAAGGGCCTGTCTGATTACCTACAAATTGTAACATAGCTAGGTTTTGTCTCCTATTATATTTATAGGTATTTTCTGAATGTCAAAATGTGCTGCAATTTGGACAGTGTGGATCCATATTTTTAGATTATGACACTTCTTACCTGTCCACTGGGATGCCAATTGTGTAAGTAAGGAGGGGTTGGCTAAAGTATCCCAGATTATTTATGCAAACAGCTCTCATGGAAGTGGAGAGGGTTACCTGTCCAAAACATCTACCCATTCCCCCACCCACCCTAAAGTTTTGCTAATGGGCCACCAGAGGGGGAGATGAATCAGATAAGTTGACCTTACCCTTTTGTCTTAAAATACTCATTTAAGTTTTCTCCTTATGTTGGCTAAGCATGTTTGTGTCAGATCTGCTTGCAATGTTATGTGCAGAAGTAGTAATTTATTTTTTATTTTTTTAATCCACAGTTTCCTTCCAACCCACAGCAATGGCAGGATGTTGCAGCCCAGTTCCATCATCAGTGGGATTTTCCCAACTGTGGTGGTGCTATTGATGGCAAGCATGTCTGGATTGTCCCACCACCCAACTTTGGCTCATATTATTTTAATTAAAAGGGCTTATGCAGCATAGTTAACTAGCTGTAGTGTCTGCCAACTATGAGTTTTTTGTATCTGGAAGTTTGGAAGAACGGCCACAACTCTGATGGAGGAGTGATTATGCAGACAGAGTTCTACAAGCGGCTCCAGAATGGCACCTTAAACTTGCCACCTGCTGAGGAGAATGTTGAGGGCCTCAATTTTGTTTTTGTTGCAGATAAGGCCTTTGCTCTGGGGGAACATCTAATAAAGCCGTTTCCTATGAGGAACCTCGCCCCAGAGCAGAGAATATTCAACTACAGGCTCTGTCATGCCAGAAGGGTGGTTGAAAACACCTTTGGCATCTTATCGTAGAGTTTCAGGCTGTTTTTGACTCCAATCAACCTGGCACTCTACAAGATCAACCATGTGGTCCTGTGCTGTTGCATTTTACATAATTTTTTAAGGAGGAATGCAATTAGCTACCTTGCCTCACTGCCAAGTGACGTGGATCGTGCAGTGGCAAGCCCAGCCGAAGAGACTACAGCTCGGCTGTCTGTGGGCGTGCTGACGGCTGTTGAAAATTCCCGTGCTGGATTACCCTCACAAATTGCCAGAGATTTACGGCAGAAACACCTTAATTATTTTGTGGGTAGAGGAGCAGTGGCTTGGCAGCAAATTGTAGCTGATTATGCCTAATATATTTTCGAGATCATAAACTCATATTTCATTTGAATTACTGTTGTCAGTGTTTCTTATGTGTCTAATATGTTCACAAATGGGCTTTATTTTGGCAACTTGCTCCAATAGTGCAAATCTACCTTATTTGCTACATGAGGTGACAATATCTTCTTCAGCTAACTATTATGGTGTGCTGTGGGTCTGCTACACACACAATGTTTTTGTTATTAATGGATCTAATGCATGGAGTTCAAAAACATTATGCCTTTTCAACTCTTATAATTTTTTGGAGGCCAAAAAATTGCAGGAGTAGGCCACATTTAAGAGCACATTGTCACTGTAACTACAACAACTTAACAAATACACTGGTATTGTGCTTTGAAATAATAACCCACACATTTTTTAGTAAAAAACAATTCACTCAAAGCACATTCACATGTGCATTTTAAGGTTTTAAAACAAACCAACATCTTGGTGTATAACATGTATGTTTTGCATTATTTCCCCTTTTTTGGTGCTAAACAAGCATATTCAAAAACATTAGATACACATCCCAAACTCAGGAACTTACAAAGTTCGATTTTGGTAAAGTGAAGGCCAAATGAAACATTAGTATACCAAGACTGTGTGGATGTTGCCTTCCTCATGTAGAATGATCTCACCCCTTTTAAAAGCCAAAATTTGAAGCCACTTACACGTAGAGGCATAATGATTAAATTACCCTTATGATCCCATGCTGCAAATGTGTGTAGTTACAAACAACTTTTTTACTAAACCCACAAAACACACAGTGTGTCAACACGTGCTAGCTCCCATCACAGGGTATCAATGGACGTGTTTCAGGGGTACAACCCCTTCCTCTGAGATTCTCTAGTTATGAGGAAGGGCTTGCACCCCCAAAATGCATCCATTGATCCCCAGTGATGGTAGATAGCACATGTTGACACACTGTGTGTTTTGTGGCTTTTAGCGAACTAGATGTATAGAAATACATACATTTTAGGCATGGGATCATGAGGGAAATAAAAAAGTGTTTGGGGCACAATTTGGGAGCACCTTCAAATTTTGGTTTTATATTCTTCAAAGCACTGAAAAATTACAATTCACATCAGTTAGGGCAGTGTTTCCCAACTCTCCTCCTCAAGATGCAAACTCAGGTCATGTTTTCAATACTTGTAGAATTTGGCACAGGTAATGTTGTCATGTTCACTGTTAGTAATTCGCACAGCTGTTTTTTGACTGAGGAAAATACAGAAAACATGACCTGGTAGTACACCTAGAAGAGTGGAGTGTAGAAACACTGAGTTCTGTCCCTAAACTTTCACATTTCCAAGTCTGAAAAACATGTTAAATAAGAAAAGGGCAAACAGGAGCCAACAAGTGGAATAAAAAACTTCAGAACAAGCAAGTGGAAATTAAAATTTGGCAAGCATATCCACAAAACCGCTGATTCTTCGCTGTAAAGCAGTGGCAGCCTCCTTGATTTTCTCCAGATCCTTCAAACAATGCAACATATCTGCACTCATTCTGCCAATAGTGCATTGTGGCAGATCATGACCTAGTAAGAAGAGTAAAAAGTATTAAGGTAACGTTGGTCAAATGGCTGATGCCCTACATAGTGAGTTTTATTATCAAATTCTGTAAATACCTACCCAATCTATTGTTTCTTGCAACCTGCTTGCCCTTCAGACACCTACACTACTAAGAATGTACACTCTTTAATCTTGGCCCTGGTGCCTGGGTCTCCAAAACTCGGGTACCTAGCAACACTGCCAGCTCCTTCCACCTCTTCCTTCTCCATGCTAATGTTAATTCACTACATACTTTGCTAATGTGTGGAGTGGGTGTTTGGCTTCAAATGTGTATACATGTTGAGTATTTAGATGTCCAAACAAGAGTCCAAAAATACTTGCACAAACAAGAGGCTCCCGAATACTTTCTTCCTCTTCTGGGTCGCTTTGGCCCCTTAGTGTGACTCGTGTCAGGGTATTGTACATCTGTGCTAGGTCCAGGAGTCAGATCCCATGCCTCCAAAAAAATCATCCTGGGTGAGCTCACCAACATTCTTTCCTCTAAAAAGAAACAATACCCCATTCATTAAGCCACACCAAGTCCCATCTTTTTATAGCATCCATTTTGCTACATTAGTTGACCAACCTTGCACTTGGTCTGATGTCAATGTTTGCTCCTGACTTGTTGACTCCACCATGCTGCACTCTGGTTGTTTTCCTGTGAAAAAAGCATAGTAAAGGGATGGTGATGCCATTTTACAGAGGGCAAACACTGGACAAGTGCCAACATTTGAGAAGTCCAGCAGTTGCCCCCCACCCCTCTTGTCTCCTATGGGAAAGGGGGTATATAATGATCATCCTAGCTGGCGTGACTCTGTGTGACTGTGATCCCTGGGGCCTCTCCTCTACCCATGTCTACACTGGCAAGGCTGCATTAATGGGCTCTGATGTGGCAAGCAGAAACCAGAAAGTGTTTTTTACCCCTTAATTTCTGACCTAAGTCCATGGCCTTTGGCCCACCTAAAAGCACCCCTGTCGGTGGCTAAATGAGTGTGTTTTAAACTTACGTTTTTGGGGGGAAGATGCCCTTGTTGCCTCCCCTCTTGGGGCCCAAGCAAGGGTAGCCTCCCTTCGTGTGTTGTGGTGGCTTGGCTGTTGCCTCCATTTTTGGTTTGTTACAAAAATAAAGAAATGTCCAAAAACATGACCAAATAAGAATGTTCATATCTGCTTTATATTTATCTTCATCTTTCGAAAACCAAGTCATACAAAGATTTTAGATAACTTTATATATAATTATCTATAGCTACTTGGAGAAAGAACATATACAGACAGCTAATTTACACATATGCATATTGGTTAGATACAAATCTTGCTTACTTTTTTTATGATCTGATGTATGTACTCCATCTGGTCTTGCTCACTGTGTTTGAGATCAGACTATCTTTTTCTGAAAAATCACTCTGCAAAACAGCAATGACCTTCTCCAAAATGCTGTACTTTCGGCTGTTGGGTTTTTCGTAATTGCGCAGCTTGCAGTCGTAGTCATGCTTCTCTAGGTTGTGCACCATCTCCACCATCTCATCCTTGCTCATGGGGGTTGCTTTATGCCTCCTATGAGCTCCACCTGGCTGCCTGGAATCCGCCGAATTTGCCATGTTGTCCCTCCCGAATGTTCCGCCGTGTGTGTCGCATGCAGAAGAGTGATGGTCACGCCCCAGCATCATGATCCACTGAGAGCAGAGTTTCACACATGCGCAGTGTATATAAAGCCATTACACACGATTGATGGAAAGGCCGGTAGGAACGATCTTGGAGTGGAGGACGAACAATCTCCATCACCAACACACGAAAGGAGCCAGAAAATGAAAGGACAATTGGAAATTGGGGCATAGGTGGTTAGTGGCCTATACTGCTTAGATTGACATTATGTTTTGTCTTGTCTTCTGTCTTGCAGGCATCATATCATTTATCATGATGAATAAATTTACTGCGCCTGATTTTTTGCCCCAATTCATTGAGCTGTACCGGGAGCTGCCCTGTCTATGGAAGGTCAAGAGTCAAAACTACTCGAATAAAATTATGAGGAAGGCAGCTTTGTAGAAACTGTTTGAGTTGGTGAAGCCAGTGTACCCTAGGGCAGACATCAACTTCAAAAATATAAAACCTAAGGAGTTTTTTTAAAAGGGAGCACAACAAGGTCATGGACTCACAGAGATCTGGAGCATCAGCAGATGACATCTATGTTCCCAAGCTGTGGTATTACAACAACCTGTGGTTTTTGACCGACCAGACAGAACCCAGGCCATCGCTGTCTATGCTCCCTTCAATGTCTGCTGAGGCCACAGCTCCTGAGGTCCACACAGGTCCTGCTGCACAGAATGAAGATGTGGAGGAGCCCAGCTTGACCCAGGTATAGCATTGTTGAACATATTTGTATCCAAAAATACAATAATGATAACTAGACGTTATTGATAAATGATTTCTGCCTTAACAAAGTGGTTTCCATATCAATAGACAGTAGTGACCAAAAATGATTTGAACAAGAAATGCTGGGGTCAGAATGATTTGCAGAGTCTTTGCTATTTGTCCACATTCTATTTACAACAGTGAGGAGATCCAAATTGTGTGTGATTGATGACCAAACCCTAAAAAAGATTCTAATTATGTCCCATTTTCATACACAGGAAAGTGTCAGTCAGGAGAAGCCCGTGGGCAGCAGCCAGACGGAGTCCCAGATCCCTCCCCTACCCCCTCCTGCTAAAAGGGCCGGGAAGAGCAGGAATCTAGATGAGGCCACAGCTGCCTTCCTCAGCCAGGCCACTACTGCCATCCGTACTGACTCAGATGAGTGTGAGGGATTTGGCGTGGTGACAGCCAATAGCTTAAGGGGGGTGGCCGGTGACCAGAGGAGAAGGTGTGAGGAGCTCATCCTGCAGCTCCTCAACAGGGGGGCGACGGGCGAGATCTATGTCACCACCCACCTGTGTGATTTTGTGGGCCCAAATACACAACCTCCGCAGCCAACCCACCCACCACAGCAACCGCACCCATCACAGCAGAATGGCGGTCAATGGCAATAGCAGTCCCGAAACCCCCAACAAGGCAGCTGGTCTGGGGATTTTCACCCCTTCCCCACCTAATAATTATTATTTTATTTTTTGGTTGAAAAATAATTTGATTTGTTATATTTTATATATTTTTGGATGCATAGAATGCACTTTTTGGTTAAGTTATATTGGCAGATAGCATGTCTAATTTTATGTTTTATTTTTTTGATGCACAATTAAAAAAATGTGTATAATAATACTTGGCTATGTGTTTTACTTCAAATGACAGTTTGGGAGTAGGCCAGTACATTTTCAAAAATACAATGTAAAATTAACAAGGGACACCAACATACTTGTATCTTTGATATTAAAAACTGTGGCATAATAGTGTTGTGGTAACTTGGCCCAAAAAAAAAAAAAGAAAAAAAAAACAAGCATAATAATAATATTCTTGATATCACTAGAAAAATAAAGCCTTTGAAAAAAGGTTTGGCAGAATGCCATCAGTATCACCAGCAAAGCAGCTTCATTATTAACCCCTTAAAGAAGAAGAGAATGTGCGCTGCATTTTGAGATTTCATAATTTGCCGCGTCACGAATGTTAATTCTTCATTACGAATGCTAGTTTACAAGACCGACTGCTGCTGGCTCCTCCTTGCTTCCGAGCATGTGTGTTTGTACTTTGGACTTTTGTGTGACAGACTTGTGTACAGACGAGGCGAAAATCTGACAACAGACCGTTGTCCGCCGAAAATTTACTAGCCTGCCATCCAACATTTGTTGGCCGAAGTTGGACAACAATTGTCTGATGGAACGTACTAACAGTCAGATTTTAGGCAAACAGTCTATCATCACACAATTCATGGCCGAAAATACGATCGTGTGTACGAGGCTCATCTGCTCACTCTGCTCTGTCCTCCTGGAAGTATGCCCCTTGTCATCATGTGTTCACTTCAGAATAACTGATTGGCTTCCAATTCTGCCCCTCCCTCCTCAAGTCTGTGTGCTAGTTTACATGGGATTACATGAGGCTGATACCAAGACAAACTCATGTACTTAAACTAGCTGCATATAAAAATGCATTCAATCAGCCTACATACATTGGTATGTTCTTTATATCTGCCTGGATGCAACTTAAAAAAGTAGCTTTGTTTCTGTCTATGTCCAACTGAAGAGATTTCTCTTTCCTTGCTGTTCCAGTGAGACCTAAAACAAGGAGTGAGGAGAAATCTTCCCAGCGGGACAATAAAGATGAGAAAGAACTTCTAACCCTTACCCACTCTATTCAAAGTTCCAAAAAGAAAGTGTTATAGCCTTAGGTGGGTCTGTCGTTTTTGGTGCCAAATACTGATGCAGCTCCACTTTTCAGCAGCACACTACCCAATCCAATTACAGAGGTGTTTAAACTCACCTGACACCTGAGTGCAATCATCCACATGCACACCTCGGCAGGACCCATTTACACTATTCTAATGTGGTATGTGCATTACATGTGTTCAATTTGAACAGCATACAACTTGAACAGCAACCAAGCTCATTAAAGCAATGCACATATCTTGCAGCATGCAGCTACGCCTGGCAATGGCAATGAGGCGTGGTTATCGGGTGATGTCACCCGGTGACCCCGCCCCTTATGACGTCACAGTCCTGGGGCATGATGAGACTGTGACGTCATAAGGGGCGGGGTCACCAGGTGACATCTCTCGGTGACCATGCCCCATGCCTATATAAGTTGTTGCGCACCGCGCACACGGCATTACAGCGGGAGAGAGTGTCGTGTCTTCAGAAGAAGAGAAGAGGGAACAAGACGATGGAGAAGACCAGGCCATCGCTAGCAAGAGAGCGGCAAAAGAACCAAAGATAGCGGAGGAGCCCAGCAGAAGAACCGGAGAGCGGGAGAAGAACCGGACACCGGGAGAAAAACCAGACACCGGGAGAAGAGGCCTGAGGGCGAGAGAAGAGGCCGGAGAGAGCGGAGAAGAGGCTGGAGAGAGCGGAGAAGTCGGAAGAGACCCCCAAAGTCGGAAGAAGTACCCCGGTACTGCCTAATAAATTAATTGAAAAACCTGTGTAGTGTGTTTTTTTTTATTGACTTTTTTCCCCCAGGTGAATGGGTAGGGGTACGATGTACCCCATACTCATCCACATAGGGTGGGGGGCCCGGATCTGGGGGCCCCCCTATTAAAGGTGGCTCCCGGATTCCGATAAGCCCCCAGGCCACAGACCCCGACAACCAACGGCCAGGGTTTCGGGAAGAGGCCCTTGTGCTCATCAACATGGGGACAAGGTGCTTTGAGGTGGGGGGGGGCCGCAGGGTGCCCCCTTTCCCCAAAGCACCCACCCCCCTTGTTGAGGGCATGCGGTCTGGTACGGTTCAGGAGGGGGGGCACTCACTTGTCCCCACCACTTTCCTGACCGGCTGGGCTGCATGCTTGGATAAAGGTCTGGTATGGATTTTGGGGGGACCCCCACACCATTTTTTCGGCATAGGGGGTTCCCCTTAAAATCAATACCAGACCTAAGGGCCTGGTATGCCCTTGGAGGGGAACCCATGCCGATTTTTATTTAGAATTTGGCGTGGAGTTCCCCCTCATGATTCATACCAAACACGTCAGTATTGCTTGTCGCTCATTGGGAAAGGAAAAAACACATTTTTCCTTTTCTGATGTGCGAGCCAGCTCGGCGCTGGCACATCACGGTCACTCTTCCTGGGTAAATTCTTTTCTTTTTCCTGTAAAGTCGCTTCACTATAGATGAGGATCCTACTTGGAGGTGACTTCCATTGAATTATATGGGTACAGGTCGCCTAGAAGTCACCTTGAAGTAGTACAGGAACCTTTTCTGAAGTCGAAGCGACTTCAGTAGTGTACATTAAGACGGCTCTCATTGACTATAATGTAATTCCCAATGTCAAACGACTTGGGGCAACTTGAGGGATGACAAGTCGGATCCCAAGTCGCGGCAGTGTGAACCGACACTTAGGGACAACCACTACGGTTATCAGAGGCCAGTTATGGAAGTCTGAAGAAGTACCAGAGCAGCCTTATTCACTAAACTGGGACGGTGAACAAGTGGGAAAGCTTCAGCAGAGTACCAAGCCAGGGACCCAGCGGGTTAGCAGGGGTGACTCTTGAGGGGAATACAGCAGGTTAGCTGTGGAAGAGCTCAGGAGATCCAGTGACGACTGGGATCTTGAAGTCTAGTGAGAGCCCAGGAGCTCAGTGAGTTAAGATCTACAGTAGGATACTGTGAGATGTGAGAAAAGATCTATAACGGGTTACTGTGAGTTACGTGTATGGATCTCTATTGACTGTTCAAAGTTCAGTTGCCATAGGAGACAGCAGTTCTACAAATAGTAACTGCATCCAGTTTAACCACTTCCCGACCAGCTGCTGCAGTTATACTGCGGTAGGTTGGCACAGCTGTGCGAGCCATCGTAGCTGTACATTGACTCTTTAAGACGCTGTAGCAGGTGCGCTCCGCCGGAGTCGCCCGCAGTGTGTCCCCGGAGCCGATGCGCCTGCCTCACCGGGCACCCACGATCCCTCATGACAGAGCGAGAACCGGGATCTGTGTGTGTAAACACACAAATCCCTGTTCTGTCAGGGGAGAGGAAAGAGATTGTGTGTTCCTACTAAATAGGAACAATGACCTATCTCCTCCTCTAGTCAGCCACATTCCCCCCACAGTTAGAAACACACATAGGGAACACAGTTAACCCCTTGATCGCCCCCATAGTGTTAACCCCTTCCCTGCCAGTGACATTTATACAATAATCAGTGGCTATTTTTAGCTCTGATTGCTGTATAAATGTCACTGGTCCCAAAAAAGTGTCAAAAGTGTCCGATGTGTCTGTCGCAATGTTGGAGTCCCGATAAAAATCGCAGATTACCACCATTACTAGTTAAAAAATAAATAACACTAACATGCCACGAATGTATCCCCTATTTTATAGACGCTATAACTTTTGCGCAAACCAATCAATATACACCTATTGCGATTTTTTTTAACCAAAAATATGTAGAATACATATCGGCCTAAACTAATGAAGAAATTAGTTTTTTTTTTTTTTAAATTGGGATATTTATTATAGCAAAAAGTACAAAATATTGTGTTTTCTTCAAAATTGACGCTCTTTTTTTGTTTATAGCACAAAAAATACAATTGCAGAGGTGATCAAATACCACCAAAAGAAAGCTCTATTTGTGGGGAAAAAAGGATATAAATTTTGCTTTGGCACAACATTGCATGACCGTGCAATTGTCAGTTAAAATGACGCAGTGCCATATCGCAAAAAAATGGCCTGGTCAGGAAGGGGGCAATTCCTTTTGGGGCTGAAGTGGTTAAAGGCCCTCTACCTGTATAGCTGTCTGCCTATTTTTGTCTCGGAGTCTGCCTATTGCTGTTGCATCTGCTTAAGGGTGTCCTGGCCTTAAAACCTCTCCCCCTCAGTTCTTAAATCCAGAAAAACGGATTTCAAAAAAGTTATATATTGATTTGCATTTTAATGAGTGAAATAAGTATTTGACCCCATTTGCAAGACTTAGTACTTGGTGGCAAAACCCTTGGTGGCAATCACAGGAGGTCAGACGTTTCTTGTAGTTAGCCACCAGTTTTGCACACATCTCAACAGGGATTTTGTCCCACTCCTCTTTGAAGATCCTCTCCAAGTCATTAAGGTTTCAAGGCTGATGTTTGGTAACTCGGACCTTCAACTCCCTCCACATATTTTCTATGGGAATAAGGTCTGGAGACTGGCTAAGCTACTCCAGGACCTTAATGTGCTTCTTCTTGAACCACTCCTTTGTTGCCTTGGCTGTGTGTTTCGGGTAATTGTCATGCTGGATTACCCATCCACTAACCATTTTCAATGGCCTGGCTGAAAGAAGGAGGTTCTCACCCAGAGAGTGGAATCTGATTGATTGATTGCTTCTGTGGACAGGTGTCTTTTATACAGGTAACAAGCTGAGAGTAGGAGCACTCCCTTTAAGGGAGTACTCCTACTCTCAGCTCGTTACCTGTATAGAAGACACCTGGGAGCCAGAAATCTTGCTGACTGATAGGGGATTAAATACTTATTTCACTCATTAAAATGCAAATCAATTCATAACTTTTTTGAAATGCGTTTTTCTGGATATTTTTGTTGTTATTCTGTCTCTCACTGTTAAAATAAACCTACCATTAAAATTATAGACTCATCATTTCTTTGTCACTGGGCAAAATCACTGATCAGCATCACTGTATAAATATACAGTATATACTAATATATATATATATATATATATATATATATATATATATATATATATATATACGGTATATATATATTTATGAATTCCCCTTTAAGCATCCTAGCATCCTAGAAGCAATGCATTGTTTTATCTATGGCACAGTAAAGACATTTTTTTTCCAAGAGAGGAAATAGACAAGCAGACAGCTTCCTTCCTGGCCTATTACTAAATGACTTCTTTTTTCAGATCTAATAGGCTGGTGGTGTGATTGCCCAGTGTGACCGGCCGTCCTGTTGTAGCACACACAGACAAAAGATAAATCCAAAAATGTAGATCAGGCCCATATATAAACAAAACAGTTAATAACGAGGGACATAAAGGATAGTTTGTTATATTTTCACATGACATTTTACACTGTAAAACAATGGTAGGCAGAAAGTCATCCATCTACAATTTATGAAGCCATAATACGACTGTTTTTCTTTATCTCTTTACTTCACAATCTTTTCTTTATCTTTCCTCAACAGTCACCTGATTTTTACATCTAGGCAATGCTTACCTCCTAGCATCTGGTAGGTAGACTGCCAAAAAGTGCAAGGTGCAACCTATTACCAGTAAATGTCAATACACAACCAGAATACCATATTTAAATTGATTATTAGTCATTGAAATAGGTGAGCTAGTTCACAGTAATAGGTGTAAATATATGGTTAATATATATATACATATATTATAGTGTATATAGTATATAGTCAAGCTAGAAAAACTGATCTGCTTTTTGAACAAAAGCATTGCAAAGCTATAGCAGACTGTGTAACTGCTATGAGACATTGAAGCAATTGTATTCCTTGCACTTGTGAATCCAGGATCCTCCCAGTATGGACCACCTAGACCAGGGGTAGACAACTTTTTAAAGGTGGAGAT
The DNA here is from genome assembly GCA_037952925.1 of Lithobates clamitans. Taxonomy (NCBI): domain Eukaryota; kingdom Metazoa; phylum Chordata; class Amphibia; order Anura; family Ranidae; genus Lithobates; species Lithobates clamitans. The sequence goes on from JBBGZY010000390.1 coordinate 5,678,458, forward strand.
CTACCCAAACATCAAAGATCAAAGATTATCAGGGTGGAGCACTCCTTTTTTTAACCACTTGCCTACTGGGTACTTTTACCCCCTTCCTAACCAGGCCAATTTTTAGCTTTTAGCTCTGTCTTACTTTGAATGACGTTGCGCAGTCATTCAACATTGTACCCAAACAAAATTGATATCATTTTTTTCACATAAATAGAGCTTTTATTTGGTGGTATTTAATCACCATTGTTTTATTTTTTTTAATTTTTTTGCTAAATAGACAAATTACGACCAAAAATTTTGAAAAAAAAAAACAAGACTTTTTTTTGAACGAGACCCAATCCTACAAACCCTTCCAATAGATGTATGCCGTGTTCTAATTGATGTTTGTTGGCTCCCGCATTGGGGTTATGCTGACTTGCTCATATTTCATCTTATTTTTTTATTTATTATTGTTTATAGTATTTTACAGTATTTATTGATTTATTCAATCATTTAATTACAGTTTGTACCTAACTGTTTTGAGCACGCCACCATCCACAATGCAGGAGCCACTTCCTTGACTACTTTTCTACCATCTTGTTGGTCCAGTAATAATCTCTTCAAAAAACTACATTCAAAAAGATCTAATATTAACAATCTATTGCAACCCATTGCAATGTATGTCTTTGTACCGAACTTCGGCTTATGAATTTATGTAAATTTGTTATGTACATTAATTGTTTTAGAGGATGCTCGTGTTACTTTCCCCTTTTCTACTGTATTTTTTATGACTGTTGCTTTGTTTCGGTTCAACATGTTTGTCACCCGTTCTTGTGACCTGGGGAGGCATTGAGGCCTTTTTGCCCTCCCTTGTGTGGCCACCCAGCGCCGCACACCTTGTCTCTCTTTTTTGACCAGGTGCGCAGCGTTTAGCGGGTCTCTCGGGTGTCCATTCACCCTTTTTGATCCTCTTCTGCTCCCGTTGTATTGTCCGTCTATCGCTGCGTTTTTTTGGTACATTTCCAGTTTCCGGATACGAACTTCCGGTTGCCGGCTTGCGGCTCCACACTTCCGGTTTCCGGTTTTGCGGCCATGTATTTCTGGTTTGCAGTGACGCACTCCGGTTTCCGGTTTGCAGTGACGCACTCCAATTTTCGGTGACGCACTCCGGTTTGGGTCATATATATGGGGCTGCTTTTTGGCTCAGTCAGTCAGGCTACTATACAGTCACTTGACCACACACGGCGGTTGCTTGTCTTCTATCATTCACCACAGCTTTTGTCCTTAAAGGTAAGACTAATGGCCAATGCTGAGTTCATCTATTTATGAGTATAATATATATATATATATATATCAGGGCTTTTTTTCCTCAAACAATAGGTGCTGGAACTTAACCATGGCCCCACAAAACCCCTCCCCCTACACACACCCTCCAAATCATATCAAATAGTGGGTGTGTTCAGTCAAATTTCACAAAAACAGTAGGAGGGTCTTAAAGGGGCATTAAATACCAGGATTACATTACATACAGAGTGCAGAGCTGTCACTTGTAGACACAGAAATCAGACTTCTGTGATTACAAGTGATTGTGGTGAGCAGGCACCAAAGGGTCTGAGCCAGAGGTGGTGGAACTGAGTTCCACCAAGTTTCCCCTGAAAAAAAGCCCTGATATATATATATATAAAAAATTTTTTGCCATGCTGGTGTTACTATCAATACTCTATTGTTCTCTTTTTATCTTCCCCTGGCTTTTAGGTGATTGGCTATTTGAGTCAAACACTTTTTTTTCTACCATTGGACCTTGCTGGTTATCGTTACAACAATTTATATTGTCGTCAGTTCACTCATTCTGCCGTTGTAGATAAGTATCTACCGTTGTGTGCCTATCACCTCCCTCTGGTGGTAACACTTATTAGCCATACTTGGTTTTGACTACACGCCTGCACTTAGCCTATGGTAAGCCATCCTTTAACACCTGTTTATGTAATTTGTTTTGAACATTTTCAAACCAATGGCCATGTGTATGACACCCGCAGGCTTGACTCCAGTATGTGTGTGCTGCTGGTTATGCCTTTTTTTTGGGTGTTATATGCGTCTATATATGTATGCTATCATTTTGCCCTGTTCCCTTTTTTCTCTTTTATAGATTTTTTACTTTGAAACCATGGGACAATCCTTTTTGCCCGTGTTCATTTATAAATCTTTATATTTTGTTATTTTGTGTACTTTTTAACTATGCAAATATTTGTTTGCTAGAGTACAATGATGCAATACATATTGGCCATATGTTCAACTATACAGTATCTCACAAAAGTGAGTACACCCCTCACATTTTTGTAAATATTTTATTCTATCTCTTCATGTGACAACACTGAAGAAATGACACTTTGCTACAATGTAAAGTAGTGAGTGTACAGCTTGTAAAAAAATTTGCTGTCCTCTTAAAATAACTCAACAGTGTCAACACACAGCCAAAAATGTCTAAACTGCTGGAAACAAAACTGAGTACACCCCTAAGTGAAAATGTCCAAATTGGGCCCAATTAGCCATTTTCCCTCCCTGGTGTCATGTGACTCATTAGTGTTACAAGGTCTCAGGTGTGACTAGGGAGCAGGTGTGTTAAATTTGGTGTTATCGCTCTCACTCTCTCATACTGGTTACTGGAAGTTCAACATGGCACCTCATGGCAAAGAACTCTTAGGATCTGAAAAAAAAATTGTTGCTCTACATAAAGATGGGCTAGGCTACAAGAAGATTGCCAAGACCCTGAAACTGAGCTGCAGCACGGTGGCCAAGACCATAAGCGGTTTAACAGGACAGGTTCCACTCAGAACAGGTCTTGCCATGATCGACCAAAGAAGTTGAGTGCACGTGCTTAGCGTCATATCCAGAGGTTGTCTTTTGAAAATAGATGTAAGAGTACTGCCAGCATTGCTGCAGAGGTTGAAGGGGTGGGGGGTCAGCCTGTCAGTGCTCAGACCATATGCTGCACACTGCATCAAATTGGTCTGCATGGCTGTTGTCCCAGAAGGAAGCCTCTTCTAAAGATAATGCACAAGAAAGCCCACAAACAGTTTGCTGAAGACAAGCAGACTAAGGACATGGATTACTGGAACCATGTCCTGTGGTCTGATGAGACCAAGATAAACTTATTTGATTAAGATGGTGTGAAGCGTGTGTGGCTGCAACCAGGTAAGGAGTACAAAGACAAGTGTGTCTTGCCTACAGTTAAGCATGGTGGTGGGAGTGTCATGGTCTGGGGCTGCATGAGTGCTGCCAACACTGGGGAGCTACAGTTCATTGAGGGAACCATGAATGCCAACATGTACTGTGACATACTGAAGCAGAGCATGATCCCCTCCCTTCGGAGACTGGGCCGCAGAGCAGTATTCTAACATGTTAACAACCCCAAACACACCTCCAAGACGACCACTGCCTTGCTAAAGAAGCTGAGGGTAAATGTGATGGACTGGCCAAGCATGTCTCCAGACCTAAACCTTATTGAGCATCTGTGGGGCATCGTGAAACAGAAGGTGGAGGATCGCAAGGTCTCTAGCATCCACCAACTCCGTGATGTCATCATGGAGGAGTGGAAGAGGACTCCAGTGGCAACCTGTGAAGCTCTGGTGATCTCCATGCTGGAGAGGGTTAATGCAGTACTGGAAAAAAATGGTGGCCACACAAAGTTTTGACACTTTGGGCCCAATTTGGACATTTTCACTTGGGGGTGTACTCACTTTTGCGGTTTAGACATTAATGGCTGTGTGTTGAGTTATTTTGAGGGGACAGCAAATTTGCACTGTTATACAAGCTGTACACTCACTACTTAACATTGTAGCAAAGTGTAATTTCTTCAGTGTTGTCACATGAAAATATATAATACAATATTTACAAAAATGTGAGGGGTGTACTCACTTTTGTGAGATACTGTATATCTTTTCTGCGATTATGCTACCATGCTATATATATATGTGTGTCCCCACATGGAGGGGACCTGTTTCTTGTCTCCCTTTTGGTTACCTGTTCTGGGCTGCATGCATTGTTGGGTCTCACCAAAGTGACCGTCGTATCTTTTTTGTATCTTTATATAATCATGTTTTTTCTGGATATTACGGTATATTCTGGTATATTCTCATAATACCTTCTTACATGCTTATTAGATACGCAAACTCCCAAAGAAGCGCACCCATAACATGCGTACATGCGTAACATGTAGGGCGATTCTCTGAGCGACCTCTGAACACGACTCAACATCTCCACGTATCCAAACAACCATTGGCTCTATATCACTCTATGCACTTCAAACCATTGTGCTTGTTACATGTGGTATATATATATATATATATATATATATATATATATATATATATATATATATATTAGAAGTGGTATGAGAGTCCTTGAGGTCACTCAATTATATGTGTTTTAATGTGTTTGTATATAATGGTTTTAACTTTTTCCTATTAAACATGTGTGTGTCTCTTTTATAGAAGCCAGTTATCGGCCCTCTTCTCCGATCCTCATGCTGTCAGCATGAGGAAGCGAGTGCCAATCACCGCCTTCTATTTACATCTGTGATCAGCTGTGATTGGACACAGCTGATCACGTGGTAAAGAGCCGCTGATTGGCTCTTTACCTCAATCTGTGATCAGCAGTGTCCTCCGGACACTGCAATCACAGAACGCGCCGCCCATATGACAGCCTCCCAAAACTAGCCGTCCATGCTGTAGCCATCATTCGGCTATAGCATGGTTTGCAAGTGGTTAAAGAACGTAACTAGCAAGGGCCCAGTAAAAATTAAGGACGGAATGTTTCCTCTGAGTTCTGGCCCAGTTGGCTGGTGTACAGGGATCATTAATATGTAGGGCAGTGTACAGGGATCAGTAGCTTGTAGGAAAGTGTTTATGGGTTAGTAGTTTAAGTCTAGGTTCACTTCTATGCGGGCTGTGCTTATTGCGTTTTTCAGGCGCGTTGTGCGAAGCGTTTTTAAACCCTCATTTTTTATGCGACTTTGCATGCAGTTTTCATGCATTTCGCATTTTTCTTTTTTTTTTTCTCTTTAAACACACTGTAAACACACTGTATATACACACACAGGGCAGCACCGCTATAACTGTGTAAACCTCCAAATATGCATATTGGTTACTGGTACCTTCTCTCCAGGTGCTAGGTTCAGACGACCTCCCACACGTCACAAACTCGATATATGGAAAAAACCCGCACTCTGGAATCCATCCAGATTCGATAATCACCAAGTACAGAGTAACTGCTAACATGTTTTGGCGAAGAGCCTTGTTCACAGCATAGTTACCCACCAGCACCAACATATATACCAGTTTTCATGCATTTTACTACCAGCTATATACAGTGTTTTTAAAGGGAAAAAAATAAATAAAAACACAAGACACATCAAAAATCGCATCACAAATGGAACACTTGCATTTCTTGTGCAACTCATTGAAGTCTATTACATGCAAAACATGGGAAAAACTTCCCCGACCTTTTTCCAAAGATGCACCAGCTGCAAAACGCATAGATGTGAATATGTGCCATAGGAAACCATGTTGAATGGACTGTAGTGTGTGAACGTAGGGTAAGAGCAGAGAACAGGGGTCATCAGTTTGAAAGGCAATGCATATAGCCAGCAGTTGTTAGGGCAGTGTACAGGGGTCAATAATTTAATGAGCAGAGTAAATGGGTCATCATGGTAGAGTATAGGGGTCAGTAGTTTGTAGGACAGAGTTTAGGGGTCAGCAGGGCATTGTACAGGATGAGCTGGGCAGTGCACTGGGTAGCAGGGGAAAAGACAAGGGTCAGCAGAATAGTGTACACAGGGTTAATAGTCTGTAGGGTAAAGATTTGTTCATATGCTGAGCAGAAAATTGGCAGTAACACATTGCTTCTTGATCTTCTAGCACACTGGTCCCCTCCAGCCCTCTATTCTCATCTATTCCACATAGTGCCACACACAAGCACCTTGGATGAACGGGAGAGGAGACCCTGCTGGGATCAGCACAGTATAAAAAGGCGTGTTGCTTCCTGCATCTCTCTGTAGGTGTGGGAGGAACACTTCAGACAGAGACTTGGCATAGCCGGTATGCAATCTACCTGTCCCTCGCCTGCAATTGACAGGTTGCCAACCTGTCTGTTAGGGTTTTGTTTTCAATAAATAATTTTTCAAATCCAACTTTTGGTTACTATAATATAGGAGTGGCAAATCTTGTTTTTCATATTTTCTTCTTGTTATTTAAAGCTAAAATCTTGGCAGTTAAATAAAAATAGCAATTTATTTAGGTGTATATTTATTAAAAAATCATTAGGTTAATTGAATTTGCAAGCCCTACGCAGTGATGGGTGTGGGGGGGGGGGGGGGGGCAGCACAAGGAGCAAATCAGTTGTGCTGCGGTACTCATGTGATAACAAAAGTTATGCTTATTGAAGGAGAGAGCAGAGTGACAGAGAGACTAGCTCATGAGTCTGCTGCCCTTTAATTCACTGCCCAATGATAGGCTGGGGGAGGAACAAGACCTTGTTATGTAACTTAACTGCAATAGAGAAAAGTCAGGTCCCCAGGCTGGCTGTGCTGTCTGGCAGAGCTATGTAAATCATGGAAAGAATGGAAAAAAAAAATCACAGATTCAGCTGTTTGCTAAATGTGTGTTTTTTTCACTTGGCAAATGGAAGTATGTTCCTGAGGAATGCTCTTAGTAAAATGAAAATGTAACATACATTGAGTGTTGCATTGCCCTTTGAAAAACTCTTTGTATTAATTACAATTACATGATAAAACCAGCATCACCACGTTACAGAGAGTGAGCAAAAAGACTTCCCCATTAGGTGGAGTGACACAGTGAATGTGACTATGGATCCATGCCATGTCAGAAACATCTGTCCTGCCAGATGATATTAGAACCCTAGGAAAGCAAACTGCTTTTCTTCTTTCTTCTTTTATTCCAGAGCACATCCTGCCAAACTACCAACTCAACTGAAGCATTTTGCTTCCTCTAAAGATTTTCCCATCTATAGACGAGTGTTACAGCATTCTTTTCACACACATTACATTACTATCAAAGTTCTGATACTCTCACCAACTATATATCGATGGGGGGATGGTTACAGATGACAGAGAGAAGGCAACTGTACTAAATGCCTTCTTCTCCTTAGTTTTTACGCAGGAAAGGGAGGGGATTACCGACCGCGAATGTACTGTAAGTGACACATCACAGGGCATACCCTCGTGGCTAACAGAGGCCAGTATCAAGAAAAGACTTAATAAACTTAACACAAATAAATCACCAGGACCAGATGGCTTACACCCAAGAGTCCACAGAGAACTCAGTCAGGTTATAGCGGACGAGCCTGCTGCCATCCTTCGCATCCAACGGAGTTCCCCACGGAGCTACGGCAACCTCGCACTGTTGATGTTTTTATGCTTGCAAAACGGCATCTAATGTGAATGCCATATTTTTATAATTTGCCGGCGATCCATTTTTAATTCTCCTGTGGAGACAAGGGTATTTGACTTACTGGTGATTCAGGGGTCCACTCGCTCTGGTAAGTGGTCACTTTTCAGCTGGTGGAGGGATTGTCACTCATTACTAGTGGATTGAAGTAATCTTCTCACGTGATTACCCTATTTCCTTTCTGGGACTTGTGGTTCCTTGGTGGATATTTTAGAAACTGAAGGACATAATTAATGTTGCACTGCACTTATTTTTATTTTTATATATAGCCAGAGCATTGTTCCTAATCTTTGTGGACAGCATAATGACAGAATTGGTACCAGATGATTGGAGAAAAGCCAATGTGGTACCCATATTCAAAAAAGGGCAGAGACAAATCCCTGGAAACTACAGGCCAGTCAGCTTAACATCAATAGTGGGTAAATTATTGGAGGGGATGATAAGGAACTATATCCCAAAATTTACTGAGGAAAAAAGTATGCTAACATTCTATGAGGAAGTGAGCTGCCATCTAGATAGGGGAGGCCTGTGGACTTAGTGTATTTGGATTTTGCAAAAGCATTTGCTACAGTTCCCCATAAACGCTTAGATTACAAGCTGAGGTCTGCAGGCATGGACCATAAGGTTTGTGCTTGGGTAAAAAAGTGGTTACACAGACGTTTCCAAAGTGTGTGGTGATAAATAACATGTACTCAGACTGGTCGGGAGTGGTGAGTGGGGTACCCCGAGGTTCTGTCCTGCGACCAATTCTATTCAATTTATTCATAAATGGTATAGAGGATGGGATAAATAGCACAGTCTCAGTTTTTGCGGATGACACAAAGATAAGCAGGGCAATAACCACATCGGGATATAGAAATTTTACAGAATGACCTGAACAAAATAATGAAGTGGAGAGACAAATGGCAAATGAGGTTTAATGTGGAGAAATGTAAAGTATTGCACTTGCAAACTACTCACCAGGGGGAGAACCTCTGGGGGAATCAAGGATGGAGAAGGATCAGGGGGTTCTGGTAGATGACAGATTGAGCAATAGCATGCAATGTCAAGCTGCAGCTACCAAAGCCGGCAGAATATTAGCATGCATAAAAAACTCCAGGGATAAAACTATAATCCTGACACTTTATAAAACTCTGGTTAGGCCACATCTGGAGTAGTTTGTTCAGTTCTGGTCACTAGTCCTCAGAAGGGATGTGCTGGAGCTGAAGAGAGTCCAAAGAAGGGCAACAAAACTAATAAGGGGACTGGAGAACCTCAATTACGAGGAACGACTGCAAACACTAAATTTATTTTTGCTGGAGAGGAGATGCTTGAGAGGGGACTTGATATTGATCTACAAATACCTCAATTGATTGGGATCCCAACGTAGGAAAGAAACTATTCAGTCTCAGGGAGTGTAAGAGGACACAGGGCCACATAATAAGACTGGAGGAGAAGCAGTTTAACCTTAATCTGCGCGAGGGGGGGGGGGGTTCACTGTCAGGGCCATAAGAATGAGGTACTCTCCTCCACAATTGGTGATGGCTGCAGGGAATATGGATATTTTTAAAAGACTCTTTGATGTATATCTTAATCACTTCAGCCCCGGAAGATTTTACCCCCTTCCTGACCAGAGCATTTTTTGCGATTCAGCACTGTGGTTGTGTGACGTTGTACCCAAACAAAATTGGCGTCCTTTTTTTTCCCACAAATAGAGCTTTCTTTTGGTGGTATTTGATCACCTCTGCGGTTTTTATTTTTTGCGCTATAAACAAAAAAAGAGCGAAAATTTGCTACAATAAATATCCCCCAAAAATATATAAAAAAATCTTTTCCTCAGTTTAGGCCGATATGTATTCTTCTACATATTTTTGGTAAAAAAATATCGCAATAAGCATATATTGATTCGTTTGCGCAAAAGTGATTGTATAGCACTTAACAACCTCCACAACTACAGTTTCTTTGTGACACACTGGGACATGCCACTGTACTTGTCATCAGCTAAACTTTGAGGAAAACTGCCTATGCCCAGTGTATGCAAGTACCTCATGCATGTGCACTGAAAAAAGGTAAAAGTGGATACCAGCGCTCTCAACTGTTTTCATGACCCCTTATCTATTATCTAGATGGTTCAGTGGCTAACTAAATCAGTTAGAGAATGTTGAAAGAGAGACCTCACTTCAACCCCTTCCATACGCAGCCATCTGATTAGCAAAAAATATCTGCAGAAGTAAATGGAATTTCCCAACCACCCAGTAGACCATTCACATACAAGCTTGCAGGAAGGTCTTACTAACACTTTCCATGGAAAGGGCAGTTAATCTCTGCATCATTGCCTTAAAAAGTGAACCTGGATGTCATGTAAAAAGAAGTCCTGCCTAACATCAGATATTGCTATTACCTTCACCTCTCTAATTAACATGCACTTTGTAAATAGAAACATGTGAGCTAAGCCCTGGCCAGCTGCCATTCCATGTCCAATGAGAACACCTATTTGGTGATTAAAGTTGCTCTTGTTGGACAAGGTATAAATGGATGGGCAGAGCTTAGCCCTAAATCTAGAAGAGTTAAGCCCTGGTTATTAAAAAAGAAAAGAAAAAAAAGAAGACTCAAATGTGCACAGAAGAGTGTTTTCTGGCTAAGATAGGTAATGTCAAGGCCTGTGGAAGGGTATGCTGACATTACTAGTCAGTTATTTTGTACAATCCAACCAATATTACCAGACATTCAGCTTTGTGCCTTTCCCACCTTTCTACAGGTAATGATTTCTGCAGACTCCAGTTATGTGAAGCAGGGACATCATTTACCAACGACAATGGGTGTATAATTAAACTGCATCAGGCTTCTGTACAATTACACTGCACCAGCCTTGTTTTTAAATTGACTATATTGCTGTTGTGTATAATTAGACTGCATCAGGCGTGTGTATAATTAGACTGCATACTGGATGTTGATAACTTACAATTACTTTGGTGGACAGAATTTAGAATTCCTGTCTTCCAGATTAGGTGTTATTTGAAACCCAGATGCAGATAGAAGCACTTTGCAATGACAGACAGGGCAATGGCCATGCTGACTTACGTTTAATGATTTTTTAGTCATTGCAAAGCATTAGTAGCTGGCCAGATTAGGTGCAATTGATACATGAAAAGAGACAGAAGGCGCATGGACCTAGCACATTATCCTCAAGCAAGAATATTTATTTAAATACGAAGGTAGGCTCTGAGGAAGAAGAATTTCTCTAAACGCAATAGCCAGTCTACGCCTCCACAGAGGTAGTCCCATGTGATCTGGACAGTTTTACGAACTCATGTGGAGGACTATTATGATATGCTTTTATCAAGTCTATGTTTGTGAGTATGATACCTACCTTCGTATTTAAATAAATATTCTTGTTTGAGGATAATGCGCTAGGTCCACGCGCCTTCTGTTTCTTTTTATGTTCCAGTGTTTTGGATTCCCCAGTTTGTGAAAGGCAGCGAGTAGTGCATTATCCACCAATAAGCGTCAAAGCAGAGAGCTTATGATCATGTAGAGGCACACTAGACAGCATAGGAGATTGATTTGTGTGGTTTTAGGAGCAACTGATACCTTATTAAACAGAGCTCAACAATGGTGTCCCCTTGGCCCCCATTGCTTAAATGTTAAGACATTAAAGTGGAACTAAAGTGTTTTTTTAAAAAAAGCTTTTTATTGCAGAAGAGACATGCGATGTGCAGCTCAGGTTACATTATTAGCATGATGCCTTGGTGCCAAGTTGACCGAACTTCTGCGTGCGCACCTAAAATACGTTGTCCAACACCAATCAATCAAGACAGCTGAAGACCCAGCACCTGGAAGAAGCCAGGGGGAAGATGTTGGCTTTGGTGAGGCAACTCACAGAAATTGGATCCTTGGAGCAGAGAAGTATTGCTGAATTAAGTTCTGCTTTAGGACTCTTAAGGGCTGAAAATTAAATAAAAGTTTCAACATTTATAAGCCATCTGCAGTTTTCTTCCAGCTCAGCCCCAGACCAGATTCCGCAACTTTATACAAAATGAAACATTTACATTTTTTTTATTTAACAGATTGGGTTTTATATCTTGCCGGGAGACAAAGGTAGATAAGCCCTATAGAAGTCTTCGGAGCTGTAATGTGCCTATAGAGCAGTGTTACCGTTTTTACTGGCAGCCAGTAAAAACCGGGCACTTTTCTCCTCCCAGTAAATGCCAGTGACAGGAAAAGGTGAGCCGGCTGAGACCATCCCAGTGTCTGCTACAGCGTGTTCAAACAGTGCTGGTGGGGGGCAGGTTTGTCAGAGTAGGTGCCTGAGTGCATTGTGTGAAGTCATGGTGCAAGGGAGTCAAACAGGGCTGCCGGAGCCTTGTGTGTGTGTCTTCGGGGCGGGAGCAAGACAAACTGGGAGTGGGACTGTCAGTGCTGTTTGGACTGGAGTGGACTGAAGGGATAACTTAGTGTGGAGAGAGACTGTCACTGTGACCCAGGAGGGAACATGTCGTGTCGGTGAGGTGTCACCATCATCTGTGCTGCTGCACACTGCTGTCAGTGTCACTTTGAGAGACAATTTCATGTGTGTGTGCCTGCCCATTCTAATTTCTTGCCCTCCTGAGTCCTTTCTCTGAGCTACTTGCTAACTATATCTAAAATAAAATAAGAAATATGTTTTTTGCTTTAATATCTATTTTAAATCACATCACTAGTTGTATTAAAACTAGGCAATGGGGGGAAGGGCCCAGAGGTAGAGATAGTCAGCGCGGAACATATTCCAGAGGGTAGTATTGGGGGCATTAGTGGTAGGTTGACAAAAGTACATAAACCCAAGGTAAGTATAGTAACAAGTCCTAGTTGGAATCTCGTAAAACCCAATAAGAGGATAGTATGCGACCGGTCTAAACTACGTGGCATTTTCACCAATGCCAGGAGCCTGGCAGACAAGATGGGGAAACTAGAGATACTGTTGTAATAGGAGGATTTGGATTTTGTGGGAATTTCAGAGACCTGGTTCAACAGCTCTCATGATTGGCTGGCAAATATTCAAGGGTATACCCTTTATCGCAGGGATAGAGAGGGTAAAAAAGGGGAAGGGGTATGCCTATATATCAAGAATAATGTACAAGTGAATGAGAGAGATGACATCACTAAGGGGGCTAGGGAGGAGGTGAAATCCTTATGGGTAGAGCTCCAAAGGGATGAAGCTAAGGGGAAAATATTACTGGGAGTATGTTATATGGCCCCTAACCTGAGGGAGGAAGGGGAGACGGATCTCCTATTACAAGTTGGATTAGCAGCAAGGATGGGAAGTGTCATCATATTGGGGGATTTTAATTATCTAGACATAGACTGAGCAGAGGGAACCACGCATTCGTCTAAGACTCGTCAGTTCCTAAATGTCTTGCAGATGGTAGATGCACCAACTAGAAATAAAGTGTTACTGGATCTACTGATCACCAACAATACAGACCTGATCAAGGATGTGGAAATACGGGGCAATTTAGGAAACAGCGATCACAGGTCAATTGGCTTCAGTATAAATCACACAAATAGGAAACATAAGGGGAATAAAAAGACACTGGATTTCAAAAGAGTCAACTTCCCTAAACTACGAACCCTGTTAGAAGGCATGAATTGGGATAAAATCTTAGGAACAAAGAACACGGAGGAGAAATGGGTTTCCTTTAAGAGCATATTAAATAAAGGCATTAGCCAATGCATCCCATTGGGTAATAAATTTAAAAGAGCGAACAAAAGTCCTGGATGGCTTAACTTCAATGTAAAAATGCATATAAAAGCAAAGGAGAAGGCCTTCAAAAAAATACAAGGTTGATGGATCACCATCAGCATTTAGACTTTATAAACAATGCAACAAGAAATGTAAGGGTGCAATTAGGGTGGCTAAGATAGAATACAAAAGACACATAGCGGAGGAGAGCAAAAAAAATCCCAAGAAATTCTTTAAGCATGTAAACATTAAAAAAAGGGAGGATAGACCATATTGGTCCCATAAAGAATGAGGAAGGACATCTGCTTACAAAGGATGGGAAGATGGCGAAGGTATTGAATTTATTCTTCTCCTCAGTCTTCAAGAGGGAATCGGGGGGCTTCAGTAACCAAAACTGCAGTGTTTATCCTTATGACACATCACAGGAAGCACCTCCATGTTTAACAGAGGACAGAATTAAAATTAGACTTGGGAAACTTAACATTAATAAATCACCGGGACCAGATGGCTTGCATCCGAGGGTACTTAGGGAACTTAGTGAAGTAATTGCCAGACCATTGTTCCTAATTTTTACTGACAATCTACTGAATGGTAACAGCTGATTGGAGAAAAGCCAACGTAGCACCAATATTTAAAAAGGGCCCAAACTACATCCCTGGGAATTACAGACCAGTTAGACTAACATCAATAGTATGCAAGCTCTTGGAGGGGATGATAAGAGACTATAGACAAGATTTTAGTAACGAGAATGGAATCATTAGCAGTAATCAGCATGGATTCATGAAGAATCATTCTTGCCAAACCAATCTATTAACCTTCTTTGAGGAGGTGAGTTGCCATCTAGATAAAGGAAGGCCCGTAGATGTGGTGTATCTGGATTTTGCAAAAGCATTTGACAAAGTTCCCCATAAACCTTTACTGTACAAAATAAGGTCTGTTGGCATGGACCATAGGGTAAGTACATGGGTTGAAAACTGGTTACAAGGGCGAGATCAGAGGGTGGTGATAAATGGGGAGTACTCGGAATGGTCAGGGGTGGGTAGTGGGGTCCCCCAGGGTTCTGTGCTGGGACCAATCCTATTTATTTTGTTCATAAACGACCTGGAGGATGGGGTAAACAGTTCAATCTCTGTATTTGTGGACGATACTAAGCTAAGCAGGGCAATAACTTCTCCGCAGGATGGGGAAACCTTGCAAAAAGGTCTGAACAAATTAATGGGGTGGGCAACTACATGACAAATGAGGTTTAATGTAGATAAATGTAAAATAATGCATTTGGGTGGCAAAAATATGAATTCAATCTATACACTGGGGGGAGAACCTCTGAGGGAATCTAGGATCGAAAAGGACCTGGGGGTCCTAGTAGATGATAGGCTCAGCAATGGCATGCAATGCCAAGCTGCTGCTAACAAAGCAAACAGAATATTGGCATGCATTAAAAAGGGGATCAACTCCAGAGATAAAACGATAATTCTCCCACTCTACAAGACTCTGGTCTGACCGCACCTATAGTATGCTGTTCAGTTCTGGGCACCAGTCCTCAGGAAGGATGTACTGGAAATGGAGCGAGTACAAAGAAGGGCAACTAAGCTAATAAAGGGTCTGGAGGATATTAGTTATGAAGAAAGGTTGCGAGCACTGAACTTATTCTCTGTGGAGAAGAGACGCTTGAGAGGGGATATGATTTCAATCTATAAATACCGTACTGGTGACCCCACAATAGAAATAAAACTTTTTCGCGGAAGGGAGTTTAACAAGACACGTGGCCACTCATTAAAATTAGAAGAAAAGAGGTTTAACCTTAAACTACGTAGAGGGTTCTTTACTGTAAGAGCGGCAAGGATGTGGAATTCCCTTCCACATGCGGTGGTCTCAGTGGGGAGCATTGATAGTTTCAAAAAACTATTAGATAAGCACCTGAACGACCGCAACATACAGGGATTTAAAAATGTAATACTGACATATAATCACACACATAGGTTGGACTTGATGGACTTGTGTCTGTTTTCAACCTCCCCAACTATGTATGTAACTATGTAACTAATTCATAGCTCCCAACTGTCCCCGATTTTGAGGGACTGTCCCTGTTTTGGAACAAAATCCCTCTGTCCCTCTTTCCTCCTCATTTGTACCTCATCTTGGTCTAATCTATATAGTTGTATATAAAATGCCCTTTTTATCTTTAAAAAAGTGTTTCCTAGTGCTAAACCTTTCATGCAATTTGTAAATTTTAAACACTGGTATAAAAGAATAGTAGTGATAAAAAAGCACTTGTGGGTTTACCTAATCATTTTTTTAGTATCATTCTCCTTTGAAGGGGGGTTTGGCAGGGGGTGTGTCCTATGCCTACATATTTTTGCGAATAGGTGGACCTCGTTCTCAAAAAGTTGGGGGGGGGGGGGTATGCTATCTGCATATTGCTACTTATTGTAGCCTAAATACTAATATTTGCACTTAAAACTGTAATTTTGTAACTTTTGGAAACGCCAGTAAAAAGTTGTCTGGGCCAGTAAATTTTGGTCGTCGTGTCAGTAAATTTAAATCTGGTAGGTTGGCAACACTGCTACATGGCCAGGAAAGAGAGAAATTGTGGTGCAGGAAGTAAGTAAACAACAGAGGCTGTGGAAATTGGATCTCAATAGCCACCTTCCGACCGCCTAACTGGTAATGTACATCATGTTTTTGATGTTAAATACCGGGGCTATGGTTGGAGCTAGATGCCATAACCCCCGGGATCGTTTTTCCCCCTTAGGCAGTCAGATTTCCGATAAAAGTGAACCCAGTAGCGGATTTTCCATGGGATCACTTTTAGATGAAGCGGGAGAGGTGCCCCCCTCTGCCGCTTCCTGGTCATTTCCGGGCTTACCAGAGCTGTCGGTAATGCCCAGCAGGAAGCTGAGTGAGGGAAAGATGACCCCCAATTGGCTCTATGCCCTTGGAGGACCTGAGCTTCCTCTGATGTCACTGCCGGTTCTCGGGCATAAAATGATTCTTTGTTTTCTTTACTCTTGCGTTTAAAGGTAATTTAGAGATCTGGGGTCTATTACAAGGGATGGTTACATTCTTTGTAATAGGAATAAAAGTGACCAAAGAAAAATTAAAGGGACGGTGTAAAAAAAAAAAAAAGGAAAGCACCCCATCCCTCCATACTCGTGCAGAAGTGAACGCATACGTAAGTCGTGCCCGCATATGTAAACAGTGTTCAAACAACACATGTGAGGTTTCACCACGATCATTAGCGCAAGAGCAATAATTCTAGCACAAGACCTCTTCTGTAAATCCTAATAGGTAACCTGGAAACATTTTTAAAGTGTCGCCTATGGAGATTTTTAAGTACTGTGATTTGTCGTCATTCCATGAGCGTGCGCAATTTTAATGACATGTTAGATATCTATTTACTTGGCGTAACATCATTTTTTAATTCATTAAGTATATTTTTTCCCCAAAAAATGCGTTTATAAGACTGCTGCACAAATACAGTGTGACATAAAATATTGCAACTATTGCCATTTTATTCTCTAGGGTCTCTAAGTCATTTTCTAGCAAAAATACTAATTTAAACTTGTAAACAAAAAGTTCCAGAAAAGGCCTTAAAGCAGTTAGCTTATGGCAACAATGCACTTTACTTTAAAGTGCACTTATCCTTTAAGGGTATGATAACTAGGGGAAACATTCTGAGGTTCTCTATGCACGTGCTTATTTTACCTAAGGCTCCATTCACATCTGAGCATAGCCATTTACTGCCTTTTTTCGGGTGTTTTTGCAGGTTTTTACAAGCCTTTTTAAAGAGTTTTTTTAGCATTATTGGCTTGTTTAGACAATAGAAAGCACTAGGGGGAGGGAGAGGAAATTAGGGGTGGAGAGCTGCTGTTTGAGCAGAAAATGTGGCAAAAAAACACTTGTAAAACACCGAAGTCAGGTGTTTCTATTGAAGTCTGTGGGGCCAAAAAGGCTAGTAATCTGGCAAAAAGAAGCTTACGTACTTTTTTGAGTGACAAGCATTTTGCTTCAGGTGACAGAACGCTCAGATGTGAACTGGGGCCTTTGAAATGAATTGGATTTGGCAGAAAATCGCTGGATAGGTGTGAACAGGGCCTAATGGTTACTCCAGCTCTAAGCTGATGGTCAAAGCATAGGACAACAATTTTCTGACTTTGTAGATATGGAGGTGAAATGTAATGAGTCTACCTTTATGTCTCACTTTAAGACATTTATTTTTCATGTCATACTTACCTTCTCTGTGCAAGGGTTTTTCACAGAACGATCCCCTCCCGATCCACCTCTTCTGGGGTCCCCCGGCGGTGCTCCTGGCTCCTCTTCTTTTCAAGTGCCCCAATGAAGAGCCGTTTTCCATGAGGGCACTCATGCGGGCGCTCTCCCAAGTCCTGCTGCTGCCTTCATTGACACGGACAGCAGGACTCGGCCCCGCCCCCGGCTCCCTGTGTCACTTAATTTGATTGACAGCAGTTGGAGCCAATGGCTCCTGTTGCTATCAATCTATCCAATGAGGACAGAGACAGCGGCTGGAGCTGCTGTGCTTGTCCCTGTCGCTGGAACGATTGGGTTCAGGTTAGTAAAAGGGGGGCTCTGGGGGACTGCTGCACTACAGAAGGTTTTTCACCTTAAAGAACTACAAAGTACCCCACCAACAGCACAAGTACAATCTGGCCATCATTTTGCAAAATGATACACAATGTTTACCATGAATGAATCACTGGAAGTGGTAGTAGGGAGGTCACAGTGGTCAAGCTGAGCAAGAATCCCAAAGTATTTCAAGGAAAAGCAGTGATTACAAAACTGGAAGCCCTGACCTTTCTCATGTGGCTCTGTTTCAGGACACAACTTATGTCACACAATTCTTAAGGCTTGCAACTCTTGGGTTTATGCCTCATACCTAATCTTCTCAGGATTAGTTTATAATGCTTCTCCTTTATCCGTACCTGAATAGACCTCTCACCTTGTAAAAGTCCACTTGAGGTTAGGGGGGCAAGTCTCCTTGGACATTCATCCCCTGCACAATCCTCTTCTAGGCATGGAATTCTACTTCTTTGCACAGTCATCCCATCTAACACAACAGATGACTGACCTGTGTCAGTCTTTGAAGCTGCCTCTAGAACCTGGAAGACACATACCTCATCCACATTTCATCATGAGGCTACCAGCAACATATTGATTCTATACAGCTGGTCGTTGTTGTGCATTCAAACCTTCAATGGTTATATCCCCTTTATATTCAAATGTGACTAGAGTGTTCCTTTACATCTTCTAACACTTGTTGGGTAAAGTGCTTAAAGTCTAGTTCTTGCTTTAATTACTCTATAAATGAACGGAGTATATAAACTATAGGTGCCTCTCCTCAGCTTTAATGACATTATAATGATTTTGTTTTTGGCAAGATTATTTTTTCAAAGATGATTGCAACAAGTTTCTAATGCCTAAGTCCTTAGCAGGAAGCAGCTAATAGCTTTCTCATTATAAACAGTTATTACCCTACCACATGAGTAAATGGGGAGAGATTAGGAGGGCTTGGAGCCACAGAGGCTTTGTGCTGAAGCCAAGTGTTTGATGAATAAATGTGAGTATGCCAAATGAATGTATACACTGTCATTTACACTGATGGTGGGTATGTGTACTTTGAAGTGATTTTTTAGTCCTTGATGCCAAGTAGTTGTGTGAAAGAAACAAGATTTTACATTTGGTGATACAATCATATTTAATAGGACAGTTTGGTAAGAAAACATTGGGGGTGATTTACTAAAACTGGTGCACACATAATCTGGTGTACAGTAGCTGTGCATAGTAACCAATCAGCTTCTATGTTTTATTATAAAAGCTTAATTTAATAAGCTGAGAAGCTGATTGGTTACTATGCACAACTGCACCAGATTATGTGTGCACCAGTTTTAGTAAATCTCCTCCATTATGTTATTGTCCAAGATAAATTTGTCTTTGAATGTTAAAGTTTAACCTAATCCACTACTAATCTATTCTATTTTTTTCTCATTTAGTCTATTCTTTTATTTTCTATTCTATTCTCTATTCTATTCTTTTCAAAATTTGAATTTCAAAAGATGGCTTTATTCTTTCTATTCTATTCTATTTTTTCTATTCTATTTTATTCTATTCTATTTTATTCTATTCTTTTCGACATTCAAATTTTGGAAGACAGCTATATTCTTTCTATTCTATTCTATTCTTTTCCATTTTGTTCTATTTTTTTCTATTCTATTCTTTTTTTTTTCTATTCTTTTCTTTTCTGTTCTCTTCTCTTTTATTCCATTCTATTCTTTTTGAAATCTGAATTTCAGAAAATGGCTATATTTTAATATACACAGTGTTTGAAGGAAATCAGCAATAGTTAGCAAAATGTGTACATTTCAAATTTTTTTTTGAATCTGAATCAAAATCGGAAATTCAGATACGTCCAAATCTCTGAATAACAAAAATGTAATATGCATTTCAATTTGGAATGAAATGACCTGCACATGTCTAGATGTGAGCCTACTAATAAAAAGAAATATTGGTCCAATGAGGTCTCAGCATTTGGATTGTAATAATTTACGGTGGGACATTTTCAGTACCAGTGAGGCAAGTACCCAGGTTTAACGAGCATAAAGCCTTGTACACACGCTTTGATTTTTGGACGACAGAGCGTTCGATTTTTGTGGCATGTTAGTCTCATGTCGAAAGTGAAGAGGTTACTAACAATACGAGAATTTTTGTTTGACAAAATACAATGTCAGAAGTGACGTAACGTGTTGAATAGTTTTGTATGTATTCTTTAGTTTCTGAGCATGCGTAGTCTTGCTCTTAGGACTTTTTTTGTGCGAAAACCATACTAATGAAATGAAAATCAGACGTTGAGTTCACATCCCACAAAAATTTTATAGTCTGCACATCCAGCTTTTGTCTGACGAAAAAGTGAAATTGGCTGTCGAAAGCACCGTACTAAGATTTGCGGATGTAACACAATTGACATCCGAAAATTAAATCGTGTGTACGGGCCTTTAGGAATGATGTAGTCAAAATCTGGCCATATACAACTTGAATTTCATTCAATTAACGCTGAAGCACAAGACCACTGAAAAGTAAGTCCTGGATGGCACTGTAAGAACCACCCAGGTTGGCAAAATTGAATTTAAAATAACTGGGCTAGGTGGAAAATTGCCAGTAGAACAGTGACCCCCATTCTATCAGTAGCAGTCACTGTTTAACATAGATAAAGAATTCCATGGATTTTTCTTATTCAACCTGCTAGCATGGCTATAATTAGCTTAAGGCATGGTTGCTCAACCTGTGGCCCTCCAGGTGTTGTGGAACTACAAGTCCCATAAAATATTGCAAGGCTGACAGTTACAAACATGACTCCCAAAGGCAGAGGCATGATGGAACTTGTAGACCTGCAACAGCTGGAGGGCCACAGGTTAAGCATCTATGGCTTAAGGACTTCTATGGAGGGGTATATGCATTGTGATTTTAGTTATATTTAGCCTGCATTTGAGATAAATTTGATATGCTTGTGTGATTCATTGAACAGGAAAAGGACAAGCACAGTGTCCCTCTTCATTTTTGTCGAGTACATGGTGGTAGTACAGAGGGTTTGGAACTTTTGGCACTGAAGCCATACCCCTGTCACTCCCAGAGGGAGAAAGGTTTTCCCATTTATGTATGCAGGAGACATTTTGGATTTTTACTCTGAATACGATGTCTCCCGATGGTTTAAATGAAGAGCTGGAGATTAGCACTTTAATTTAGGGTGTCAGGTACTTAGATAATGCCCCCCCCACCAATATGTTTTGGTCATATCTATAATAATTTTAGACCTTCCTATGGTTATCGGTGGTGTGGCCCGTCAGCCAGGACCACACACATCAACATCAAGGTTGTTCTTTACCAGTCTCCTTTTTTATATATATATATATACTAATATATGTACATGCATATAGGAATACCTCCCATTTCCTCTCTTTGCCCCTTACACCTTCTCCTCCCCTTATTTTTCCTCCCATCCTCTTCCCCTTCCCCCTTTTCCCTTCCCCCTCTCCCTCCCCTTCCTTTATTTTAATCCCTTTCCATTTATTTTCCTCTTTTTTTCCTTTGATGTATTTCAATCCATTTTTATTATTCTAATATCATTATAAACAGGTATGAATTAATATATGGCATTTGATCATGAATGTTATATATGAATTTATTAGATGATTTTTAATGTGTAATTAATTGCTATTCATATGTATTTTTCCTCTTTTCGTATGGGCCCATTAAGATGGGATGAATGGGAGGTGATGCAACTCCCAATACATAGCCGTACACGTGAGGTATGGACGTGACTTGATAAGGGAGGCTACGCCTCCAAAACGCTTCGTCATAGCAACCCTGCAGGCTGACATGCTGCTCTCTGTCTCTCTGTCTCCATCGGCTCTCTCCTCCCATAGCAGGCGTCCACACGGCAGCACGATGCTGGCTGGTCCGGGTGCATGTGCGGTCCGCAGTCTACACTGGAGGTGATGTCAGGCGGCTTGCGAGCTGCCATCCGGCTTGTGAGGAGGTTGGATGATCCTCATATATCGGTACACCTTACAGGGACCATCCAGGAGAGGAGAACATGAACCTTACATGCCTTACTTGTATTTCCACAATGTGAGTGCAATTTATGGAAAACTTCTTTTTAATTGTTGTTTAAATAGTATCACACTGGGGTGGCCGTGCGCTCTTTTCCTTTTCTCTATTTGTTCTGAATTACTTCACATTTCTTTTGCTTTTGTGCGGTTCTTTTGCTTTTGTGCAGTTTGTTTAGTTCTGAATAAGCATTCGGACAAATTTTTCATTATTCGGAGATTCGGATATATCCGAATACCCGAATTACAGCATAAATTAAGCTTACCGAATGCTCCGAATAACTGAACAAAATTCGGTTGAATTTCCGAAATTCTAATTGAAATTTGAATCGAATTTTACATCGTATTCCAGTTGAATTCGAACTGTAAACATGTTTCTGAAATCAAAGACTGTGTGTGTTATTAGAGTACCATTTCAAAATAATACTGTTTTTGTTAAAGCGGAGTTCCACCCATAAGTAGAACTTCCACCTTTCTGTTTCCCCCCCCCCTCTGGTGCCACATTTGTCACCTTTCGGGGGGAAGGGGTAGCAGGTACCTGTTTTTGACAGGTACTCTGTCCCCACTTCCATCAGATCTCGCTGTGATACGTCAGAAGTCCGGCCCCCTCCTTCTCCTTCCCCCTTCCCCTACTGTTGGGCCAGTAGGAGAACACAGAACACAGCCACGCTTCGCGCATGTGCAGTAGGGACCCAGCCGTGAAGCCGAAAGGTTCCCTAGCCGGCAATGGCTGCTGCAGCACCCGACAGCCGATGGAAATATTAGCTGTGGTGCCAACATTGCTGGACTCCAGGACAGGTAAGTGTCCTATTATTAAAAGTCAGCAGTTACAGCAGCTGACTTTTTTTTGAGGGGAAGGCAAAAATCCGCTCTAAGCCAAAGGTGATTTAAAGAGTCATTGGAATCATTTGATGAAGATTTAAATTAAAATTAATAGAATACTATCTTAACAAACCCTGTGCTAAGAAAGTATAAATGCTGTAATTCTGGTCCAGTCAGTGTTGCCAACCTACCAGATTGAAATTTACTGACGCAACACCCAAAATTTACTGGCACAGCCAAGGTTTTATTGCCATTTCCAAAAGTTACAAAATTACAGTTTTAAGTGCAAATTTCAGTATTTAGGCTACAAACAAGTACAATATGCAATTATCAATGTGATTTAAGGTAGATATTAGGGCAAAAAACACATTTCTTCTTTTATTTTCAATATAGTAAGTAAGTAGCTCAGGGACAGGACTCAGGAGTACAAGATATTAGAATGGTCAGGCACACACACATGAGACTGGCTCTCCCGGTGACACTGACAGCAATGAGTCTCTCTCCATGTCTGGTGGTCCCTTCAGTCCAAACAGCACTTACCGTCCCGCTCCCATCTTGCCTTGCTCCCATCTCGCAGATCCTCACATGAAGTTCCAGCTGCTCTGCTCAGCTCTCTTGCACTATGACCTCACACGACACACTCAGACACCGGCTCCGCCAGACCCGCCCACCGCCTGCGCCGCCCGAACACACTGTGGCAGGCACTCAGATGGTTTCGGCCAGCTCCGGAACAGAGCTGCACATGCACAGTTCTTAGCCGAGCTTCACAGCCATATTTTTTATGGCAAGCTTTTCCTGTCACTGGCATTTACTGGCAGGAGAAAAGTGCCCATTTTTTTCTGGCTGTCGGTAAAAATACTGACGGTTGGCAACACTGGGTCCAGTGGGGCTGTTATTCTATCCTTCAGTGAATATGTCTAGCACCAGCAGTACTCATCCCACATTTTGGGAAACACTGAACAAGCATATCATTTATATTATCTACAAGGTTAGACTTGTCCACCTATTTTTAACCTTACCGATCCATCTACCCACTGCCTATGACATGTGAGAACTGGAATCTGGAACACTAAGTTCAAGTGCATGCTAAAGGCAGACATAGCTATGCTGGTCTGTTCTAGTTCTACAACATTCAACAATGTGCTCCTGCTGCTCCCGATGTCCATTCTGTTTCCACTCATTCGAATGGCTTTCTTTTCCCATCAATATGAAGATAAGTTTGGAGAATGTTAATAAAGTCCATGTTATGACTTGCCATGGCATGTTTGTATGAGAGGAAATAAATAAACCCTCACAATGTTTGCAGACATAAAGCAGAACCTACTCAGTTAGACAGCAAGGAGGAAAACCCATAGTATAGAGAATGAAATCAAACCCAATCCTTTTGCATCCTAATGTCTTTGTAATACACAGGAACATATTATCAATGAGATTTCACTGCTGAAATTTAATACAATGAAATGTATTTATAATCAGATACTAGGCTTGAATACTTCCAAATATTACCGCAATTTACCCAAAAAAAGTCTCATCTTGAACAGGTTTGTATTTCAGTTATGTTTCTTCACAGCTGTCTTTTGTTGTGTCTCTTTATATAACCATGTGTTTGTAGTACTACTTCCACAGGAGCTGCTTGGTAATTTGGGTTCTCTGTTCTATGCCTTGACTCCAAGAACAGCCTCAGTCCCTCTGACACACCTGGTTGAATAAAAATGTCTGTACTTATAAGAACAAGGGTATAGATACACTGTACTTTTAACTCGACTGTGAATTGGCCCCAGGATATACACAGAAGACCACTTAGTGGTAAATTAATTCAATATATCGATACATATTTGAATATTGGTGTGAGCATAAATGAACACACTGAAGGTAGGTGCAGACACAGTCCACTAGAAAATGTAATCACTACGCCAAGGTAACCTAGAATAGAATTCTGTACAACTAGACTGGGGTTAAGTCAGCAATAAACAGTGCATATAAGCATTAACTGCAATGTGAATAATAATACAATAATTAGTCTAGAATGCACTCTAGGAGAATGGCTAGCATATGGTGCAATATCCCCTGAGAGATACCTCTTAGCATAAGCAATAGGTTAAGGTTTCAGTGTAGCAGCTGTAAAGGTATAGTCTTTAGTCCTAACTCTTCAGTTGGCTAGCATTGGGCCCAGTTGTACCATTGGTGCACTTGAAACTAATTCCAGTCAAGCCTGCAGGCAGTAATAAAGTTACTAGATGGCTGTATGGTCAGTTCCTAAAGGGCTCAGTCTCTTTAGCAGTAGATAGTAAATCCCCACAGCAGCAGCTCACCAGTCCCAGTGATATTGCAGCTCACCATCCAGTTACACACACACAGTGATTAGTCCACTCTAAACTCTGCATTCAGATGGCTCTGGCTGTCAGCACCGTTGAACTCAGCGCTCCGGATCTCGCTGAGGCTGCCAATATGCAGCAGTGATAGTGAGCACTGGACAGCGAAGTGCACTCTCCTGTCTCCCTCATGGCAAGAGGAAGCTGTATCCTGTATAGCCTGAAAAAATTGAGCTCTTTCCTCTCCTCCTGGCTTGCTGTCTCTGGGAAATGTGGTTCAAAAGCTCTTGATTACAGCTGAGTTTCTTTCCTCTGGACTACAATTCCCACAGTGCAGTGCTTCCTTACTCAATCCATTGAACTCTTCCTGCTCAGAAGCTCCCGTCCTCCCCGATATAGCTGTTATTCAGTTCAGCACCATGGGGCAGCTGCTACAGAGAGCAGCTATAGCTAGCGTTTCGCTCGCTCTCCTTTCTTAGCTAAACACCTTGCTACACATTTTTATGGTTTTCCCTTCTTTATACCTCATATAATAATACTAATTCCATAGATGGGGACTCATTATTTTCCTAACATTTTCGACTTCTTTTTGGTCCTCACTATTGGTCAATGAGCTGCCCATCACATTATTGGAGTGGTTTGGTGGCTTGGGAAATTACAGGGGCTTGGGCCAAGCTCAGATTTTACATTTTTAAATTAAAATTGAAATCTGCACACCCCCTAACTGCTTTGGCCTTTGGATCAAGTTGATACGTATTAGATGTGGTCTTCACTGAAGGTAACTTTACTTAATGCTCAATTAAAGCTTCTTTATTTAATGACGTAATGTAGCCAATCTGCATATATATAGTAGTAATAAACACATTGCTGCTTTACTCAGATTTTCGAATTTACGAATTTATGAATTTTCGAATTTACGAATTTACAAAATTAAGAATTGCAATCATAACGGATGACCCGAAAAACGAAAAAAATAACCAAAAAACGAATGAAACAAAAGCGAGAATGAACACATTTTTCGGCAGTGCACATGTCTATGTGGAACACACTTTGTTTTGATTCACCTGGAATGGATTTAGCTAAATTGAACTGAATGTTCAATTGGCTTTTAACTTCCCTGGTGTTTTTCCTTACAGCATTATTAAACACAAAAACAAAAATGTATTATATTGCAGCTTACCCATTCTTAGATGTGATGGAGGAATTTGTTTTCTTGTAAGGCTTTTTTTTTTTGTATTTTTTTTTTTTTGTTCCAACCAGTAAGTCTGTTGTTTTTCAACAAGTTTTCCTGCAAGTGTAGCAGACAAACTGTAAGGTACCTGGTAGGAGAGCCTGACTGTAGGAGAAGACCTCTCATACAACGCTGGTTCAGGAGCCACTGGAGTGGGGACAGTGGTCTCCTGAGCGCAGTGGGGTAGGAGTGCCTGTATAGTCTCTGATGTGGAGGCAGAGATCCCTCCTGGGATGGCAGGGCTGCAGGTGAGTGGAGACTGGAACAGCAGTAACTTGACTCACTGGGTTGCAGGTGAGAGGAGACTGGAACGGCAGCAGGCTTGACACACTGGAGGGAGAGATCACTGAAGCTGAAGCTGAAGGTGCAACAGCAAGTGAACAGTAGGCACAAGCAGAGTCAGACAGTCCGGGTCGGCAGGTAGCTGGCACAGGTAATAACGGCAGGCAAGGCAGAGTCGGTGAACAGGCAGGGGTCGGCAACGGTAGCAGATACAGACAGAAGAGTAGTCAGACAAGCCGGATCGGGATTGGAGCAGGTCGGATGGTCAAACAAGCCGGGTCAAATCAGGTAGCAGACAATCAGGATACGGGTCAAGCAGGTTCACAGAGCTGAGACGAAGCAGCGATGTTCTCATGGAACAGGGGAACTTTTATGTGCTAAAATGGCGCCAAACCGGCGCTAATGCGAACGCGCGCGCGCCCGTGCGCGCGCACGCACCCGCGCCGCGTACCCGCGCGCGCCCGAGCGCCGCGCTGATGCACAGCAGTTTGATGCCGTGTCTGAACGGAAGCGCGCCGGCGCATAGGCGAATGCAAGTGCCCCGGACTGGTGCTGGTAGATCCCTGACATTGCCCCCCCCAAGGGGCAGCCTCCGGATGCCCAACAACCTCTTCTTCTCAGGATGAGTAGAAAAATAAGCGCGCACTAAACGCCTGGCATGCACATTACTGTCCGGTTCCCATGAGTTACTTTCTGGGCCATAGCCTTTCCACTTGATTAAGAATTGGTTTTGCCCTTGCCTTCTTCTACAATCAAGGATAGCCTCGACCTCAAATTCCTCGCTGCCATTAATTACAACAGGTTCAGGGGGTCTTGTGCCCCTAGCAGGAAAGGGATCAGGTACAGCAGGTTTAAGCAGAGATACATGGAATACTGGATGAATTTTAAATGAATCAGGTAAAGTCAACTCATAAGATACTTCATTGATTTTCCTTCTGACTGGAAAGGGTCCCATGAATCTAGGTGCCAACTTCTTAGAAGGACATGCTAATTTGATATTAACAGTAGAAAGCCATACCTGGTCACCAATTTGCAAGTTCAGCTCCCCCCTTCTTTTCCGGTCGAAGATTCTCTTACCATCTGCCTGAGCCTTGGATACTGTTTCCTGTAACAACCGGCTGTTGTGACTGAGGAACTCCACTGTACTTTGTACTGCTGGAACCGAAGACTCTGAAAGGAAATCAGGTAGAAAGGTTAGGTGAAAGCCATAATTGGCGAAAAAGGGAGATTGACCGGTGGCAGAATGTTTGGCATTATTATAGGCAAATTCTGCTAAGGGTAATAGAGATACCCAATCATCTTGTGTGAATGATGTGAAGCATCTGATGTATTGTTCCAGGGTCTGATTAGTCCTTTCTGTCTGACCGTTTGTCTGAGGATGGTAGGCCGAGGACAAGGCCAATTCAATCTTTAGGGTTTCACACAGGGATCTCCAAAAACGTGAAGTGAATTGAACCCCTCTATCAGAAACTGTGTTTACAGGTACTCCATGAAGTCTGATGATCTCCTTGATAAATATGCAAGCAGTTTCGGTGGCAGACGGGGTTCCCCTTAAAGGTAGAAAATGAGCCATTTTGGTTAGACGGTCCACAACTACAAAGATAGCTGAACATCCTTCAGAACATGGAAGTTCCACAATAAAGTCCATAGAAATCATTTTCCATGGTCTGTCGGGTACAGGCAATGGTTTCAATAGGCCCCAAGCTCGATTCCTGGATGACTTATTCTGGATGCAGATGGGACAGGAACTAACATACTTTTCACAAAAGTCTTTCAGATTGGGCCACCAGAAAGTACGCTGCACTAGTTCCAGGGTCTTGCGGACTCCAAAGGGGCCTGCCAATGGGTGGTCGTGGAGAAGTGTTAAAACCTTGACCCGAATGTCTTCAGGAACAAAAATTTGGCTTCCTTTCCAGAACAGACCATCTCTACTTACTAAAGAAATTCCAGTAGGCCTGGCTGATTCAGAGGATGCTTCCTTAATCAGGGAAAGTAAATCTTTTTGCAGCAGTAAAAAACTGTTTGCGGGTAAGATGGTGTCAGGAGTGGATAAGTCCTTAGGATTGTCATGCATACGTGATAATGCGTCTGGTTTGATATTCTTTGAGCCTGGACGGTACGTGATATGGAAGGAGAAACGTGAGAAAAACAGAGCCCAGCGGGCTTGTCGAGGCTTCAGACGTTTGGCAGATCGTAAGTACTCTAGGTTTTTATGGTCAGTATAGATTAGTACTGGATGCATAGCCCCCTCCAACATGTACCTCCATTCTTCTAGAGCAGTTTTAATAGCGAGAAGTTCTCGGTCACCAACGTCATAATTCTTCTCCGCAGGGGAGAGTTTACGGGAGAAGAACCCTACAGGATGCATTATCTCTTTGCTACCTTTACGCTGTGAAAGAATCGCACCTACCGCAATCTCGGAGGCATCAACCTCTAAAATAAACGGTAGGGATGGTTCAGGGTGACTGAGGATAGGTGCTGAAGTAAACAGTCTCTTGAGATTTTCGAAGGCGTCTTGGGCAAGTTGGTTCCAGGAGAAACGGATATTTTGTTTGGTTAACTGCGTGATGGGTGCAATTATGGCTGAGAACCCCCTGATGAATTTTCTGTAGAAGTTTGCAAACCCCACAAACCGTTGAACTCCCTTCTTGTCCAAGGGTACCGGCCAGTCCAGCACAGCGGACACTTTTTGTGGGTCCATCTTGATGCCTGTTGCGGAGATGATTAACCCCAGGAATTGGATGCTCTGTTGTTCGAACTCACATTTCTCCGCTTTTGCGTACAGACTGTGTAAGCGGAGACGACCCAACACCCTGCGGACATGTTCCTGATGCAATTCACGGGATTCTGAAAAAATCAAGATATCGTCCAGGTATGCAATTACAAACACATCTAGAAAGTCCCTGAGGACGTCGTTAATCAGGTGTTGAAAGGTTGCAGGGGCGTTGCAGAGTCCAAAGGGCATGACCAGGTATTCATAATGCCCGAATCGGGTTCGGAATGCTGTCTTCCACTCATGTCCAGCCCGGATACGGATTAGATTATATGCCCCTCTCAGGTCAAGTTTGGTGAAAATGACGGCAGTCCTTAATTTTTGAAAAAGTTCAGGTATCAAGGGTAGAGGATACCGATTTTTGACCGTGATCTTGTTTAGCTCACGATAATCGATACACGGCCGGAGCGACTTGTCTTTTTTGGTGACAAAAAATATTCCGGCACCAGCTGGAGAGGTAGAGTGGCGTATAAAACCTTTGGCCAGATTTTCATCTATATATGTTTTTAGTACTTCCTGTTCCTTCTCAGATAAAGGAAAAATGCGTCCGAATGGTATCTCGGATCCAGGCAGCAAATCAATGGGGCAATCGTAGGGCCGATGAGGTGGTAGAGAGTCTGCCCCCTTTTTACTAAAAACATTGATGAATTCATGATATTGTTTAGTTATGACCTGGCAGAGTTTCTGGTCGGTGTCTAAACAAAGTAGAGTAGATGAAGAATCCGAATCTTTCTTTAAACAGTGTTCAAGACAGTAAGAAGATGAGAATTTCACTTCTCCAGATGTCCAATGAATGTATGGGTTGTGGGCCTGCAGCCAAGGAATGCCCAGGATGATGGGAAACATAGGGGAGGAGATGACATCAAGAACCAGCAGTTCCTTGTGTTGGGAGGAAGTAGAAGCAGGCAGAGGCAGGGTTTCTTGGGTTACTTGTCCCGATCTGATGCGGGAACCATCAGCTAGAAACACAGCGAGTCCATGGGTCTTGGTTCGTAATGGGATGTTATGCTGGCTGGCAAAGTTTGAGTCAATAAAGCAACTGCATGCTCCGGAATCAATGATGACGTTGATCGTTATAGTCCCTTCTTGCAGCTGTAAAGACAGAGGAATGGCAATGTGGGTAGAGTTCGCAGACAGAGCAGAAAGACTGGTATACACAGAAGATGGGCACTTACTTAACTTGACTGGACAGTTCAGGACATAGTGCCCAGTCCCACCGCAGTAGAGGCACAGATTGAGTTGCCGGCGCCGGGCCCGTTCTTCAGGCAATAAGGCAGGTCGCATCAGTCCCAATTGCATAGGCTCTGCAGAGTCAGGCATAGCATTAGCTGGATTTGAACTGGATGGGGGTAAGTAGCGTGCTGCCGGGAGTGGTGCTCTGGCTGTCATCCACATCGGGCGGGATTGTAAAGCGGATCGTTCAGAACTACGTTCCCGGATTCGCCGGTCAATTTGAATAGTCAGATTAATTAATGCTTCAAGAGTGTCTGGTACACCCACTCGGGCAAGTTCGTCCTTTAAACCTTCAGACAGACCCAAGCGGAACTGATGACGCAGGGCCGCATCATTCCACTGAGTGTCCGCACTCCAACGTCTAAAGTCCATGATATAGTCTTCCGCAGGTCTGCGACCTTGCTGGAGCGTGAACAGTGCTGATTCAGCTGTTGCAGTCTGTTGAGGGTCCTCATAAATTTGTGCCATGGCTTCAAAGAAAGATGATAAAGACTGGGTTAGGGCTGAGTCCCCCTCAAGTAGACGATGAGCCCAGGTCTGAGGTTCCCCTTGTAAGAGGGAGATCATAAACCCCACTTTGGTGGCCTCCAGTGAAAAAGTTCGGGGCTGTAACGCGAAGAAGAGCTTGCAGGCGTTGCGAAAGGCCCGGAACTTGGACCGGTCTCCAGAGAATCTATCAGGAGTGGGAACCTTTGGCTCAGGTGGAAGCATTGCATTACAACAGAAGGACCAGGAGCCGTCTGTGCTGGGGTTGTGGCTGAAGAGGAGGCCAAGGGGTTAGGCCCTGCTAGGTTCTGGACTTGTCCCTCCAATCTGTTGTAGTTATCCTGGAGGGATTGTACGGCTTGAGTGAGGGCCGCAAGGTGGGTGCATATTTCTTTCAAAGGAGAGGTATCTCCTGCAGGCTCAGTCATGGCTGCTTCGTACTGTAAGGTACCTGGTAGGAGAGCCTGACTGTAGGAGAAGACCTCTCATACAACGCTGGTTCAGGAGCCACTGGAGTGGGGACAGTGGTCTCCTGAGCGCAGTGGGGTAGGAGTGCCTGTATAGTCTCTGATGTGGAGGCAGAGATCCCTCCTGGGATGGCAGGGCTGCAGGTGAGTGGAGACTGGAACAGCAGTAACTTGACTCACTGGGTTGAAGGTGAGAGGAGACTGGAACGGCAGCAGGCTTGACACACTGGAGGGAGAGATCACTGAAGCTGAAGCTGAAGGTGCAACAGCAAGTGAACAGTAGGCACAAGCAGAGTCAGACAGTCTGGGTCGGCAGGTAGCTGGCACAGGTAATAACGGCAGGCAAGGCAGAGTCGGTGAACAGGCAGGGGTCGGCAACGGTAGCAGATACAGACAGAAGAGTAGTCAGACAAGCCGGATCGGGATTGGAGCAGGTCGGATGGTCAAACAAGCCGGGTCAAATCAGGTAGCAGACAATCAGGATACGGGTCAAGCAGGTTCACAGAGCTGAGACGAAGCAGCGATGTTCTCATGGAACAGGGGAACTTTTATGTGCTAAAATGGCGCCAAACCGGCGCTAATGCGAACGCACCCGTGCCGCGTACCCGCGCGCGCCCGAGCGCCGCGCTGATGCACAGCAGTTTGATGCCGTGTCTGAACGGAAGCGCGCCGGCGCATAGGCGAATGCAAGTGCCCCGGACTGGTGCTGGTAGATCCCTGACACAAACCATTTACCACTGACAGGGGTGCTTAAAATGATCAGCTTTTAATTATTCATGTAAAACCCTAATCCCAAAAGAAAAAAAAACTCTTGCTGTAACTGCCTGTGTAACTGCAATCTGTGCTGGAGTTTAGCTCCAATCTGTTGGTGTATCTAAATCTATAAGTACATCTAACACTTCCCTCCCCCCAAGACTGACAATGCTGCTGTCCAAAGGTGCCCATTTGACCCTTAATCCAGAGTGGGGACACTCTAATACAGGAGGTGTGTTACTGGCCAGATCACCAGGTGGAACCACAGGGGGAAAAAAAGCCTAAACAAAGAAAACTAATGCAGCTACCACATCTAAGGATTGGTAAACTGCAATATATTACATTTTTGTTTTTGGGTTTAATACTGCTTTAACTTATAACTAGGCTTTGGTTTTGGGTGCGGGATGAGCTTCACAGTTTACCGGAACCCAGCCTGATCAGTTGTCCCACACGAAGCCCTGGCTACTGTTTGTACACAAACTGGCCATGGATCCACCATTTAGCATTCCGCCACAAAATGACAGATTACCAGCTGGATTCTGTTTGTAAATGAACATGTGGGGGAACCTGGGTGACATCTTAACTAGTATTGGTAACCCAGCTTCCCCGGTTAGTTTGTTTTCAAACAGAAGCTGGATGAGATTCTTTTGGCTGAGGTGATATGGCAGGACAACCTTGTGTTGCGGTGGGTCATCGTGACTGACACTGGATTTATATTACTGGATGACATGATTGATTTACATATCCCTTTACTGATACACATTGTTTACTGATTTTTATTTTGCAGTAAAGGGCTTTATCAAAGGAATGAGTAATAAGGTGTACTCGTGTACCTTGTACTCATTCCTCTGGGGTAGAGAGTGAATATCTGAGGGCCCCCTTTTTATAAAGGGGTTTCCAGATTCCAATAAGACCCTCGCAAACCCCTACACAGGATATGATGATGAGGCTCTTGTCCCTTTAACATAGGTACAAGGTGCCTTGTAACATGGGGGGGGGGAGTGGGGGTTGCTTTGCATCACCCCCTGCAAGATACTCTTCCAGTGTTGAAAGGTATGTGGCCCAGTATGGTTCAGAAAAAGGGGAAGGCACACACTCACTGCCCTCTCTTTCCTGGCCACTAAGGATGCATGCCTAGATAAGGGTCCGGTATGAGTTTTGCCTGTACACTTTAAAAAAAGGGTAAAAAAATGACAGACCCCCAGCCAGCTGTTGTATGTAAACAAGGCAGCAGGTTTTCTTAGATGCTGTCATTGATCAAATTGATTTGAATCACGGGATGACTTGACTGAGGCTGGATTTACATTGATGTACATTGTTTACATTTTTTTTGTAATGTAATTAAAAGATTTTGTCTAGGGTGTTGGTGTGTTAATTTACTTTTAGCTTTTTTTTAATGATTGGTAGTTCTAATGTACATTGTACTCATTCCCTTGGGGGAGTGAATAACCCTCTTATTATAAAGTGGGCTTCCAGATTCCAATAAGACCCCTTATTCCACCCCTCAAACCAACACATTCCTATCCTGGGGCAGGAAGCGGGGATGAAATCCTAGTCCCCCTCATCATGGGGACAAGGTGCCTTGCAAGGGGGAGGCTTTGCTGTCCTCCCTTCCAAGGTATTCTCCCAATGTTGAAAGGCATGTGACCTTATATGGGTCAGAAAGGGGGCTACACACCCACTGCCTTTCCTTTGCTAGTCACGCTGGTAAGAATTGTAAGGGGAACCCCACACTCTTTTTTTATTTTTATGTCACTTTTATGTTTTTAAGAGTTAACCTGTACTGTTGCATAACTTTATGTGCAGCCCCCAAGCGTTGTATTTAAAGATTTTTTGTATTTTGTAAAGGTAAGGTATTTTCAAATTTTGCCCTTTAACCGTTTGCCGACCGCACTATAGCCGAATGACGGCTATAGCGCGGCTCGATAACTCTTGGAGGGCGTACATTGACGTCCTCCCAGAATCCCGCTCTTGTGCGCCTCCTGGGTCGGTACAGTTTGAGGGGGAAAATCGGTGGCAGCAGCGCTGTGGGCTGCATCTGTAGTGCCCACAGCACTGATATGTGCCCATTCCAGCACTCATCCATCCATACCCAGCCATCCATGCTCAACATACCCATCCATCCATCCATGCTCACCCATCCATACTCAGCATACTCATCCATCCATCCATGCTCACCCATCCATACTCAGCATACTCATCCATCCATCCATCCATGCTTACCCATCCATACTCAGCATACTCATCCATCCATCCATGCTCAGCCCTCCATACTCAGCATACTCATCTATCCATCCATGCTCAGCCATCCACACTCATCCATCCATCCATGCTCAGCCATCCATACTCAGCATACTCACCCATCCATCCATGCTCAGCCATCCATACTCAGCATACTCATCCATACATCCATGCTCACCCATCCATACTCAGCATACTCATCCATCCATCCATCCATGCTCAGCCATCCATACTCAGCATACTCATCCATCCATCCATGCTCAGCCATCCATACTCAGCATACTCACCCATCCATCCGTGCTCAGCCATCCATACTCAGCATACTCATCCATCCATCCATGTTCACCCATCCATACTCATCCATACTAAGCATACTCATCCATCCAGCTGTACTCAGCCATACTCAGCCATACTCAGCCATACTCACCATACCCAGCCATACTCAGCCATACCCAGCCATACTCAGCCATACTCAGCTGGGCCCAGCCATACTCAGCCGTACCCAGCCAACCCATCCATACCCAGCCGTACTCAGCCATACCCAGCTGTACTCAGCCGTACCCAGGCGTACTCAGCCGTACCCAGCAATCCCATCTATACCTAGCCATACTCAGCCGTACCCATCCGTAGCCAGCCATACTCAGCCATACTCATTCATGCTCAGTCATCCCATCCATACTCAGCCATCCCCATCCACAGTTCAACCATGCCCATTCATGCTCATCCATGCCACATCAGTTATCATCCATGCCACATCAGTTATCATCCATGCCACATCAGTTATCATCCATGCCACTACAGTGCCTCACAAAAGTGTAATAGGTAGTCAAATTAGATTTGAAACTTATGTCCCTAGAACACCTCACGATGCTCCCTGCATATTGGGCCTCTCTATATGGCCACGCTGTGTAAAAGTTTCCGACATGTGATATCTCCATACTCAGGAGGAGTAGGAGAATCTATTTTGGGGTGTAATTTTTGGTGTGTACATGCTATGTGTTAGAAACATTGTGTAAATGGACAACGTTGTGTAAAAAAAATGCGTTTTCATTTTTTTTACACATTTTCCAAAAACTTGTAGAACAAAATGACATGTTCAAAAGACTCGATATGCCTCATAGATTATACATTGGCTTGTTTTCTTTCCAAAATGGGGTCATTTTTGGGGCATTTCCATTGTCCTGGTTCTCCAGGGCCTTCAAAAGTGCAAGAGTTAGTCAAGAAATGATATGTGTAGTTTATGCTCCAAGAACGCCTGACTATGCACCCTGCATGTTGGGCCTCTGTATGTGGCCACGCTGTGTAAATGTCTCACACATATGTGGTATCCCCATACTGAGGAGGAGTAGTAGAATGTGTTTTGGGGTGTAATTGGTGGTATGCATATGCTGTGTGTGAGAAATAACCTGCTAATATAACAATTTTGTGAAAAAAAAAAGAAAAAAAAATCTTGATTTTGCAAAGAATAGTTGGAAAAATTACAACTTCAAAAAACTCACCATGCCTCTAACTAAATACCTCGGAATGTCTACTTTCCAAAAAGGGGTCATTTGGGGGGTATTTGTACTTTCCTGGCTTGTTAGGGTCTCAAGAAATGAGATAGGCCGTCAGTGCATCAGGTGTGATCAATTTTCAGAGATTGGCACCATAGCTTGTGGACTCTATAACTTTCAAAAAGACCAAATAATGTACACCGATTTGGGTTATTTTTACCAAAGATATGTAGCAGTATAAATTTTGGCCAAAATATATGAAGAAAAATTACTAATAACAGAAACGAAGAAAAATGCATTTTTTTTTACAGAATTTTCGGTCTTTTTTCTTTTATATTGCAAAAAATAAAAAACCCAATGGTGATTAAATACCACCAAAACAAAGCTCTATTTGTGTGAAAAAAACAGACAAAAATTTCATATAGGTACAGTGTTGCATGACTGAGTAATTGTCATTCAAAATGTGAGAGCACCGAAAGCTGAAAATTGGTCTGGTTAGGAAGGGGGTTTGAGTGCCCAGTGGGTAAGTGGTTAAGCTATATTCAAAGACCCTCCCCCCCACTGAGCAGTATTTTTTTAAAACATTGTTTGTTGCATTGGTAGACATTCCACATGGCAGTGTCCAGCTACCCATGCCCCTTTTTAAAATAGCTTACAAACCAACCCTTTAAAAAAGTCTAGAAAAAAAGCAAGAAGTCCCAAAGTCTTCAATAGGGTCGGCACTATGTTCAGAGTTAGCAGATTTCCTGCTGGGTTCTCCAGACCTCCTGTGAGTTGAACCTTGCCCGGTTCACTCATCGCTACTTGTTACATTTACCTACCTCAAAGCATTGGAATTATCTTACTGGAGTTCTGCTCCATCTTTCTTGTTAAATAAGTTGAAAATTCTTTGTAAACAACAAACCATCTCTTCTTATTTGGAGTAATGAAGGACTAATAGCATTCACATGTTTTAACATGAAACCCTTTGAGTGCAGTCCATACTGTGAAAATGTTGTATTTGAAATGTCTATCCCCATTCTATTAAAATTCCTAGGATGTTTTAACAGGAATAATATGATCTCAGGCTGGTTCTCATAACTGAGGCCATGATGCAAGCTTCCGTGGCTTGAGACGTGACCAGATGCATTTTCTTCAAATTTTTCTTCATCCTAAAAATAGGACATACACCAAAAGTGTTCAGAGAAATCAGGGAGTTTGTGGAAGTCAGTTTTCGTTCACATAAACTTTGTGTGATTTATTTCTCAAGAGTATAGTTTTTATTGTGAGGTTTTATTTAGAAACAGAGCTATATTTGTGTTGTTTGTCTTAGATGTCAAAGGGATAATTCTTCAGAAACTTATTATGTGAGCCACTGCTGATTGTTCATATGAAACAAATGTGTGCCTTATTTTTGTAAAATTTGAACATATTCCACTGCATTTTTTTTGGATAGCACAGGGAGGGGGTAGAACCTCTGTTATGCTGACAAAATTTGCTAGAGCTTCCCTAAGCTTATTTCCTTATTTTTTTCTCCATACGCAAATATTCCTTGCTTCTTGTCCCTATGCCAGCGTTGTTACTAAAACATGAAGGTGAAGAGAAGGAGAAGATGGAGGGAAATCTACCTAACCATGCAAAAGACTGCAACTGAACCTTAAGGAGGGTTTAACCCTACCACACAGCAAATATCTGTGTTACTTTTCAAACACTGTCTTGAGTGCCCAGTTCCCAAATCTTTTTTTTTTTTTTTTTTCGCCACTTCAGCTAACTTAATCCAGAGACAGCTTTCAGGTTAGTACTCATATTTGTCTCTAACTCAGTTACATCATTGTGGCCTTTCAAATTCCTTTTCTCTTTCCCTTCTTTTTTTTTTTTTCCCTTTTTCCTTCTTGGTATTCCAAGCTTAACTAGTCACAGTATTACCAAAATATAACACATATAACACATATCTGATACATCTAGCCCAGCTGGCCACAAACCTCTTGTTACTATTGTACATGGCTATAAGATAATGCTTTTCTGTCTGATATACCCTTTCCCCCCGCCCCCCAATAACCCGCCATGATTGAGCTCACCTAATTCCAGGCACACCCAAGATCTAGCTGCAGTTCTGTGCATTGTTCTCTCATGGCTTTAAGGCTCTAAGCTACACCTGATTCAACGTCTCTCCTTTGTTAGGGAGACAAGTGTTCTAAGCTCTAAAGCAGCACTGTTAGGGGACATGGCATTGCTTGGACCCACGGGTTCCAAAACCTGTTATAGTTGCCCAATCTAGTATAGAATGTCCTTTCATTCCACACTGTAGAGTTGACAGTTCCAACCCAAGCTTCCGGGGTCGGAGGTGTTCTTGATTGCCAGGATTGTGCTATTAGTTTTCTAGCTTGAAACAGATATCTTGCTACCGCTACAGCTGTGCTCCAGTCACTCGGCCCGGTATCAACATGTCCCAGCACGCAAATCTTAGGGTCAAACTCTAGGTTGGTGCTAAATGTGGTATTTATTTTCTATAAAATCTCGGACCAGTACCTAACTAGTTTTGGACACCTCCAGACCATGTGGATTAAATCACCAGATCCTCTACATCTAGGGCACTCATCGTTGGTTCTACGACCAAACATAAACAGCTTTTTTGGAGTATAGTAAGTTCTGTGCAGCAACATTAGGTGGGAAGCTTTTTGTGCTGGAGAGACCGACACTTCTGATCCTAACTCCAAAATCCTTTTCCACTGCTCGTCCGTTATCTCCCCCACATCAGCCGCCCATCTGTCCCTGCCCCCAAGGAGGCCTACCTGTGTATTTCTTCTCTTTGTTAGTTGGTTGTATGCCTCTGTGATTAAGCCCTTGGTGGACTCTGAATTAATTATTGTTTGTAATAGTGGCATCCTACACCAACTGGGGGGTTGTCTGTTAAACTGCTTACTCAGGGCATGCCTAATCTGTAGATAACTATAGAAGACTTGACTTGGTAACCCGTACTCCTGCCTCAAATCCTCAAATGATTTCAGGGTAGCCCCCTTGTATAATTGTGCCAGCCGGTTTATCCCACAGTTTTCCCATATCCTATTTCTATCAACAGGTAGCAATTCATGCAAGTACTTGTTATTCCAAATTGGCGAATATTCTGAAGTTCCTTTGTACCCCATTATCCTCTTGACTGTTTGCCAAACCCTAGTAATCAGTTTAAACGTCAGAATCTCTCCTTGCAGTGAATCTGCCTCTAGCGCTTCCGCTAATGAACTATGTGGGCTCCCCTGTAGAGTAATTTTGGCACACTTACTTCCCCCTCCCTCGGTAGCGCATCCCCCTAGTTGTTGTAACTGGGCTGCAAGGAAATAGCTAAACGGATGTGGGACCCCCAGTCCCCCCTCCGTGGCAGGGTGCTGCAGCTTTTGTAGTCCAATCCTGGCCTGCCCTTTTTTCCATATTAGCTCCCTAAAGAGGGATTGGATTTTTTGAAACCACTTCTCCCCAATCCAGACTGGGGAGTTGTGGAGCAGGTATAACAGCTGCGGCATCCATACCATTTTAATCAGATTGGCTCGACCCGCCACAGACAGAGGGAGTCTGCTCCAGATATCGCATTTTTTCTTAAATTTTAATAAGAGAGGGACCAAATTGTCCTCAATAAACGCACCAGGGTCCTTGGACATTACAACACCGAGATACTTCATCTTCCCAGTTACTTTCAACTGGGGCAAGCACGTCGAGACAGGGTTGGCCAGTGAGTCAATCGGCATGAGCGACGATTTCTCCCAGTTAATAGCAAGTCCCGAGAACTTACCGAAGTTCTCTACCAGGTGCATCACTTTCTCCAGTGAGGAGGTCGTGTCCCCCCAAAAAAATAGAACGTCGTCCGCGAAGAGCACTATTTTCTCTTCCACCCCCTTTCTATGGAATCCCTGTATTTCGGGTGATGATCTCACTGCACCCGCCAATGGCTCCATGGCCAGAACAAACAGTAGGGGGGACAAGGGGCAGCCCTGTCTTGTTCCTCTTTCGAGGGGGAAACTTTCCGAGTATTCGTTATTTATCCTGAGCCTTGCCCTTGGGTGATTATATAGGATTTTAATCCAGCTAATAAATACGAGCCCAAATCCAAACCTCTCTAGCACCCTCCATAAATATTCCCACTCCAGGGTATCGAAGGCCTTAGCAGTATCCAAGGACAGTATGGCTCTAGATCCTGCATTTTTTGTTGGTACCTGGAGGTTCAGATATGCCCTTCTGATATTGGTGCTGGTAGACCGACCGGGGATAAACCCAGATTGGTCCAGATGCACAAGTTTTGCGATACACTTATTCAGTCTGGATGCCAACACCCTTGCTACAATCTTGGCATCTGAGCACAGCAGTGATATCGGTCTATACGAAGAGACTTCCAGTTGGTCTTTCCCCTCCTTTGGTATCACTACTATATCGGCCTCCGACATTGATGGAGGCAGCCTTCCATCCTTAGTCGTCTGTTCCAGCACTTTTAGAAGCTCCGGGAGCAGGACCTCCCCATACTTCCTGTAGATCTCCAATGGCAACCCATCTGGGCCCGGAGATTTCTGGCCTGACAACTCCGCAACTGCCTTTTGTAATTCCTCCAAAGTCAAGGGGGACTCCATCTCACTCCTATCCCTCTCCGTGAGTACAGGCAGGTCTATCCTTTCTAAGAACCCGTCCATATCGCGCCGGTCCAAACCCCGCCGCGACCTGTACAGGTCTCTGTAGAATGTAGAAAAAGTCTCTAAAACCTCAGCGGGATTAGATGTGATCTTTCCAGCTGGTGTCTTAATTTAGGAGATGGCCGGTGAGGATAGATTTGACTTGGTTAAGAGTGCAAGCATCCGGCCTACTTTCTCCCCTTCGCCAAAGTAGTTTTGTTTCTGGAAGAGTCTCTTGTTCTCTGCTCTTCTATTGATTACTTCTTTATACTCTTGTTGTTTCTTAAGCCATATTTAGTTCCCAAATCTTTGGTGCACACTGTTCATAGATCCCTTGTGCTGTCATATGAGCTAATCTCCACCATTCCAATGCTACAGGCTCTGACAATTACCAATAAAGAATTGAGTGGGAGGTCCTCTGTACTTAGAAATGTGAAGGTTGGGGATGATTAAAAAAGATAGCTAAAAGGCTTCTTTGCTAAGAAGGCAAAGCAGAAGGATGACAAAGTGGTTGCGTAACAGAAAATCTACAGGCACTGCAGGCGATGGCTACTACTGAGAGGGGGGCTTTTTTTTTCAGCAATTAGTAGCCATGAGTTTGAAAATGTCAGAGGTATAGCTCAGATAGTTGTATAATAGACAGAAAAATGAAAAGCCTCCTTCAACCTTCCTCTCTGTGTCATTGTCCTCATCTGCCTTATGTGGCTTACTGCACCACCTCATTGCAGACCTACAGCATTTGGAGCTCTTTGCCCACTTTTGTCATGCCAAGATATAGAAAGTAGTCTTGCAGTGCTGTTTTTCTTCTCTCTGCTTGATATGGCTTTGAAATTATTTGTATGTGGAAATGGACATTTTTTTCGGAAATCAGATCAAACATCCATCTTCCCATCAACTCTGGCCAGCTTCCCTGTCCCTGCTGAAGAAAAGCATACCCACAACATGATACTGCCACCACCATGTTTTACAGTGGGCATTCAGCATGATGTGCAGTGTTAGTTTTCCTGCCACACATAGCGTTTTGCTTTCAGGCCAAAAAGTTAAATTTTGGTCTCATCTGACCAGAATACCTTCTTTCACATGTTTGCTGTGTTCCCCACATGGCTTCTCACAAACTGCAAACAGGACACCTTTTGGCTTTCTTTCAACAATGGCTTTCTTGGCTTTCTTCTTGCCACTGTTCCATAAAGGCCAGATTTGTGGAGTGCACAACTAACAGTTGTCCTGTGGACAGCTTCTCCCACCTGAGCTGTGGATCTCTTCAGCTGCTCCAGAGTTACCATGGGCCTCTTGGCTGCTTCTCTGATTAATGCTCTCCTTGCCTGGCCTGTCAGTTTAGGTGGACAGCCATATCTTAGTAGATTGGCAGTTGTGCCATACTCTTTCCTTTTTTCGGATGATGGATTGAACAGTGCTCCGTGAGATGTTCAAAGCTTGGGATATTTTTTATAAACGAACAATGCTTTAAACCTTTCCACGTACAAAGAAGATGGCAGCTTCCTATTAAAGCAGAAATCTAACATTGAGACAGTGCTTCAGCAGTTTGGCATGACTGAACTCCAGTCGGCCATAAAAAAATGGATAGTGTGCGTTCCCTGAATAGCAAGATTTGAAGTTGAAGGTTTGAAGTTACAAAACAGTGACATTTCAATACACAGGGCGACAGAACGGTAGGTATACATCCTGTTCTTTACCAAGGGTGTTCTGCATTGTACATGATGAAGTCATTGCTGAATTGGAAGAGAAAGGAAGGGATTGCCAGCTGCTGGTGGAGTGAGGAATAAGGTAAGTATTCCTCTACTTTAAACCTCCCTGAAATTTAACAAGCATTTAAACCTTGCTATTGAAGGAAGTGGGGAGAACCACCTAATG
Organism: Lithobates clamitans; assembly: GCA_037952925.1. Classification (NCBI taxonomy): domain Eukaryota; kingdom Metazoa; phylum Chordata; class Amphibia; order Anura; family Ranidae; genus Lithobates; species Lithobates clamitans. The sequence continues at coordinate 5,720,794 of JBBGZY010000390.1, forward strand.
CTAATATTTTATGGCTGACTGGAGGTCAGCTTAAGGTGGAAATGTACTTGAAAGTTGAGGATTTCTTGGTTCCCAGCAAACAATAACTTAAATGGTTGTACTGTACAACTTCCTTAATATTGTTTTTACTATTTCTTTTAGTGTAAGCTAATTCTAATACATTGTTTGTTAGGCTACTAGGAAATGAAAAAGAGGTGATCTAGCATTTAACAACCAATATCGACAAAGATACTGTTCATTGTCAGTTGACAGCTTCTACTTTATTGATTCTTCCCCAACATATTTATCCTGCACAAAACTTGAATCTAGAGGAAATGCCATTGTTTACTTGTAACACTGACAAAGGCGATTCCCATGTGAAATCCCAGGCCAGACGTGGGACCTTGGTCTAAAAAATTAAAGGAGGAAACAGCTTTGCAGGTTCCCAACCAGAATTTGTTGTCATATTGTTGAAACTCTGTACAAATATAAACGTGTTATATTGTTACTATTTCTGTCTTTTTTTTTTCTTGTTTTTTAAACCACCTATTGGTACTGGTCAATGGCATTGTAACTGCCTGACCCCACCATCACAACAAACCTATTGTATAATGAATAATAGATTATTTATTCTGAAGTACAACAGGAAACCAGTCCATAACTTTTGATAATAATCATCCAAATTTAATCATTTTTTAAAAGAAAAACCAGATTACAAAACCAATAAACATATCAAATCAATGGACACGTGAAAAAATAGGAAAGTTCTATGAACTGGTAATACAATTTTCAACATTAATTAAAATGCCATCTTAAAGTATGAAAATATATACAAAATATATGTTGGACTGCAAGATAAAGACCCTGAAAAAGGTAAGTTAGACATATCACAATGTTAATGTATATATCTTAAGACCATTATCAATGTATAAATAAGTATTTTCCAAAATCTGACTTTAAATAAGTTATATATTGTCATTTGAGTTTATATAGAATGAATATTAACAGCCGTATTAATTTAATGGAACATTTCCTTCCAGTTCACAGTGTAAGCTTCACGGGTCATTAATGTTGCTGTTTAAATCAAATTTGAATTTTACGTTTGGTCATTATATATTCTATACTGAATATAGTATACAGTACTATAAGTGTATTGAACTATTTGGCAATTTGTTTTCAATTTACCTCTGAAAAAAAAATGTTCGAAGGATAATGGTGCAAAACAAAAAACAAAAAACATTTTTAAAGCAGAATTCCACCCAAAACTATTAATATATATTTTGGTGAATGATGAAGAGGTAGAGTGTTTTTAGATATTTTGCACTATTTACACCCCATATGCAGGCTGTCATTGCTAAATAACTGTCTGGGGTTTACTGCACTAAAGAAATAGGGGCTGTTCATTTTACAAGCTGAATATTAGTTAATAAAGTAAAACATAGTTCATCTTGACTACTCAGTCTTGTGCAAAGAAAAAAAGACAGGGTTTGTGCTAGCATATTTAAGGGGATTCAATATGAACAGAGCTTCACTTTATTTCCTAACATTTACTTTGCTAAATGAACAGCCTCTTCTCCTTTTGTATATCAACCCATCTGCCATGCCATGAACCCTGAGATAACCAAAGAACTAACATTTTAAGAAACAGGTCTACAATAACAACCACCACATTGATCTGATGGCAAGTGTCTTTGAATGCATCTGTAAAGCCTTTGCAATAATAATTCTGCCACATTTCCTAGACATGCTACATGTGGTCACATGACTTCTATCACCTTTCTTCTTTCTCAATGAGAGCAAGAAGCAGAGACTACAAATGATACTAAGGAGCGTTGTTGAATTTAAAGCAAGGAATTCCAAGAAGCATGGTTGCCTGTGATTACACAGGCTGCCTGCAATGGTGTACAGGGCTCTGTACATTGGTGTGAAATCCTGTAGAATGATCTGGGGCAGTAATTGCGAACCTTTTTGAGCCCGAGTGCCCAAACTGCAACACAAAACCAAGTATTTATTTCAAAGTGCCAACACTGAATTAAACTTGCCAGCGGCTCTGTACAGAGTATGGGACTGATCATCCTTCTGAATGAGCCCTAAGGAACCAAAAACCCATGATTTTCAACCAACCGAATGCTCAGGTATGGGCGGGGCCATTGACAGTAATGGGGTTCTTCATCATGTGCATTGGTGCGTTTCATGAATCACGCAATCAATATACTATATGTGTGGACTATGGTGCCCTACATCCATGATGGAAATGGTAATTACTTGTTGGTAAATAGAATTGGTTTCTACTGATGTCCCAATGGTGTCCTCCAAGGCAAAGTGCTGTAGATACAGCATGCACGGAGGCAGCTCCGGGACCAACCGAGCCTGGAGCGCATGGCACTGCTCTGACAGCTTGCGGGGCTCCACCAGTCCACGGGCAGAACCCCCCAGAAGGGAGGCTCTATCCTTTACTGATGATGCAATCCAATGGGCCCCACCCAAGCCAATCATGGGGGCTCCCCCCCATGCGTCAGGTGGAGACAATCCGGCCCCACAGCGGAGACACTCCCGGATCCCCAGGTAACCAGTCAAGCAAAGGCAAAATAACCACGGCCATGTGTAGGGGAAAATTGTGTGACATTATGCACTGATACATAAGGAGGAAGAAATTGTTGTGCAGAGATACAGAGGCATATAAAAAATTCAGAGGTTTGGCTGCTGGGGGGTAGTGATCTGGCGACTTAGCTTGCATGCCCACAGAGAGGGCCCTGCCATAGGTTCGCCATCACTGGTCTAGGGAGTGCACAGGACTACATGACAACAGTAAACCAGGAAGCACCCTGCATTGTTTGTTGTCATGCTTGTACAGGAAAAGCAGGCTTCTGGCAGGATCAACAGGTATTTTAGCGTTACTCTTGAATGTAATAGCAAAACAAAGGGCTTGCAGGGATAACTGTTATTAGTATGAGGAACCATCATAAAACTGTTCAATGTTTGGGTGTACAAACACTTTACGTTTCCTAACAATGCCTTCAATGCACAAACTGGGGGGGGGGGGGGGATTTTACTAAAACTGGTGCACATAAAACCTGGTGCAGCTGTGCATAGTAACAAGTGAGCTTCCAGGTTTTATTGTCAAAGCTCAACTGAACAAGCTGAAGTTAGAAGCTGGACAGTTACTAGCAGAGCTGCACCAGATTATGTGTGCTCCAGTTTTAGTAAATCAACCCCTGATATCTTTCCTTGGAGGATTTGGGACATACCATAGAGTAGACACCTTTTCCTGATTAGCCACAGCAGTTAGGAAATAAGTTCACAGGAGGATCTTTGCAATATTGAATGTTGACAGCGTTTGTATAAAATTAAGTAAAATCTTACAAAGAGCCTGCCTATTTTGCTCTTCAGTGCAAAGAAAATTAATAGTTTTGGGTTGAATTTTCTTTGTTTGCATAGACCTATGTAAATTAAAAAAAAAATCACAGTATTTTATTTGTGAAATTGCCCATGTAAACAGATTAATTTCACAATTCTTATATGCATCAATCCATTTCCAAAACATTTACACCACTATTTTAAAGCATTCTTTGTATCAATTAGAAGTTTAAATTACATAGGCATTATAACAGTGAAGGAAATTTATCAAATCTAGTGCAAAGGACAAAAAAATAAGCTTTGGCCATTACATGCATACACATTAAAAACATTTTCATGTTTATAAAAAAAAATCAGTTTATTAATACACACAAACATCAAATGGGTAACTATGAGCAACCATATATTTTTCTCTTGTAGGAAACTGCAAGTGACCAATTAGATTCCAGTTTTCAGTAGTACAAATGAGAAAGGAAGGTAATGATCCTACCAGATGCTTATAGCAACTTCCCTGTTGTTCCTCTGCACTAGTTTTAATAAGCTACCTTTGCTGTCTAACATTCTATAGCATCCATCAAAAAGTCACCATGGTGAAATCCTTCACATTTACCTAATTATTTTGCCAATATAACACAATATGTAAGACAAGGCACTTCAAACTTTAACAACGCAAATTCAACTAGCTTAATCCCTCCAAAATTCGATAATAGTGTGTAATCACATAAGATTCCCTTAAGTTTTGCAGGAGTAATTCAAATAAATCAGGTTTGCTTTAACAAATTATTGTTGGACACAGCAAACTATTGGTACAATATCCCAGTACCTGCACTTTGGTATGAAAGTTTAATGAGGATGAGTGCAATTGTTTGGATATCAGTGACAGTGCCTGTATGTGTAATAGACTCATGCACAATGACCACTGAATGATTTGGCTGCTTTTAGAGGTTAGCTTGCTTATTGTAAAGCCAGTACACATGATCAAAATATTATACAAAAAATTCCGCTTTCGACACAATCGTATGATAATCTGATCGTTAGTACACAGCTATCGTCCAAAATTTTCCAAAGGGACAAACATGAAACCTTTTTCTTGTACGATACCAGATCGTATGATTTTCGTTTAATCAGTACAGTTTTCGTTGGAAAATACAATACAAATACACTACAACACATTACATAACTTCCGAATTTTCGTACTTTAGTAACCTTTTCCTTTTCGATATTGGAAACTGATAATTTCATTGTGTGTACTAGGCTTAAGATTTGGTGTCTAAACATGTCTGTCAACAACGTCCAACTGTTCATGTTAAAAGTGAAGTCAGAAGCATTTTGATAAAACTTCTGTGTGTTTGCCTAATGATCATAGTGGGCAATTGTTGAGCTCCAGTATATGTGTCTGACATGCAAACTAAAACTGTACAACTGTTAGTCTGGCTTCTAAACTATTTCCCAGTGCATGGGTACTGTACAGAAAACTTTTTTTTACCATACATAGAAAATACATACGTGCTCCAATTCATACTTTCAGCCTTGCTACATATTTTTCCTAAAATCTGGATGACAAATTAGTTTATTTTAATAAACTGGGAAAACATTAAGTCATGCCCCATGTCTGCAGTTTGCTGTAGAATTCCATCTTGTGTGTCTATGCTGTTTCTGTTTTCTGTCAATCCCTTTCTTCCTGTCCCCTTTCCACAAATATTCTATTTAAGGACTTGTTTATTTTGGAATACTGCCTTAGCTAAATCAATCTAAAAACAAAGCTATATACGGGATATTTATAGGTTCCCAAATGATTTAGACTGAAGAAGACTGAAGAAGCCTAAATGTTGCAGCACTGCATCATTTTGACAATCAACTGCCTAGATTTCTATCTCAGTAACAATATAGAGGAAAAGTGAGAAAGGGGTATGGCTGTGGAGGTATTTATATATGTACATTTCCTGTCATCTAATGGTTAATTTAGAGTTATGACCAATCAACTGTTGTGTTTCGCTATTAATTGGCACAGCGGTGTGAACATTCCAGTTCTTTGATTGGCTACGTGCAGCTTTAGGAATGTAGATGCCCAAAGCAGAGCTCCAGTATGGGAAAAATAAATTAAAAGTCAGCAGCTACAAATACTGTAGCTGCTGACTTTTAATATAAGGAAACTTAACTGTCCAGGGATACCGTGATGTTGACACCCCGAGCCAATTGGTCTTTGGGTGCAAGCGCCGGCATTGTAAGTAAGGGAAACCTGCAGTAAAGCCTTCAGGCTTCACAGGTCCCAGGAGACAGCGCATCATTCAAAAAATGCATGCGTGAGTTCTGCTGCGCTTTCTGAAAAGTCCCCTGTCTCCTGGGAACTGTGTGTGCGGGGGGAAGAAGGAGGGGCCGCAAATGCTCATAGATCGCCACAATGCTCTTACCTGGAAGTGGGAGTGGATACCTGTCAAAACCAGGCACCCCCCCCCCAGAAAGTGCCAAATGTGTGTTCTTTTTTTTTTTTTTTTTGGCTTTCCTTGGTTTTTAATTGATTTTAATGCTCCAATCAGTGGTCTTTTTTGGCAGTGACTATCAACATTTTGGATAAGACCTGTCAATATTGTTGTGTGCGGAATGGCTTTTTAGATGGTCAAGCTATTTTTTTTATTCCCTGCCTACCAAAATATCTTAGTGAGCCACTGCTGTCTGGCAACTGTTTTAGCTCTGCAAACATTCTCACATCTGGCTAACTATGTTGAGTTGAATATTGAGAACAATGCCAACAAGAATCTTCACCACATGCCCTAGTCATATAAGTGTCTCTAGTCATATGTTACTGCTCATGTTGGTATGAGAATCACAGTGTTCATTCCTATAGTTTGATTTTACAAGCTGGACACCCAAGCTTGCTGGATCATTTGAATATGACAGGTCTCAAGGGTAATAATTCCATTGAAACATGTCTAAATTGCTGTTTGAAAGAAACAAACCCAAGACCATTAATCCTTGTTATTTAGCACTATTAGTTCTGACTGATATCTCCAGCTAGTATGTACCAGTTACCTCCACAGCCTACATATACAAATAAAAATGGTAAAGAGCAATGCACTTAGAGTGCAGTAATTGTGGCCATACACGATTTGATTTTTGCAAATGGTCAGATTAACTTGACCAATGCCTGAGTAATAATGAGTAAAAATAGCATTTCTTGTGGAAATTTTCCAATTCATTGCAAAATCTCTGCAAATGTTTAGTGATAGATGTTTAGTGATAGAGGGAAAGAGTCCCTTCTCTGCTTATAAGTTGCATCTGAACATTGGCCAAGTTGAACAAAAACTCATGGTAAATTCTTGCAGTGCAGTAATCCCAATAAGCACAAGCAGATCCCTCACTGCACAGTATTCTCAGTGAGAGATCAGATTATGTTTATGAGGCCTTACCCATTGGAACCACAGAAATCATTTCTTATTACTGTTTCAAGATGCTTAAAGGTGAAATCTGGGAGTTACTGCACTTTGCACATGAGAGTTGCCTTTTCACGTCAGTTGATTAAAGTGAGAAAAGTATGGAGAGTGCCATTGCCTCCTCTGAAAATACTAGTTGCCTGACTATGTCTGGGTTTAACTTTTGAGTTACGTATTTGGAACAAACATGCATTAAAAGAGTGTTTGAAAATTGTTGGAATTTCTACTCCCTTTATTGGTTCCAGGCCAGAGACTTGAGAAAAATTAAAGCAAAAGCATCAGCATGACAGCCAACAAATTTAGATTCTCAAAGGAGAGGTCAGCAGTGGCAGCGGCCATACCTTTCTCATGAGAGAGTCACTTTAAAAAAAAAAATTGACACAGAGGAAATACAGACAATATCTACAGCGGCAGTATCCAGCAATTACATTAATGTGACTAAATGAGAAGGGAATGCCTCTAAAGCCCTCTTCATGGACAGTAAACAGCATGCATAGTTTTAAGCATATACATCAGTGCATTCCTTAGAATTATTTATTCTTTAATTAAACTTTATATTAACATATTACAACAAAAACTATGTACAGTTTGTTCAACACATACAAAAGTATAGGTTATTATTTTATTAAATATCTGTTGTCTTTTTTACAGTACAATAATTATAATCACGCAAAGTTTAAATGAACTCTGCACAGAACCAGTTTATGTACATTATAGACAAACTTACCTATCTAGGTATAGCTATAGACACTAATCGCACATTCTCAAACTTGCAGTCTGCATGTGTCTATGGGAAGAGTATGGTTACTGATGTCTGGCTACTTATACAAGGGTAAGGCAGGTGTTTATAAAACTCAAGCAAACAAGATCTGTGTTGCCCTTTGCAAACAGTGTCATTCCACCTGTCAAGGCAGGTTGGAAAATGGTGCTAAAATATACTTTGCAGCTAAGGCAGTGTTTCTCAACTCCAGTCCTCAAGGCACCCCAACAGGTCATGTTTTCAGGATTTCCCTCGGATGAAACGGCTGTGGTAATTACTAAGGCAATGAAACTGATCAAATCACCTGTGCAAAATAATGGAGAGCCTGAAAACATGACCTGTTGGTGTGCCTTGAGGACTGGAGTTGAGAAACACTGAGCTAAGGGCATCTTCCTATATTTCCCTCTCTGTTTTAATGATGAGCCTATTTCACCTTTGGCTATAGCTGTACAATACCATTATTTCAAGGCTAGTTTAATCTGACAATTAATAGCCAGCCGGAAATCATTTATTGGCTTTGAAAACTGGAAAAAAACTACAATAAGTTAGTAAAACGAAATACATTTTCAGCTGTATTCTATTAGCAAAAACAATTATCCATTGCCTACTTTTCAGTTTAAAGCTAAGCCTACCCCAATGGTTTTTCAGGTTAGAGAGGACGGCATTATCTGACCCTCAAGCTTTGTATATGTCACAAGAATTTCAGATGTGGAATGTCTTCCCCTGAGTTTCTCTTTCTAAGAGCCCACAAAAGGACACTATGTGGAAAAAATAGTATTGCTACGAAATCCTGTTTTTTTTTAGTTATACTCATTTTAGAAAAACAATAAAAGGAGCATATCAGCATTTTTTGGCCTAGGTGGAGCACCAGAGGTCAAAGGATTGGTAGGTAACAGATTCTGCCAGTGTACAACCAAAAATGAAATTCCAGGTAGGGGTGGGCTTAACCTTTATGTGTACCTGTAGACAACACAAAACTGAGGCAGCCATATTGTGATAATTTTTCCCATCTAATAGCTTTAAGAGGTTTTCCAGTTTCAGACCTGATTTTGAGGGACACCATTTGTACTTACAATGAATGAACTGAAAGAAGCCCATTTCTTGCCCCAGCTAACTAGTGCTATTTATTATTCAGGTCTACCTGCCAGTGGAAAGGTATCTATTTGAAAAACATTTTCAAAGTATTTCTAGGACTTGCAGTCTGATATGTACAGGATATTTTAAAATTTTATATACATAGTGATATGATAATAAGCCTTGGTAAGATTTAAAAGCACAACCACTGTATTACAATTGTTGCTTTACCATAAGACTAGCTGGTCATGAAAAGATAAAAATGAAATCTACAACAAGATTATCCCGCTAGTGTACAGTACAGCAAATATGTATAGAACGTGTAGGGCACAACTTGCGTTAAGGGTTGATTTATCACACATAAGGGAGACAGCTGTGTTGTAACCAGGGATGACCCAAGTAAACAAACACCTCTGACATTGCAGTGATGATGCAGATAAGGAGGAAGATAATAGAAAGTATATTTGTTCTAGGCATAGAATCAGTTCCATAAATAGTTATCAGAATCTGGAAAAACCCCTTTAAATACAGATACAACCCACTATATTATTGCCTCCCCTGTGTCCAGACAGCAGGTACAACTCTGTAATGAACCTGATCCATCTTTTTTAAAAGATAACCTGAAAAACCTTCCAGATGATGTGCGTATACATAAATATTACAAAAAAAAAAAGTTTTAAACACTTTCAATATAAATATATAGGGTGAATAAGGCTTAAAAAAAAATGGAACTGTTACAGAAGATGACTGATATGCTAGCCACATAGTATTTCAGTGAATACATGAACTGGTTGATAGGTCCCCTGGAAAAAAGGCAGGAGACAGAAAATAAAGCTAAGTGAATACATCATGAAATAATCACGGAAGACATATATTCCTGACTTCTTCCTAAAAAAAAATCTACAGCACCTGAAAACATTACTGAACACCTAAAAGCAACACAATATATTAGCCAGCCTGATGAAAATCCTTAACATGAAAAAAATGGGTCATATTCCATGTCCTAAGGTGGCAAGAAATATGTGTTGCTTATGCTTTTAAGAAGGTTCCCTAGCACACAATTAAAGGCCTCTGATAAATACTATAGATATCCTGCCCCAAACCACTAATAGATATAACAAAAATCAATGTTTCATAGACTTGACAGTGCAACTACTTTCATGATACCTCAAGAGAACTTTAATATTTTAGAAATAAAAGTAATACCCACTGGAGTTGATTTACTAAAACTGGAGTGCAAGATCTGGTGCAGCTCTGCGTAGAACCCAATCAGCTTCCAGGTTTTATTGTCAAAGCTTAATTGAACAAACTGAAGTTAGAAGCTGATTGGCTACCATGCACAGCTTCACCAGATTTTGCACTCTCCAGTTTTAGTAAATCAACTCTATTGCTCCTATAATTTTCTTAAAGCAATTTAACACATACAAAATGCTGCTTCTGATAAGGGAGAATGCAAATATATCTTACTTTTTTTTTTTTTTGTAATGGCTTTTCTGAGAACCTAATTGAAAATTATTGTCTGGTGCAATTTCATAAACATTTAAAATAATAAAAAAAACATCTTCCATTTGTTAATTAATTAATTCTCTGGCAGATTTTTGCCTGACACACACTCACTTGCATGATATATATTTTTGCACTGACATATATATATATATAGCAGCTCAGTCAATAAGGTGCATTATAGCTACCAAGCAAAATAGTGAATGTTAATTTTCTGGACACCAAAATGTTTCCTTTTAAAGAATTATATCTCCTAAAAATTAAAGTGAACCTGTGCCTAGATCATGCTCATTAAAGTATTTACATAATATGAATAAGCAGCAGAATCACTCTCATCCATCTCAAGCCTTCATCTATCTCTGTATCTATAAGCATTCAGTGGAACGTAATTTTCGAAGTTCACAAAACAGGAATCTAAATATCTGTTTTTTTCTATGAAAGCAGATTTTGGCAGTCTGTCTGTCCTCTAATGAAAACACACAGCAAGTGTTAGGAACAGACCTAAACAGAAATCTAGAGTTGTTGTGATCTTTGAGCATCTTTAAGAAGGAATGGGTTCACTTTACAAGCAGCTGAGGGGTTGTTCTAAAGTGATATAACTTGTAATGAATATACAAATAATTTAATGTCAATACCCTGGGCATAGGTGCACTTTAAGCTACATTTGCTTCATTCATTTTACACTTTTGCACAACTTTGTTCGTTAATGAATTATATAGTATGTCTTACAGATCTCCAAAGTTTTTAAATATGACTTAACCTTTCATTTGTTCTTTATTAGTATAGATTGTGTATGTCTGCAGCATTGACCATTTATCTCTCAATTGGACCTGGTTCCCTTAAATCTAGATGCACAGCATACAACTAGATTAAAAGAATGGCATGCTTCTTAGTAATATACTCGGATACAATATGTTGAGATACAGGCCAAAAATATTCAGAGAATCCTGGGTACACTTATAGCTTGAAGAATTTGAAGATTAGTCTTTAGAGACCTTATCCTCCAACTTTGGACTGGTGTATCTCTGGAAGATTGATAGCTTCCTATGCAATAGAGTTAGTATGAGAATGTAGTCGAGCAAGACATCTCAATTCCTTTCTGGAAGCATATTCAGTACCTTCATTTTTAAAATCACAATCTTTCATAACGATGATTAGAGTCATCTTAGTGGGCTCCTCTGCTTTCTGTTTCTGCATAATGTTTTCTTCTTTGTTTTGAGGTCCGTGAAAAATGTGTACTAGCCAGATGCTCTCCTGTGATAATAATCTTTTTGCTTTGTGAAACTATGTCTCCACTGTATGTGTTTGTGGCTCTGCACTCATACACCCCTGAGTCAGCCCTGGTGGCATTATGGACAGTCGCTCTTAGAATGGTTGAGTATTCTGTTGTCGTAGCACTTCTTTGTTTGCTGATGCTGTGGTTAATTGTACGATTCCCAACTTGCCTGCGCAGAATCCAGGTTATGTTGGTGTACAAGTATTTGTTAACTGAGCAAGTTAATGTCATGTTTTCACCTTCTTTTGGTACCTTGTCCAAGGTTATGTTAAATCCATTTGGTACATCTGGAGAAATCATAAACAATTTAATAGAGGTTAACAAAATATATATATTTAACACAGATAGTTTAACAAGAAACTGCAAATTAGTAACTTCCTATGGATGTTGGCTTTCAGTCCTTGCTGTCACTGACAGCTCCACTTCCCATTGATTAGTGATTCCTGATCACGTGATCACTGTGTCAGCTGTGACAGAGTGATGGCATACAGGCTGTTGGCTCCATTGACAAAATAAGTCTTTAGAGTTTAAGTAAACACTGCCTCCTTTAGAATGCCGTGGCATTTATTACTGTACGTCTGACACAATTTATAAAAAAAAAAAAATAATAAAACAAAATATAATTTACACATTTGGCAACTTGCTTTTGCCAAGACAGTGTTCTAAATAAATCCAACTTCAGTGTCAGATACAATTACAGTTTTAAAACAGTAATAATAAATAAATGAAAAAAATTAGAAAAAAATATTTTTTAAAACACATAATGAAAAGCAGTGTTTTCTTTTTTTTAGGTTTACCAAATGTTTAATGACTTAAAAAATATAACATTTATTTAGGTATACAAATTAGTTATAGAATCATTATCAAGTTTGCTTTGAATTAGGTTTATGTTAACGTATAAAATGTACAAGAATTATCATCTAAAATATTTTCCCTTATTTCCTCTTTGACAAAAATGAATAAAGTGTTCTAAGAACAAGACATAACGGGGTTGATTTACTAAAGGCAAATAGACTGTGCACTTTGCAAAGTTCAGTTGCACTCTGCAAGAGCAGTTGCTCAAGAGCTCAGTAAATGACCAAAAGCTCTGCTGACGTCTATCATCCAATCATGTGCAAGCAAAAATGCAGTTTTTTTAAATATTTTCCTTGCATGTGATTGAGTACTTTTTGCAAAGTGAAGATTTACCTCATTTACAAATGTAGCACCCTCTAGTGTGCTAGAATAGGATTTTTTGTAGTGTAAGTAAATTGTCAGGCTTGGCTGGCAGCCAAGCCTGTGTTTATTATCTGGGTCGGGTGAGTGACTCAGGGAGGGCTGATTGACTCACAGGTAGCATCTCTGAGACCTCTCCCTACTTCTGGAACTTGCTGGAAACTTCCAGAAGAATGGGAGTAGAGGTGAGGAGGAGCTGTCTGGAGTATTCTGAGTACCCTGACCAATCCCCAACAGATGGGTTGGCAGATGGCAGTTTGGGTGGAGTTTTATGCTGTCGGTGCACCTTGAGGGCCTGAGGGCCTCAGGCCTGGGCTTGGGTGCGAAAGGGACCCTCTTCACGACACAGAGAGATGTCCCGACCAGAGGCACAGGAGAAGGACAGCAGGAGCACACTGCTGGGCAAATCTTCAGAGAGGAAGACAACCAGGTAGGCTGGCGAGTGGTACAGTCAGGAGAGGATTGAGAGGCATGCCTGAGAGGACTGGGAGAGAGCAGTCTGGGATGGATCCAGATTTATTCTGGGAGGACTGTGGAGGAGTAGGCAGGAGGTGTAGTGAAAGGGACAGCTGCAGCCAGGTGGGCTGGCAGTGCCTGAAGAGGTGGTCCTGGGATCAGTAGCCACAAGAGGACAACTGGGCACTAGGACTTTGCTACACAAACAAGGGGTCCGTGGTCCCTGCCTGTAAAGGGCTTTTGCTATTATTCTGACTGAGCCTTTTGTCAGATCACACAACAGTGTGCCAGCTGGTCCTGGGAGTTGTAGTGCTGCAATCAAGAGTTGTGCAGGAGGCAGAGGAGAAGTGTATACACGGAATGTATATAGTTGTGTCCCTGAAGAGTTCTGATGAAAGTCAAGTGGGCATCCCAACACCCTAATCCCTATCCAAGTTTATTCCCCTCAATAAAACATAAAACAAAGCACTGGACTGCTCTTAAACCCAAGTGTGCTGTGAAGATGCGGTGTACCTGGCTGTGCAGGGTGGGGGTTCCCTTTTCTACTTAAGGCTCCTTAGTGGGTGTGCTACACTAAGCTCTGGAGCAACTGCACTTTGCAAAGTGCACAGTCTATTTGCATTTAGTAAATCAACCCCAATTCATGTGACATACCATGATTTAAAATAGTAAAAGACAAAGTAAAAGCCTAACTAATATAACCTTTTTCCCCCAGAGGTCACTATAATACAAAACAAAAGGTTCTTTTAAGTGGGATGTCATGTTTTATAACATGTTCTTGACATCATTAGCAAGTCACACTTCATTCTGAACAGTTGCTGAAACAGAGGAGGAACATTTTGGACTGGATAGCATAAAAAAAAGCTCTGGCTTATTACACCTAAACCCAGAGATCAATGTGATGCTTAGCTGCACGGCTGCAATAATGTAAAATGGTTGTATTTACTTAAGTGATTTGAGACTTCCTGTGGAAATAGCTCCCAGGTTTCCTGATGGAAGATGCTGTTTATCTTTGCCAAGCACCACCAGGAATCTCAAAATAAAACGCTGTTTAGTGACATTGGGAAGCCAAGGAGATAAGCTTGTGCTGTTCCTGTTTCACCCTAGGTAATTGCAAACACACCCTCAGTCATGCTGTGTGCCAGCAAATGCATAAGAATGGACAGCTTACAGGTTATTCAGTCTCATGGACTGGACTGTCATCCTATCTGAAATGTTTCTGATGGTGAACAATTCAGACATGTTTGGAATACCTATCCCATTGTGAATGTCAACTTCTACTACAGTTAGACAGCAACTATAAACAGGCAGTTGCATGGCCACCTACAAGGCTACGTCCTGGAGCACACACAGGGGTAAAGCAAGGCAGTCAAAACATCAATATCCAGCGGAAAACAGCAATTTTGACTCAAAGGAGTGACCTTCAACTGGTAATGTTCATTAGAAAAACATGACAATGTGAGAGACGTGACCCTTGCTTTATTCTATCACTTTTTTTTTTCTTAAAGAAAAAACAGAAAAGATTAGTACTGGAGTTGGGCAGAAACTGAAAATATAAACAGGGCCAAGGATAAATCCAAGGGAAAAAAACAAGCTTACTTATCGACCAGCTCGCAGACAACCAATTAAACCTGTCTAACAGTATGCGTTAAAAGCAGGGGTTTAGTCTGCACACATTTGCAAATGCATGCGTAAGCCACAGAGCCTTGCCACGGCACCGTGCTATCTGTGGTACCTAACACTAACTTATAAGTGTCCCCACAGTGGAGGCACATGCATTCTGATGGATAGGTGAGGGCAGGTGGACTGAAGGGGAGCCACCCCTTGTTAAAGGTACAGGAGCACACTGAGCACGCAGCATATAGCACAATGGCAGCAAATGCATATAGCTCAATGGCAGCAAATATGGAAAGTAAAACAAAAGTTTTGTTAAATATACATAACATGGTTTGAAATCATTAAGGAGAGCTGCGTGATTTTTTTTTTATCAGATAATATTCAGGATCAGCACATCTGTTCTTAGACCCTTACCTGAAACCAAAAAGCTTATATCTCTTCTCTCTGTTCCTATTTTATTGGATGCAATGCAGCTGTAAACACCAGATGTTGTAGCATCGTCTATAATAAGAGTGCCTGCAGTCTGGAAAAATAGAAAAAAAGACACAATAGAGTATTTTAGCTATAAATAATAAGGCTCATGCACTGAACTGTTCCATTTTTTACATTTTTTTTAAGACCTAAAGGGCATAGTTATAAAGCAGTGAATGTCACATTCACCAATTATTCACTGCACGTGTATCTTTCTGGTGCTTTCAATTACAGTGATTGATTCATTTGCAGCGAATGTTTAGTGAATGTCACATTCACTACTTTGTAAGCATGTGCTTAAAAACTATACCGTTCCTCTGGATCAACTGTAGGTAAAGGATTGTGTATAAGGAGGCTTTCTTTTTTTTGCATTTTTTGTTCTATTGGTTTAAACCGTTTGTTACCCGAACGCTTCATATTCCTTATATGTGCTTGCTGTACCATGTACTTGTATGACAAACTCTTTTTATAGCTTCCTTTGTGAGCAATCCCCACCAGTCCCTCTGCTTTCATATTAAAAACTGTCCACACTAGACATGAGAGCACAGCATGGTTAGTTCTCTAGCTATGCTGGGAACTCAATATGCTCTCCTCCAATGATCAGACTTGTCCTAACGCTCCTCTGCTGCACAGCCATTCACTCAGTCTGCTGCTGCTTCTCCTTCCCCCTAGCTCTTAACTGAGGAAATGTGATCACTTATAAAAAAGGGAAAAAAAGGTATTTATAATGTGTTTTTTTTTTGTTTGTTTCTTTTTTTTATATCTATACACAAATGTTTTGCCTTTCATTTTTATTTTTTAAACTGAATGGGTCGTTTACAATCACTTTAACTTTAAAGACATGTGCCTTTTTTCAATCTGAATAACTATGTAACTATATATGTTGTTGTAAAGGTTTCTTTGTTGAATGTTAACAGTACTAGATGCAACCTATATGAAGAAACTTCATTCCTAAGAGAAAATGGTTAAAAAACATTTGATCAAAAAAGAAAAATACATTAGGAAAATGTGATGGTACCCCAACAGCAACAACTTTATATATAAAACTCATGTGCAAATGCTAACCTACACAGAATTAATGCAGTTTTAGAGGAAGAATAGCTATGCAATTTTTTTATATAATTTTTTTTAAAGATATTTTTTTCTATGTGTTTTGAAGGCAAAAGGAAGTAGGAAAAATGGACAAAGTATGCTTTTTACCAACAGTGACCATGTTTTAATAACAGCCAGAGTTATTATATATATAAATGTACATATTTTTTTGGTTATATGTTCTATTTTTTTATGACATTAAAATGGTGCTTTAGTCAGTGACACATTGGGGTTGATTTACTACAATTGGAGAGTGCAATATCTAGTGTAGCTGTGCATGGTAGTCAATCAGCTTCTAACTTCAGCTTGTTCATTTAAAGTGGAAGTCCATGCTAAAACTAAAATCCCTGCATCTATAGCCACCAACATTCCAATGCCCTGTACACACAGTCGGACATTGATCGGACATTCCGACAACAAAATCCTAGGATTTTTTCCGACGGATGTTGGCTCAAACTTGTCTTACATACACACGGTCACACAAAGTTGTCGGAAAATCCGATCATTCTGAACGCGGTGACGTAAAACACGTACATCGGGACTATAAACGGGGCAGTAGCCAATAACTTTCGTCTCTTAATTTATTCTGAGCATGCGTGGCACTTTGTGCATCGGATTTGTGTACACACGATCGGAATTTCCGACAACGGATTTTGTTGTCGGAAAATTTTATAGCAAGCTCTCAACCTTTGTGTGTCGGAAATTCCGATGGGAAATGTGTGATGGAGCCCACACACGGTCGGAATTTCCGACAACAAGGTCCTATCACACATTTTCCGTCAGAAAATCCGACCGTGTGTACGGGGCATAACACTAATCTAATCAGCCCTGTAAAGAAAAAATCAGTATACATACCTTTTCTGAAGCCAATCCGACCCGATCTCCGGCGATGGAAGCTCTTGCAAAGGATACAGCCAACAACAGCTGTGAAATGAATGGGGAGTGATGTCACCCATAGAATTACTATGGGGCTTCCATTGTTGGATGTGTCCTCTGCTCCTGCCCAAACAGTAAAGCCGTGGCTGACAGCTCAGCGTGAGATCGGGTCGGATCGCCTGCAGAAAAGGTATGTATACCGATTTCTTCTTTACAGGGCTAGATAGGTTAGTGTTAGAATGCTGGTGGCTATAGATGCAGGGATTTTAGCTTTCGACTTCCACTTCAAGCTTTGACAAAATTGACAAAATTGGAAGCTGATTGGTTTCTATGCAGAGCTGCACCAAATTTTGCACTCTCCAGTTTTAGTAAATCAACCCCCCTGATTTTACAGAGACCACTGAAGCAGAAAGCTTTGACGGCAGCTCCTGCTTACACATAAGGACTTTAGTGTCTCGTAGAGATTACCTGAAGGCTTTAGAAAGTCCAAAAGCAGTTGAATTGCCTATTTTTTTTTTTGCGGAGGTGCCTCATCATTACCATTTTGATTACTAAATAATTACTGACAGTGCCTTGAAAGCTAAAAGGGAGGGGGGCAGAGAGTCTGTACAACAGTGTATGCTGTCAGCTATTTGTTAGCAATGTTATAATTTTTAAAGACAACACAGGTTTGTTTTAAATGAATAATATAATTGTATTACACCCCCCTGAGTTGTGACTTCTGGCCACGTTGATGGAAATCTGGAAGTTGCCACCTGTACGCATGAAGGATGCCGATGATGGCCATAGCTTCAGAAATTGTGCATAGTAGTCAGAACTAAATGCAGTATAGGCTTCCACTACAAGAACTGACACTATTACTCATTGAACACAATTACCTCACCCTTACACTTGCAATTAAATAGATACTGTATTACAGCACATTACTTCCTTATAACGTGGAGGGACCAAGCATGTAACTTTGCAAACATTCAAAAGGTTTGCTGTTTATTGTAGACAGAGACTTGTGATAATCTAGAAATGGCACATATTATAACACATTACAACACCTAACGGTGCACTCAGCTTGTTCTTTAGGCTACTTTCAGACTGGGGCGGACGAGCATCGGCAGTAAATCGGCGCTATTTTTAGCACCGCTTTACCATCGTTTTAGCTGCACTATTCGGCCGCTAGTGGGGCCGTTTTAACCCCAGCTAGTGGCCGAAAAAGGGTGAAAACCACCAACAAAGTGCCTCTGCAGCGGCGCTGCCCTATTGTTTTCAATGGGCAGGGGCGCTTTAGGAGCAGTGTATACACCACTCCTATAGTGCTGCAAAGATGCGGCTTGCAAGACTTTTTTTTACCATCCTGCAAGCGCACCGCTCCAGTGTGAAAGCCTTCGGGCTTTCACACTGGAGAGACAGGAGAGGCTCTTTACAGGTGCTATGCAGGTGCTATTTTTAGCGCTGTATCGCCTGTAAAGCGCCTCAGCGTGAAAGTAGCTTTAGAGCCGGTTCACACGGGGGCGACTTGTCAGGCGACCTAGCCGCCTGACAAGTCGCCTCCCGTTCTGTACAATGGAACCGTTCTAATCAGAGCGACGCAAGTCGCTCCGACTTAGAAGAAAGGTTCCTGTACTACTTTGGGGGCGACTTGCATAGACTTCTATACAGAAGTCATCTTGCAAGTCGCCCTGGCAGTCGTGTGCAGGTCGGTGAGGCGACCTGCAAGTCGTGCCGCTCCCTATGTGAACCGGCTCTTACAGTGGTATCCTGCAAAAAAGCTGCAGGCAACATAAATCTGATTATTTAGTAAATTGTATACATGAGGCGCATTTAGTTCCATTAAAGGGTCCCAGCAATCAGCTACAATGTATATAAACTTCGGTAACAGACCTAGAGGGTTGATTTACTAAAGGCAAATAGACTGTGCTCTTTGTAAAGTGCAGTTGCACTCTGAAAATACAGTTGCTCCAGAGCTTAGTAAATGAGTAGAAGGTCTGCTTACTCCCATCATCCAATCATGTGCAAGCAAAAATACAGTTTTTTTTTTAAATTTTCCTTGCACGTGATTGGGTACTCATTGCAAAGTGAAGCTTTACCTCATTTACTAAGCTCTGGAGCAAATGCACTTTGCAAAGTACACAGTTTATTTGCCTTTAGTAAATCAACCCCATAGCACCTACACGTGGGCATAAAAGATTGTTCAGAATGGGGATTCCAAACATTTAACATTATCTGCCTGTTCTTATGTGTGCAAAAGGAAAAGGAGCAGCAGAGGAAGTTAATTTGTAAGTCATCCACATAGCTACAAAGTACAGCGAGTCTATGTTCAGTTTTTGTTCATTCATGATTACACTGTAACCTACAGACCCCATAGATTTCACAGATGTGGAAGAGAAAAAGGGAAATACATATGTCCATTACAGACAATACACTTCTTGTCACGTATTCACCTCATGCTATAATTATCCAGGGTGAGAAGAGTGAGAAGATTATTCCTGATCTGCGACGTGAGAATAAAAATGTTTTGGATATGGGAAGTGAGTCATTAAAGAAAAGTGGAAGTTGATATTTTATTAGAGTGTATCAACACTTGACTCAATGATAGCACTCTATTTCTCAATGTGCCTTTGCAAAGTGCTTAGCGGAAATCTTGCTAGAACACTATAGCTGTCATAAACTGATTGAATTCGTCATAATAGGACATGCTTCCTGCACTCCACCTTACAACAGTACAAGTTTTTTTTGATACTTACATGGTAAACACTAAAAAGGTCATGTATTCAAATGCGCACAGCCATATATAAAGTAGTTACATCCAACATCCACATCAATAACACTTTAAACCAGAGAATGTTACAGTTAAAAATTAACAGATATGAATGTTTGAAGTGTTCGCATAAGAACCTTCTTCAGTTTAGACTAAAGGCCAATTAAAGTGGATCTGTCACTTTGTAGGAGACCTAACGTCACAAAAACAAGGGTACAGAATGCAAAATGTTCCTCACTGAATTTCCATTTTGGATGACAAGTTCTCATCCGGGGGTCTACAAAACCAACTTTTCAGCAAATTAACACTATGGGGTTGAGTAGATGTTCACTTGGCTTAATGAATAAGGGCAACCTGTGTTCATTTCAGTCATTGGCTAGGCAGAATCCTGTATTTGATTGCATATTAAAAGCACAGTTTTACTTTGTTAACTTCTGGACATTATCTACTCCCTTTGCAATTCAAAGTCAGTATGTCACCACTACCAAAACAGATATCAATAAAATGTAACCTTAATTTTAGAGACTAGAGTAACCTATACAATTTGGACTGACAATTCATGACCTAAAGGTAGCTATGCCAATAGTTGTGATACCTACAGCCTTAATCAGTTATAGTTATCCCAGTGTTAAAGTCATTTTTACAGATTTACAAGGGGTGTTATCCATTTTGCAAGGGCATTACAGGTGTGTGAGCCTGTAGCAATCAGCACCAAGGCTTCAAAGAGACCTGTACTATGGAACAAACATTTGCACAAGTGGACATATGCTTTAAGCATATCATACTACAATCTAAATGCAGCAGGACTACCTTACTTATTTTCTGTATGTAAGTGGGTTAGCCAATGAAAAAGTTAATTTATTCCCATATACCAAGAGCTACAACCTCCCTGGCTGTCCTGAAATGTTGTGTTCAGCAGCATGCATATCTGATTTTTTTGGTGAACATGTTGTACCTCTTTAAAATAGATTTATCTAACAGCATATAACTTACAGACTGGTTGTTTAGACAGTTTTTGCCTGGAAACAAGATATGGAATGAAGCCTCCCTCTCAGTGAACTCTCTTTGCATGTTGACTTACAAATAATTGAAATTTAAAATGTTACCTTGTTTCTTCCTTGAATTGTGTGGACCCGTTCTGTGATACTGTAAACCTTGTTGTCTTTGCTACTGTTATGTTTCCCTACGATTACAGGGATGGCATTTTCAGGTTGGAGATCACACCTGTACAAGGGAAAACAATACAAATATTTTTATTACACTGAAAAAATTTTGTAGCAGCATATGAATTATAAATTATTCAGTGTGTAATTTCTTATCTAATACATTTCACATTTATAACAGGACTTTATGATATTTCCTATATTTTTATATATTGCATGGTAACATAGCATTGTCAGCTCATCTTCAATATTTATAGCTGGGGTTCCATACTGCAGTTTTCTGTAAGATTCTTCTTGACCTCATTTGCCAAAATTGGAATGGAATAAGACCCAACTGTTGTCTCTTAATATTACGATTTCAATCAGCACCAGAATACGAATAGAGAAGGAACACATTCTGACTGGTGACAATGAAGTATCATGATACATAACAAAATCTGCTGCTCATAATACAACTTAATAATTAAGGTATGATTACACTAGGCACATGCAAACCATACTGAATAGTTAACAGTAAACTACATTAAGTGTAAAGAAATTATATACAGTTCAGAGTAGGGCTGGTGGTAACCTAGAGGCAATAGTATACATTGGCATTGGACAACCTAGTCTTTTATGGGGAGGAATATGTAATAAAGGAGAAGGAACACTGGGGTAGATTTACTAAAACGGGTGCACTCAGAATCTGGTGCAGCTGTGTATGGTAGCCAATCAGCTTCTAACCTTAGCTTGTTCAATTATGCTTTGGCAATAAAACCTGGAAGCCGACTGGCTTCTATGCAGAAATAAGCCTGATTTTGCACTCTCCATCTTTAGTAAATCTGTTGCTCCTAAATACACAGGAAAGTAATGGACTTGGTGGAACCTATATGGAAATTCCCCTAATGATGCCATAGGGAATCACATGGAAACACACTGTGACCATGAAGGGCCAAACAGAGTCTTGTTTTACATATGAATGGAACGGCTGTCCTTTCCAGCACTTACATCAAATCATTAGTCAGCATCTAAACAAGGTCTATTTTAGAACATGTCAGAGAGTGTCGGACACTGCTAACAAGCTTCCAGCAATTAGAATTTTTATATTAGACTTCATTCTACAGCTCAGGGTTTTTTTGTCATCTACCTGATTATTTGTACATTATTGTGTTTATTCATAAAATTTAGAGAATAAAAAAAAATGTTTACAGAAGGACTCAATGGGAGTTGATGTTATAAAAGTAAATAGAATTTTCTTTAGTTTATGTATTACAAGTATTTATATAGCGCTGACAATTTACAGAGCACTTTACATATATATTGTACATTCACACCAGTCCCTGCCCTCAAGGAGCTTACATTCTAGGGTTCCTAACTCACATTCATACACATACTAGGGCCAATAACCTACTAGCATGTCTGTAGAGTGAGCAGGCACAGAGAGAACTTGCAAACTCCCAGCAGGTAGTGCCATGATTGGGATTCAGACTGACAACCCTAGTGCTGCATATTGGAAGTACTAATTGCTTAGCCACTGTGCTGCTAAGCTGTTGACACTAGGAATACCCAAATCATTGAAGAATTAAACAAATTAAAAACAGGATTTCAACTTGCACATAACTGGGTGTTTGCAGTAAACACAGTTTTACCTTATCCACTCACTAAATAAGCATATACTTTGAATGTTTTCTTTTCCTTTAGTATATCAATCCCATTACCAACTCTTTAATAATTTTATGAGTAACACTGAAAGAGAATGCATGGCTGTGATGCCTGTATCTTCCATATGCACCTGGTGCCCTCTACTGTATGATGGGCCCACATTGGAGCAACAATGGGGGCACTGGAACCAACTCAAACTGCCATTGCTGTGTCCAACAGTTCTTAAACCACTGCTGGTGTGCTCATGACAAGTCTATGAGGTCATAAATAATCAACATCAACCACGTCATCCTGCAGGAGTAAGTTGAATAAAAATGTGGAAGTCCGATCAAGAGGTCATTTGAACATACAGAGACGTATGAACCCCTAAAGTTCTTTTACAGTTTTTTCATGTGCATGCAGTAATGTGTACCTAAACCTAAAAATACCAATATAATAAATTTCAGCTTACTAGTCTATAGATGTGGTGGCTCCATTAGTTTTCTTTTTCCCTGGATTGTTTTACTTATTTTCACCTGGTAATTTTTCCAGTAATATTTTCAGTGTCCTAGAGTGACAATAGTCACTCACTTTACTGAGGAGCATCATTGTCACCCTAGGACGGAAAGGACTACAGAACACCTCTAGCTTTCCTCATGACCATAACATAATTGGGAAGGTATTCTGTAGTTCAAAATGGTGATCTGGGTTAGGTGAGTAATGCCGCATACACACGAGCTGACTTTTCGACCAGACTGGTCCGACGGACCGAGTCCGGCGGACAATTTGACCATGTGTGGGCTTCATCGGATCTGCAGCAGACTTTTTCGGTCGAAAATCTGACGGACTTTAGATTTGGAACATGTTTCAAATCTTTCCGACGGACTCGAGTCAAAAAGTACGCTCGTCTGTATGCTAGTCCGACGGACGAAAACCGACGCTAGGGCAGCTATTGGCTACTGGCTATCAACTAACTTACTTTAGTCCGGTCGTACGTCATCACGTACGAATCCATCGGACTTTGGTGTGATCGTGTGTAGGCAGGTCCGTTCCTTGGGAAAGTCCGTCGGAAGTCCGCTGAAAGTCCGTCGGATAGACCGTCGGACCAGTCTGGTCAAAAAGTCCGCCCGTGTGTTCACTGAACAAGACTTCTTGGGATTACAGTGCAGTAAAGGTGCTGTGTCATCAGCTCAATACAGGAAGTTACAAGCTTACTCATTTCTGGCAGGATCAACATATATTATTTTTTTTTGCGCATATTAAACAAATATAACTAAACACTTCCATTGGTATATTTAACAGACCCCAAGGGAAAAAATAAATGACATTTATTGTTAGGGTCTATATACAATTTATAGCATGCTTTCACCACGTAAGTGTGTTTCAAGTTCAAGATTATAGATTTTCCATGGCACTGATACACTAAAAATGCACAAAACCCATAATGCATTATGGATTATCTAGAAAAAGGGATGAATAATTCAGTTTTTGCAACTTAAGCTACTGAGCTGGACAAAGAATATGATTTTTTTCAACAGGCGGTATGGAGGTAACATCTCAACCTAGGAAATATAACTCAAAGTAGCATCAATGTGAAAAAGGGCTAAAAAGAACAAAATATTTGTAAAACATTTGTTTTTTTTTAACTCCGAACCATATTAAAGAAAAAAAATGTGCATAAAACTACTTCACATCCCCATTAAAATCACTACACTAGTTACTGCAGATCCTTCTTGCACTGCACTCTGGCTTATTGCACTGAGCAGTCTAAGTTCGTGGATTGTATCCCTCCGGAAAGTTCTTTCTGGGTTAAGAGCACTTTGAAGGAGCAGGGGGGAGTAACACATTTTGGGATTATTTATTCTTGACTTTCCTGCAGTCTGTCCTTGACCATACTTTGGTGTTTTTCTTTCTGTTTGCTATGAATAAGGAGGAATAGACTTTAACAGAAGTCATCATTTCTATTTTAATATTATAAACCAAAAAGGAGGTGAGGGGGAGGAAGAAAGCCATAAATCTGGCAGCGCACAGTAGCAGGAAGCTGAGAACCCCTGCAATTATGTTTTCAAAGATCTTAAAGCAATTCCACGCTTCCACCAGGAATTCCATTGTTAACCATTTGTGACCAAGAACATCTTTAATGCCCCTTCTATTATATCTCCTTTCCAGAATATCTCAATATGCGTACTTATTTAACTGATTTCACTTCACGGTATACTTCACACTATACATCACTGGCTGCATAAAAACGGGTTCTTATTTATTTGCTGAGGGTGATCTGAATCACCCTAGACCCCATAAACAGAGATTCCAAAATTCCATGAACAATGAGAAAACGAGGTGCAGCAAGATTTCAGCTTAAAAATCTAGTTTTCCATATTCCAGAATTTAAGGATGAAATAAGAGCCAGCATGGACAAAAACAAAGTCCTCTGACTAGTCTGTTTAAATTGGGTATTTGATTTGGCCACAGCAAACACAAGCTGACCTTTAACTTCAAAGTAGAAACATCTTTAAAACAGTGAGTTTCCTGGCTTCTTTAAGCTCTGGTGTCTTTTCAAGTCTTGTTGATCCAGCTCAGTTGCTTGAGCATCTATTGATGGGCCACTGGCATGGTGAGTTTGGGGTAAATTACCCTTTCCCCCTCTATTAAAGTGTTTCTGCCTAATCTGAAGCTTTCAGCATGTGGCTGCTGCAAATGGTTGGGCTACTGATTAAAAAATGTATGCCTGGGGATCATCTGAAGCTTCCTGGTACATTCAGTGAAAGCAGAGTTTATGGGGCAGTCAAAGCGATGTTTTTAAGGTTTGATGAAAGGCTCAAAAGACAGTAGCCTATGGGATACAAAATACTCTGTAGCTACATCTCTACACAAATTAGATTTTGCTTATCCTATTTTCATGGGTTTCTGACACCTCCCATCAAAGAAATATATGGACTGCAATTATGCAACCCCTTGACTTCCTGACCCCCTGACCCACTGACTTCAGTGATGTCAGAATGCCTGATCTACTGTATATACAGTGCCTTGCAAAAGTATTCACCCCTTGGCATTTTTCATGTTCTGTTGCCTCACAACTTGGAGGTAACATGAATTGTTTGAGGATTTGCATCATTTAATTTACAGAACATGCCCGCAAATTTGAAGATGTTTTTTTTATTGTGAAGCAAACAACAAATAGAACAAAATAACAGAAAAAGTCAATGTGCATAACTATTCACCCCCCTAAAGTCAATACTTTGTAGAGCCACCTTTTGCAGATATCACAGCTCCAAGTCGCTTTGGATAAGTCTCTATGAGCTTGCCACATCTTACCACTGGGATTTTTGCCCATTCCTCCCTGCAAAACTGCTCCAGCTCCTTCAAGTTGGATGGTTTGCGCTTCTGAACAGCCATCTTTAAGTCTGACCAAAGATTTTCTATTGGATTGAGGTCTGGGCTTTGACTAGGCCATTCCAACACATTTACATGTTTCCCCTTAAACCATCAAGTGTTGCTTTAGCAGTGTGTTTGGGGTCATTGTCCTGCTGGAAGGTGAACCTCCGTCCTAGCCTCAAATCACACACAGAGTGGCACAAGTTTTGCTCAAGAATATCCCTGTATTTAGCACCATCCATCTTTCCCTCAACTCTGACCAGTTTCCCAGTCCCGACTGCTGAAAAACATCCCCATAGCATGATGCTGCCACCACTATGTTTCACTGTGGGGATGGTGCTCTTTGGGTGATGTGATGTGTTGGGTTTGCGCCAGACATAGCATTTTCTTTGATGGCCAAAAAGTTCAATTTTAATCTCATCAGACCAGAGCACCTTCCTCCATACATTTTGGGAGTCTCCCACATGCCTTTTCGCAAACTCAAAACGTGCCATTTTTTTTTTTTTTTGCTTAAAGTAATGGCTTATTGTCGTCCTATGTACAGATACTCCAGTCTCTGCTGTGGAACTCTGCAGCTACTCCAGGTTTACCTTAGGGCTCTGTGCTGCCTCTCTGATTAATGCCCACCTTGCGTGAGTTTTGGTGTGCAGCCATCTCTTGGCAGGTTTGCGGTTTTGCCATATTCTTTCCATTTGGTTCTGATAGATTTGATGGTTCTCCTAGGGATCATCAAAGATTGATATTTTTTTATAACCTAACCCTGACTTGTACTTCTCAACAACATTGTCCCTTACTTGTTTGGAGAGTTCCTTGGTCTTCATGGCAGTGTTTGGTCAGTGGTGCCTCTTGCTTAGGTGTTGCAGCCTCTGGGGCCTTTCAAAAATGTGTGTATATGTAATGACAGATCATGTGACACTTAGATTGCACACAGGTGGACATCATTTCACTAATTATGTGACTTCTGAAGGTAATTGGTTGCACCAGAGCTTTTTATGGGCTTCATAACAAAGGGGGTGAATACATACGCACATGCCAATTATCTGTTTTTTATTTCTGAAAAATAGTTTTATGTATATATATTTTTCAAATTTTACTTTACCAACTTAGTCTGTTGTGTTCTGATCCATCACATATAATTCAGATTAAAAAAAAACATTGAACTGAAGGCTGCAATGTAACAAGATAGGTAAAAAGCCAAGGGGGTGAATCATTTTGCAACGCACTGTACCTGTTCTGGGTCTGTGACTCATAACCTATTGAACCTACAATTGTGTAGTTCTCATTTTAAAATGGACAGATATCTTTAGTGCGTTGAACAATTTTTGTATAGAAGTCCCCTCCATATAATCATTTGAACCCAAATACTTCCAAGTTATTGCATGCAGCATTTGAATACATTATATCATCTCCATATTGTATGGAGCCACGTTTTCCAGCTCCTTCATGCTCGAAGGGGTTAATGCTGACTTGCAGGAGATGGGGGGTATAACTGGGACCCTTAAGAATACATAAAGCTTTTAAGGAAGTAAATTGTGCCATGTTTGAAGATGCAAAGATAACAGCAGTGCTGGGAACAGTCTTGTATAGGGGAGGAAGCCAAACAAGAAGAGGAAAGCAGCGTACGCTCCTGATTTCGCACAGGAAACTCGGAACACCTCCTGCCAAAGGGAGATAAGACGGCTCCCATGGCCTATTCTGGACCAGGCCACTGTTATCAACCTTTTGCTGCTAGACTGTCCTCGGTCTCCTCTCTCTCCTCGTGTTCTTAGCCATTTTTAAAAAGCTTCTGCTGCCATTGCTGAACGGCGTGCCAAACACAATAGAGTGGTATAATTATAACTGCTGAATGAAACAAAGTTTCCTGGGCAAGCGTGTACTTCATGTCACTCATATACAGTACCCATGGGCTGTTATAAATGAGCCTTCTGATGGAACAGTGGTGAATAGTAAACAGCGGCACAGTACTGAACACACTCCGATCATTTCCTTTCATAGAACTTCCTCAGTGTCAAGCCAAAGATATATTCATTAAAAGAGAACCTGTCATGAATACTAATGCTTTCCGTTTATTACTTAATAGCCAATACACAAATGTGCTGCGATATCCTATTTTGTAATAGTATTATTGAGTCCCAGGATCATCGGTAGCTATTATATTGTAATATTGCTTCAAAACAAACCTGTGAGGGCAGAGAAATGGGAGCTGTGATTCGTGACTTATTTGTAAAAGTTGCATATGGCAGGTGGTCTCTCTCATCCTTCATTTACTATTTGGAAGGCCTCTAAAAAAGTAGGTAATATCATCATTGCATTGTTTGCTTCAATCACCAATCAAGAGAAAATCTTTATTTTTTTATTTACTTTGCACATGATTGGATATTCCATGTGATTATAGTTTAACCTTCACTAAGCAAAGTCAATGTTCACATTGTAAAGCGAACATTTTCTGTCCCTATTATTATTATACAGGATTTACATATACCTATAGTAAATGACTCCAGTGGCTTGGAACACACATGCAGGATGCAAGTTCAGACTGTTCCTTCCTACTCTTTCCTTTGCAGAGGTTCCAATAAGATTTTAGTTTACTAAGGTCAGGATCACATAAACATAAATTAAAGCTATCTAAAAAGGGGTTATAGCATTGCACAAATTGCCATTTTACATAAGCCAGTTAGCATACCTCCCAACTTTTTGAGATGGGAATGAGGGACACCCATCAGCAAAAGTATGCAGGCATAAAACACACCCCCTGCCATGCCCCTTAAAGGAGAATTGTACAAAAAAAAAAAGACAAGATTGGTTAAACCCGCAAGTGTTTTTTTACCATTACTATTCCTTTATATTGGCTTTTGGAATTTACAAATGCAGCAATTTAGAAATTGGATGAAAGGTTTAGCTCTGGAAAACACTTTTTGATAGATAAAAAGTGCATTTTATATACATCTACATAGATCAGACCAAAATGAGGGACAAATGAGGAAGAATGAGGGACAGAGGTACATTGTTCCAAATCAGGGACGGTCCCTCGAAATCAGGGACAGTTGGGAGCTATGCAGTTAGTAGCAGTGCAAACTCAAAGCAACCAGCCAGATTTTACATTACTACAGTCAGGTCACTTAAGAGACCACTAAGGAATTACATTGGCTGTAGTTAATTCTCCTGTAGTTCAGTCACCATTATTTATTTACAATAAATATGTTATATAAGCATGGCAAAGTAACAGGGTCTTATATAACCCTCCTCCTCAGTAATTCAGCTTGGTCACTGGGAAAGAGCAGTGAATGCTCCAGACCAATTGCTGGAGCTCACACAGGGCTACTGACAGCTAAATCGTGTGATAGGGGAGTGGATGAAAGGTAATTAATTTCTGCTAAGGAGGGGGGAGTGTATGTATGTATAGGCCAAGCTTTTTTTGGTTTTGGAAAGAGTAGGGAAGGATTAAAACCCCTTCCAGGGTATGTTTGCTGTCTATGAACTGGTGTGGGAGAGAGCATCAGAACCAGAGCACCCATTGTGGATTTTATTACAAGCCTGCAAAGGACTTACACTGATTTTGAACATTGCATTATCTGCTTTTACCAGTAGAATGTTAGAAGTCTTTCAGAGTGTCCCCGTTGGAAGATTTCCTCTTATCACTTATTCCGGGGATAGCTCTAAAATTTTGGGTTTCCCCTGACTTTCTCAATGACAATGGTCACCGACACAAATAGAAGGGTGAATCGCCCCAATTAAAACACAGACAGCAATAAAAGCTTGACATGGGTTCTAACTCCCCCCCCCCCCCACTCTACCCAAAAAAAAAAAAAGTTTTGCCTATATATAAACTTTAAGTTTTCTGCATTAGCAAAGGAAATGTTCACATTAATCCTGATAGTCAAGATTTCCACATTGCATGTGTAAGTCAGTATATTATGTTGCAGTGTAATATTAGCTTTTTTTTATCCAGTAAGCCTAAAAACATTAAATCACATGCAGGACAAGTAAAAAAGAAAGGAAACTCTGATTTTATATTTGAAGCAAAGAGAGATTCAACGTCTTGTTCAATTCCCTTGTGTTTGGATCATCGTGCGCCTTGTATTATATATTCCTGCTTTATATAAGCTCTTCCCAGCCATTACTTTATGCGAAGATACATCAAGTGAGTACATATTCAGTGTTCATAGATGCTGGATAACTGAAGACGGATTAACTATCAAATACTAAAAAGGTTTTAGGCTCATCTAGAGTTCTCATATAAGAAATGCAATGTCTTTTATGATTGACTCTCAAAGTGTCCAATATAACCAATCACAATGATCAACGTTCACATATTGCAATAAAAATCCTTAGGCTTCACTCACACTAGCCTTCTTTGTAGTAATGAGCTAAGGTTCAGGTTGAACTGGCATGAAGCTGTCACATGCCAGGAGGGCACTGGCCCAATCAGTTGTGGCTTGGGAATTCCCCACCTCACAGTCTCATGTGAAAAAGGAACAGGGATGCTGCTGACATCATTGACTTAATATGGCCACATGGCCATGATTGGTTATTGACATTGTCTAACTATGGCCATGTGGCCTCATAGGTCAATAAACTATATCATTCCCAGATCAAGTTCTCATGTGTTTAAATGTAATTGCCTTTACACACACTTATGTGTTGAGGGGCATTCAGAGTATATGATCTGCCCCTGGACACACAGTTTTCTATTGGCAGCTAAACTGAATGCACATAAAATGCAAGTAAATACACAGTGTGAAATCATTACAAGCATTTATATGCATTTAGAAATATGCTACAAATGCATGCATGCCTTTGCCAGGGTGGACGAGACTATAGGTCTAGATAAAGTTGTACATATGACAGCATTCCATAGATTTCTCAAACTGTTATCTACCAGTGATTAGTTACTATGAAGAAATACAGGCAGTTCTTACTTCAGGCTTTTTGTAGTAAGCAAATCAGTTTGTAGATCAGGCAGATCAAACGCTATTATTTGAGATGTTGTGCCACGCTCTGCAGCATACGTCTCTAATTTCTCTGTTACAGGCTATTATTTGAGAATCATGACTGCTTAAATTCCCGAATTGTGTGTTAGGATTTTTTTGATCACCAGACATGAGAGACATAGGGGTTGATTTACTAAAACTGGAGAGTGCAAAATCTGGTGCAGCTGTGCATGGTAGCCAATCGGCTTCTAACTTAAGCTTGTTCATTTTAGCTTTGACAATAAAACCTGGAAGCTGAATTGTTTCTATGCAGAGCTGCACCAGATTTTGCACTTTCCAGTTTTGGTAAATGAACCCCATAAAGTCCCTGTAAATAGTAAAAAAAAATCTGCCCAGTCAATACAGAAGATGCTTTATGCAATGGTGTTGATTTACTAAAGAAGCAGAGGCTGCTTAGCAAAGTTTATCATTTATACATTTTTTAAAAGAAAATTTAGGAAGCATCATTTAGCTTGCAAATGATTGGATGAGCACAGCTTCATTTACCTCTTAACCACTTACGGACTGCCCGCTGTCATTATACGTCGGTACTTTGAAGAAGGGTATGGTTGTTATGGCAGCAGCTAGCTACTATAACCCCGGTATCCTCTTCTTCAGCGAGCGGTCCGCTTTCAGTTAAAAGTGGTCTCTGTGGCGGATTCGCCACGAGATAACTTTTATCTCCCTCCGTCCCTTTTATCCCCCCCCTCCCTCCCGCCGTGCTCCGGTGCCCTCTGCTGCTTAACGGAGCCGCCCGCAGCAGCTGAGTGAGGGGAAGATGGCCCCCACCCGTCTCCATACCATTGCAGGGTGGAATCGATGTCAAAACATCATTTCCTCCCATAGCTCTTAAAGCTCTTAAAGCAACATTTTTTTTTTTTTTTTTTTTAAACAAGATTTTTTTTTTTTTATTATTGCATTTTAGTGTAAATATGAGATCTGAGGTCTTTTTGACCTCAGATCGCATATTTAAGAGGTCCTGTCATGCATTTTTTTTTTTTAAAGAACAGTGTAAAAATAAAAAATAAAATGTAAAATAAATAATAATCATAATAAAAAAAAAATGTAAACGCTCCCCATCCCGCCGAGCTCGCGTGCAGAAGCGAACACATACATGAGCAGCGCCTATGGAGATTTTTAACGGTAAAAGTTTGTCACCATTCCACGAGCGGGTGCAATTTTGAAGCGTGACATGTTGGGTTTACTTTACTGTTGTCTTATTTTTTAATTCAAAAAAGCGGACTTTTTCCAAAAAAGTGCGCTTGTAAGACCGCTGCGCAAATAAGGAGTGTCAAAAAGTATTGCAACGACCGCCATTTTATTCTCTAGGGTGTTAGAAAAAATATATTCATAATGTTTGGGGGTTCTAATAATTTTCTAGCAAAAAAAAAACAGTTTTTAACGTGTAAACACCAAATCTCAGAAGGAGGCTCGGTCCTTAAGTGGTTAACGACCGCCCAATGCAAATATACTGCGTCAGGGCAACCGCTCTGTGCCAGAGCATGTACCTAGTATGTGGTCTGACACTTCCAGGTCTGGGGCACGCGTGCGTGCCGCAGGCAACCCTCTCCCGCTGTGTTTGGACACAGCAGGAGCCAATCAGAGGGTCCGGTGGACCCAATGTCCACCGGGACCCGCCATCTGCCGGGACCCGCTGATCGTTCCAGAGATTAGCAGAACAGCAGTCTGCCTGTTTAAACAAGGCAGATCGCTGTTCCTTAGAGAAGGGAAGACTGAGGTCTTGTGTTTCTGCTAAGCCCTTCCCAGTACTTCCCACAGTACAAGCACGCCTCACACAGTTAGAAATCGCCTCTGATGTTAACCCCTTCCCTGCCAGTGTCATTAGTGCAGTGATTTGTCCACCGCAATGTCGCAGTCCCGCTAAAAATCGCTGATCGCCACCATTACTAGTTACAAAAAAATAAAATAAATATAAATTCCATAAATCTACCCCATAGTTTGTAGACACTATAACTTTTGTGCAAACCAATCAATATACACTTATTGGAATTTTTTTTACCAAAAATATGTAGCAGAATACATATTGGCCTAAACTGATGAAGAAATTAGATTTTTTACATTTTTTTATTGGATATGTTTTATAGCAGAAAGTAAAAAATATAGTTTTTTTCAAAATTGAACATGCTCTATTCCTTTAGAAAATAACCCTCCGTGTTTTTACTCCTCTGTCTAGCAATACAAATGCAGAGCATAATGACAATTTTAAGCCAATCCAGCAAGCAGTCCAAGAAGGCTATGGCAGAAAACCATAGTCAAGCATCCATGCCATGCCATTTCCTGTTGTTTTCCCCTTTTACTTTTCGCTTATTTGTTTATTTCAAATCTGCAAACTATCTGAAGAATTACCAATTAAGTAATTGCCCGAGTTTTTGAAAATTATTTTCTCATCCACATATAACACATTGAAACCAGATGGTTAAGTATGTAAGAGGGATTTTATATTTCGGGGGGTAGTTCCTGCTTGGATTTAAGGGCTTAGTATTCAATTATAAAGCTTTCTTGCATGGTAGAGAATAACAGATCTTAAGCAGTTCTCTCCATGAGCTTTTTTCAACTCGGAACCTCAGAAAATTATTCAAAATCAATTACAGGCAAAACAGACAGAAAGCTGTCAGGATGGAGCTACTTTTTTTCCTCACTAGAAGTACAACTTTAATGAAAAGATATATATGGACTGGCATTGTTTTATGAACATGCTAGTTACCTGGCTGCTATGTTGACCTCCTTGTTTTAATACCCAGAGTCTCTGACCCTTGGGAGAGTCTGGGCCCATATACATGCAAATGCACATGCGTTACCATGCACTATGATGGCATTAACATGCTTTGCATTCGGACAGCCTTTGCAATCGATGGGCTGCCAATGCACCAAAACATACCAAAATTCTGATGTGCCACAAACTTTTTAACACAAAATACACTGGTGTGCTGCTGTATGTTGCAACGGGCTGTAACACATATGCTTAGCCTTAGTGTGTTGGAGTGACATTTAAAATGAATTCAACGCATGTAACATGCATTACTGTGTCTTGCAGAAACGTGTATTTCTGCAACTCGCTGATTTAAATGGGCTCAATGAGTAATAAACACTTGGGGGGAGATTTACTAAAACTGGAGCACTCAGAATCTGGTGCAGGTGTGCATGGTAGCCAATCAGCTTCTAACTCCAGCTTGTTTGGTTAAGCTTTGGCAATAAAATCTCGAAACTGATTGGTTTCTAGGCAGAGCTGCACCAGATTTTACACGCTCCAGTTTTAGTAAATAACCCCTTTGGAGCAGTAATTGATTGGATATTATATGAAATATGGTGGAGGGGATTGAGATGGATATGAGGGATATGCGCCACACATATTGAAGGTCAATTTGCATATGCAATTTTAGTTTTGGGTGGACACCTATGGTTTGAGCCACCTGCTATTTCGTATATCTCTCAGACACTCTAAAGTTGAAGTAGAACCATTTTTATAATTTAATTTAAAGAAAGCCAATACTAAACTAATGAGTTTTGCCAGCAGCAGCAGCTACACGTTGACCATCAAGACCCCCTGGCCATAAAAAGGGAATAATAAAGGGAATCAGAGGATCAGCATGCTAGCATATTTAGAAGGAGGTCAGCAATTATAGACTACATATTTTTCTTAGCACAGAATAGTCCAACTGATGTCTCAAATTTTTATATCTATTTATAGTCCTGTACACCATGTGTCATGATTTATAACAGATTTTTGCTAGTAAATGCCTTAAAATACATAAAATTCTTGCTTCCAGCTCTCACACTGCAGCGCTCTGTGTTGGCAGAGCTGAGAAACAGTCACACCCCTCAGTAAAAGCTTCCACACACAAATTTCTTTTGCAGACAAGGGGTGGAGGATGTGTCTGACCAGCTCTGTTACATTACAGAGTCGCTGGGTCTAACACTGGCGGATATTGAAATGTACAACTGCTGCAACAGGAAAGTGGAGATGGGACTAGGAAAAAGGAGATTGTTAGTACAAAGTCGGCCTGACTTTATATATATTTTCTGACTTCAACTTGGCTTTAAATAACAAATATGTACATTAAGTGTTGTGCCCATAATGCTCACCTTGACCTAGAATAGTTTCTCGGACACGGATGCCAGGTCCAAGTTATAGTAGGTGGTGGGACACCATACACTGTGCATTTCAGTGTTTGCCTGCTGCCTAGGAAACGTGGATCTGGTTCTTGAATTGATGTTGATTTTTCATAAATGCGAGGCTTCACTGTAAAAAAAAAAAAATCAATATAGATGGCTTTCTCTATAATACATGTGCACGTGTTGAGAGAATGAAAAAAAAAAAAGAAAAGTAAATAATTTACCATTCACTTTGAGGGTCATGGTTAAGTTTTTGATCAGGTTCCATTGCTTTAGTCGCAGGACCACCGTGTAATCCCCTGCATCTTCTTCCGCTACATTTTTAATGGTTAGGCTATTGCCTTGGATAATGTACCGTGCACATTTATCTGCTGCTAATAACTTGTTCTTCAACCTGTGATGTAAAAAAAATAGTAGGTACATATTTAGATGCAGCCAGTGGAATGTCCTAACCAACTCTGCTGAGCCCACAAAGACTGCAAGACAACTTAAATGGGCGAGCTTCTATCTATGAGTTATGGGAAAGTGCATAATAGATATTAAACCTTATAAAAGAGGACATGTGCATAAACATTGTAAGTCAACTCTTGATAGACCATTTTATTGTAACAATTGAAGATTATATTTGGACCGATACTTTAGGCTTGGCACTCTCATCCTATCATTCAGTGTATGCTGGCTTTCCCAGGGACCCTGTTGGGGCTCCATTTGTCAGGAGAATTCTACCACTCTATAACAATCATCTAACCCATTCAGAATCACCAGCAAACTTGGGAGTCCAGCACTCCACCATGCTAAGTCACCAGGCTGAGTTCAGAAACCAGGTAGTTGCTGGGTGTTGTAGTTCCTGGTTCCATCTGCTCTTCAGTACTCTGAATGATTTACTATTTATAATAGGGATCACCCATGAAAGCTATTACATTCTGCTCACTGACATAACCCTGTCTTTCAGTACATAAAAATAGCTTCAGATATTTTTAGAACATGGAATTCAGAACATTTGTGGAAAATAAATCTCTTTTTTTTTCACAAATTCCCTTCCTAACCCTTATTAATATGACCCCTACATTCATTTCGTGGGAAACAATGTGTAGCTATAAATACAGAAATCAAAGTTTACAAGTCTATTTTTTTTTGAACTCTTGTATATAAGATACAACATATTATATTCCTTGGAGAGCTAAATCAAAATGTATTGTTTACCAGTAACATTTAAAAGGTAAATGTTTTCTAAAAATATTCCCTATTATTTTCTTATAAAAACCTAAAAGTATTACTGCGCTCAGTGTATAGATAAATAAACACTACAGCAGCACACTAATTAACAAAATTAAAAATAGATGCGCTATTTCTTTGACGTTGTCTGTGTAGGAAAGAAATTCATTGGGCGGTGCTTACAAGATGGTTTGATCTCAAAAGAAAGAAATCAAATGCCGCACAGCTATGATATCCTCAGATTCCCCGACAATCCTGCACTCTACATATGCATCACACAGAGCATAGAAAAAATGCAACTCACATGGGAAATGAAAGATTGACAAGTACAGAGAACATCACCATTGCAAGTCCATTGATGGACATGATAAAGTAACAAACCAAGCCCCGCCCAACGTGTTTTATTCCTGTACAGACATCGCCAGGGGAAGGAGGCTCCTTCTCCTGATGATGTCCATGTGGGGACAAAATGCTTTGGGTGGGGCGTGGTTCCTGATGTCATCACACCCACTGGTGGACACTGTGAAGTGGACACTTGTTTGCTGTGAATTGTTGTGGGTACATTCCTTCTTTCACAAGACTAGATGTTATCTTTATTGCAAGATTTATTTGATGTCTTAAAGTGGGACTTGCACTATTATATATCATTTTAATACTTAATGACAATGGTCACCAAGAAGAGAGAGTGGAAATCTCCTCAAAGGCATCAGAAACATCAATAACAACAAGACTTGGAATGACAAGGAGCATGACCAGCTAGAGATATACTTTAAATTAATCCGTAGATGTAAAAGAAAAAGCAATGCTTAAGTATATTGATTATCCAGAATAACCTCCCCTGTGTGCCTCTCTGATATTAGTTTCAATTTGCTACTATAGGTTGGACTTCAGAGCTAATAATCATCACCAACGGCCATACTCCTAATTAAAAAATAATGCTTCATTACCCATTAAAGCTGGCCAAAGAAGGATCAAAATCCAGTCCTTTCAGCAGGGACCAGCTGTATTGCAACCCATCTATGGCCGTTCCTGTGCAAGAAAAGTCGATCTAATGATTGACTCCTCTCGAACAAGACTGTTGTTTTTTTGTTTTTTTTCATTCAATCAGTGCTTGCAGCCAATCAGCTGCAGCACTGAAAAGTGTATTCTGACAGCTGAGGAATTCCGCTGTCAGACTACAACAACAGAAAATATGTTCAGTTTTTTTAATATAAACAAACTGATCCATGGCCAGCTTAAGGGCACTCTCTCTGAACATTAGAATGGCTTTGGTGGGGCTTAACCAGGAAATTAGATGCATCACCTAGTATGAAAGTGAAGCCAGCTTTCAGCCCACATGTATAAGGCCTCATGTACACTGGATGTTTTTCAGCTGCTCCTAGGGGCGTCTGGCATTTTTTTCTTCCTGTCTCTAAATGCCCCTGCATGTTAGCCCATGTCCATAACACATCAGCCTTTAGAGGCGTTTAGAGGCCACTAATGGCAGTGCATTCAGGAGTAGTGGCGTTTTGGCAGAAAAAAAGCTTAACGTGTGTAAACACGTCTAAACCCACATTAACACTAGCCACATTTAGTGCTTAAGCGTCATTTAACCGCTTCAGTCCCGGAAGATTTGGCTGCTGAATGACCAGGCCATTTTTGCGATTGGGCACTGCGTCACTTTAACTGACATGTGCGTGGTCGTGCGGCGCTGAACCAAACAAAATTGATGTCCTTTTTTTCCCACAAATAGAGCTTTCTTTTGGTGGTATTTGATCATCTCTGCGGTTTTTATTGTTTGCGCTATAAACAAAAAAAGAGCGACAATTTAAAAAAATACCACAATATTTTGTACTTTTTGCTATAATAAATATCCTCATTTAAAAAAAAAAAAAAAAATTTTTCTCAGTTAGGCCGATATGTATTCTTCTACATATTTTTGGTAACAAAAATCGCAATAAGCGTATATTGATTGGTTTGCGCAAAAGTTATAGCGTCTACAAAATAGGGGATCGATTTATAGCATTTTTATTATTTTTTTTTTTTTTTACTAGTAATGGCGGCGATTTTTTATCAGGACTGCGACATTATGGCGGACATATCTATAAATCAGTGCTATAAAAATGCACTGATTACTGTAAAAATGTCACAGGCAGGAAACAGGTTAACACTAGGGGGCAATCAAGGGGTTAACTGGGTTCCCTCTCTGTGTTCTAACTGAAGAGGGGGATGGGACTGTCTAGAGGAGATGACAGATCGCTGTTCATACTTTGTATGAACACACGATCAGTCTCTTCTCCTCTCAGAGAACCGGGATCTGTGTGTTTACACACACAGATCCCGGTTCTCAGTGTGTCACGAGTGATCACGGGAGCCCGGCAGTCATCGCGTCCTACGGGCATTCGCATTAGCTCCGGGAGCGAGCAGCGGGCGCGCGCCCCTAGTGGCCACAGGGCGAAGCGACATAACCCCGTTTCGCCTAGCCGTGCCATTCTGCCACAGTAAAACTGCGGTGGCTGGTCGGCAAGTGGTTAATTTCTATAACCAGAATTATTATTCTGCCCAATTAAATGAATTAACGCCCAAACGCTTGACATGGCTAAACATGCCTAAACGCACTAAACGAGTTTACAAGCATCAAGTTTTTTTTCTGAAAGGAAGAAAGGCATCTAGGGTAATAGTGCAGTGTCCAGTGTGCATGAGGCCTAAATAGCTAATTATGAGGCATTGCATATATAAGACATGTTACTGACAAAGTTGATTATCTCTTTGCCCTACCCTACTAGATCATATTTGTCAGAATGGTGGAGATAAGCTGCATTAGTTATATACTATAGTCAACAAGCTGAAAGGCCTTGATAATAAGCCACAGTGGCCCTTGGATTTCAATTATGTAAAGGACAGGAAAACCACCATTAATTGTTTAGAACAAATAACTTCATGTGAACTGGAATAGCTTCTCAGCTACAGAACTTTATGGGAAACTTGAGTCCATGACCTTAGGGCCAAATTAACAATTAATTGTCTTCCCTTACTATTTCAGGAACCAAGGGTATGGAGGCTATTCCCACTTACTATATTTGTTTTCCTAATTAGATTTCTCACGCAAACCTTTGTTTCAGGTATAAAACATTAGGCCATTAGTGACGTTGCTAAACATCTGATCAGCCTCACAGATAGCATTGTTTATCGAAAAAGTTTTGCGTCTTCTTTTTATAGTTTTAGAATGTTGAGCCTCACTGCCAAAAATTGACTACAATGGGTGAGCCACAAAGAGAATCGTTGCATAGTTTGAGAGACAAAAGAATGGCGCAATATCAAAATATATCCTAATCAGCAAATTATTGACTGAATGGCAGTTTGATCTTCAAGAGAAATAACAGCCTTCTTTAAAGCAGTGATTTTTATCTGCAGGTAAGACTATAATAAGGGTTACCTGTAGGTAAAATTAATATCTCCTAAACGTGCATCGCTTAAGAGATATTCACCATGGATGCAGCCGGTGATGTCACCAGTGCATGCACTCTGAAGGTTCAGCATGCCATGCCAGACCTTTAGAGCCCCGTGCCATAACTGAGGGCTCCTCCGCATGCGCGAGAGTGACATCATGACGGCTGCGGCCACTCACACAGCCGAGTCCGCGAACCTAGAAGGAAGACTGGGGGAAAATGGAATCCCTCTCAGTGGTTTCAGCACGCCACTGGAAGGCTTCATTTTAGTATTTCATAATGTTCTAGTATACGATGCATACTAGCACATTATGCTTTTATTTTGCAGGGGAACATTTTTTTTTTGTATTTCAGCGGTTTACTACCACTTTAATAAGGGACTTTGAAGAGACTATGTCACTTTTTCTATTCAGGGAAAATAGACAGGTTTTCTTGTGAGAAAAACTCCCCTGCTCCACTAATGTTTGGTGGTCCTCCATTCCACCATCCGTTGGTAGTCCAATGCTGTGGAAGCTCCATATTAGATGGTGTCAGAGTTTACACAGGATAAATGACTTTGAAAATGTTTGGACCTGAGTATTGGATGCTAAGGCCAAAGCAATGCATTCTAGCAGGAGATCGTATGCTCTCCCAAATCCAGAAGCACCAGGTATTTACTGAAGGCTCTGGTAAAGCAATGAAGCAGTGGGAAGCATGTTGAAGATGAAGTTGGGCAATGGGTGAGAGTTTATTCTTTCAAGTGGGCCTGTTACATTAACATTTCACAATTCTCTTTAAAGGAAAATTCTACCTAAAAGCACAAGAGAGGGGCAAACATGGTAAATGAATTGTTTTTCAATAATACTGTTCTTCAGTACGCCAGCATGCAGTCTTCCTATAATAGTGAAGCCTGTAGGGTGATATGGTACAGAAAGTGGTAGATATTGCACATAAGTCAGATTAAGGGTCTAGATTTTACTAGTAGGATTCTATTATTCCTAAGAAGAAGGAGTCTTATATTGGGGTAAAGGATAAAGAAGCCACACATTGAAAAACAGAGTTCCACTGCAGCCCAGAGCATTAATGCAAGCCTTCTGTCAAGTGATTGAAGTTAAAGAGGCAACCTACTGGAAAATTATTTTTTTTTAAACGGGAGTGTGCAAAATCTGGTGCAGCTCTGCGTAGAAACCACTTCCAGTTTTGTTGTCAAAGCTTAAAGTGGTTGTAAAGGTAGAAGGTTTTTATCTTATATTCTATGCAGATAAAAAACCTTCTGCGTGCAGCAGCCCCCCTAATACTTACCTGAGGTCCATCTGAGGTCCATCTAGATCCAGTGATGTTGCAGGAGTGTCTTGGCTGCCTGGGACTCCCCTCCTGATTGGCCGAGATAGCTGTCAAAGTCAGTCAGCCAATGAAGAGAGAAAGGGGGCGGGGCCTGGTGGCGGCTCCGTGTCTCAATGGACACCGGGAGCTGTGGCTTGGCTCGGGTGCTCCTGTGGCTCGTGCTCAGGGTTAAAAGTGCCCTGCTAGCAGCTGAAAAGCGCCTCTAAATCAACGGTAAAGCGCCGCTGAAACTAGCGCCACTTTGCCGCTGATGCGGCCGCGTTGTCAGTGTGAAAGGGCTCTTAGTAAATCAACCCCTCTATGTGGTACATTGTAGTAAAAATAATTTAGAATGGCATCCAAGCTTACCTACACTGCAGCACACCATAATTGTCAGGGCTGGCTCAGCCCTTCCTTCTCTGAGCTGACCGCTCAGCTGTCGGCTAATTGCCAGCTCACTTCTCTCTCCACAGTTAATCAGCTGTTGTGGATCTGCTCGTCAGTCCCGAATACTTAAAGACATCCAGCTCACTTCTTTCCTGCCTTCGCCATGGTCACATCACAAGAAACCATCTCCTGCGTTCCTGTTTAAAGACTGGCTTGCTGACATCCCTTCTGGCTCCTTATCCTGCTTGCTGTTCCTCCATTTGGATCCCTGACTTCTGGCCTGGCTGATTACCCGATCTGGTTACTGAACTCTGGCTTGGCTGACTACCGGATCCGGTTACTGAACTCTGGCTCGGCTGACTCCCTGATCTGGTTACTGGACTATGGCTATGCTTTGGCTATGATTACTCTATTTACCTTTCAATTTTTATTAATAAACAAGTGTGATTTAACTGTACTTCTGTCTTAGTCTGGTTCATGGTTTCTGACAATAATGCATATACCATTTAAAGGATTGTCCCAGTGCTTATTCCATTGCATGCTAAACGAATGGACCGCTTAAGTGCAACAGACATTAACATGCAAAAATAGAACTTGTTCACGAGCATGGGGTACAGCATCTCAAATTAATGCCACACATGTTCTTCTGTCACTGAAGGACTCACTAAGGGGTTCCCTTTCAGATTCTATAAAGTAAACCTGTTCCATGAAAAAAATATCAGGACTACCGTTACAGTCACAGGTCCATGAGTGTGTAGATTCGGAAAGTAGGAGTAAAGTCACATTTTCTTATCATCACACTTAACGTTTCAGAGCTCTAACTCTTATCCAAAAGTAAGAAAAACAATAACACACTTTTGAAAATTTCTTTCTAACTACATTGCACAATAAATTGACTAATTACACACTGGCTTTAATTCGTGGACATGATTATTTTATTACTTTTTATCATCTAAACTTCACACTTAAATGTATCCAAATTACAGGAAAAAAAGGGTAAAATGATGGGAATAACTGTTATATAAAATCAAATATGTAAAAGGTTAGATCAGCCTTTTTCAACCAGGGTGCCTTCTAGGATCTTTAGGGGTGCCTTGGCAAAATGCAAAAAAAATTGCCTCAAATTACCCACAATTGTCAGAAAGCTGGTAGGTGGATCTCGTCTGCATTTTTTTTTGTGACACAAAGCCACAGGTTTTAATTTGTGCAGCATTACAACTTTGGGCACCATGAAAGCCAGCTGCTGGGATTCTAATAAATGATGATGTCATAAATTGTTAGGGAAGACATTGAGCACCTGAGGATGTCCTTGTTTTGTTTGCCCTTCTCCCTCTGCACCGGGGTCACATTAGCTGAATGAGGGGGGCAAACTGAGGGAGAGGATAAACACTGGAATACTAGTCAGTACCAGTGTGCAAAGGTATATAAAATAAATAATCTCAAATGTCGGGTGTTCTATGTGTGTCGATGCAGCTGCATTATGTAAAACTATTAATTTCTTTCACATTTTAGAAGAGGGTGCCTTGAGATTGTGCACCATTTTAAAAGGTGCCTTGACTGAAAAATGTTTGAAAAACACTGGGTGAGATCCTAATATTTTGAAGAAACTTCAGAAGAAAAAGGTAGCGTAACATCCAACCCTTATGAAAAATGACAACGTTGTCATATAGCCTATCCTGCCCCCTACAAATCAAGCTGTACAGGTGTTGAAAAATAATCCTATATCCATACCATACAGTAAATATCCTATATAAAACAAAGATGGGGGCCCCTCCAATATTAGTGCAAACTATACATTTAAGTCTAAAACAATCATATAAATTGCTAATAGATATGGGAACAGTCCTTCAATTTACTGTAAATCAGGAGGTAAATTCCAGGTATTCTTTAAATACCTCCCATGAGAAAAAAAACATACAAGAATGAAATGTTTGAAATGCGTTGGGTTAGTTTACTAAAGGAATAGAGGCTGTTCAGTTTGTAAATTGAATGTTTACTGAGCTTAGTAAATCAGACAAAACCATGCTCAATTTAATAAACCAATAATGTGTGAGTAAAATGAATTCTAGTTCACCTTACTTACTATCATTCCTTTTGCAGAGTGCGTATTAACTTTACTAAGTGAACAGCCACTACTCCTTTAGTTAGTCAACCCATTACAGAGGTGCCGCTCTCAGTTGAGTTTATAAAGCTCCCTTGATTTATCATCCATTATAATGCTTAAAGTAGTCAATGTGATTTTGTGTATGTAAGCCCTAACTATTAGGTGGTATAAGAGTCTGAGAAGCTGAAAATTGTGCTTTGTTTGTGAATTGAATAGCACTGTCTTGGCATAGTGACTTCAGAAAGGTTGTGTCAGCGGGTAGGGCAATAGAGAGAAAACACACACTGTAAATAGAGTCTGGCCATGTGTGTAAAAGGACGTGACTCATTATTCATTGAAGGAAAGCCTGACGTGATGTCCATTCATAAACTACACTCACTAGATGTAATAGGGAAGCATTAGCAATAGTACACTGCAACTTTCTTGTATGAAGTTAACACCTTTTTACTACAAAATCTGCCAATTGCTGCAGAGCACCTATTAAAAAGATTATTCTGCCTAATACCATAATTTAAACATTTCTGCACATTTATAGCAAATCTCTGCAATAGTGAGCTATTGTTTTCTGATTATATTGAGCAATGGATCACTGTTGCTGCAGAAGTGCATGGGGGTGGAACATATGTTTGTGATTGGCCTTAGCTACACAGTACAGGCATACCCCACTTTTAAGTACACAATGGGGTTTATTTACTAAAGCCGGAAAGTGCAATATCAGGCTCACTTCTGCATAGAAACCAATGAGATTATAGCCTTGGCTTGTTCAATTAAGCTTTGGTAATACAACCTAGAAGCTCATTGGGCCTGATTTTGCACTTTCTAGCTTTAGTAAATAAACACCATTGCATACTTAATTCTGTAAGGTTAGCTGTGTTGCAGCAAAGCAAAAAAACATGGGCAAAGTACAGGTTCACAATAATTGAATGGCCAAGCAAAAGTATTTTTTTACATAAAACACAACATTACAGCGGTTGTAAAGGTAATTTTTTTTATAAAAAAAAAATAACAAACATGTTATACTTACCTTCACTGTGCAGCTCGTTCTGCACAGAGTGGCCCCGAACCTAGTCTTCTGGGGTCCCTCGGCGGCTGTTTCAGCTCCTCCCCGCAAGCATTCACCACCTTAATGCGAGCTCCCTCGCATGGTGGTGAGTACTTGCGGGCGCGCTCCCGTGATACAGCCGGCGGCTATAGCCGCTCGCTGTATCACTCGGCCCCACCCCCCGGCGCGCCGCGTCATCGGATGTGATTGACAGCAGCGCGAGCCAATGGCTGCGCTGCTTTCA
This sequence comes from Lithobates clamitans, assembly GCA_037952925.1. Taxonomy (NCBI): domain Eukaryota; kingdom Metazoa; phylum Chordata; class Amphibia; order Anura; family Ranidae; genus Lithobates; species Lithobates clamitans. Next base: position 5,765,637 of record JBBGZY010000390.1, read on the forward strand.
ATCCATCCACTGCAGCCAATCAGCGACCAGGCTGAGCTGCAGCGAAGATGACAAGAACGAGCAGCGAAGATTCGAGGCGTCAGGTAAGTAAAACGGGGGGGCTGGGGGCGGCGGTACTGTCAAAAGTTTTTTCACCTTAATGCATAGAATGCATTAAGGTGAAAAAAATTTTACCTTTACAACCCCTTTAAAGCATTAAAGTATAAACATTAAAGTATAAAGCATTAAAGTATAAACCCCAAAACAAACATTTATTATATTGCAGCTTACCAATCCTGAGATGTGATGGCTGCATTTGTTTTCTTTTTTAGGCTTTCTTTACTTTATTTTTACCTGGTGATAGGGCCATAAGTCATAGGGCCACTGTAGGGGTGCTTACAATGGTCAGCTTTAATTTAGTTATGTAAAACCTTTTTCCCTTCCATTTTCCAGTCCCCTCCCCCCAGACTGACAATGCTGCTGTCCAAAGGTGTCTCTGTGCTCCTTCATCCAAAATTTAGGCACTCTAATACAGGAGGTGTGTTACTGGCCAAACCACCATGTGAAAATAAAGAGGGAAAAGCATAATCAAAGAACACTAAAGCAGTCCATAAATCTAATGAATGGTAAGCTGCAATATATTACATTTTGATTTTGGGTATAATACAGCTTTAAAAAGCAATCCCATGCAACAATTAATGCTTTTTAGAGTACACACAGTAGCTGCAAAGTCAGAAAATTCACTCAACTTCCCCTAATCTTAAACTGGCCATACACCAGTAAAAAAAAGATCTTCATCAAAGCATTATGTAGTGCCATTATTAACACAACAAAATTTCATATGAAAACCCTGAAAAATATAGCTTGAGTGCCATGCCAATGTTTGAATGCTATGTTTGATTTCAGGATGCACTACAACAGGTATCATTTTTCCCCAAAGATAACCACATTACCAATTAGAATTTCATTCATTGGAAAAAAAAAATCATCCTTCTTTGATTTTACTCGTCACTGCCATCAAAGCCTATTAACTATTAGAAAAATTGAACAAAAACGTTCCAAAAACAAATTCTACTGTTATATGGCCAGCTTAAGTTCTGTGTTCCCACAAAACTTCATGAGCTCCTCAGAACACCTCCCAAGCACATCCTCCTAAGAAAAAAAAAATCTGACATTTGATAAATGCCCCGATCGTGCCATTCCACCATCCCATTCTCCCATCTCATCTCTAATAAACCGAAATCTATTGTCCCTGAAGGAAGTCATTGGTGGTGCACATGCTGCATCACCACCTTAAACATTTTTTCCAGGATCGAAAGTTCCTAAAGAACCCAGATAATGGCACATAAAACTTACCATGTTATTTCCGGAGGAGGAAAAGCTCGCACTTTGACTGCAATACGAAAAGACTTCTGTCCCACTACAGCTTCTAATAAACCTGTCTTTATGGGTTTCACATTAATAAATGCTTCAGCTGAAAAGAAACAGATAAATAAAGATAACGTTAAACTTTTCCCAATGATTAAAATAAATGTGCATAGGTTTGTGTGTTATAAATTAACCCTCCAGATGGCAAAAATACCGATTTTGCAAAGAGTTGCATTTTATACATATATAAAACTCTGGGGAAACTGTTGCAGACAGTATGAAATGGTCATCAGCTGGAGAATGTTATATGGCATACCATAAACACGGACTGTAGTGTTAATAGATTTGGTTGTTGGTCCATTCTTTGCAGTACAGACGTATGTTCCCTGGTCAATTGTTTCTACATTCGGAATAACCATCATGCTGTGACTTATGGCTTGGGAATCGGAACGGAATAGCCGCTTCACAATAGAAGCAAGTTTTCCATATTTCTGCAATGAAAGTATAGAGATATAGATATTACCATGATGCAAATATCAACATCTGACATTTCTTATTCTGTGTATAGCAACTATTGCAGGCCTTGACTGGTTGTCAACTGGGAACAATTGGGATCTGATTGCTTGTTAGATAAATACGTCCACCTACCTTTCTTAATATTTTGCTAGAATTACATTCTGTCAGGCTTTTTTTTTTTTTGGAAAGATCAAAGACACTGCAGGATGCAGTAACCCACAGCAACCAATCAGATTTTAGATTATTGCTGTTAACGATGATTTCTGACTACTTGACATGTATTTTTGCACTTTTTCCTATACCACGTCTCTTGTATTGCCATATTTAGCATGCTTATTCAGCAAGTCAAGTTATAAAAGCCAGTAACCCATAACCACCAATTAGAATAATTAATTCCACTTTCGTGGGGAAATAAAATAGCAAATAAAGAAAAAATAATATAGCGCATATAATTGAGACACTAATCATATTGTGATTGAATGTTATAAAAAATTACCTTTCCTTTTCAATCTGCAGCTCTCTAATTTTCTGAGAATGCATTGCAATATGGCTACCTGGGTTGTTCTGTACACAGAGTGTGTACTGACCACTCCCCAGAAACACCATTTCCTGTCTATGTGATTGGCTCACCAATTTTCCCAGAAATCTGCACTAAGACACAAGTCAGATTTCAGGCATCCCCTGCAACAAAAATTTCATTTTTGGAGAGATACTTTCAATGGGAACCCATCTAAAGGGATGCAGGGCCAGCAGATTTCCTCATTAGTGCCCTGTAGTTTCACACCTGACAGTTAATTATGAAACCACTCCCATTAGACCCACTCAGAACAGAGGCAGAGACAAACACACATGGATTTCTTCAGAATAGCAAAAGGTAGGAATCTGCAACAAAGTTTGGTATACTCCTTGCAATGTACATAGATCACCCAGAGAGGAATGATTTTTTCTTAACAAAAGTGGAGTTAAACTTTAAGTGATCAGACTTTCGTAAGCTCAAATCTGATTAATTGCATTTTGCACAAAAACTTTGTTGCTTTATTGAACAGGCCTGTGCGTGCACCGAAGTGCTAGACTGACAGACTAGAATGTGTTTACAATTTTCTATGACTTATTGAATTATCGAATACTTTAACTACCATTTACAGAATAATATTCAAAACTTAATGTGTGGTAAAATTATTGGGCTGCCTTAACACAACACGCATTAACACATGAAAAGTGCGCGACTGCAACACAGCAGAGTAAAGGGGTCCAAATTGTGTCTAAAGCTAAAACTTTTGAACTTTTGGAAAGAGTAGCAAAGAGTTAGAACCCCTTTAAACTTTTAATTTGCCATCTGTGTCTTGTTACATTAATAATGTACATACAGCACATTTACATAGTTTAATGCTAGGTATTTTGTGGACTAGAAAATACTGTATTATATATATTTTGAAGCTAATAGCAGACAGCTTTTTCTAAAGAAACACATTACTAAATATACGACAGAATTTATACTGTTGAACCTTCCATTAAACAGTGGATGGATTAGGTCACTGTTGAGACATTAGATTAACAAAGCGTGCTGCATGAACTGCTATGGGTGGCATATTGTCTGCCAAGTATAGCTATACAGAGAGAAGGCTCAGTGGAAGATTGTTTTTAGCAAGAGGTCTGTTCTACTGAGTATCCCCCCCCACACACACACACACACAGACACACAAAATACAATTTACACTGTCAATGGAGTTTTATTAAGTTATGCAAAAGTAATATAACACCACTCAAAATTGAAAGAAAAGCCTTGGGTGGGCAGCAGGTTCAAAGGCTAGCTATAGACTTGAAACAGTGTGCAAATGGTCTCCTTCAGCATCTATGCCCCCTGAGTGCCTGTGACATCTGACCTAGGTAGTTGGATATTAACATTTGCCATTTGCCCAGGGTAGGCAGGGCCAGTACAAGATAGGGAAATAAGAAGTACAAATCTGGCCTGTCTGATTTAACCTTTAAAGTTTCAATTATCTACAGTATTTGGAATTTTGGAAGTGGAACTCGTATTCTAGCTTTGGTGGTCCATTATAACCATAGAGTGGATAGTAAGAAGTAGAACCTTACCGAAGCAGGGTATGTCCATTGAATTTCAGCTCTAGTGTTCAGATCAATAGTTGCAGTGCAGTTAATAGACAGAGACTTGCCACGAAGCACTTTGATGGAACTTGGTACGCTAAGTTGAACATTGCGAATTGCAGTGTCTGCAAACAATCATTAACATGTTACTGGTATAAATAAATGCAGAGAAAACCAGGTTACAATTCAACAGTAAAATGGTATTAGTTACTCACATTGTTTGTATGTAAAATAGTTCCTAGTGTGGGTTTTTCCATTTACCTTAGCCTCACAACTCAAGAGGCCAAAAAAAGTGGGATATGGTTCTCGGATGATGAAGCCTTTTTTACTATCCCAGACAGCAGACCTGGCACCAGGTTGATACAGTACATTCCGATTGTCCTATAAATGAACAATAAAATTCTAATAAATATTTTTTTTCTATTCATCATCTGAACAATGTGTTACTAAATTTGGTCTGCCTGGCTAAAAAGGACCTCTATGATTACTTTGAAAATGGCTAAAGCTCAGATCAATTGTATTGTCTAAGGACATGGTTTAAAAAATGCAAACAACTAGTCTTTTGTAGTAGCTTGTAAAACAACTCACAGTTTAAAAATACCCAAAAACCCAACACAACTCCCATCTTGTAATAAAATAGCATCAAATAGGGTACATGGTAAATGTCATCCTCAGTCTCTGAACCCCTTACAAAACAAAGTTAAACGTGTCTTGCCCGTGTTATGAATGGGACACTCGGGCACCTGCTGTGATTCTCCCTATAAGATAAGAAGTCGTGAAGAGTGATGTGCTTTTATTCTTAGCCTAGAACGGTTTCCCATACAACTTGACGGTCCAGCAGACAGGCCATTCTAAAGATATTCCTGAGACTTCAGAAAACTCTGAAAGGTCTAAACTTCCTATACCTATAAATATACATGTTATTAAGTGGGAACTAAAACTGGTCCGTGTCTAATCTTTACCGTCATTAGGTTTTCCACGCAATAATGTCTTGTTTGTCACCAAAGCAATAACAAGTCCTATTTTTAGATGTTGTGTAGTTAGAAATAGAATGCTCTTTTAGAGCAAGGAATGCAATGGGTTTTTAAGCATTTCTACACATGTGTGTCATATGGACCCCATAAGAATTAGTAATTGATTGTCTATAGACATTTACCACTTTGATGGCATTTGTAAGTAGAATGTTTATTAAAGGAATTTTAAAACAATGTATTTTAACTCTTATGCCCCGTACACACGGTCGGATTTTCCGACGGAAAATGTGTGATAGGACCTTGTTGTCGGAAATTCCGACCGTGTGTAGGCTCCATCACACATTTTCCATCGGATTTTCCGACACACAAAGTTGGAGAGCAGGCTATAAAATTTTCCGACAACAAAATCCGTTGTCGGAAATTCCGATCGTGTGTACACAAATCCGACGGACAAAGTGCCACGCATGCTCAGAATAAATAAAGAGATGAAAGCTATTGGCCACTGCCCCGTTTATAGTCCCGACGTACGTGTTTTACGTCACCGCGTTCAGAACGATCGGATTTTCCGACAACTTTGTGTGACCGTGTGTATGCAAGACAAGTTTGAGCCAATATCCGTCGGAAAAAATCCTAGGATTTTGTTGTCGGAATGTCCGAACAAAGTCCGACCGTGTGTACGGGGCATTATAGTAGAACTATGGGAACATTTTTTTTTTAAATTTTGGATAGAATAAGTGAGGGTTATAACCCCTGTCAGATTTGTTTAATCAACTGTGTTCCATTTTGGTGATTTTCCTTCACTTCCTGTCTCATAGCCAAACAGGAAGTGAGAGGAAATCCCTGCAAATTAAGGGAATTCCCCATTGGAAGATTTCCCCTCTATTTTGTTTCTGGGGACAACCCAACATGTGGGATTTTCTTTTACTTTAACCTAAGGCTATTTTCCCACTAAGGCGCTTTACAGATGATATAGCGCTAAAAATAGCACCTACAAATCGCCTCTCTTGTCACCCCAGTGTGAAAGCCCGAGTGCTTTCACACTGGGGCGCTGCGCTGGCAGGACGCAAAAAAAGTCCTGCAAGCCGCATCTTTGAGGAGCTTTAGGAGCAGTGTATACACTGCTCCTAATGCGCCCCTGCCTATTGAAATCAATGGGCAGCGCCGCCGAAGCGCCAGCAAAGTGCTGCTGCAGCAGTGCTTTGCGGGAGCTTTTAACCCTTTTTTGGCTGTCAGCGGGGGTTAAAAGTGCCCCGCTAGCGGCTGAGAAACACCGCAAAGACAACGGTAAAGCGCCGCTGAAAATTTTCAGCGACGCTTTACCGCGGACACCCGCCCGCCCCAGTGTGAAAGTGCCCTAAATGATAATGGTAAACAGGACAAATAGAGAGGGGGAATCTCTCTAATAGGGGCACAGACAGCAATAAAAACTGACAGGGGCTCTAATCCCTCTCCACTCTATTGAAAACTAAAAAAAAAGTTTTGCCTTTAGTTGTACTTCCGGACCGCCCCCACATACATTTAATGTGGCAGGGCGGCCCAAGTGGGCAAAATCACGTACCTGTATGCGATTTCGTGCATGCGGTTTAGGGGGTCGCGCGGCATGCCCCCGATTGGCCACAGCGGAAGACAATCAGTGGGTCCAGCGGCCGCGATGGCCGCCGCAACCTGTCGATCTTTTACGGGAGAGACAGAGCAGCGGTGTGCCGATGTAAACAAAGCACACCGCTGATCTGCCAGGGAGGAAAAGAGAGAGATCGTGTTTCAGCTAAACACCCCCACAGTTAGAAAACACCTCCCAGGGAACACATTTAAACTCTTGATCCCCCCTGTAGTTAACCCCTTCAATGCCAGTGTCACTTATACTGGGATCAGTGCATTTATATAGCACTGATCGCTGTATTGGTGTTACTGGTCCCCAAAAAATGTCACTTAGGGTCAAATTTGTCCGCCGCAATGTCGCAGTCCCGCTAAAAATCGCAGATCGCCGCCTTTACCAGTAAAACAATAAAAAAAATAAAAGTCCCTAAATTTATCCTTTATTTTGTAGACGCTATGACTTTTGCACAAACCAATCAATATACGCTTATATATTGGCCTAAATTGATGAAGAAATTAGTTTTTTTTTATGTATTTTTTGGATATGTATTATAGCAGAAAGTAAGAAATTTTGTTTTGTTTTTTCAAAATTGTGGCTTTTTCTTTGTTTATAGCGCAAAAAATAAAAACCACAGAGGTGATCAAATACCACCAAACGAAAGCTCTATTTCCTGGTCAGGAAGTGGGTAAAACCTTCCGGGGCTGAAGTGGTTAAAGGCATATTTATAAAGTAATGCATGTGGCTTTCACCGAACATTCACTGGATGTGAATCAATCAATATTATTTAAAACATGTAGTTTAATTTGCACTGAATGCTCGGAGAATGAAAGATTAACTGCTTTATAAATATACCAGCTAAAATGTTTATTAAGGCTCCATGCACACTAGTGTTTTTTTAAGCTCCTAGAAGCTGTTATTAGCATTTTTGTTTCTGCTCCTAGAAGCTAAATAGTATTATCCTATGTGTCCATGCACACTACTTTAGGCTATTAGCATTTTTTGAGCTTCAGCGTCGAGGAGCAGAAAAAAAAATGTTTTTGTAGTGTTTCTTGGAGCATTTTTCCAGCTCCTAAACGCTGTTAAACACTCCTAAGTGCTACTAATAGCGTTTTTTGAGCTTTTTTTTCCTTTTACTGCAATTAATTATTTACTAATAAAATGCTAACGCTTGTAAACGGTCCTAAACTTTGCTAAAATGCTGCTAAAACGCTGCTAAAATGCTACCACAAAAAGCTATTACCAACGTTTTTTATCCAGCATTTTTTCCACTGTTTTTCAGCTTAAGGCTCCATGCACACTAGCATTTTTCATATTCTCCAAAAAAGCTAGAAAAAAATGCGGATAATAGCATTGTAGTGCCAGCTTCTAGTAGCATTTTAGTAGCTTCTTGAAGCATTTAGAAGCATTTAGGACTAGTAGAATTTTATTTTTTATATTTGCAGTACAAAAAACAAAAGCTCAAAAAAAGCTGTTAGTAGCATTTTAGTAGCATTTAGAAGCAGTTAGGAGCATTCAGCGTTTTTTTTTCTACTGGAAAAATGCTCTGAAAAACTCTACAAAACAATTTTTTTTTCTGCTCCTAGAAGCTGAAGCTCATAAAATGCTAATAGCCTAAAGCAGTGTGCATGAACACATAGGATAACATTATTTAGCTTCTAGGAGCAAAAAAAATGCTAATAACAGCGTTTAGGAGCTTATAAAAACGCTAGTGTGCATGGAGCCTAAGCCGATCTCCAGGTACAAATTCTGTCTAGGAGTCTCAACCAGATTTACTGACTCTTTACGTTCATGATTGTTAGATTTAGAAAAAAGTGTGCCTTTAGAGCAAAATGACTTTCACTTGTAATTGGTCTGAGATTAATCTAAAATGGACCTGAGATGCATTCACACCGATTTGTGTGAAGAGTTATAATCACTACAATATAACAAATAACTACTAATAATTCTAATCAGCGCTTAAGATAGAAACCCCTTTTTTTGCGGAATTTTTTTTTTTTAAGATTCCAAATACTGTACGTATCCACTAATGTGTTTCAACCATACTTATTCCTAATCATGTGAATATAAAATTTCAAAATGAAGCATTCTGTATCATTTGTGTGAAGAACATTCACCCTCTGCTTCCATGGCATTTTTAGAACATGGTATTACTATGAAATAGACCAAGTATGGTTGAAATCCATATTTTTATATATTTTTACATTTTCGATAAACAATTATTAATTAATAAAATAAATATAACCTAAAATGTTAACTGTGACATTAACTGGGAGATATGTGTATTGTGCACTGAAGATTTTGATCATCTGACCAATAGGCATTTTGGGTGAGCTGTCATAACATGCAGTTTGACTTGTAGGAAAAAAATTACTTATCCAGAAGAAAACACTAAAACATAAGTCAAATCAGCTTTTTGTTCAACGAGTTTCCCTCTATACATAGAATAAAAAATAGAGTCTCTAATGCCGTGTACACGCCACCGGACTTTTGGTTGGATTGAATTCCGAAGGACTTTTCGATGGAGTTCCGACGGAGTTCCAACGAAACGGACTTGCCTACACACGATCACACCAAAGTCCGATTGTTTCGAACGCGATGACGTACGATGGGACTAGAATAAGGAAGTTAATAGCCAGTAGCCAATAGCTGCCCTTGCGTCCTTTTTTGTCCGTCAGACTAGCATACGGACGAACAGAGTTTTGGATCGGACTTGAGTCCGTCGGAAAGATTTGAAACATGTTCTATTTCTAAAGTCCGACAGATTTTTCGTCAGAAAAGGTCTGATGAAGCCCACACGCAATCGAATTGTCCGACGGATTCGTTCCGTCGGACCAGTTCAGCCGAAAAGTCCGGTCGTGTTTACACGGCATTAGTCTAAGCTACTGAAGTGTGAAGAGCTGTTCCTGTCAAACATTCAATTAGGTGAAAGAGATTTATTTTTTAATTTGTCTACACAAAATTAGATGTTGGATGCTCACTTTATTTCACTTCACACTTTAGTAAATCAAACCTCTTGCATTTGAGGGAAGCAAAAAAAAAACATTTCAGCACCTTGAACAGTGAACAGTGCACTATTTCTAGTTCTAAAGACCATTATAACAACAAGTAAAAGATTCCAGAAGTATATATTTCTTTTAGTACCTGTTTTAATGTGACTGTGATGTTGGGGGATGTAACCCGACAAGGGATAACTAACTTCTCTCCATCGTTTATGGCAATTACTTGCGGATTATTCATTTCCATATCTACAAAAGCACTGTTTTGTTCTGCAAATAACAGGAAAATATTAAGAATATATAAAAAAATTGGCAAACATTAAAAAAGATATCAGTAAACACAAAAAAAAAAAAAAAAGGGGGGGAACAGTTAAATTCTTAGGATGCCAACAAGCACTCATACATAGCTTCCTCTCCTATTGTTACATGTATTGTTTTTTCAAATATCTAAAAGTATAAAAATTGAAATTAAACAATACAAAAACTGTTTTGTTGCACAATAAATGGTTTAGTACGAAGATTGAGGATGTACATTGCAACAAGAAAAGAGGTGGGGAAATTGAGGAACTGGCCTTGAGGTGGGATGACTTCACCCACTGTTGAAATGATACAGTAACATGCTAAAGTCAACCAGTTCATTCTTCCACATGTCCTAAGAGAATGAAAGAATGGAACTACTCTCGGATTGGAGAATACAAAAACGTGAGGCACACACACCCACACAAAAGCAGAGCTGATTGGTGGAGGATATCAGCATATCTCATTCCTAGAACAAAGAAGGGAAATTGTCCTGTAATAAGAAAGAGGAAACTCCAACATAAGCTATTCTATTTTAGCGACAAGTTTGATTTTTTTTCCTTTTTAAATCAATTACAAAACCTACAAAACCCCATCTTTTCTTTTAAGAACATCTTTCAAATGAGAGCATTTCTATAACTAATTACAGTATCTTTACAGCAAGTTTGTCATGAGAGAAAATATGTAGGTTGCCATTGCTGACCCGCTTCTGAAAAGGCTAGTAGAGTGGCCATTATGCTGATCCATTGGCTTCAGTACTTTAAGTCAGTGACCTGGAACAAGTATTTAGATAAAGAAAACTTCCTATCTTCATACCTTATTTTCTTACAGATTGCTGGCTTCCACGCTTTTGCCATAGCTAACAGGATGCTGTACAGCTGTAGCATAGAAGAACCTGAGATTTAATTTTTCATTATGATGTAGACTGGGCATTTTTTTTCTTAAGTTTTGAATAAAAAAGATCTCATCCCTAGGGCTGATTTATATATATATATATATGCATTGAAGGAACACACACATTTACACAAGGTATGCATTGTTGCATTGCAGTGACATTGATTTTGAACACACTAACGCCCTGTACACACGATCGGACATTGATTGGACATTCCGACAACAAAATCCATCAGATTTTTTCAGACGGATTTTGGGCCAAACTTGTCTTGCATACACATGGTCACACAAAGTTGTCGGAAAATCCGATCGTTCTGAACGCGGTGACGTAAAACGTGTACGTCAGGACTATAAACGGGGCAGCAGCCAATAGCTTTCATTTCTTAATTTATTCTGAGCATGCGTGGCACTTTGTGCATAGGATTTGTGTACACACAATCGGAATTTAAACGATTTTGTTGTTGGAAAATTTTATATCCTGCTCTCAAACTTTGTGTGTCGGAAATTCCAACTGAAAAAGTCAGATGGAGCCCACACACGATTTGAATTTCCGACAACACAATCCGATCGCACTTTTTCCATCGGAAAATCCGACCATGTGTACAGGGCATGAGACAAAGCACATGCATTGCAAAACATTGCAATGCATCATAGTAGGTTGTGGCAAAAATTGTGATGTCCAATTTTATGGACGTTTTTGGGTATCAGAAACCCACTGAGTTCAATGGGCTGCCTAAATGCAATGTATGTTAACACCTGACAAAAGGCACATTAAGACAACACACAAATGTAAATAGGCCCTTAAATTTTTTATGCACTTCAGAGCCTGCCTCAATCGTCTATCGGGTAGTGCCAGTTGATGGATGAGGAGCACATACTGTAAAGGCCTTTTCTCCCTTTATTTTAATAGGAAGGTGGAATATTAAGGTGTAAGTCTTAAAAAAATATTCCAACATGTTGGGCAACTCTTTATGCTCATAACAATTGCTTCCAATTTTCTAATCCTTGAATTGGAACTATAGATGGTCCATGTAAAAAACCTTCAGCCAATAAATTTGGTAGTCCGAAAAGTCAAGATAGGTGCTTGAGTATTTGACAGTCAGCTATTCCAGTCATTGAAGAGTAATGGGTCACAATATAAGTACCACAGAACCGACAAGTTCACTGTTTATGGCTTAATTTCTTGGCTCTGAATGTAATCTTTAAAGGAAAATCCAGCTCAGAAATGAAAGGAAATCTGTATTGTGAAACTTGACCATAGCAACCTTTTCATAATACTCGAATTCATCCTATTTTTGGGATGTTGAAGGACTTGTATAATGTAACAGGGAAACAGGGCTGTTGTTTTCCAGGACTAGTGGATGTGTGAAGAGGTCATTAGTTCTCTACTTTTAATCATTTGTAGAGCTGATTACTGCCCCTCCCCAAGGGACATATTCATTCATGTCAAGGGATTAACATAACAATTCCAAACTTTGCTAGTGCTGTACAGCAATTTCCTGTATTCTATCACAGATAACACTACAAGGTGCTCAACAAGCTGCCCTGCAGACATCATGTCACCATTCCCTGCAGCCAGTTCTTTTATGGACCTTAAACACTTAACCCTATGCTTTTCTCTATGTTTACATCTTTATGGGTACGTTCTTCGAAGTCTACTTGAACTTTCAGTTTAAATAAGCCTAATACATTTCAGATGCATCAAAAGAAAAGGTATGCAAAGTTGTCCAGATGGTTTTCCATAGAAAGCTACCAAGGCCTGAGTATAAAGCCTGTCCCTTGCCAGCATTCTGTAGAATGGGACCCTTGCTCCCTGTGTGGAAGCAGTGTTCTCTTTGCAGAGGTCTAAAATGTGTTCTGCTTAATTAGAACAACATCTCTCCAGTCAGAGCAGCTGATTACAAATCTATAGCTCTGAATCAGCAGAGGGTATGTCAGACCTCTGCAGAGAGGCCACTGCTTTCACAAAGAGAGCAAAAGTCCTTTTCTACAGCTGCTTGTCCCCTCAGGCTGTGGCTGCTTTAGAAAGAAAACTAACCGCATGATATTGCACGCCATTTTTTATGGACTTGGAATGCATTTATCTGATGGGGCTTTACAGGGGAAGAATAGTGTATGTAATGTATTTTTTTAATGTGGCTGCTGTAAATACCTATGTTTGCCTTAAAGCGGAGTTCCACCCAAAAATGGAACTTCTGCTTTAAGTACTCCTCGCCCCCTGACATGCCACAATTGGCATGTCATTTTTTTGGGGGGGAGGCTGGGTACCTGGTTTGGAGTGGGGCGATTCCTAGGCGGCCCCTCCCTCCCGGCAATGTTCTGGGACATGTGACAGGTCCCAGAACATTGCCTGACCATTGAGAGAGCGCAGCGCGGCTCCTGCATGCGTAGTGCACGGCTCGCTGGGCGCCCACACTCACGATGTCGGGAGGGGTGAGAACGGAGGCTTCGGACGACCGCATCACTGGACCGTGGGACAGGTGAGTGTCTGTTTATTAAAAATCAGCAGCTATACTTTTTGCAGCTGATGACTTTTCATAAACTAAAAAAACAGTGGAACTACACTTTAAGATCAGTCTATTGCAATACCCTTTATGGTAGCACTCTACTGGGGGGTGGGGGGTGGGCTGGAGGGGTAAAGCACCCGGAGCCAGATGTGCTACATGCACATGTGCTCACAAAAAATAAGCTGACAGGAGGAGAGAGCAGAAGAATGACTCATTGTTATTCTGCTGCTCCTTCACTGACCAATCACACTCTGGGGGGTGAAGAGGTGACCTAGTTTTCTCCTTAAAGTAGTGGTAAACTCATACATATAACCAGTGAAGTGACTAGCCTCAGGCGATACACAGAAATGAAACAAATCTTCCTACATAAGTTGTACCTGTATATCTGCAGCCCTCTCTTCTCTATAACCTCCTAAACCACAAATTTTACACAAAATTTCTCAGTTCCAGAAGGCAGGTGGCAAGGACATGATATCAAACAGCACAGAACAGGGAGCTGAGTGTAATCTGGAACCCGAGTGGAAAGGAATAGATACACCCCCTCTACACAGTCTCATAGAAAAACATGCATTGCTGAAATCAGTGGCCTGCTATGTGCTGGAGGGGGGTGGGGCCATCTCCTGGGATTGCCAGCATAGACTGTCAGAAGTGACTCATGCTATTGGTTAATATTACCTACATTAATCAACAACTTTAGTCAGGATAAAATCTGTGTCATTACAAAAAATATAACAGGTATATTATATTGTAATGAAGATGATCAAAGTAGTTCTAAGGTTACCTATGTCATGAAGAAAGCATATATCACGCTAAACAACATTTCGTGTAATTACCAATTATAATTTCCTTCCCACACAAACACAGCCAAAAGACCTTGGGCTACATCATTAATGCAGGAACCATTGGCGCCGTCCAGCACAAAGTGAAGGAGAATCTGTATCCTTCCACTAAAACAGCCAAATTGTCAAAAGCCAATGTTTTTTTTCCAGTAAAGTATTTTTATCCACTTTTACCTCCAGCCCATCACATTTTGGGCATGGAATTACAAGACTAAAGCCATTGGGATATCATTTGACACACTTATCCTCCCCAGCTCGCAGCTTCCTGATCCAAAGACACTATCGGTGGGGATGTCTGGCCCTCAGGAAGTTTGGAGTTCCAGAGGATGAAACAGGGAGGACAAAAGTTCAGCCAAGGACTGTAATCGAGCCACCGGTAGGCAAACAAGGAAACAATAGCTAGGGATCGAAGGGAACGCGCCTTCGAGTCCACTGTAAGGACTTTTTTTTTAAAGCAAAGGTCTTGATTTACTGAAATGAGGTGAGGTCCTGAAGTAAGGTGACCAATACATATTGACTTGGGCTCACAATAATCTTCACCCCTATGTCCAAGCAGCTGGAAAAAATGTTATTATCTCTCTAGATAATACACAAAATCTTAATAAAGATATCAGTGCTATATCTTCCCACAAAAATAATTACTTAAATATTTTGTGATGACATGCAATGTTGAAATACAGTTAACACTAATTAATACATCAGTCTTATACGTGAAACAACTGCAATCAACTCCCACACCTAAAACAGTGAGTATATTAACCCATTATATAAAATCTTCCATATAACATATAATCCCTAATTCACTGTGAATAATCAGTAAAAGTTAATACGCCACTGTGACGCAAACATTCCTCCTTCTTTCTAATGAATTCCATCTCCATGCTCAGTGCTTGAACATCAAAAAGGATTACCAGATATACTGTATATGACTTCTTATTCCCAAACAGGTCATAAATTGCCCAAAAAATGTAATGGGGACAAATCTGACACCTCTCCCCTATCCTGTCCACCTCCTAGGCTCAGTCTTGTATTTTGTCCCTCTGCTCATCCACATATCACACGCATTTAAAAATCCATAGCGTCTTTTTTTAAAAAAAAAGCTTTTCTTAATTGCCAATGGCCTTCTCATATAAAATCACTTGCACAATGCTCAAATGCCCAGTAATTGTTCCTGCATCTGAAAGACCTAATACTTCTGGATTCCCCTAGTGTCTGACCTCACATCTATCTCAATGCATTTTTTCACAAGGACTTCTTCAGGTTTGCTATCTCCTGAGGAAGTCCTTGTGACTAAATGCGTTGAGGCTGATGCTAGGGGAACCCGAAAGTATCAGATCTTTCAAATGTATGAACAATTACCTAGCATTTGAGCATATATTTACTATTCCCATGTCTATCTAAAATGAATTAAATACATTTTGGCCTTAGTTTGACTTTAAGTGTTCACCTGAAATTACTTACTGCTATTGATAACATCTGGTATTTGCATTGACATTACACAACATACTAAATTCAGCTTTACCTGTAACGTATATGTAGACTGCAGAGGTTTTCTTGGATAAGGTGAGGTGCTTGTATTGGCATCTATAGAATCCAGTGTCACTGATCTGTGCTGTGGACAGAGTTAAATTCATTTGGCACAGGGCATTAACGCCTCTATGACACACGTTCCCCATCATATGGAACCTGTTACTTTCTTTCCTTGAGGCTGCTGGGAATTTCCAGGAAAGCATTTGATCACCACTGTGAAAAGCAGAAAAACATGTTAATAACATCCAATGGTAAACTAAGAGCATTAGAAGCAGGACAAACATTGTTTTTGAACAAGCAGAAGAGGAGAATTTAAAATAACTTATTCAGTAACTCTAGGCAATCTAAAGCAACTAATCAGTAATTACCGTTCAACAATCAGACAAATTTGATACCTATTGTTTATAGGGATTACTTTGTACATAGTTATTTATCTGAGCACAGAAATAAAAATAAGCTGTGACTGTCTCCTACTTACAGAGGGCAGAACCTACCTATGTAACCTACTAAAACTGGCAACATAGCTTGGGCTCATTAGGCATCAAACATTAACAGAAAACCATTTTGATTTTATCTTTAGTGCTAGTGCTTTTTATCCTTTATAGACCTCAATTCAGATATGGTCCTGTTGATCTGCCAATCATTTTGGTTCAGACATTTAGGATGTCTGGTGTCCCTTTGCATTTTGTGGTTCCATGTGCTAGCACATAATGTTAACATAGTGGACGTCACAAGGAACCGCAGTGCACAGACGGGGACAGGCAGCTGACACACTTGGAACTGTCAGATGCTGAAGATCCTTAAGCCAAATTCTAACTCTTAAAGTGAGCAAAGATGGCACAGGAGGTGAAACATGTAACTATTAACTCCTTTCATTTCTGATAGTTTTTTGTATACATGTTAATATGGTGACAGAGTTGGCAAATCTAGTTAAACTGAGATCATTCAATAAGTCTGTGATTTTTTAGCTAGTGGCTGCAAAATTGTAAATATTACATTTTATTTATATATATATATATATATCTATAGGACATTAACATGAAAAACCAAAAGTGAGAATTTTATGTTGATGGGGACAAGGGCCTCATCCCCATAACCCTTGCCCGGTGGTTGTGGGGATCTGCGGGCAGGGGGGCTTATCGGAATCTGGTAGCCCCCTTAACAAGGGGACTCCCAGATCCCGGTCTCCCCCCCATGTGAATTGGTAACTGGTGCATTGTACCCCTACCATTTTACAAAAAAAGTGTCAAAAATAGTAGAAAAGACAGGAGACACTTTGGGACAAGTCCTTTACAAAAAAATAAAAACATAAAAATGTCCCGCGATGTAGATCCATCTCACTCCGCCTCGACGAGCCGAAAAAAGAAAAGAAAAGCCGCAACAGCCGAGTGACACTTCTTCTCCATGACAGCTGTTGTATAGCTGAGGGCGGGGCCTCTCGGTGATGTAAACGGGCGACCCCGCCTTCCTCTGATGTCACGTGGCATCAGGGGGGGCGGGGTCACCCATTTACATCACCAGGTGGCCCCAACCTCAGCTATATAACAGCTGTCACAGGGAAGAAGCATCACTCAGCGGGAGCCTCCCATGGAGACGAAGCTGTTGCTGCTTTTTTTTTTCTTTTTTTGGTCCGTTAGGTGGCGTAAGATGGATCTACATCACGGGACATTTTTTTTTTCAAGAAAGGACTTGTCCCAAAGTGTCTCCTCTCTTTTTTACTATTTTTGACACTTTTTTGTGAAATGGTAGGGGTACAATGTACCCTTTACCAATTCACATAGGGCAGAAGGCTGGGATCTGGGGGTCCCCTTGTTCAACGTGGCTTCCAGATTCTGATAGACCCCCCGCCTGCAGACCCTCACAACCACCGGGCAAGGGTTGTGGGGATGAGGCCTTTGTCCCCATCAACATGGGAACAAGATGCTTTGGGGGGCTACTCCAAAGCATCCTCCCCATGTTGAGGGCATGTGGCCTGGTACAGTTCAGGAGGGGGGGACGCTCTCTCATTCCCCCCCTTTTTCCTGCAGCCTGCCAGGTTGCGTGATTGGATAAGGGTCCAGTATGGATTTTGGGGGATCCCTATGCCATTCTTTTTTTTTATTTGGCGCAGGGTTCCCCTTAATATCCATACCAGACCTAAAGGGCCTGGTATGGATTTTGGGGGGACCCCCATGCAATTTTCTTTTAATTTTTGGCTCGGGGTTCCCCTTAATATTCATACCAGACCCAATGGGCCTGGTAATAGACTGGTGGGGGGGGGCCCATGACGTTTTTTTCAATGAGTCTTATCTATATTGCCGAGACCCGACAATTCATTACAGCCGCGATCAGTGTAAATTTACTTTTTTCCTTTAGAAATGTCATTTTGCTGTGGTACTGTGGAAAACTGTGCCACTTTACAGGCATACTATAGACACCCCCCGGCATGATATTTAAAGGAATATTTCATTTTTATTGTTTCACTTTAAGCATTATTAAAATCACTGCTCCCGAAAAAACGTCAGTTTTTAAAACTTTTTTTTTGCATTGATACTTTTCCCCTGGAGCAGGACCCAGGTCCCCAAAAACTTTTTTTGACAATAACTTTGCATATAAGCCTTTAATATGAGCACTTTTGATTTTTCATGTTCGTGTCCCCCAGACTTTAATGGTGTTCATGTGTTCGTCTGAATTTTTTGCCTGTTCGCAAGTTCTGGTGCGAACCGAACCGGGGGGTGTTCGGCTCATCCTTACTCTTGATGCCCATACTTTATAGCTGTCAACAACTTGTTTTTGTTGTCAAAGTTATAGAGTCATTTGAAGTAGTATCTTTATGTCAGTTTGCTCTGCAGAGATTTCACTTACCATGTTATTAATGCTAATTTCATATAGTGCACGACCACTTCAGTATCACATTTTTTTTTAACCAACTATACCCATACTGAAATCCAGTAGCCATAGGCATTAGATGATTACATTCCTATTCTTGCTTTCAACAGACAAGAACAGACAGACCTTGTCTATGGACATCTTTTAAGTACTTCTATTCACATTCAAGAAAACGTAAATATAACCATGCACAAGATTTGTTACCTGCATGAAAGATGGATTGGCTGTCCTACTTGTACAATCAACTCCTTTGCTTTTACATTCAACACTGTTGCAATCTTGGAACCAGAGCAGTGTCCTAGAGGATCAGAGAATAATTCATATGATTACACTGAAGACTTAAGTGTCTCATAATGTATTCAAGGGTGAAAATAACAGCCAGGTGACTTCAGAAAGTGGTAAGCATTTACATCCCCAATATTTTGTTCATGAAATATTTAATTTTATGTTGAAGATGATTAAAGTTGAACAGCCTAGGCAAGAATTTAGGTAATAGGTACCTGCAGGGCTGCCAAGAGGCAGTACAGCCAGCCATCCTGTATGGGGTCCAGGTCCCATCAGTTTAAAAGGGGGGCTTTACTGCCTTATCACTGAAACTGAGCACCTGTGGCTCCCCCTGCAGCACAGCCGGCTTTTCCTTATCTCCCTCCCGCCGGTTTTGAGCTGCTGCAAGAGGGAGCCACAGTGGGATCAGTTCCCCCACTGCTCTGATCATCCCGCCTTTCCACTGCTAAGTGGCCCTGTGATTTCTATCAGCAGCCATGGGTACCTGTCACAAAAAGGACCCACTCCTTAAAAAATAAAAATAAATAAAAGTTGCAAATTTGTTATAAGCAGAAGAGAGAAAAGGGGATGAGGCATTTTTAGGCACTTTTTAGTGGATAAGGCACTTTTTAGTGAAGATCTTCTTTCAAGATAAACAGTGGACATTACCAATTAAAATTGTGCAGTTACTGAAGCTGTATATGCCTTGAAAGTTGACAATAAAGAATTTCCCATTTCTTTGTGAGTGTCGTTTTTGTATCAGGACCATGAAGACAGACAAACATCTAGTCATAGAGGTCATCTCAGTACAATTAAGAAGGTGGGACAGGAACTCGACTTTCACAGGAGCTAGTACAAAAGACCCACACCCTGACCCCCCCACTACCACCACCACCAACATTTTTATCAAATTTAGTAGGACATTCCCTGGCTTCATAGGTTAATCTATAGAGAGCCAACATTGAATGCACCAAATGTTTTCAGGTATTAATCTCTTGGGAAATAACTTCATCTTTGGAACAGTCACAATATATTGACAAGAGCGCGCATGGGCCTAGCAAAGGAAAATTTTGACAAGAGCATTCTTGGGCCCAGCAAAGCAAGATTTTGACAAGAGTATGGGGTGGGCCCGGCAAAGGAAGATATTGACAAGAGTGCGCATGGGTCTGGCAAAGGAAATTTTTGACAAGAGCATTCATGCTTCTGGCAAAGGAAGATTTTGACAAGAGCATGGGTGGACCCAGCAAAGGAAGATATTGACAAGAGCATTCATGGGCCCAGCAAAGGAAGATTTTGACAAGAGCATTCATGCTTCTGGCAAAGGAAGATTTTGACAAGAGCATGGGTGGACCCAGCAAAGGAAGATATTGACAAGAGCATTCATGGGCCCAGCAAAAAAAGATTTTGACAAGAGCGCACATGGGCCTGGCAAAGGAAGATTTTGACAAGAGCATTCATGGGCCCAGCAAAGAAAGGTTTTGACAAGAGCGTGGGACCGGTAAAGGAAGATTTTGACAAAAGCATTTATTGGCCCAGCAAAGCAAGATTTTGATAAGAGCATGCGTGGGCATGCGTGGGCTCAGCAAAGGAAGATTTTGACAATAGCAAGGTTATAATGTTAAAGCACAAGGGATGGTACTTATGTTCAATGAGAAGGGCCACTTGTGCTGGTGGCTTTTGTCTCAGTTGAAATCTTCAGCCCTCACCCCCCCCCCATACCCCCGCAGCAGTAATCCTCCAGTGGTGCAGGGGTTAACAGAGTCGCTGGACCTGTCATAGACAGTTGTCAAGAAACTGACCTTGCTTTGTGCACTGGTGCGCAGTCATGTTGGAACAAGAAGAGACCATCCCCAAACTGTTCCCACAACGTTGGGAGCATGAAATTGTCCAAATTTCTTGGTATGCTGACACCTTAAGAGTTCTCTTCACTGGAACTAAGGGGCCAAGCCTAAACCCTGAAAAACAACTCCACACCATAATCCCCCCTCCACCAAATGATTTGGACCAGTGCACAAAGCAAGGTCCATAAAGACATGGATGAGTGAGTTTGGGGTGAAGGAACTTGACTGGCCTGCACAGAGTGCTGACCTCAACCGGATAGAACACCTTTGGGGTGAATTAGAGCAGAGACTGTGAGCCAGGCCTTCTCGTCCACATCGGTACCTGACCTCACAAAAATGCTTCTGGAAGAATGGTCAAATGTTCCCATAGACGCACTCCTAAACCTTGTGGACAGCCTTCCCAGAAGAGTTGAAGCTGTTATAGCTTCAAAGGATGGGCCAACTCAATATTGAACCCTACGGACTAAGACTGGGATGCCATTAAAGTTCATGTTTGTGTAAAAGCAGGTGTCCCAATACTTTTGGTAATATAGTGTGTATACAAAATATATAAATATATACACAATAAAAAATAATTTAAAGCTTGGCTGGATATTAGCTTTAAGATGGTCACATTAACAGAAACTCTCTGGATTCTGGATGCTTTGGTGCCCAGGATTGTAGTACCACATACACACACAGGGGGAGCAGTAAACCAGCTTTAAATTTATCTCCCCATTTGTTCCAGTTCACTCAATATGTCTACGGCAGCCCACATATAATTATTAATATTATTTTTTTAAATGACTTGATCTGGAAGGGGGAATCCTCCCGCTGTACCTTTGTATTGTGACAGCGGGGAGACTTCCCTGTCGTGAGAATACACTTATCAGCACTGCCGGTTATAGCCAATGGCACTGATCAAGTGGCAAAAACCCGACGGAGCAGTAGATCGACTTTTGTACAACCACCCTGCCCAAACATGGATCAAAATTTTGATCCATGTATGGCCAGCTTAGCAGACCCTAAACTCGATCCTGTTAATTCCTGCTGCTTGCCTGTGTGTGTGAAAGAGTGTGAGAACAGCCTTGTTCTGTATAGAGGACAATGAGACAAGAAGAATTACTGAAGCTAATAGTGACTAGTGAGCACTGATAACTATCAAATGCCTTGCCTGTAATTCTGATGGATGATGGGGATAAGGATTATGGGGCTCAACATTCAGCACCACCTGGCTTACTATGAGTGATGAGTGATAATGACACTATGCAGCATTGAGCACAAGTGTTCAACTACTATGTTCCTGTCACCTGATATAATATAATAATAATGTAATACGGAGTACAATTACATTTAAAGGGTTGGTTCACCTTTACAAAAAAAAACTGCCTATGTTGGTAAGGGGCATCTGTAGATAAAAGCCAACTGTGCAGCTTTGTGTGTAGGCCATTCACGTACTTGTAGACCAAGGATATGCAATTAGTGGACCTCCAGCTGTTGCAGAACTACAAGTCCCATGAGGCATAGCAAGACTCTGACAGCCACAAGCATGACACCCAGAGGCAGAGGCATGATGGGACTTGCAGTTTTGCAACAGCTGGAGGTCCGCTAATTGCATATCCCTGTTGTAGACCTTCTCTGTAGGCCATTTACATAACTCCAAAGTATGGCAGAAAAACTGCCAAAGGATTTTGCTTGCACACGATTGGATGCTGGAAGTCAGCAGAGCTTCTGCTCATTTACTCAGGAGCAACTGCACTTGCAGAGTGCAAACAGTCTATTTGCCCTTAAATCAACCCTTATGTATCTATAGTGTCTGGTGTGTAGAACAGTGTCATAAATTCACATGCCTCTTGTCAGAAATAAAAAAAAGAGGCACCACATGTGCTTATTTTCCACTGCTGATTACTTAGCAATGACAATCTGAATTAAAAACATGAAAACAATTACTCTTTTGTCTTAACCCTGCCCTGCAACAGTGCTCTTTCCTGACATATGACCGGTTCCCCTCAAATTTGATCAGTTACTCTCTTTTTCTCACAATCATCTAATTGGTTCCCATGGCCAATAATCCAAATTTTCAGTTTTATAAACAAGTGCGGTAGAATAGTCCGGTGGATCTGTTCAGATGACTCATACAGCGTGTAGTGATGCAGCACAATACAAATGTACATAATTGTTCATTAGAAGAGAGATTAGCAGGGAACTTTGTTCACCTGTTATGCAGCCTTGTCAAGATCAAAGCACCCACAAAGCCTAATACTCGCTAACTGAAAACAACATGAGTGGATTTGCTGAGCGGCATGGAACAATGCTCACATGAATGCAATGTGCTTAGAACATCTGGAACACTGGAGTGTGCTGAGCTAGAAACACGTGCTGCAAAACACCGACAACACACCAGCAGTCACACGGTGCTGGCACATTGGACCGTTTTTGTTTTCCAAAAAAAAATCTTGTACTGAAGAAAAACCTCAGGACCACCTGTATGTTCAGAAATGCCTCCCGAAAAACATAACTTTTATTTACTCTTATGGAACAAATTCAGGCAACAAGTACGCTCAGTGCATGAATCGTAGTACAGCATGGTATCCAGTGTCTCTGCTATTCCAGCCTTCTTTCACTCTGAATCCATATGGCCATTGAAATAACTGGGATAATGCATCCAGAATGCTGTCTGCGAGGCCGGGTCACCCAGTGCAATGTAGAGCATGTCAAACCCTAAGTAAACCCATTTGGTTCAGTACATCCCTTCTAGCCCAGTAGTTGGCGGCAATTGATTAGTGTTGAAAGTCGGGGAGGAGGTAATACCATTGCACAAAGCAGGTAAGTATAATATGTTATGCCTTTACAACCATTTTAAATGTTATATATAACAGAGCAAAAAGGAGCAAATGAGTTCAGTGTTTGGTTTTACATAAACTTGAAGGCCTCATGCACACTGTAAGCTTAACTCTTGAAGCAGGCTGTACGCATATATGCAGCCACTCAGTGGGTGGGCTTTGATGCCAAGTGGCAACTTACCTTGCTCCCTGCGTGCTCCCAGCACAGTAACCGTCGGGGATCGGTAAGCTCCCAATGGATACTTGTGATTGGGAGCTTTCTGACCATGTGACCGCTGTGAGAGCCAATCACAGCAGTCACATGACCCGCATTCCCACCTCCGCCACGCGGCTTTTAGAACTCCTAAGGGGCTGGAAGGCGGTCGGCGCGAAGAGGTTAAAAACATTTTTCCTACAGGACTTTGCAGCATCAAACACGTGGTAAAAAGTTGCATTAATGAGCACTACCGCTTCTGGCGTTAATGCATTCTATTGGCCAGAATTCTGGCCATTAGAAGCGTTGACACAGGAACACGAGTTATTGTGCCAAGAATTAATGCACAGCTCTTGAGAGTTTTTATGCTCAAAAGCTCCTCTCCTGAAAGCACAAGTGATGTATTTTTTTTTTCTGCCACTAAACACCTAAAGCATACTTAGACACTAAGGGTCCTTTCATACAGGCTGTCCTATCAGGTCCGCCTGCCACTTTTTCAGGTGGACCTGATCGGACCCTGCAGCCTTCTCTATGGAGAGGCAGATGTCAGCAGACACATGCCTGCTGACACCCGCCGCCATCCGATCCGATCCTGCCCGCCAAAACCAGGCGGATGGTGGTCCTAGTTTCCATCCCCCTGGCGGATCGGATAGCATCGGATAGAAACGGACAGGGCCATCAGCTAAAATGGAGGAGAGTTTACAGGTAGAGAAAAAAAAAAAAGCTCAAATGCCCGAAGAAGCAGCTTTTTAGAGCTGCAGTGTGCATGAGGCCTAAGCCAGAATACATGAAACATTTTCATTTTCAGGTTTGACTGAAGCATAATTTAAAAGCTAGTGAGGCAGCACAGCTTGCAGCACTGGAGTTATGGGTTCACTCCTGAGCAGAACACTATGTACATGGAGTTTGCATGTTCTCCCTGTGCTTGTGTAGGTTTCCTTCCACACTCCAAAAACATACTGCTAGGTTAATTGATTCCTGTCTAAATTGGCCCTAGTATGTAAGATTAGATTGTAAGCTCCTTGAGGGCAGGGACTGGTGTGAATGTACATGTAAAGCACTGTAAACATTGATGGTGCTATATAATAACCTGTAATAATAATAGCTCTCAAACTGAAAACATACATACAGTATCTCACAAAAGTGAGTACATCCCTCACATTTTTATAAATATTTTAATTTATCTTTTCATGTGACAACACTGAAGAAATGACATTTTGCTACAATGTAAATTAGTGAGTGGTACAGCTTGTATAACATTGTAAATTCGCTGTCCTCTCAAAATAACTCAACACACAGCTATTAATGTCTAAACCGCTGGCAACCAAAGTGAGTACACCCCTAAGTGAAAATGTCCAAAATGAGCCCAAAGTGTCAATATTTTGTGTGGCCACCATTTTTTTTTAGCACTGCCTTAACCCTCTTGGGCATGGAGTTCACCAGAGCTTCACAGGTTGCCACTGGAGTCCTCTTCCACTTCTCCATGATGACATCACAATGCTGGTGGATGTTAGAGGCCTTGTGCTCCTCTACCTTCCATTTGAGGATGCCCCACAGATGCTCAATAGGGTTTAGGTCTGGAAACATGCTTGGCCAGTCCATCACTTTTACCCTCAGCTTCTTTAGCAAGGCAGTGGTCATCTTGGAGGTGTGTTTGGGGTCGTTATCATGTTGGAATACTGCCCTGCGGCCCAGTCTCTAATGGGAGGGGATCATGCTCTGCTTCAGAGTGTCACAGTACATGTTGGCATAATTGATTCCCTCAATGAACTGTAGCTCCCCAGTACCGGCAGCACTCATGCAGCCCCAGACCATGACACTCCCACCACCATGCTTGATTGTGGGCAAGAATCACTTGTCTTTGTACTCCTCACCTGGTTGACGCCACACACGCTTGACACCATCTGAACCAAATAAATTTATCTTGGTCTCATCAGACCACAGGATATGGTTCCAGTAATCCATGTCCTTAGTCTGCTTGTCATCAGCAAACTGTTTGTGGGGTTTCTTGCGCATCATCTTTAGAAGAGGCTTCCTTCTGGGACAACAGCCATGCAGACTAATTTTATGCAGTATGCGGCGTATGGTCTGAGCACTGACAGGCTGACCCCAACCCCTGCAACCTCTGCAGCAATGCTGGCAGCACTCATATGTCTATTTCCCAAAGACAACCTCTGGATATAACGCTGAGCACGTGCACTCAACTCCTTTGGTCGACCATGACGAGGCCTGTTTTGAGTGGAACCTGTCCTGTTAAAATGCTGTATGGTGTTGGCCACCGTGCTGCAGCTCAGTTTCAGGGTCTTGGCAATCTTCTTATAGCCTAGGCCATCTTTATGTAGAGCATCAATTCTTTTTTTCAGATCCTCAGAGAGTTCTTTGCCATAAGGTGCCATGTTGAACTTTCAGTGACCAGTATGAGAAAGTCAGAGCGATAACCCCAAATTTAACACACCTGCTCCCCATTCACACCTGAGACCTTGTAATGAGTCACATGACCCAGGGGAGGGAAAATGACTAATTGGGCCCAATTTGGACATTTTCACTTAGGGGTGTACTCACTTTTGTTGCTAGCGGTTTAGACATTAATGGTTTATTGATGAATTATTTTGAGGGGACAGAAAATGTACACTGTTATACAAGCTGTATACTCACTACTTTACATTGTAGTAAAGTGTCATTTCTTCAGTGTTGTCACAAATGTGAGGGGTGTACTCACTTTTGTGAGATACTGTATATACATTATGATGTTTTAAAACTATTCCAAACTTCTGGGGGATATATTCCTTGTAGGACCTGTCTCTGTTAATCCTAAAATTGGTAGTAAACCGCTGGCTTTTTTTTCTAAACCTGCAATGCAATGTCATAATCTGCTAGTATGCATTGCATACAAACACATTATGTGAAACTTACCTTAGAACAAAGCCCTCCAGCACTGTCACTGCTGAAGGCGCTTCCATCTTCACCCGTTCTTCCTTCCGGGTTTGCGTACTCCGGCTGTGTGAATAGCCAGAGCCGTGATGACGTCACTCCCATGCATGTGCGCAGGAGCCAATGTTTACAGCAAAGGATTCTAAAGGCCGTTCCTTCAGAGCGCATGCGCTGGTGACTTCACCGGCTGCATCTAAAGTAAATATCCCCTAAACGGTGCACGTTTAGGAGATATTTACTGTGCCTATAGGTACGCCTTATTATAGGTTTACCTATAGGTAAAAATCATACAAGGGTTTTTACTCCCACTTTAATATTTTCCTAACCTGCAGGGGAGTTAATGCTGAACTAAAGCTGCAGATACTCACCTCCTCTCTAATAAACAGATGTCTGCAAGTTTCCTTGACGGAAAATGTAATGGAGAGGAATGTGAGCAGGCAGGTAGGTTTATTTTTTTTTCAGAGGAGACATTGCATGTCTCTTCTGCTATAATAGCCTGTCTGCTTACAAAATGTATAAATTGCACTTTAGTTCCTCTTTAACTATATCAACCAATCAGATTTTGATTCGCTGATTCTTGGAAGATGATTTCTAATTGGTTCCAGAGAGTTATTGCACTTTGTGCATCATCAATGCTTTCTGCACTGTCTTACTTAAAAATCCCAAAAAGCTGCACAAACATTGTAACACAGCACATTCCAGATTGTTGGAAACCTTCCCAAACTATTGTAAAAAAGATGTTGTCCGTAACAAGAGTATGAGAAAGTTCACAGGAATCTTTGTCAGTAACAAAAAAAAACCACATTACACACAAACTTAACAATGAGAATTCCAAAAATAGCAGTGGAAGTCTAGAAAACTAGAAAAGAAACTCGTATAAAAACCTCGAGAGGGACAAGGGCTGAATGGACAGCAATGACTATTGCTTTACAGCAGATCCAGATCTGCTCCTATCTATTGTTTAATCTACTCTATTGTAGGAAAAGGATTGTGACTGGCTGTATCAACGCAGAATGTTAGGGCTCATTTACATGAATAGTGCCCCTGAAGAGCATTCTGACGGCATTTAACAGGCGGGTGGAAAGTGAGGCGTTATGTTGCCTCCTCACCACCTGATTTGACCCCCAAAAGCCAACACCACCTTGCTGCCGGAAGGTTGCACTTGAATGAACTGCCCACTGAACACAGCAGGGGGGTATAACTCTTGCCTCAGTGTGAAGCAAAGCATCGCAGCTGTGGCAAGTATGCAACCCTCTCTGGCTGCCTTTGCAGCTTAAAGGGGGGCAGCTGAGGGGCAGTAAAAACATGACTCAAACATCTCCTGTTTTTTCCTCCTATCAGTATGCTGATTACACTGCAGCACAGCTGACTGGCTCCTTGTGCTTGTTCTTCCTCTCCCAGACTGAGCTGTGCTGTACAGGGGACTGCAAGAGGCTGGTACCAAGTCAAATTCACATTGTTTGCATTTAAGGATGAATCATTACATACCTGCATTAATGTCTGCCTAGAATTCAGCTTTAACTGTAATGCTGGCCATACATCTGACAATTTGCAGGCAAAAGAGTAACTTAGTACTGAGTGTGAATAGATTACAAAAAAAAAGGTGTCTTAGACAAAGGAGCTAGCATACGCCACATGTATAAACAGTAGAGGTGCTGAAATTAATTGTTGCATCGATGCATCGCGATTCGGGTGCCCCCGATGCGGCATCAATGCATAAGGACCAGAAAATCGATGTCCGATGACATCATTATTACTAGCCCCGCCCCTCCCAGGAAAGCGCTCCGAGCGTATTTTTAAAATGACTTTATTTTAATAATTGTTGTATTACAATGGATGCTGTGCCCCCGCTGACCAGTGGCAGCTTGGGCTTAAAATTTTTTTGGGGGGCGCAAACAAACTGAAAAATACTGAACCTCCCCCATCAAATGCAGCCTCACTGTGTCCATCAAATGCAGCCACTGTGCCCATCAAATGCAGCCACTGTGCCCATCAAACGCAGCCACTGTGCCCATCAAACGCAGCCACATTCTAAAATTTTTATTTTCCCTCCCTTTTTTCGTGATAAAAATGGTCACGAATACAAATAGAGAGCTGAATCTCCCCATTGGTGACACAGACAGCAATAAAAACATGACAGAGTTTTTTTGTCTTTTGTTTTTTAGGAACTGAGTCGCCTATCTGGCTGTACAGTGTTAAAAATGTGAGTAAATCCCAAGATTGGAAGAAATAAGAACTATTTTAACAAACATATTTACAGCACAAAGAAAGATTTCCCCTATTTTTCTTTTTTTTTTTTTTTTCATAATTGTTGGGAAATTTTAGATTTGCAGAACTGTCTACTATATATTTTTTTAAGTACACTATGAGCAAGAAATGTCTTCATTGAATCCAATACTATAAGTTTGCAGGTGTATGGGAGCATTGGGTCATTTTCAATGCAGGAAATCACACGTGGTATCTGTATTTCCATGCATTCCTCTTGGACCACAGCCAAGGACTGCTATAGTTGATATACACTTTTAGCACATATGCAATATTTTGCAGCATTTCAATTTTGTGCTAAATGTGTATTTTGATTATGTCATGTGCCCACACCCCTTTATCACAATGTAATAGTGCATAGGAAAGGTTACCCTTCCATGACAAATATATGGGGCAAGTATATAAGCTGTCATTTTCTGGCACCAACATGACGACATGCTACCACATGTATCATGTGATTGGATTGGTGCCAGGAAAGGAAAATTACAGTAAGTATTTGCAAAAATGTTCTGTTTTCTTGCTCCTGTTGGTAGAATGACAGTACATACATTTTATCCAGTTAGTATTTTAGGCAATTTAAAAACGTGGCACCACATTCATCCCATTTAAATGGCGTAGGACCATGGCTACTGTCTTATTCCAATTTTACTACATTACTGGCAGATAGAAACACATTATAAAGTGTACAGTATATTGCATGAAATCACAATCAATTTCTACAGACCATTCATTGTCTTAACATTCCATGACAGGTTCACCATACAAATAAATACGTTCTTGCTTCAAACATTCAAAGAGATGAAGACAAAGGGTCTGCTTGAATCATATGCAGTAACTAGACCAGTGGCTCATTGGCAAATCACTGGATCACTCGTTATGCAGAAACAGTAGAATTCCCGTAATACTTACAAGAACGAAAGAAACTGAACAACCAATAGGTCAAAGTTAGCAATATCGAAGATTATCAAACATTGTTGAGAATTTTTACTCTACTGTTCATTTATTAAATTGCTATGTCAGACTAGGCAATATAATTAATATCAGTATTTTTAAGTGAAATATAGTAAATGACCACAACCATAAATACTCTGGGGTTGATTTACTAAAATTGGAGAGTGCAAAATCTGGTGCAGCTCTGCAGAGAAACCATTCAGCTTCCAGGTTTTTTTTTGTCAAAGCTTAAAAATTGAACAAGCTCAAGATAGGAGCTGATTGGCTACTATGCACAGCTTCACCAGATTTTGCCAGCTTCACCAGATTTTGCACTCTCCAATTTTAGTAAATCAACCCCACAATGTTCTAAACTAAGTAAGTATTTACAGTAATTGGGACAAATCAGTTTTTATTTTTTAAATTCTACTTGTGTCAGATAGACTGCTAGCATAACAAACATGGTGATGGAAATCAATAGTAGCTATGACGCGTCACACTTGCCTCTTTCCCAGTACCTCTGACTCCTATCAGGTACACGCCAAGGGGTGCATCCCTACTCAGTTGTGCCACATGTCAATTAGAAATGAACGGGCCACACACTGATGCAGAACTAGCTGTAATATAATACGGAGAGGATTCATAACATATAGTCCCGCTTGTCCAACTCCTGCTCCAACATGTTTCAGCTCACTCATGTCTCCATGATTAAGCTCTTAGTGGGATGAAACGTGTTGAAATGGAGGTGGACAGGCATGAATATATGTTGTGGATTCTCTACTTAATATACCGGTATTAAAGTTGGTTATACATCGGTGATGGCAACAGTGTGTAGCCCACCAATTTGGTGGTTGTTGGGCACCATATTCAATCATGGTTACTCTGCATGCACCATCATTTTGTTGCAAAGCTGAGGTTATATTAACTACAGTATTTACAACACACCAGTTTTAAATTAGAACATAGGCGCAAGGCAAAATGCAAAACATATTTTTTTTTTTGGACACAGTGGAGAGGGGATAAAACCCCTGTAAAGTTTTGCGGGGATTTTCTCTCTTTTCCTGTTTTGGCTATGGGACAGAAAGTGAAGGTAAATCTCTCCAATGGGACACAGATGGCAAAAAAAAAACAAAAAAAAAACTGACAGGGGTTATAATCCTCCCTCTATCCAAAACTTAAACAAAAAAAAATTGCCTATAGTTCTACTTTAACTTCCATATGCATGCGCAGGAGTTATGTCATCCCATGCTGGCCAATCTAGATTTCTGAGAGGAAGGTTAGTACAGAGCAGTTTAATTCCACTTTAGCATACAAGAAAACTTAATTTACAACAGGCCGATCACTTTCATAATATAAAAAAAATAACAGCTTTATCTGATAATATCAGTACTACATTTTATGCAGTACACATAGGCATGCTTGCTCATGAGCTATAACTGTCTTTACTCCAATGTATCTATGAAGGGAGCCATGGTTGTCACCCAGACTGCACTTCAACCATGTCTTAGGAAATCTACTACTACAGAGCTAGTTTAAAGCAGAACTTGACCCCGCTTTGTTACCCTTCCCTTGCTGCTCTTCTGTGCCACCATTTTTAAAATCTGGCAAGGTTCTCATGCATGCCGCTAATTTCTGTTATCTGGGACACAATGGAGCCCTGTGATGTCTGTGTGCTTAAAAGAGACACCCCCAGTGTGTATGTGTGCAATGCCGTCAGGCTCTGCCCGGTCCTGGACACCTGGCAGAGCGGAGTGCCCTGTCTGTGCATGTGCACAATCCTGCAGCACACATGCGCTCTCAGTAAAATTGCCTCCTTGGAATGTATGGCACGGCAATCAAGACATGCGAGAGGGGGGGGGGATTAGATATAAAATTTCTGCCTCCACTATACTTTACCAATAGTATTAAAATGTGTCCCAGTTCTATAAAAGAGAGGGGAAGCAAATGAGAACAGGTTCATACAATGTGCGAAGATCTGCTTTAAGATCTCCGTTCCCACTATTACCTCTGGCACACAAACAGTCAACTTAAGCATTAATGAAAGGCAAAGGAAAGTCCAAAAAGCCACACATTTGTATAGGTTCACAGTCAACTGAAGCAGACCATTATACTCCGATGTGCTACAGGACAGAAAGGACTTATCCCAGTGACAGAAATGAGAAAGCCTCTTAAAGCAACATTGAAATGCATTATATGGACTACATCACACTTGCCTACCGCTTTATGAAAACTTAATGATCAAGAAATTGATTACCTAATGTGTAACTCCAGACAAACAGCTAAACAAACAGTTGAAATACATATAGGAGTAGGAATGTATTATTCTAATCAGCCAATCTTCTGAGGTACACACCTCTGCCACTGCTCACTGACCAATAATCAATATCATTTCCAGCCCATGAATATGAGGTTGGAGGCAGACAATTGACTTCTGCTACATTCACACAAGTGGCCAGGAATGAATAGTTTGCTGCATTCAGAAACAGCAAAATGCCACCTCTGGACACAGCAACTCTCTGTAATATGGCTGAATACAAACGGGATGACTATCTGCGGCCAGTTTGTGTGCAGCCAGAACTCTACAGAAATGCTTACCATGGACGCACAACTGCCTGCATCCAGGGTTATTCAGAGTCTCTAATCGCATGTAATCACTCAGAGGAGTAGTTACATGTAAACAGCAGTGGTGATGGCCATTGACTAACAGAGTACAAATATGACAGCCACTGCTGTTTACACACAGTGTGTGCAGGCAGCATTTCCAATGGCTGCCAAGAATCTACAGATTCTCACCAGTGGCAGCCCCCTGTGAATGTTGCCATAGAAAGTTGTAATGCTAAAAAAAGAAATATACGTGTGTCACCTGCCTGGCCGTGCAGTTTTATGGGAAGCACAAGTCTGGCTGAACAGAATTACAAATGTTCTGGCTGGTAAATCTGTAACCATATATGGGTTATATCAACTTTGTTTTTGTGCTGTTTGCATAGATATTTACTTTTGTCTGCTAAGGCAAAGACTGGATCAGTTTGGGTAAAATAGAATACAGACTGGACATTGAAACCCTGGCTACACTTAGTGTGACTGTTTATCTTTTTCTTAGAGAAGCTCAATAAATGACTGGAAACGTTGTCATTCATAGCAGTGACAGTGACATGGTGCCATTCACTAGATGATGACTCACATAGTATTACGTGGGTGATACTAATAGTTCTAGTCACTAAGGCATGAACCACACAGTGCTTGAAAGTAAATGTTAGCAATAAACTAAGAATAAGTGTGTGGCCAGCTAATAGCACCGTGCTTGTCTCCTGACCCTTGTGTCTA
Organism: Lithobates clamitans; assembly: GCA_037952925.1. Classification (NCBI taxonomy): domain Eukaryota; kingdom Metazoa; phylum Chordata; class Amphibia; order Anura; family Ranidae; genus Lithobates; species Lithobates clamitans. The sequence continues at coordinate 5,798,678 of JBBGZY010000390.1, forward strand.
AACTTCTAAACTTTTTTCTTTATTTAGTTTTAAAAATGTAATTATTAAAATAATGATATATTATAAAACAGGAGAAAAAGACTGACCATCAGTATTGATTAAAAACAACTATAATGACTATGACTATAAGGAAAAAAGTAGAAAAAGCAGAAACAATAATAGAAGAGAAAGATAAAAATAGGAAAACAAGTATGGTTTGAGCACAACTAAAGGTAGCAAGTAATTAGAACATTCAGGGTCAGATCCTATGTCCATCTAAAGAGGATACAAAGGGCAATAAGGAAGATCACGTCTTTAGGCACGTCTCTCCATCATGGTTTGATGTTTTTCTCTAGTCTTATAAGCAGAAACCCCTCAGTGAGGTACAGACTTCCTCAGCTGCTGGGTGATGCTCAGGAAGTCACTGCCTCCTCCTGGCTATCAATAAAACCATATCAGATAACAGGGATTACTGGTTTAAACCAGAAATGTAAGGGTTAATCCCCCAAAAATAGCAAGGGAAGACTAAGCAAGTTGTTGACCTTCAGCTTGTTTAGGAATCCGGACATATCAGTTCAAAATGATTCCAAAGGTAATACTGCCCAAAAACTATGCTGGTGTTTTTCATGAAATATATTGAAATTAGAACATAAATTCTCCAGCTCCCTCTGCAAATTAAATGAAACAAATATAAATATACTGTGTGATCGCGAGGAATTGTTAACATAACTGAAGAACATACATAGACTAAAACTAGAATCTCATCAATGCAGATAAGAGAAGTCTGCATAAGGCCCACCACAAATTACAAGGGACTGCCTGATTTAGTACAAATTGATTGGCTAGCTTATGTAGATCCCTATGTAGGTTATGTAGGTTCTCATATTACATAGTTTTGGTAAATCTAATGTTGATTGTTCAAAGATTGTACAGTCAAATAGTAACATGAAGGCCTCAAGGGCCTGTGTTGAAAGGCTTTTGTTTGCATCAGAACTTTTTCTCTCCCCATATAAATCATTGATTATAAAAAGCAGATTACGGTAGCTTAATTCAGTTTACAAGGAGGTTAAAGCGGAACTAAACTCTGGAAAATACTCACTTCCACCCTCTAGCAAGTCGGCCGATACTGGCCTCTGTCATTGTCCTCATTGGCCTCTGTCATTGTCTCTCCTGACTCCTAAGTGATGGGTTTTCAGCCTTTTGATTGGCCAGTGGGGGGATGAAGTTGTGTGTTAAATAAACCTATCCATGTACTGAATGATCTCAAAAGCATCTCAAACTGATGTCAAATGCCAAAATGCACCTGAAAAAAAAAAACACTGAATTTGCCCATTAACACAAGCCCTTAATTGGTTGACAAGCTCCAGTTCACCATGTAGCCAATTCCAGCCATGTATTTTATCCACACCATCAAACACAGAGTTTGTCTGAGAGTTGTCTGAGATAATAGAACTGTTTTAAAAAGATTTAACAAAATTCATTGACATTGGACATTACTAGAGGGTAAAAGGGGTGAATGGAAGAAAGCATTCAAGCTCTGCCTCGTGTCTGGTTGTTCTGTAACCACAAGTACTTTTAGGTGTCATATAGGTTACAGCAGAGCTGAATCATCAACAAAGCAAACTAAGGCAGGAGCCTAGTATCCAGCGGATGCTACATCTTTTATGTTCCTGCATTAAACCAAGGGATCAACACAACTGATCAAAGCTGTACACCTGCCTGTCATTGGAGAATGTACTTGCAGGCAGTAGGTGTCTAATGGGGCCATACCAGTACAGACAATGGAAACAATATGGCTTCCCTGTGCCCATCATTGTCAATAGAAGGGACTGAGGGGCCAAAGCTGCCATCTTGCCTATTGCCCAATTCTGCCCTAACGTGTCTCTGGGTCCTTTTCAAAAACGTTACTGCTTCTTTTCACACTACAGGTTTGTTGATTCATTGAAAACAATGCAATATGGCTGATATTTTAACAGGTATTAAAGTAAATATAACTCCCAATCCTTTTTTCCTTAGGGAAGGATTAGTACACATCAGGTTTTTGCTTTGGGATTCACCCTTGCTATTTTTCCCGGTGTTCTATGAGACACTATGGTGAGTCATTGAGATGGAGAGTGACAAATAGTGGCAATTGAATGTAGAAATGCTCCAATGAGGACAACCATTCCCTTGACAACTGTCTATGGTGGTAGTTTTCTCCACTTTGAGATTTCACGTTGCATCTCTAGGACAGGAGGTATGAGGTAATCTTCTCAACAGGACAGAGACAACAAAAAATAAATTGATTATGGTTTTAACCCTTCCCTAATATACACAAAAATACATTAGTCCAATACAGAGCTCCCCCTAGGGGAAGCGCGTCAAACGAGTTGTAAAATCTTTACATTTGCTACAACAACATAAATAAGAGCAATTGTGTACAAAAGTAAAAACTATATAAAAATTACATCATACAGATATATACACTATACTTTTCCTTTAATGGCAGCTGGCATAGTCCTGTTTCATTACATAAATAAATTCCACTCCTGTGTACATAATCATGCAACCAAATAAAGGTTTCCATTTAGTTGCATGCAGGGCTTCTATTAGAAATCACAGAGCCCTGTACAGCCTACCTGGCCGGGCCCCCTTAAGTATATCATAACAACATTTTCACAAAAAATATATTAAACTCATTCTTAGCGGACACAAAGATAACAGAAAAGCTGTGTGAATTAGCCCTTTTTTAAATTGTTTTTTTAAGTTTTTGAACAAAAACATTTTATAATTTTTTTAAAAATGTTTGAATGTTTTAAAATTATTTTATTTTACAATTTTTTACAAAATTTTTTTTTTCCCCAAGAATTTTATTGAGTTTTACAAGGGATTAAAACCATACAGGGTTACAATTTGTCATTTTTTTCACGGGACAGGGAAGCCGGTAGCTGTGTCTCTCCCTGCAGCAGCTGAAAGTCGGCGGGAGCGAGAGAAACCAGTTTTCAGCTGCTGCAGAAAGGCGCACAGGGCATCCTGTAATTGCCCCTCTGTCTGACCGCACTGATTCCCTCTGCTGTTTGGGCCCCCTGTGTGCCCGAGCCCCCTTCAGGAGGACTGGTGGCCCCCCGATATCAGCGGCCCTGGTTGCATGCAACATACATAGTAAGATAAGACCCCATAAAGAAGATATCTATACTAGTATCAGTATAGAATACAACGTAGAAGACAGTGTAAGCAACCACAAAATAGTCTTGCATTATTATTGTATTCATAAAATGATAACACATCTGTAACCGGCTATAAGACTCACACTCTCCCAGACCCTAAAGGAAGTTGTATATGATAAATCACAAAAGGTGGAGACTGCATGCCTTGTTTTTCTTACACTTGTAATGTCAAAGGTCTGTTGCTTCATGCAGATTGATTTTGAGTATGAGCCATTTGGTAATATAGAAATAAAAAACTGGGGGAGGGGGGCAGGAATGGCTGTCATAGGAGTTGCATTGTAAAATTATTATTATTCTCGGTGCACCAAGCAACAGGAGTATGCCCCTGTGGCCTATACATCCAATCAGATGACAGCTTTCATAGATTTTCACATTTTTTTCTTGATTATACTGATTATTCTAACCTAATTTTTGGTTTCTCTGATCAGATACAACATGCTGTAAAGTACTGCATGACCTTCTCACTGCTTTTAAACTAATATTTGCATCTTTCATTAGACTAAACAAGTCTTTTTTTCCCAAAGAAAATAACATTGCATGTGCTGCAATTTATTTATCTAGATTAAAATACATTCAGATTGATCTTCTCATCTGTTCTAAGTGTGTGCAGTTTTGTGCTAACTTAAAAATGACATAGTTGATTCCTACAGCGCACAACAAGAACAAGCAATGACAATATGACTATTGTAGCATAGTGTAAAGGTGTTAGATCCTCACTGTACTTTTTAAAAACACGGTCATGCAATGATATCAGCTGAGTTGTTACAGTGGAAGCCCATGAAAGAAGTAAGGCAAGGGCTGTCTTGTAATTCTCATCCATTTAAAGGGAACCCGTCACCATAAAACAGTGCTCGACATGCTCGACTGGGCGGAGCCGAGATACACATAGTCGAGTGTATTCGGCTCTTTCCGGCGCCGCTCACAGGGAATACACTCGACTATGTGTATCTCGGCGGCGTTCGTTCAGCTCCGCCGAGTCTCTCCGAACTCCGCGGCGCCATATTTAAAACTACATGCAGCTATGTGTATGTCGGCGCCGATCTGTCCAAGCATGGACACTGGGGGCAAGGCTGCACTGACCACTGGGGCAAAGCTGCACTGACAAGGTTGCACTGACAAGGCTGTACTGGGGCAAAGCTGCACTGACAAGACTGCACTGACAAGGCTGCACTGGGGCAAAGCTGCACTGACAAGACTGAACTGGGGCAAAGCTGCACTGACAAGACTGCACTGGGGCAAAGCTGCACTGACAAGACTGAACTGGGGCAAAGCTGCACTGACAAGACTGCACTGGGGCAAAGCTGCACTGACAAGACTGAACTGGGGCAAAGCTGCACTGACAAGGCTGCAATGGACACTGGGGCAAGGCTGCACTGACACTGAAAAGGCTGCAATGACACTAACAAGGCTGCAGATGAACACTGATGAGGCTGCATTGATGGGCATTTTAATGTAAGTTTTTTTTCCTTAAACTTCCCTCCTAAAAGTTTTTTTCCTTAAAATTCTCTCCTAAACTTGAGGTGCGTGTTATACGCCGGCACGTGTTATACGCCGATAAATACGGTATGTCCTTATTTATAAGGGAAAAAAAAAGAGGGGAGAAAAATGCACTGTAACGCATATAAAACTCACTGGAACGCATGGAAAACGTGTCAAAAACACGCATACAGAAAAGCATCCGGAACGCATCCGGACTGCGTTTCTATGCTGTGAACTGGCCCTGAAAGTTGGTTGCAAGTGGTAAAAAGTGCCTTGTGTGTGTGGTCAATATAATTCTATATAAAGCAAAAAACTTCAGACACATCTCTAAAAAGGATTTTCAACATTTAATAAACATTACTGTAGTCTAAATTATGCTGCAATATTTTATTTTTTTTCCATCATTAAAAACAGAATGACATAAAGCATTGTTTGTTATGAAGCATATCTATTTTGTAGTAATCACTGGAACACTTCAGTGTTTCTAATCCAAAAAGCAAAAAATTTAGCCACAAGCATTTGGATTTCAACAGAGATAGCTTTAGCCAAGAATTCAAGTCCTATGTTCAGTCATCCTAGGTCCTGAATCATGTAACTAATTGCTTAAAGAAATGAACAGAAACAGAAGACTGGTATCCCGTGTTGTTGATAGCACCTGATCAGGTCATTGCTCTAACATGCATTCACTTTGGATAGCCAACGAGAACAGCAGCAATATTCCAGATGGAAAACATTTTAGATAAGCCTTAAAATCATGGAAGTTCACACAAGGGACTTCTATACTTCAACATTCTTCCATGAAAAAAGGTTATTCAGAAGCTCATCCAGCCCAAAACAGGGTTTAACGCTTAGGAAGGCACACTTATCCTAATATTACCTATAAGGCCGGTGTGTTGTTATAAGAAAAAAAAAAGGAGAAACATAGTACACTCCTTTATCTGGTTACCGAAGACCAGTGGCATCACAAAGTAGATTGTCCAGTTAGACTATTTTTTGTAATCTTCTATTCCACTATACAAGTCTTCCGTGGCAACAGATCACCATTCACAAGCCTCATCAATAGCTCTGATTCCTTGCTATCAAGTGAAAATGCCAGATCTAAGCTCATCCAAGCTCACCACAGTAAAGTCCACAAAATGAAAGACTGAATAATCCAGTGCTCAGTAAAACATAATTCTTCTGAATACATGAACAACGAAGCCCCACCTGGAACCTCTGTCTATGATTAAGCCCATCTTTGGGTTAAATGTTTAATTGAGGGAGATCACAGGATGGGCTTCCTTTTTAATGTCTCTGGAATAATAACATTTTCTTGATTACTTGAATATTTAGTAGGGTAGAATACAGCTGTAATGACATTTAATGCCAAGTGAGAAATTATTTTCCACCTCATGCATATGACCATAAGTACGAAGGTTCACCACGTAGCATCATAGCATAATATGGGTTTCACATTGGAGCCCAATCTCCATCATTGTCTTGTTAGGAAAATGTAAAATGTAATACAATCTGTGCGACACCAGTCTAGATTCAGGGATTTCATGCCAATTTCCAGAGGAAAAAATCTAGCACTTATAGTATAAAAAATAAACTCTATACGTGTATCAACATGTAATGACTCAATAGTGATGTGGTTTTACTATTAATGTTTTGTTCTGCTTTTGTTTTCCTTTTTTATACCACATTTCTTGGTATTGTGGTGTCATAAGCTGTAATCACTCCTACACTTTATGAGAAATGTACAGCAACATGCTGAACGTGCTGAATTCAACTTCAGCCTTTTCCAGTATTCCAAGAAACTGAAATTGTCAATGCTGCCCACGTTAAGACATCTGCTGCTCATATCCCCTATGGAATTCATAACCTGTCAATATATCTATTCTCGGAAGAGTAAAAAATGTTTGGAAAAAGTGCCCTTATTAGGCATAGGCCAGAAGGTCTCAATCATTTAATTTGGAACTCCAGTTATTGGTGTTCCATTGCTTTGTACTTCCAGGCATAACTGCCCAATGTGCAAAATATGTATTAATAATACTTGTGATGAATTAGCAATGATTGGGCTATGTATGGCTTGCACAGGGGTTACTAATAATGCATTAGATCACCACACGTGTTTAATACTGCGCAAAAAGACTTTTTATACAACACTAGTACTTGTGAACATTGTTACCGTATATATCCTCTAGAGACTAAAATGTGTTTGAGCACAAGCAAACATTTCACCACCTATTGTTCTCTGTAAAATATCTTTCAATAAATGGCCAGTCCTTTTGCTAAAAACAAAGGATTCTTAATAAGTAGTAAATATACAATTTTATGCAAATAGTAACTAGATGTGGTATTTTTTTAGGATTGCAGGAGAATAAGGAAACACTTAAACGAAATCCACAAAATTTGGGGGAACATACAAACTCTACACATGGAGAGCGTTTTTGTGGAAGACAGGATGCTGCCCACTCAGAACAATCAAGAAGACACAGAATGATACATATTAGGAAAGCATCAATTCACCAGCAAAATGTAGAAAGTAGTCAATGGCGCACAAGACTATCTGCTCTTAGCTTCCTGTCTGTATAGTAACTACAATTGCATTCTATGGTTCGGCTCCAGATGGTGCTACATTCTAAAAATAGTGAGATTCTTCAATTTTAAATATACATTATACATTAGAAAGAGTCCTTGTTAGGATTGAATAAAGAACTTCAAAGCCCTGAGGTGATAGTGGTGACCCAGTGAGCCACAATGTTGCCAATTAACATGCCTGAAGTCCATAAACACTTTGTATAAAGTATAACTCCAAATTATGTTTAGATAACTAATTCAGAATATTCACCCAGAATGTAGTTACTGAACTTTAGTTTTTTCAGCAATGCAAGCAACTTTGCATTGAAATATGACCAAATCATTGTGGAATGCAATAAAATACAACTGATAATGAGGTTTGAGGGCACAATTTGGGCTTCAATAGTTAGGCTCCTTTGTACCATGAGCATTGTAACAATTATGTAGCCCCACACATTTTATTGTGCACAACAATCAATGTTTTTTCTTTTCTTGAAACAACATAAGAAAAACAAAATTATATAAAATGTCCATACTGAACAAAGTAGTTAGTTAGTAAGTAGTTAGAAATCTTATAAAGTGAGCTAAGTTCTTCGTTCAAGCAGGCTTCTGGTGCTTTCAAGATGCTCAGTGGTAAAATACATAGACACCACCTTATGTGTAAAAAGTATTACGATTTACAATGGTGCTTACAAATACCTAAATTACAAATTTGTAAACTATGTATTTTTTGCATTAGTATATTGCAATGAATGTGGTATTGTTTTAATTTTGACTCCAATTAAAGATTTTTGAGTACCCCCAAATTTCAGCAGTTTGTGTATTATGTGGTTCACTATTGTACCTGTTTCAGGTCTCTAATTTCAGATCAGCAACAGTCTAAATTACTGGAATCTGGCCCACCCCAAACATCATATTCTACGACTATCTATTTCTTATAATGACTTCATAGAAAAACATAGTTTTCACAAAATACTGCTTAAGTTTAAAAATGAAAAGTTTAACATTCATGTACATGAAGTAGAGTTCCCTTACACTAATGAAGTGTTGGCTTGATAAAGGCTTGGGAAGTTTGACTTCCTGGCTTACACTCCTAGGAAGGTGAGTCTTAGTCACCTAGATAAAAGAAGGCAAGGCTGGGTATCATGGAGTGTTTCAGGAAATTAAAGTGGAAACAGAGAGGAAGCAAGGAGACATGCACTCAGGTAAAAGGAAGTCAATTGGTCTATTTATAGGTGATAGCTGGGAACTGGGAAGAACACAGCCTAGGATATGGGAAAGTCATTTCCTTTGATATCAGGAAAAAGTCTATTTAAGGTAATTAGGAAAAACAGGGATGTCCACTTGCGTAGTAGAGACAGGAACAGAGAAATAGCTGGGACAGACTGTGACACAAGAGGGCTATACAGACAGGAATCAGAGATGGAGATGTGGCACTTACAAGTTTACTGTGAGTCATTGATGAGATATGAGTGTAAAGATGGATCAGATAAAGTGTAAAATTTACTACATCTTACATGTCTATAAATGCAAATCTGGAGTCAGAGGAAAGCTAGAAGTTCCTATCTGCTTGTTCTGGGTCACAGATTTAGAAGTATTGAAGCTAAGGGGTCAGCATGATAGCCATGCAACAAATATTTTCATAAGGTGAGTTTTGCAAAGGTAGTCCCTGTGGTTGATTTACAAAATGCAAATAGACTATGCACTCTGCAAGTGCAGTTACTCCAGAGCTTAGTAAATGAGCGGAAGCTCTGCTGACTTCCATTATCCAATCATGTACGAGCAAAAATGCTGTTTTTTTTTTTTTTTTCATTTTCCTTGCATGTGATTGGGATTATTTACAAAGTGAAGCTTCACTTCATTTACTAAGCTATGGAGCAACTACACTTGCAAAGTGCACAGTCTATTTTCCTTTAGTAAACAAACCCCAGTATGTCCTTCTTATAGCACTTTTTCTTAATAGTGGGCAATCTAATGCTTTGCAAATGGCAATGGTTTGTTGATGGTTCCGGTCAATCATGTGATCATTAATAGATTTCCCTATGCATTAGCACCCAAATAAGGTTTATATCTGTCTTACACGCAATATTTTTCTTACAATCATCAATTTGATATTAAGAAACGATTCCATTGGCAGATACAGATAATTACTAAATTGCACATTTCTCAAAATAATAAATTGAAGTTAAAGATGCTATTTCTTTGGTTTTTTTTTGTTTTTTTTTAAAAAACCTTGATATGGTAATGATGTAGATTAAATAGCTATCAGGCTAAACTTGTTCAAGTTTCAACTGAAACAGTACCAGATAACAAAACAGGCACTCTCACATGCTTACTATGGACTTCTTGCACTGTAGGAAACAAACTACCAGCGTAGGATGATCTAATGGGCTAGACAAAAAGACATCTTACAGCTCATTGAACTGTATGAACTAATGCAATGGAATGAGCCACAATGTTCCCTCTGACTGAGCAGACTAACACATCTATGGCTGTGGGGCTGCCTCTAGCATCTCCTACAAAACAACACCAGCCGGGAGCTTTGGGCAGTCTGTGTACCCAGAGAGGTCAATTTCTTCAGGTTTCTGTACAAACACATGGATATCACAGCATGCCAGAAACACTAATTAGATTCTATTCGGAAGATTGCCCCGCAACAGAGTTATGACTAGAAACATACACCTTATTAGAGCTCTATAGGTTGGGATGCTTGAGGTAGAAACCATTGAGATAAGAACATGCAACTGTGCAGCCATTTCTAAATCCAACGTTTTCCTAAAATCTGTACAGCTGTCCACCTAGCACAGTTGAAGTAAAGTGACACATATTGCTGATCCGAATGAGATTAGGATTCATACAGCTAATGAAGTTAAGCACCTGAGACCCACCCATGTAAAATATCATTCACTCAGGTACTTTTTTCTATTTTGCGTGAGTGGCTTCTCTGTACCATTTTACCATGACACAGTAATATCCACATTGGTGCTGTTACATTAGAAAGAACTTCACCATAATGGGTTTAATATTGGGGCTTCCCAGCAATGAAGATTCATTTTCCAACAATTCAACACACAAAAATGACCACTGTATACTCAACATACACATACTTCTCAGAGGATGCTTAAAAAGTATTGCGTAGGCTATAAAGTGCAAAGGCAGATGATAATACAACACTCCCAATACAGAACAATAAGAGAGTGGAAGAATATTCATAAATGAATTATCCAAAATGTGTCAGTTTAAATTTTGTAGACTGCCAGTGTGCCAAAGCGCTCATGCCACATAGTTACCCTCAGTGTAGGTTGTATTTCCACTACCTGACTAGGTTTATAGAAATGAAAAGACACAATCATTTTTACTAACACAGTATTTTGAGTCACATACACAGGTCCTCTGAGCTGGCGTAATAGATAGAATTCTAGTAATAATCTCTCTCTAAATAATGGCTCCAAACTGAGAATCATCCACCTGTTAACAAAGCAAATGCCATGACCTTCATTTAAAAAAGTTCTTTAGACATGCTTATTACACTAATACAAACCTGCAGGGAATGCTATGCCATACATTCACATACATTCCCAAAAATTTACAGATTATACTACTATAAGTAAAGTCACATTTTTCATGCAGTAATGGTACCTTGGCGAGTATCTGAATGTGATTTGATATAGAAAAAAATGATAGCATGTAAAAGGCACTCATTGTTTATAGACACTGCATTGGTAGTAATATATGAATATTAAGTTATTGATGATTATGGTGATGTATATTACAACACATCTTTTCAATATTAATTAGCTGCTGATATACATTCTAATACTCAGCAAAATAATCATTACTAACTGTAGCATAAACTATTTATGCATAAACCTTTGTTGGTTTCAACTGAATTAGAATGTGGAGCTTTCCAGTCGCCAAAGTTGCAAGGGGTCAATGATCAAAGAGTCTCCTGCATGGTTTCATATCATTCCAGAAAAGGTGTAGGCTAACAAAATCAAAAGTAATGAGCTTGAATGAACTGACTGAAGTTTTCTGCAACATTTTTGGAAGCATCTGCTCTAGGACTTCAACATTTCAAACTCAGTTGTGTAAAATCTAGTATTGCACTTTGCTATGAATAGTGTCAGTGTTAACAATGTCTCATATATCTTTTCCATGATGACCAGCAAATAATGCCCGGGGATTTCTTTGCCCGTTCATCCATTGGCAGGTAGTTACAGCGTTAGAAGTTACTTTCAGATGGACAGTAAACTCTATCTGCCAACCACTTAAAGCCATTGCAGACTATAACGTTAAGGCTCGGTTCACATATATGCGATTCGGATGTGTTTTTAATTCACATAACGTGTGAATCAAACAGCCTTCAATGGAGCCAGCTCACACATGCCTGGCCGGCCGCAGTCCATTTATGAAATGGGTCCTGTGCGATTTTGAGTCAGGTTGAGGTGCAAATTCAACTAATAATTCGCACCTGAATTGCACCTCAACTGGTGAACAAAACCGCACCAGACTCTGGATTGCAAACTGCAGCTGGACATGTGTGAACCCAGCCTTAATTGGCAAAACAACACTTACATAACTGCTCCCAATCATATACCATTGGCTGGCCATAGAAATAATGTCTTGATGCATGCAATACAATTGCTTTAGATTCATATAACCCCTCTTTATATCTCCAATTACAATAATATTTCCTGCTACACAACCACAAATGCCACTTTTAGTACACATGCTGGTGTGTGTCTGATAAAAATAAAATATGCAATTCTATAATGAAAAAAAAATATTCCCTCAATCTCAGAGATTTTTGGCATCCTGTGAATATATTTATTTGAGTAGTTTTGTGGCCAGCCGAACATATACTGGCTCTTCTACACACTTTAACTGAAAGTGTGGTATATGCACTTCTGTTGTTCAGGGCTGTTGGAAACCTCTACCATTTTCACTATCTATCATCCCCTGTCTCTTGGCCTCTTCTATTCGACCCCTAATTTTGTAATCTTGTCTTGCTTTTAAAGGACCAGCCCACCCAAAACAGATATTGTAGGTTTTTGCACATTTTTTGTGGTCCTATATCATTTTATACCTCTTGGGGACTCCAGGGCTGGGAATCCCCTGCTGTTGGCTCAACACCCTCTCCCTCATCCTACTGCCACAAGGTGAGTCTCCCACTGTCTGCCACTGTCTCTATACCATAAAATTAATGAAACTTCCAGAGGGACACCTATAATAAGCTTTGGAGAGTGGACTGCCTTGGGAACGTCAGACTTTTCACCAATGGAATACCTAAGAGATACAATAAACTGGAAAAAACCTTTATTTGAAATAACATGATTAACCCAGGCTTTCTCTAACAAACATTCACATGATGTCACAGTAACAAAATCAAACTATATCGCACACCAGTAACCAGTCAGAGAATGCCACAGTGATGATGAAACTTGTCTCCAGCTTCCAGGTGCCAGCTGCCTTACTAAAGGAATTTACCTCTTTCCAGCCTATGTTCACAAAGGCATATTTAGGGGAATTTACCAAATAACCTTTGCATCTAAGTAAGGAATTTGAAGTGAAAAATGGTAAGGAGTAAAAGTACTCCTTTAATAAATCAGCTTCATAAAGGTTGAATGTTGATAATACTGAAGAGCCATTTGTTAATATTGCAATACACTTGCCCAATCATGACATGCTATGACAATCAATATTAACAAAACATAATATCCCATTCAGATTCTTTTACACCCAAATAATAATTGATCTAAACTCCAATTTCAACTATTCTTCCAACTGGTAACAGGAGCATCCATAAATCACCAACATACTTCCATAAAAGTCATCACTATAACAAAATAAAAAAAAAAATTCACCAGCCACATGGAGCTAGTACATACTATAAAGACATAAAGTAACTCTGATTTTGACACTTTTAAACCGCTCCTAGACTCCTATTCAGACCTTGATCACAAATTATTCCCTGATGGTTGCCAGGATTTTTCAAAATTGCACAACTATGTAGAAAATATTACATGCAAATGCTAATTTATACTCCACATTTGTGACTGTAATCAAGTAGAATCTTATGATAACAATGATATGATAAGCTCAGATGGCATTATATGGAAACATCACATGATGCTTTATCACTTCTAACCTTAGAATACTATACATTTTAAAGTAGACATAGGGGTTGATTTACTAAAGGCAAATGGTTGTGCACTTTGCAAGTCTACAATCCATTTGCCTTTTGTAAATGGATTGTGCACTTTGTACGTGCAATTGCACTCTTCAAAGTGCAGTTGCTCCAGAGCTTAGTAAATAAAGTGAAGCGTCACTTTGCAAAACATATTCAATCACATGCAAGAAAAATTAAAATAAAACAGCATTATTGCTTGCACATGATTGGTGATGGGAGTTGGAAGAGCTTCCCCTCATTTACTCATGTCTGGAGCATCTGCACTTTGTAGAGTGCAACTGCACTTGCAAAGTGCACAGTCTATTTGCCTTTAGTAAATCAACCCCATAGTCAGCCTGTAAATTCCTAAACTTTACAGAACTGCTAGCTTCTGAACTGCCTAAAAACCAGAGTAAAAGTACCTTGAAACCTGGATATAGGTAGTTCTTCAAGGATTAGCAAGCTTTTTAAACAAAGAAAGCTTACTTATTCATAGTCATTGTTTGATGTTGATGGTAAGCTGGGATTGGTAGGCTTGCAGGGGCTTACACAACCATACACAAAATACACCTATTATCTCAAACCTTTTTCTTCTATATCACCCAGTTTTAAGGGTTTCAGAACAAAAATATGCCTATTTGGCAATTGCTTTCAATTTGAAATGTATAAATGTCCCCATTTTCAATACATATGGTAATAACAGAAAGCAATCTGGCGGATCTGTGCATCACTTGTGATGATTGGGCCATGTAGGCATTGTGAGTCTCCTATTGTGACCTCCAGATCGCTTGCTCAGCTGGATGGTAGCGGGTCCTTGGTAGGTCCTTTTGGTTTGAAAACTCAAGTGAGTGCGGTCAGATCTTTCCCATCGTTCTTGGTGGTGCATTTACACCCTCCTCAGCCAACTTTAGCCAACAAAGGAAGGCAAGTTATGATGGATTAGATTCTGTTCCAGGTCACCCCAATTTATATACCGGTTCCACTGTTGAAGTGGAATTCTGAAAGTTCAATTGTGCCTATTTGTTTCATATCATTGTTTAACAGCCATTCACCAAGAAGAAGCAATGGAGTTAAAATCTAGAAAAAGGTGACAGGTGAGATGGAGAGAACATTGCACCTACCTGTTAGCATCAGGCATCCAAGCAGCAGACACAGCATGGCCACCGTGACACAGCTTAACATGTCTGAGCAATCCTAGTTCTGTCCCAAATCCCACAACTGTCAGGTAAGTAGCTGCTAACACACCAGCAACAATAAATTAAGTGTTGTGAGTTTCCAGTAGTTAATGCAGCACCTCCTCTGTGGTCCTCAGACTGATGTAAGCGTATCCTGTACTAGAGCAACCTTCCAGCAGCAGCACTATGTACGGTCCTGTCTCTTCACCAGATTCCTGCTGAATGCCCTACAACACAGCAGTGTGTCCTTAGCTGCAGAGTGGGACGGAATATCCTGAAGGATAGGGACACAGTGCTGAAACCCCTGGGACATATCCATTCATTGTGCAAAGGCAATTTCTCACACCCCTGATATAACCACATGTAACTGATGGCATGTGTGGCCACCTCCCTGGCTGTGACATCACCAGTATAAAAGGATAGTTCGCCCCCTGTGTCACCCAGCACATACTGACCAAACTGGTCACAGCTGCTAGTCTAGCATCAGTCATCCCTACAGATGTGGTTTAGCTAGAACGGTCCTGTGTTGCCCCATACTGAAGAGAACTTTCCTGATTTCATCTATCTGAAGGCACACATTTCTCAGTGTTTATATACAACTGCACTGTACCTATACATTATAGTCCTACTAATATAATTGCTTGTGATGGGCAATATAACACAGATGTTGGTTTTGGCAGTAACAATGTAAACCATGCTGTATAAAGAAAAGATGGCTAATCTAAAAACAAATTAAAATGTTTAGAAGCTGTATGCATAACGTACAAAAATAACATATAGGGCTCATTCACATGACCATATGCATATTTTCTGCATGGAGCACAGGTCCTTGCTTGCATGGCTAGCAGAAGATCCTGCATAAAAAATATGCAACCAATGTCCTTACATTTAGATGTGTACAGAATTTAGATGTGTACAACTCTTCTAGTGACTTTACACTTATATATGATTACATGTGTTTAAAAGTTTTACCAATCTGAAGTTATGTACTGCCCCGGATGCAGCTGCATCTTACTTTTTTTTACTGCTAAAAGGAAATCTTCATTTGTAGATTTGGTCTCATTGATTCCTATAGTGCTGCATTTAGATACGAAAAAAAGATACGCTGTACACATCTAAACACAGCATTTTAGATGCATGTGTGAATGAGCCCATACAAGTTTGTACAGGGCAATGTGTTAATAAATTCAGCAATAAAATCTAAAAACTGCAGTTTGTTTACTATTATGATTATGATTAGTTATGAGGAAAGGTTGCGAGCACTGAACTTATTCTCTCTGGAGAAGAGACGCTTCAGAGGGGATATGATTTCAATCTATAAATACCGTACTGGTGATCCCACAATAGGGATAAAACTTTTTCGCAGAAGAGAGTTTAACAAGACTCGTGGCCACTCATTAAAATTAGATTAGAAAAGAGGTTTAACCTTAAACTAGAGGGTTCTGTAAGAGGGGCAAGGATGTGGAATTCCCTTCCACAGGCGGTGGTCTCAGCGGGGAGCATTGATAGCTTCAAGAAACTATTAGATAAGCACCTGAATGGCCGCAACATACAGGGATATATAATGTAATACTGACATATAATCACACACACACAGGTTGGACTTGATGGACTTGTGTCTTTTTTCAGCCTCACCTACTATGTAACTATGTAACTATGATTTAAATAAATTAATAAAAAAAATTGCATATTTTCACCTACTATAAAATAATTGTACTATAGTTTTTGGTTTAGGCAACATTTTATAAAACAAGTATTGTGTGTTACTTAAAGCTGAACTCTGTGGAAAGTAAAAATCCTTCTGCCTGAGGACTGCAATGGTTAAATGATCAATTATATCTAGGGGACTGAGAAAAGCAGTTTTACTTACCTGATCTCCCGCAGGCTCCTCCACACTGCAAGACCAGTCACACAGCTTCTTCTTCCCTATGCTCCAGCAGTTAGATGCCCTCTGACATCATCAAGGTCAATGCAGGGTCCAAAGCCCTTCACTGGGCATGAGGATGCCGGGTAACAGTTCACTGCTGGAGCATAGGAGAACATCGTCTGCCCAGGGAGTGGTAGGTCAGGTAAGTAAAACTGCTTACCTGATCCCCTAGTCCGGGGGTCTTGAATTAAGGTCTGGTCAGCAAAATTTCCTTCTAAATCTTGTTAGTGCTATAAGACATGATGGTTCCCCCCCCCCCATACCTCATCATCTTCAGCACACCATTCACATCGTAGTCCCCTTTACATCACAGTTTCCTCTTTAAAGCAGTCTCACAGTGTCCTTAGTTCCCCTTCACAGTACTGCCCCCCTTTACATACAGTGTCCCTTAACACAGAGACCATTTAAGGCAAGCCTCCCCTGCACATTCCTATGGCAGGGCAGAGGCACTAATCATTATGGGGTGTCTTGGGTGGCCACCAATGTCATCCTCAAAGTAGGCGGGGGCAGGAGGAGCTGCAGATCGGGACTGAGGGGTGGGAGCAGTGGTGGTGCGTCCATAAAGGGCGCAGGAGCGCCGCCCCCTCTCTCCTGGTACCGCTCTATCACCATAGATAGATTCATGCATTGCATGAATCTATCTGTGGTCGCTGCTGACACCCTGTATTCAGGTGTCTGGTCCCTTTTCAGGCGCCGGGCACCTAAATTACTTCGGCGGGGGTGTTTTTTAGAAGCACTTGATTAGAGCCGTAGGTGACCAAAAAGGTGAACAGCGGGCGCAATGCTGTGCGTTCGCTGTTCACTCAGCTGTGTGTTAGCAAACAGGTGCTCGGGTCTGTTACCTGTCACCTGATTGGCTGAAACGTCAGGCGCTGTGATTGGACGTCTAATAGAGAGGACGGAAGAAGACATTGAGGAGCGTGCACAGCCACTGACCTGCTGAGAGACAGGTAAGTGGCGGGCGATGCACACTGGCAGCATTTAATGGGGCACAGTAGTGGCTATTGATGGGCACACTGGTAGCATTTGATGGGGCACAGTAGCGGCTATTGATGGGCACACTGGCAGCATTTGATGGGGCACAGTAGCGGCTATTGATGGGCACACTGGCAGCAGTTGATGGGCACACTGGCAGCAGTTGATGGGCACACTGGCAGCAATTGATGGGCACAGTGGCAGCAACTGATGGGTACACTGGCAGCAATTGATGGGCACAGTGGCAGCAACTGTTGGATACAGTAGCTGCGTTTGATTACACAGTGGCTGCGCTTGATGGCACAGTGGCTGCGCTTGATGGGCACAGTGGCTGCATTTGCTGGCACAGTGGCTGTGATTGATGGGCACAGTGGCTGTGTTTGATGGGCACAGTGGCTGCGTTTGATGGCACAGTGGCTGCAATTGATGTTTTTTTTTTTCAGTTTGTATGCACCCCCCCAAAAATTTTGAGCACCAGTCGCCACTGGGTGGGAGCTGCCCAAGTTATTAGGTTAACAAACGGTTGATTACCCGGCTTGTTGATATGAAAAGACTCCTGCTCTCTGTCCTGATCTGCAGCACCAGTGAGTTTGGTGGCTGGGCGGGAGGCCCAGGGGAGAAGACCCAGCTGTGGCAGTGGCACAGCCGCGGTTCGGACAAGACTATCACTCTGTCTGGTTCCGGACGCGGACCGCAAGCAAGCAAACAAGCATTTAACCCTTGCAGTGCACACAAGGAACAAGTTTTACTTTTCTAGGAGTTGGGCTTTAAACTCACAGATTGATGTAATACTGCATTGTGCTGAGATCTGCTGGTATTACGTATCAATTATTATGATCTCAATATAAAAATAAAAACAGATCAATTTATGCATGTGTGTGTAGAAAGGTATTTTGAATGGATCTGCACACACAAAAGAGTGTTTGTAGGAATTCCCCAAAGCCCAAAATACCTTTATATATAGTAATATATGAAGGCTGTTGAAGTTATATGTAAATCTCAGCTTTTAATGTACAGTTGAGAATGGATCTAGCTCTCTCACCTCCCTAGTGAAGTTTCTTGTGATTGGTCCTTACTGCTCCTTTAGTAGGGAGGCTCAGAAGGAAAGAGGGACGGGGAAAAGATTGACTTTTTATGACTGGTCAGGATATTTGCTTATAAATCTAGCTTAGGATCTTTGTTCAATGTGCAGTCTTCAACGTTCATTTTTGTGACATATGTACTTTAAAGTGCAGTACTACATTTTTGAGTTTATTTACCTGTTACAATGTAAAAGAAAATTCCCCCAAAGGGTCAGACATTTTAAATAACTAACACAACACAATGTGCATGAGTGCCAACTCTGATGCAACTTCTGTGCAGCACCCTGAAAGGCTATTTGAGATGTAAAAAAGCCACTGCCCATTACTTGCTCAATTCAAAACTAAAAACAATTCCACATCTCAGTGATAGAACACAAATTACAAAAATGTTCTGAAAACATTGTAATTATGCATCATAATTTAGCATTTTGTGTTTGTCTGTTTGAGCAAAGGGGAACTCCATCCGCATCATGCTTTATTTCACATGTTAAGAAGGAACTGAACACTGGAAGTTGTTCCCCTAAAAAGGCAGGCAGAGGGCAAAGGACTAGTCACTGGTATTGCCTGTGGTCTCCCTGTAGCTGATCTTTCCCCATTACAGACTTATTATGATTATTATTCAGGATTTATATAGCGCCAACAGTTTACGCAGCGCTTTACAATATAAAAGGGAGACAATACAGTTATAATATAATACAATACAATCAGGGCCGGATTTCCCACAAGGCCACCGAGGCCAGGCCTCGGGGCGGCAGTGGTACAGGGGCGGCCCGGCGCCGCTCCTGCAATGACTTCTCGGCCGCCCCCCACACTAACCTAGCAGCATGCAGCGCACCCGGGCACCAGAGAGGTGGGGGCGCTGAAGCGCTAGAGTGCTCCTCTCCCTCCTCCTACTCTCTGTGTCCAGACGCGGCTCCCTCCGCTCCCACCGCCGCCGCTGCTGTTTTTTTCGAGGCTACAGCCTGTCCCCCCTCCCTCCTCCTGTCAGAGAAGGAGAGCAGCCGCCGGAGATCGGAGCAGCTGGTCTCTGTGCAGGGGGCGGGGGGGGCGCGTGTTCTCTTGTGTCTCTCACTCCCGCCCAAGCCTGTCTCCATCTGTTCACTTATGGAGGGGGAGTTGTCCTGGGAGGGGGGGTTGTCCTGGGGCTCTGTACTAGTGAAGGGGGGGGTGTCCTGGGGCTCTGTACTAGTGAACGGGGGGTTTGTCTGGGGGGGGTTGTACTAATGAAGGGAGGGGGGGTTGTCCTGGGGGTCTGTACTAATGGAGGGGGGGTTTGTCCTGGGGGGGTCTGTACTAATGAAGGGAGGGGTGGTTTGTCCTGGGGGGGTCTATGCTAATGGAGGGGGTGGGGGTTGACCTCGGGGGGTTTGTACTAATGGAGAGGGGGTTGTCCTGAGGGGGGTTTGTACTAATGGAGGGGGGTTGACCTGGGGGGGGTTGTACTAATGGAGGGGGGTTGTCCTGGGGGGTATGTACTAATGGAGGGGGGTTGTCCTGGGGGATATGTACTAATGGAGGGGGGTTGTCTTAGGGGGTATGTACTAATGGAGGGGGGTTGTCCTGGGGAGTTTGTACTAATGGAGGGGCGTTTGTCCTGGGGGGTCTGTACTAATGAAGGGAGGGGGGTTTGTCCTGGGGGGGTCTGTACTAATGAAGGGAGGGGGGTTTGTCCTGGGGGGTCTGTGCTAATGGAGGGGGTGGGGGTTGACCTGGGGGGGTTTGTACTAATGGAGAGGGGGTTGTCCTGGGGGGGGTTTGTACTAATGGAGGGGGGGTTGACCTGGGGGGGGTTGTACTAATGGAGGGGGGTTGTCCTGGGGGGTTGTCCTGGGGGGTATGTACTAATGGAGGGGGGTTGTCCTGGGGGGGTTTGTACTAATGGAGGGGCGTTTGTCCTGGGGGGTCTGTACTAATGAAGGGAGGGGGGTTTGTCCTGGGGGGGTCTGTACTAATGAAGGGAGGGGGGTTTGTCCTGGGGGGGTCTGTACTAATAAAGGGAGGGGGGTTTGTCCTGGGGGGGTCTGTACTAATGAAGGGAGGGGGGTTTGTCCTAGGGGGGTCTGTACTAAGGGAGGGGGGTTTGTCCTGAGGGGGATCTGTACTAATGAAGGGAGGGGGTTTGTCCTGGTGGGGGTCTGTACTAATGGATGGGGGTTTGTCCTGGGGGGGGGGGTCTGTACTAATGGAGGGGGGTGGTTTGTCCTGGGGGGGTCTACACCCAGGAAAGTACACTCAGGACTCCAGAGGGAGAGGGCAGTGCTGAGGGAACACCATCAGAGAGAGAACCCCGCTGCCCTGCGCCACCAGAGGGAAAGCCACACAGCCTGGCGCCATCCCTGGCGGAGAAAGGAATGGAGTCATTGCAGGAATACAGATCTGGGTGCTACCCAACAGACTCACCACGGGAAATTCAGAGTGAGCTGACTCCTGATCAGAGGGAACCGTTGCTGTATCGCTGGGTCAGGTGAGAGGGCCTATCGGCCATTATCTACTAATGTCCATAGGAACTGCAGTCTCTGACCGTCTCCTGTATCATGTCTGCAATCTCTGACCATCTCCTGTACTATGATTGCAGTCTCTGACCATCTCTTGTATCATGTCTGCAGTCTTTGACCGTATCATGTCTGGGGGCTCTTTCTGGTGGTGTGTGTGTGTGTGTGTGTGTGGGGGGGGGCGGCATTGAAGGGCCCGGCCCGGCCGGATATTTAGTAAAAAGCAGCACACATTACACCCCTTGATCACCCAAAATGTTAACCCCTTCCCAGCCAGTGTCATTCGTACAGTGACAGTGTAAATTATTAGCACTGATCACTGTATTAGTGTCACTGGTGTAGTCAGTGGCAGTTAGTCAGTTCCCAAACAGTGTCGGTTAGTGTCAGATAGCTTGTTGCACAATAGCAGTCCCATTAAAAGTCGTTGATCATCGCCATTTAAAAAAAAATAATGATACAAAATTCCAGTATATTTACCAGCGTTTGTAGACGCTATAACTTTTTCACAAACCAAATAATATACACTTATTGTTTGTTTTTTTACCAAAGACATGTATCAGAATACATTTTGGCCTGAATTTATGAGGAAATTAGATTTTTTTTAATCTGATATGTTTTAATAGCAGAAAAAAAAATATTTTTTTTTTCAAAATGTTCGTTTTTTTTCTGTTTATATAAAAAAATAAAAATAAAACAGTGGTGATCAAATACCACCAAAAGAAAGCTCTATTTATGTGAATTTCATGGTGGTACAGTGTTGCATGACTATGCACTTGCCTGGTAAATTAGTGCAGTGCTAAATAGAGAAAAATGCCCTGGTCATGAAGGGGGTAAAATCTTCCAGAGCTCAAGTGATTAACACAGGCAACTGACATCTCTCTGTTGCTCCTTGGTAGCATTTAAAATGTATGTATAGCCCAAATGTTTTGTTTGCTAGTTTTGGATAGAATAGCGAAGGGTTTAAACCCCTGTCATTATATTTTTGCTGCCTGTTTCCAGTTCAGGAGATTTCCCTTCACTTCCTATCCTGAAGACACAAAGTTAGAGATTGCCTTCTTAGACAATTTTCACCAGAACAAGTGTCCTAACTGGACACCTCACCTTTGGTGACAACTGTAAAAATCTGGATTTCCCATCAATTTCAGTCTCAATAACAATGGTCATCACCAAGACAAACAGAGTGGCTGAATCTCCCTAATTATAGACATAAACTTTCAACAAAGGTTTGGTTTAAAGAATCACCTTTTCATGTAATTTAATCTGAATGTGAAGCTTATGTTTTTTAAAAACAGATAGTTTTCCAAATTACAGTATGCCATCAGGATCAAGTAACAAAAAGACTTCTCTTGTCAACATATCATGGACATAGGAGATTCATCCAAGATAGGACCCCGTCAAGTTCCTCCACCCCAAACTCGCTCAACCATGTCTTCATGGACCTTGCTTTGTGCACTGGTGCTCAGTCATGTTGGAACAGGAAGGGGCCATCCCCAAACTTTTCCCACAAAGTTGGGAGCATAAAATTGCCCAAAGTGTCTTGATATGCTGACGCCTTAAGAGTTCCCTTCATTGGAACTAAGGGGCCAAGCCCAACCCCTGAAAAACAACCCCACACCATAATCCCCCCTCCGCCAAATGATTTGGACCAGTGCACAAAGCAAGGTCCCTAAAGACATGGATGAGCAAGTTTAGAGTTGGGGAACTTGACTATCCTGCACAGAGTCCTGACCTCAACCCAACGGAACACCTTTGGGATGAATTACAGCCAGGCCTTCTCGTCCAACATCAGTGCCTGACCTCACAAATGCGCTTCTGAAGAATGGTTAAACATTCCCATAGGTCTTAAACCTTGTGGACAGTCCTCCCAGAAGAGTTGAAGTTGTTATAGCTACAAAGCTACAAAGGGTGGGCCAACCTAAGATTGAACCCTACAGACTAAGACTGGCCATTAAAGTTCATGTAAAGGCAGGCGTCCCAATACTTTTGACCATATATATATATATATATATATATATATATATATATATATATATATATATATATATATATATTGTATTTATTGGCGTATAACACTCACTTTTTCACCATGAAAATTGGGTGCAAATAGCGCCTGCGTGTTATACGCCAATACTTAAATTTTAGCTGCCTTGGAGGGGACAGGGAGGGGGGCGGGACGAGCGCTGTCAGGTTACATACAGTGAGGATCTTCTGTTTACTTGGCGGCCTCTGTAATAAGAAGTCCCGTCTCCTGGGCTGCCATTGGACTACTGTTCTATCATAGGAGATTCTCACTGTATGTAATATGTCGGCGCTCGTCCCGCCCCCCTCCCTGTATCCTCTAGGCTGCAGATGGGCATCGATCAGTCTGCACTGATGGCATTGGCGAGACTGCTGCATTGAAGGTAATGGTGAGGCTGATGCATTGATGGCAATGGTGAGGCTGCTACATTGATGGCAATGGTGAGGCTGCTGCATTGATGGCACTTGTGAGGCTGCAGATGGGCATTGATCAGGCTGCATTGATGGTAATGGTGAGGCTGCAGATGGGCACTGACCCTTATTTTGCTTCAAAGTTCCTTATTTAAAAGTTTTTTTCCTGAAACTTCCCTCTTAAAATGAATGTGCGTGTTATACGCCTGTGCGTGTTATACGCCGATAAATACGGGTATATATATATATATATATATATATATATATATATATATATTATGCACTTATACATTTTATCTAGGAAAATTAGTAATCTCCACCATATATGTCTATATCACTTACAACCATTAATTTATTTTATTTCATTAATAATAGTAGTATAAATAATTTAAAAAAAACCCAGCATGCACTGCCTCTTGCCTTAGGTTTAGACTATGTACATCTGACTGTTACAATCAGGTTAGGGTAATTCCAGCATTGATTTTGTCTATAGACATAGGAGCTTGTTGTGTCCACAGATCACCCCATACTATAAGTAAAATTTCAATAACTGGGAAATGCCACATGAACAATAGTGGGAAGGGAGGTAAGAAAGGCTAAGTGCGATGGTGATACTGCAGGATACACAGCCATCTAATGTCTTCGGCTAGTGTTGGAATTAGGATGCACATTAGCACCTATTAGTCAGTAAGTATCATACAGAAGCAATGAGGCATGAATGACCTGGGTGACCTTGCCTTGCAGTGCCCCGCTCCTACTCATGTGCCTGCCAAGACACTTATCAGGAAAAGGGTTAATGACATAGGAACTGAGAGTCGGCATCCAATTTCCATTCATTGCTTGGTCACTATAGGAGTAGGACAATAGCTAATAAATGTACATATATAGCCCAGAGCCCCACCAAACTCTCTGCAGCCATTTATTTTTAGAGCCTGCTGATGGCTGCTTTTACTACCCCACGGGGCCCTGGGCAATAGTCACTTCTGAAGGTCTTTAAGTCTCGGTTTCCCGGCGTGTATTAGTAATAAAACGGGAAGAGCACGATCCAAGTTAATTTCTAGCTCAGAAAGGAAACACTGTTTCCTGTATTGTACAAATCTGGTGCCAACAAGACCGACACAGAGCTCTATTGTCCTGCTAACAATTCCATGGTGGGGAGAGAGCCTTGAGAAAATCCACCTTCCTTCAGCTCAGGCTTTTGATGTCCAGATAGAAGGTGACACGTATGATACCTTCTGTGTGACACGAAATACTGCAGCACTATCAATAGGAGGAGGAGAGACCCCCAGGGCTCAGCTAAGTCTTATCGGCTTAACATATGAGACTATTCATACACAATGCAGGGGGTAAGAGGATAACCCTTCCTGTGCCTAGTTCATTCATCTAAAATTCCACCCCTCTAGTTGTCTCTGGTTCATCTCTATTCAGGCCAGGTCTTTGACATGGAAGTCATGTGACTACCAACTTTTTGCAGCAAGCGCATAATTATGAAAATAACGCAATGAAAAGTGGAAGCACTGTCAATAGCAACCAATCAGATTCCAGCTGTGATTTGTCCTCTGCAGGGGATGTCCAGCCTTCACTAGTGAAAATTATGCAACAAGGGGGTTTAACCTAAACCTAATCACTTAAAGGGTAACTCCACTTTCGTGGGAAAAAAAATAGCAAAAAAATAAATAAATAATATAGCGTATACAATTGCGACACAAGTCATATTGTAATTGAATGTTATTAAAAATTACCTAACAGCATGGAAAGGTTCCCCACTGGGTTTTTTTAGCAGCAAAATAAACAAAATATATAGTTGTAAAAGACTGATTTTATTTAATGAAAAAGGATTCAAATATACAAAGAGTTTAAAATATGAGTTTTGGTTGGTGACATAAAAACAGGGTAACCAAAATTGATGGTGACCTTATACATAATAGGAAAAATGTTTACACCATAGGATGCATAAGAATACCCAAATGCATTTCGAACCCTACATTCGTGGTCTTCTTCAGGGGGTTTTTAATGTTCTAGAAAATACATCAAAAAAGGTTTTTTACCATTTATAATTTTACATTTGGTGATTAGGGATGAGCTTCGAGTTCGAGTCGAACTCATGTTCTACTCGAACATTGGCTGTTCGCAAGTTCGCCGAACAGCGAACAATTTGGGGTGTTCGCGGCAAATTCGAATGCCGCGGAACACCCTTTAAAAGTCTATGGGAGAAATCAAAAGTGCTAATTTTAAAGGCTTATATGCAAGTTATTGTCATAAAAAGTGTTTGGGGACCCGGGTCCTGCCCCAGGGGACATGGATCAATGCAAAAAAAAGTTTTAAAAACGGACGTTTTTTCAGGAGCAGTGATTTTAATAATGCTTAAAGTCAAACAATAAAAGTGTAATATCCCTTTAAATTTCATACCTGGGGGGTGTCTATAGTATGCCTGTAAAGGGGCGCATGTTTCCCGTGTTTAGAACAGTCTGACAGCAAAATGACATTTGGAAGGAAAAAACTCATTTAAAACTACCCGCGGCTATTGCATTGCCGACAATACACATAGAAGTTCATTGATAAAAACGGCATGGGAATTCCCCACAGGGGAACCCCGAACCAAAATAAAAAAAAAAAAAATGATGTGGGGGTCCCCCTAAATTCCATACAAGGCCCTTCAGGTCTGGTATGGATATTAAGGGGAACCCCAGCCAAAATTTAAAAAAAAAATTGACGTGGGGTTCCCCCTAAATTCCATACCAGACCCTTCAGGTCTGGTATGGATTTTAAGGGGAACCCCGCGCCAAAAAAAAAAAAAAAAACGGCGTGGGGTCCCCCTAAAAATCCATACCAGACCCTTATCCGAGCACGCAACCTGGCAGGCCGCAGGAAAAGAGGGGGGGACGAGAGTGCGGCCCCCCCCCCCTCCTGAACCGTACCAGGCCACATGCCCTCAACATTGGGAGGGTGCTTTGGGGTAGCCCCCCAAAACACCTTGTCCCCATGTTGATGAGGACAAGGGCCTCATCCTCACAACCGTGGCCGGTGGTTGTGGGGGTCAATTCCTTTATTTAAATGCTTCTTCTTTCTTCCTTCATCTTCTTCTTCTTCTGGTTCTTCTGGCTCTTCTGGTTCTTCCTCCGGCGTTCTCGTCCAGCATTTTCTCCGCGGCGTCTTCTATCTTCTTCTCCTCGGGCCGCTCCGCACCCATGGCATGAGGGGAGGCTCCCGCTCTTCTCTTCATCTTCTTCTCTTCTTCATCTTCATCTTCATCTTCTTCTTCATCTTCTTCTTCTTCTTCTCTTCTTCATGTCTTCTCCGGGCCGCTCCGCAGCCATGCTGTGGCATGGAGGGAGGCTCCCGCTGTGTGACGGCGTCTCTTCGTTTGACGGTTCTTAAATAACGGGGGCGGGGCCACCCGGTGACCCCGCCCCCCTCTGACGCACGGTGACATGACGGGACTTCCCTGTGACGTCACGGGGAATGCCACAGGGAAGTCCCGTCATGTCACCGTGCGTCAGAGGGGGGCGGGGTCACCGGGTGGCCCCGCCCCCCGTTATTTAAGAACCGTCAGACGAAGAGACGCCGTCACACAGCGGGAGCCTCCCTCCATGCCACAGCATGGCTGCGGAGCGGCCCGGAGAAGACATGAAGAAGAGAAGAAGGAAGAACAGAAGAAGAAGAAGAAGATGAAGAAGAAGATGAAGAAGAGAAGAAGATGAAGAGAAGAGCGGGAGCCTCCCCCCATGCCATGGGTGCGGAGCGGCCCGAGGAGAAGAAGATAGAAGACGCCGCGGAGAAGATGCTGGACGAGAACGCCGGAGGAAGAACCAGAAGAGCCAGAAGAAGAAGAAGATGAAGGAAGAAAGAAGAAGCATTTAAATAAAGGAATTGTCAAAAACTGTCTCTTGTCATTTTTAACGTTTTTGACAGTTTTTTAGTGAAATGGTAGGGGTAAGTACCCCCTTACCATTTCACACGGGGGGGGCCGGGATCTGGGGGTCCCCTTGTTAAAGGGGGCTTCCAGATTCCGATAAGCCCCCCGCCCGCAGACCCCCACAACCACCGGCCACGGTTGTGAGGATGAGGCCCTTGTCCTCATCAACATGGGGACAAGGTGTTTTGGGGGGCTACCCCAAAGCACCCTCCCAATGTTGAGGGCATGTGGCCTGGTACGGTTCAGGAGGGGGGGGGGCCGCACTCTCGTCCCCCCCTCTTTTCCTGCGGCCTGCCAGGTTGCGTGCTCGGATAAGGGTCTGGTATGGATTTTTAGGGGGACCCCACGCCGGTTTTTTTTTTTTTTTTGGCGCGGGGTTCCCCTTAAAATCCATACCAGACCTGAAGGGTCTGGTATGGAATTTAGGGGGAACCCCACGTCAATTTTTTTTTTTAATTTTGGCTGGGGTTCCCCTTAATATCCATACCAGACCTGAAGGGCCTTGTATGGAATTTAGGGGGACCCCCACATCATTTTTTTTTTTTTTTTTTTGGTTCGGGGTTCCCCTGTGGGGAATTCCCATGCCGTTTTTATCAATGAACTTCTATGTGTATTGTCGGCAATGCAATAGCCGCGGTAGTTTTAAATGTGTTTTTTCCTTCAAAATGTCATTTTGCTGTCAGACTGTTCTAAACACGGGAAACATGCGCCCCTTTACAGGCATACTATAGACACCCCCCAGGTATGAAATTTAAAGGGATATTACACTTTTATTGTTTGACTTTAAGCATTATTAAAATCACTGCTCCTGAAATAACGGCCGTTTTTAAAACTTTTTTTTGCATTGATTCATGTCCCCTGGGGCAGGACCCAGGTCCCCAAATACTTTTATTGACAATAACTTGCATATTAGCCTTTAAAATTAGCACTTTTGATTATTCATGTTCGTGTCCCATAGACTTTAACGGTGTTCGCGTGTTCGAACGAATTTTTTTCCTGTTCGCATGTTCTGGTGCGAACCGAACAGGGGGGTGTTCGGCTCATCCCTATTGGTGATGTACAATAAAGATAGAATACTACTTCATATATAAAATCATATATTAGCCATACATTGCTTCCTGTCTATGATAATATATTTACCCTTCAAACGATGGACCTCACATAACCAGATATTTAAAAGCAGTTGCATTCAAATGTTCCCCGACTTCCGTGCGCCTCCTCAGTGTCCCCCCAGGTGAGCCCCAAATCCACAGGGCTTACAAGGGGCCACGCACTTAGACCCCAGAAAGGGAGGGAGTGGGGGAAGGGGCACCTGCAATTTGTAAGGGAGGTCAAAATAAGTATTATCGTACGAATGCTTCAAAAGCAGTATTTTTCATTGGATATTTGGTTTGTGTGTACAGAGCATAAGGCTGTATTCACACATAGTGCCATGACAGTAAATTGGAGTGGGGGGGGTGTAATTAGTGTCTCTCAACACAAAGTGTAAAATGAAAATACTAATAACTTTATTAGTACAATAAAAACTCAGAAATGGTTAAAGCCAAATCCATATCCTGAATACACAATTCAAGTATTATGAGTACAGAGCTCTGTGGATCAACACGTTTCGCATAGATAAAATGCTTCATCAAGATCCATGTGCCCTTATTCCAGAAGGATATGGAAAATAAATACATGTTCTACACTGTAATAAAAACATACATTGGATTTTTTGGTTATATATAAACAGGTGTAGGAGTCTGGCTATGCCCCATTATAGATGCTGTGCGACTATTCACAAATGTCTAATGCCCCATACACACGGTCGGATTTTCCAATGGAAAATGTGTGATAGGACCTTGTTGTCGGAAATTCTTAACGTGTGTAGGCTCCATCACACATTTTCCATCGGATTTTCCGACACACAAAGTTTGAGAGCAGGCTATAAAATTTCCCGACAACAAAATCCGTTGTCGGAAATTCCGATCGTGTGTACACAAATCCGACGGACAAAGTGCCACGCATGCTCAGAATAAATAAAGAGATAAAAGCTATTGGCCACTGCCCCGTTTATAGTCCCGACGTACGTGTTTTACGTCACCGCGTTCGGAACGATCGGATTTTCCGTAAACTTTGTGTGACCGTGTGTATGCAAGACAAGTTTGAGCCAACATCGGTTGGAAAAAATCCTAGGATTTTGTTGTCGGAATGTCCGAACAAAGTCCGACCGTGTGTACGGGGCATAAAGAGAAGGACTGAATGCTTATCAGTTGCAGAAATGCTGAAAACTTCCTGAAATTTTTTGGCTTTGCTGCATTGCCTTCTGTTTTTGAGCCATGTATCACCAACCTTAACGGACATATTGCCTGACCGACATGTTGCCAATGGTGCCCACTTTGGCCACATTACTGCATATCTTAGGTCATGTATGGCTGGTTTTAGAGCGGTCAGACCACTGACACATGAATTGTGAGGGATTAATAAACTATGAACATTGCTTTTTACCTTATTAATGTGGAACTCCACCCCACACTGTCTTGGAGTGGCTCAGAACCACTGTCTAATTATCCCCCACTCTATCCAAAAGCTAATAAAAGGTCTTGGCTAGAGCTCCACTTTAAACACACTTATATAGTGCTCGGCAAAAATGAGTACACCCCAACAGATTTGTCAGAAAACCTTTACTTTCTTTTCAGAATCAACATTTTCTATGGGATACTATACTACAAAATACTCCCACAATTGGGGGCCATTGATTGCAACCAAGATTTGTTCATTTGCACACACAAAAAAAGTATTTTTCCTAACAAATTCATTCAAGACCATGTTGCAAAAATGAATACACCCCAATGAAAGTCTTAGGAGCAAAGCTAAATTTTAGAAAAACAAAATCCTAATTAACAAGAATTCAACTACAGGTGACTCTAATTATTCATTAAACAGGTGTCCATCAGACAGTTGATTATAAAAAGGGTGTTACAAAGAAAACTCCTTCCCATTTCTGGCACCACATGGAAGAGAAATGTCACAAGGCCAGAGAAAGAAAATAATTTCTTTAAACAAAAAAGGTGAAGGCCAAAATAAGATCAGCAAAGCTTTACTTATCAATCAGAATACTGTAGCAAAAGTGACAAAAAAAATTAACAAAGATCGAACTGCAGCCATCTCACAGAAGTTAACACCTCTACAGAGTGTCCTCTGAAGAGAAGGGTTGAAGAAAATCGCCATGCAAGTTCACTGCAGTTACCTAAAGAAGTAGAAAGCCAAACTGGGGTGTTTGTTTTCTGTGACACAATATGGCGTACACTGTAGAGGAACGGCATGCATGGGTGTTGTCCGCGAAGGAAGCCTCTCCTAAAGCCCATGCACAAAAAAGCCAGCCTAGAATTTGCCAGGGCCCATGCTGAAAAAGAAGAAGACTACTGGGACTATGTACTCTGGAGTGATGAGACCAAGATAAATGTTTTTGGAACCGATGGCTTCAAAACTGTATGAGGTTGCAAAGATGAGGCGTACAAAGAAAAATGCATGGTGCCCACAGTGAAACCTGGTGGTGGCAGTGTCCTTCTGTGGGGCTGCATGAATACTGCTGGTGTCTGATGGTATCATGAATTTACAGAAGTACTGCTTTATATTGAAAGAGAAGATACTACCCATCACTCCATGCCCTTGGTCGTCGTGCACTTTTCCAACATGGCAATGATCCAAAACACACATCTAAGGCCAATGTTACATTTCTGAAGAAGAACAGAGTGAAAGTGATTCAGTGGCCAAGTATGTCTCCTGATCTGAACCCAATGGAACACCTATGGGGAATTCTGAAGAGACAAGTTGAGCATCACTCTCCATCCAGCATCCAGGCTGTAAAAGAGGTTGTTCTTGAAGAATGGAAAATGATTGATGTTGCAGTATGTTGCCAACTTGCTCATTCCATGCCTAGAAGACTTGGTGCTGTCCTTACAAACCATGGAGGTTATACAAAATACTAGATGTAGTTGTTTTTGTTGTGGGGTGTATTCATTTTTGCATCAATTAATTTGAATAAAACTGAAGATTTTGTAATCCAAGTTTTATTATTAACCTTACTTTCATGTAATGAGCTAAACAAATGTTCTATAAAACTCAGTTTTGGCAAAATTTTGTAAATAGTTCTTACTTTTCAAATGGGGTGTACTAATTTATGCCGAGCACTGTATGTGACACCATACACAGAGCTGGTGTTACATAACAGTATGTGGAATGGATATTCCTGCTGGCCGCTCCCCTCTCTGTCTCCTACTTCCCTCTTATCCTCCATCCTTCCCTTTCCCATAAAGTCGTGCAAACTAAAAAACAAACAAGAACAAGCAGCAAACTTCAAAGTGTTCTCCCAGTGTAATACACAGGTCTTGTGACCTGGAGATACAGGAAAAAGCCTTGATTAAAACCCACAAATTTGAGCGACACGCCCCTATACCTTGCATCAGGACCATACGGATATCAAACTTAGATAATAACAGGAAAAACAAGTGTGATTGCGATTCATGAATTTCCATGAATGACTGCACTTTGCACATAAACACTACATTTCCTTAACGTGACACTAAACACTATTCTTAGTGTCCAAAAATAATCTATACACATCAGCTACTTAACTGCTCTGCAATCCATTACTTATTTGTTCATTTCTTACTGTGTTTTTCTGCCCCCTTGTAATTCTTCTGAAAGTTACCAAACTTCTCCTTTTCCCTCTCACCTCTGTTTGTTTGGATTGAGCAGTGTACGTTGGTTGTTATCATGTGCACTGCTCTATGCACACTAAAAATAGTCCCAAGTCCATGTCCGGAGCGAGCAAGAGAGTCTGGCTATGTTCCTACATACAATAGGCCCATGGAGAATGAATGTAGCCACCTTCTAACAGGAAGTCAGGTCACAGCAGCAACAAACTAAAACTTAAACGTTTTTTTTTTTTTACCTTACTACATTCTCTGTATTAAGGTAAAAAACCTTAACCACTTCCCTACCGTGTATAGTCATATGACGGCGGCAGGAACCCTTTGTCCCTCCGGGCCACCGTCATATGACGTCTTGTCTTCCTGAGCCTCTAGGAGGCGCGCGCGCCCGCCACGTCACTAGGCTCCCGATGCGCGATATCTCAAGGGCACCCGTGATTGCCCGCGAAAACAGCAGGACCGTGGATCTGTGTGTGTAAACACACAAATCCACGTCCTATCAGAGGAGAGGAGACCGATGGTGTGTTCCCAGTACAGAGGAACGCCGATCGGTCTCCTCCTCTTGTGAGTCCCCGCCTCCTACAGTTAGAATCACTCCCTAGAAAACATAATTAACCCCTCGATCACCCCCTAGTGTTAACCCCTTCCCTGCCAGTCACATTTACACAGTAATCAGTGCATTTTTTTATAGCTCTGATCGCTGTATAAATGTGAATGGTCCCAAAATAGTGTCAAAAGTGTCCGAATTGTCCGCCGCAATATCGCAGTCACGATAAAAATAGCAGATCGCCACCATTAATAGTAAAAAAAAAATAACAATAAAAATGCCATAAATTTATCCCCTATTTTGTAGACGCTATAACTTTTTCGCAAACCAATCAATATACGCTTATTGCAATTTTTTTTTACCAAAAATATGTAGAAGAATACATAAACTAAACTAAGGAAATTTTTTTTTTTTTTTTTAATGGGATATTTATTATAGCAAAATGTAAAAAATATTGTTTTTTTTCAAAATTGTCGCTCTTTTTTTGTTTATAGCGTAAAAAATAAAAACCACAAAGATGATCAAATACCACCAAAAGAAAGCTCTTTTTGTGGGGAAAAAATTATCAAAATTTCATATGGGTACAGTGTTGCATGACCGTGCAATTGTCATTCAAAGTGTAACAGCGCTGAAGGCTGAAAATTGGTCTGGGCAGGAAGGGGGTGAAAATGGCCTGTATTGAAGTGGTTAATGCATAACCCTCTTTGTCTCCCCCTACAGTGCAGTACCCGGCAGGAAGAGGTAGGGTAAAGCACTGCCATTTTTTAAAAGGCTTTCTGTATGTATGTATGTGTGTTTATATGTGTGTGCATGTATGTGCATAGATCCCAACTGTCCCTAATTTGGAGGGACTGTCCCTGATTTGGAGCAATGTCCCTCTGTCCCTCTTTCCTCCTCATTTGTCCCTCTGATCCATATAGTTGTGTATAAAATGCACTTTTTATCTTTCAAAAAGTGTTTTCCAGTGCTAAACCTTTCATCCAAATTCTAAATTGCTGCGTTTATAAATTTTAAAAGCCAATATAAAAGAATAGTAGTGGTAAAAAAAGCCCTTGTGGATTTAATTAACTTTTTTTTTTGGTTAATCCTCCTTTAAGGGGGTGTGGTAGGGGGCGTGTCTTATGACTACATACGTTTGCTAGTAGGTGTCCCCCATTCCCATCTCAAAATATTGGGAAGTATGTATGTGTGCATGTGTGTGTGTGTGCGCATGTATGCGTGTATGTGCATGAATGTTTGTGCATGCATGTATGTGTGTGTGTGTGTACATGTATGTATGTAGGTGTGTGTGCATGTGTTTATATGTGTGTGCATATGTGCATTTATACATATGTGTGTGTTTATATATATGTGTGTGTGTGTGTATTTATATATGTGTGTGTGTGTGTGTGTGTGTATTTATATATGTATATGTATGTGTGTGTGTTTTACATATATGTATGCACATTTTATGTATGCGTAGTTTAATCCTGACCCCCTATATGTGTACAATCAGAACTGATTTTTTTTTCTTGCTTGTTCATAGTACCAGCAAAAAAATGCTGTTCATCTGAAAAGCAATCCATGCTCAGATTGCTTTTCAGAGGCATTTGACAGCCGGTAAAGAGGCAAAATGTTGCCTCCTGACTGCCTGTTTTAACCCCTTAAATGCATTATCACTATGTTGCAAATGCATGCAATGCACTTAGTTGCAGGGTGGTTGCAGTGCAGCCCCATTCACTTAGGAGTAAACTTCAAGGGTGCCCTGACTGCATAAAGATTGAGAAACACCGGCATAGAGGAACCAATCTCTTAATTTTCCTCCTGCAGCCGCTGAATGCCTGTGGGAGGGAGAGGAGGAGAAGCAGGGGGAAATGGAGAAATTGGTTCCTTTATATGCAGCCATCGGACCCTGTTGTTCCACCACTGGGCTCGGAGGAAAGGGCCCTGTCCGGGGGTCAGTGGGGCCCTTCACGGTTTCTTGCATCGGGGCCCTGAAGGTTCAAGTTACACCACTGGTGTAAGTACCTAAATTTGACCTGATATCAGCCTCTTGCAGTCCATGTACCGCAGGGCTGGAGTGTGAGAAGAAGTAGCACAAGGAATCAATTAGTGCTGGCAAGAAGCATTATGATAGTGGTGAGAGCCGAATGACAGGGAGAGCTCATCACTGTGCTACTTTTCCTTTCATTGTCCAGTCACAGGCTGGAATGGGTCCAGGATGCCCTGGGCTCAAAGGAAGTGGGTTGAATAATGCTGACCATCAGACTGAGGACATTTAGTAGCAAAAAAAATACTGTCGGGGAATCCCTGGATCCTGAGTGTCATAACAACGGTTCCCCCTGAAGTTGCTAGGGGTTCCTTAACCGTTTGCCGTCTGCCGGCTAGCAAATGACGGCCAGGCGGCGCGGCTCTCGTTCTGGGAGGGCGTCATATGATGCCCTCGCCTTGCCGACCCACCAGGGGGTGCGCGTGAGTCGCCGACAGCACTCGCGTGCACGCCGTGTTACTGGGGACCCGATCCGCGTGCCCGGTGGCCGCCATGCCCGCCAAGCACCCGCGATTGCCCGGTAACAGAGCAGGACCGTGGATCTGTGTATGTAAACAGATCCACATCCTGTCAGGGGAGAGGAGACCAATGGTGTGTTCTCAGTATAGAGGACTCCCCTTGTGAGTCTCCTCCCCCTACAGTTAGAATCACTCCATAGGAAACATAAATAACCCCTTGATCGCCCCCTAGTGTTAACCCCTTCCCTGCCAGTCACATTTATACAGTAATCAATGCATTTTTATAGCACGGATCGCTGTATAAATGTGAATGGTCCCAAAATAGTGTCAAAAGTGTCCAAAGTGTCCGCTGCAATATCGCAGTCACGATAAAAATTGCAGATTGTCGCCATTACTATTAAAAAAAAATAAATAAATAAATAAAAATGCTATAAATCTATCCCCTATTTTGTAGACGCTATAACTTTTGCGCAAACCAATCAATATACGCTTATTGCGATTTTTTTTACCAAAAATATGTAGAAGAATACATATCGGTCTAAACTGAGGAAAAAATTTGTTTTAAAAAAAAAAATGGGATATTTATTATAGCAAAAAGTAAAAAATATTGTGTTTTTTTCAAACTTGTCACTCTTCTTTTGTTTATAGCGCAGAAAATAAAAACCGCAGAGGTGATAAAATACCACCAAGAAAGCTCTATTTGTGGGAAAAAAATTATAGCAATTTCATTTGGGTACAGTGTAGCGTGACCGCGCAATTGTCATTCAAAGTGTGACAGCGCTGAAAGCTGAAAAATGGTCTGGACAAGAGGGGGTTTAAGTGCCCAGTAAGCAAGTGGTTTTTAAGGCTATCTGTATGCATGTATGTGTGTGTGTGTGTATGTGCATAGCTCATGGTTAAGCAATGAGCAATTTCTGCCTCTCAAGAATGTAACCACTGAAAACAATTATCTCTTTAGCTATCTGTAAGGAGGGATTCTTCCCACTGACCATCATGTTAACGTATCGTGAGATGTAGACATAGTGGTTATTAGTAGGGGTTCCCTGAGACCAGCAAGAATTTCTGTGTTAAAAAAAATTGCGAAAGGTTTCCCTGGATCGCAGGTGAATTTTGCAGCAAAATCTGCATTTGTTATTTTAGCTTTTAATAGGCTATTCATTTCTGCCTTGTTATTTTTGACTGGAGTTCTGCTTTAAGGTTTAACTTGTTGCTAGGTAGCTGAAACATCACCAAAACTATATATATTAGGAATTCTAAAAATTGCACCATGACATTAAAAAAACAGGGAAGATTTTGGTCTATTTTAGGACAACTTAGCCAAAAGCAAAAAAATTCCAGTGCTGAGTGTACTGAGTGTGCTGTGCTTTAAGCCCGTTGCATAATAATAAAAAAAAAAGTTGCAAATTCAGAGTGCATGAGCTGTGTTCCTGGAAGTTTACAAATTTGTATGGTGAGATCAGAATGTTTGACAGCTCAGAATTCATACCATCTTAAACCCCAAGGCCTGATTCAGCAGACTATGAGCTTCCCAGAATTCCATTCATTCAGAAGAGGTGAATCACTGTGGAATTAACCAAATGTGCCTTTTTTCCTAACAAAGATCGTCTACATGAATCCTGCTGTGTGCAACTCCCAATATTCACCTTAGGGCTTGTTCACACGGGTGGCAGTAAAAACAAGTGGTGGGGCTAAAAGGATGCAGTTGCCGTTCAGCAGATAATTTTGCAGCTGGTTAAATGGAGTTTCATGGCTCTTGAGCACAGACGCCAAAAACACCTTGGGGGGGATTTACTAAAACTGGAGCGTGCAAAATCTGGTGCAACTCGGCATGGAAACCAATCGGCTTCCAGGTTTTATTGTCAAAGCTTAATTAAAAAATTTAAGTTAGAAGCTGATTGGCTACCATGCACAGCTGCACAAGATTATGCATGCTCCAGTTTTAGTAGATCTCCCCCCATGTTTTTAGGCATTCTGGAATTTCTTTTTTTTACTGCTCCAAATGTAGCTCATTGTCTTTAGGCTACATTCACATGTTCGTAACATAGCTCTAAACTTATCGTTAAGCAGGGAGTAAAAGTTTTTGAGTAAATAGATCCATTTTGCGTTTTCGCAGTGCATTATGGGGTGCTCCACGGCACTTGAATTTGCCTCAACGTCCCATATGTTCGCTTGTTCTGTGTACAAACGAACACCCGATGTTTGAGTCTAACTTACGTTCAACTCGAACATCAGGATCATGCCTACTGTTGAGGCTTACTGTAAACGCTAATACAGTTTTTGTATTGAAGTCTACATACCTTTGGCCGTTTTCTCTGTTCTTATGTGGATAAGCTAGTCATCTTCCACTAATACGTTTATAGTCACTTTTGTCTGTCTGTCTTTTCTGTCCCATGGCTCCATCTCTCTGTTTGTGGGCCTGTCTGTTTAAACTTCCACAGCATGTCATTGGCATTGTTCAGCTTTGGTATTGCCATCTTTCAGTAGCTTGTATACAGTACTCACTGTACTCACTGAGTTGCAACGTTCTCTTTCCGAGGCCTGGGTGCTGCTCGGTGTGCTGGGTGCCTGCTGGGCCCTTAACCTGTTGTCAGAGTATTGAAATAATGCGCTGGAAGCTTCTTGTTTGCAGCATACAGCTTTACTTTTATGGCGAAATATAAGAACATATCTTTTCAGCATGGAGACAGGAACAGGAACAACAAAACAAGTGCATTGAGCATAGATGGCCAATACATCCTGTTATATCATAGAATACATACTATAACACTATATAATATTACAGCGCCACCTGCTCCATAGATAAGTTTAACGCATACAGTATCTCACAAAAGTGAGTACACTCTCACATTTTTGTAAATATTTTATTACATCTTTTCATGTGACAACACTAAAGAAATTACACTTTTCTACAATGTAAAGTAGTGAGGGTACAGCTTGTATAACAATGTACATTTGCTGTCCCCTCAAAATGACTCATTAACCATTAATGTCTAAACCGCTGGTAAAAAAAGTGAGTACACCCCTAAGTTAAAATGTCCAAATTGGGCCCAATTAACTATTTTCCCTCCCTGGTGTCATGTGACTCGTTAGTGTTACAAGGTCTTAGGTGTGAATGGGGAGCAGGTGTGTTAAATTTGGTGTTATCACTCTCACATACTGGTCACTGGAAATTCAACATGGCACCTCATGGCAAAGAACTCTCTGAGGATCTGAAAAAAAGAATTGTTGCTCTACATAAACATGGCCTAGGCTATAAGAATATTGCCAAGACCCTGAAACTGAACTGCAGCATGGTGGCCAAGACCATACAGAGGTTTAACAGGACAGGTTCCACTCAGAACAGGCCTTGCCATGGTCGACCAAAGAAGTTGAGTGCACGTGCTCAGCATCATATCCAGAGGTTGTCTTTGGAAAATAGACGTATGAGTGCTGCCAGCATTGCTGAAGAGGTTGAAGGGGTGGGGGGTCAGCCTGTCAGTTCTCAGACCATACGCCGCACACTGCATCAAATTGGTCTGCATGGCTATCATCCCAGAAGGAAGCCTCTTCCTAAGATGATGCACAAGAAAGCCTGTAAACAGTTTGCTGAAGACAAGCAGACTAAGGACATGGATTACTGAAACCATGTCCTGGGGTTTGATGAGACCAAGATAAACTTATTGTCAAGCGTGTGTGGCGGCAATCAGGTGAGGAGTACAAAGACAAGTATGTCTTGCCTACAGTCAAGCATGGTGGTGGGAGTGTCATGGTCTGGGGCTGCATGAGTGCTGCCAGGACTGGGAACTACAGTTCATTGTGGCAATCATGAATGCCAACATGTACTGTGACATACTGAAGCAGAGCATGATCCCCTCCCTTCGGAGACTGGGCCGCAGGGCAGTATTCCAACATAAGAAGGACCCCAAACACACCTCCAAGATGATCACTGCCTTGCTAAAGGAGCTGAAAATAAAGGTGATGGATTGACCAAGCATATCTCCAGACCTAAACCCTATTGAGCATCTGTGGGGCATCCTCAAATGGAAGGTGGTGGAGCGCAAGGTCTCTAACATCCACAAGCTCCATGATGTCGTCATGGAGGAGTGGAAGAGGACTCCAGTGGCAACCTGTGAAGCTCTGGTGAACTCTATGCCCAAGAAGGTTAAGGCAGTTCTGGAAAATAATGATGGCCACACAAAATATTAAAACTTTGGGCCCAATTTGGATATTTTCACTTAGGGACGTACTCACTTTTGTTGCCAGCGGTTTAGACGTTAATGGCTGTGTGTTGAGTTATTTTGAGGGGACAGCAAATTTACACTGTAATACAAGCTGTACACTCACTACTTTACATTGTAGCATAGTATCATTTCTTCAGTGTTGTCACATGAAAAGATATAATAAAATATTTACAAAATTGTGAGGGGTGAACTCACTTTTGTTAGATACTGTATAGTTCACAGTACTTTACATTACATGCTGTTGTTTTTTCAACAATACTTACCTGCCATGTGCAGTGCTTTTGCACAGAGCAGCCCAGATCCTCCTCTTCTTGGGTCCCAT
The DNA here is from genome assembly GCA_037952925.1 of Lithobates clamitans. Lineage (NCBI taxonomy): Eukaryota > Metazoa > Chordata > Amphibia > Anura > Ranidae > Lithobates > Lithobates clamitans. The sequence goes on from JBBGZY010000390.1 coordinate 5,838,340, forward strand.
GCTGGCGCTCCTGGCCCCTCCCTCCTGCCGAGTGTCCCCATAGCAAGCAGCTTGATATGGAGGCATCCGAGCTGAGCTGCTGCTCTGTGTGTCCATTCAGCTGCCCCCTTTCTCTCCTCATAGGCTCACTGACTTTGATTGACAGCAGCGGGAGCAAATGGAGCCCACTGCTGTCTCAGCCAATGAGGAGGGAGAGTCCCCAGACTTTGTGGCTCTTGTGCAACATCGCTGGATTGAGATAGGGCTCAGGTAAGTATTAGGGGGTTTGCTGCACACAGAAGGTTTATTTATCTTAAAGTGTTACTTAACCCAGGGCCTTGCATTCACTATATCTGGTCTCCCACAGAACATGGAAATGCAATTATTTTAGTAAATATAAACTGCTAAATACCCTTTCTCATCAGTAGTATATAGAAGTCTTATGACTTCTATCAGTGTCTGATTAAAGCTTGTAGGAGGAGTTTTCATTCTCCAATGAATGGATGCAGAACCCCTGACCCTCTGTCTGGACAGTGCTGATTGGCCCTGTGCTGATCACATGCACTCTCCTAAGAAAAAGAAAAAACTCTCTAGCGATACATACCAATCTGAGCCTGTGCAGCTCAACTCCACTAACTCTGTCTTATCCAGAGATGTTTTGGGGACAATGCAAAAAGGGAGGATCTGTGCATACAGGATCAAGCAGCCTTTTTACATAATGCAGATGATTAATCCGTTAGGTTCCACAGTGAGTATAACAAGCATGCTTTACTGCATATACATTGCATATTTGGTGCATGTCACCTCCAGGACTTATCTCTATTACTTATGTGACAGGTTTAGTGCACTCCCGGAGGACACACTCCAGCTGTGAGAGGAGAGAAAAACAAACAGCAGCTATGCCCGCCGTCCCCTGACCATTTACAGAAGGCTTTGTGTTTTGTGAATGAGCTCACATAATACAAAGGCTTCTGTGACTGGGCAGAAAGAACCGAGGGGTGGATATACAGTAGCTGTTCCAGCGAATCTGCTCTTGAACTGAGACCACAGTGAGCAGCTTCAAAGCTCCATAAGTTATCTTCCTGAAGGATAATAAACCTGTCAGATGTAAATAAGAGAGATGAGTCTAGGAGGTGGCAGGCACCTCGTTAGACCTGCAGTTTTTTCTGAAATTCAGCTTTCTTCAGCATATTGATCTCGATATTGTACCACGTGCTGTAGGTATATTGCTTTTTTAGTAGAGGATCCCCAGGACCTGAAAATTATGTGTTGTGTTTCTCAAGGGTAAAACGGTTGACCAAAATGAGGAATTGCCCCTTGTAGTGACGTTGCTCAGAGTTAGGATTTAACCCTTTTACTGCCACTGGGGGTGCAGTGGGGGCTTTATACAAACTTCACAAGCCTAATGGCTTTCTAATAACTACGATCCAATTGCTGTACAACCACTCGAACGCTTTCTGTGCCCCTCAGAGTGTGCCCCCACCATGCTTCCCAGGCTCCGCACTGTCCCACCTTTGGCTGGGTGGAGGGGAAGAACATCCCTTCGCAAATCTCCCATAGCTGGAATTAACCCAAGTGATATTTAAAATGTCACTTCCGGTTTCTGGTGTCACTTTCCCTGGGCCTTTGTGGGGTGCAGTCTGAGCTCCATTACCTTCAATGGAGGGCAGGTGAGGTTCTTTTCTCATTATAGAGAACTAGTCTCAAAAATATTATATCACATAGAGGACTTTTTATTTGTAGTGAAAGTATTAAAAAAAAAAAACAAATTTACACATAAGCACTTAAAGTGGTTGTAAACTCTGGAAAAAAAAGAAAAAACCCCCTGCAAGACAAAGGCATAATGAGCTAGTATGCATCGCATACTAGCTCATTTTGAAACACTTACCTTAGAACGAAGCGGTTGCAGCAGTCCCTGTACGCCGCTGTAACGGGCGACATGTCTCTGGAATGTTACTTCCGGGTTCGCAGGCTCTGGTGCTGTGATTGGTCGGAGCCGTGATAACGTCACTCCCGCGCATGGGCACGGGAGCCGCTGGTCACAGCACAGCAGATGAAGAAATGGCACGAACGAGACGTTTCTTCAGTGCGCATGTGCCGATGATGTCAGCACATGCGGATACAGTGAATATCTCCTTAACTGTAAGTTTAGGAGATATTCATGGTACCTACAGGTAAGCCTTATTATAGGCTTACCTGTAGGCAAAGGTGGTTATAAAGGGTTTACTACCACTTTAAAGCAGAGCTCCAGTGTTTTTCTTTTTTTTTTTTTTTTAAAACACCCCTGTGTTGATTGCACCAATCACTTTGCTGTCCCCATGGAGCCCACTCTAATCTTTAGTGTGGGCACCTGAAGCCCACTGGTATCTCCTTCCAGGATACAGTGCTGCTGAATACCCAGCATGCACCTCCTGATCTCACGCATGTGCATATCGTACAAAGCGTGGTGTGGCATTTCTTAAAACTGGCGGATGCTCATTGACACCTGGGATTGAAGATACTCATATCCCAGGAGCCAATGGGTACGTGTACATGACGTACATCGCCACAGTGAGGTACTGCGGAAGCAGAGGTTTTTTAAGACAAAAAAGGTATTTGTACTACAGAGAAGAAAAAAAATGCCAAGTAGATAATAGGAAGTGATCATGAATGCATGGGGGTGGGGGGTGATAAAATGCCTGGAACTCCACTTTAAAGGTCCCCAAATTTTTTTTAGCCTGCCTACCCTCACATACATTCAAGTACATAAATACATCTGTTTGGGGCGCCTGCATTAACAAACTTCACTTGCGAAACACATGTTACATATTGCTGCACATCAGAGTGAGAGCAATAATTCTAGGTCCAATTTTTGTGGTTAACCGATTACCTATAGTGGCTTTTAAAGCTTCGGCTATGGAAAAACTAGGGTGCCGAAGTTTGTCATCATTTTGTGGGCACACACAAATTTAAAGCTTGACATGTTGGGTATCTACCGTATTTATTCAGTCTAACCTCCTCTTTTCTATTAAATGGATAAGATATTGTGATTGTGTGCCCTAAAATGAACATTAGCAAGTATTGTGTGCTATAAAAAAAATTGGAACCACCATCATTTCAGTCTACAAGTTGTCTGCTTTCAGAAAATATAAAATATTTGGGTGTTTTAACTAATCTTCAGGCCTAAAAATAATTATAAAAACACGTGCAAAAAAAAAAAACCTGCAAAAACTGCTTGGATATTGAAAGGGTTAATCCCACTTTTGCAAATTACAAAAGTCTTCTCATTACATTATTTGTCACAGGGACCCCTGAATGAGTCTATTCTAAGTTCTCCCCCTGATTCATATTACTGGAAAAGAAAGAATGTATGAGTCCCATAGATGATCCCATTCTCAACAATGACATTTTTTATCATAGTGTGGAGGAGTGGAGGGTGTGTGAAGTCACCATATTGCAGCATGTGTGATGGTAGAGTCATATGGATGTGACTATTCTGTGCAATATCAGAGTGTTTGGGGGAGAAGCTTGCAGCTATAGGAAGAGCCTTCACCTAAACGTCACATACCGGGAGGAAGTTGGTGTTAAAAACATCTCTCTGTGGGAATGAGAAAAGAAAGGAGAAGGAAATGAGAGGAAGGTGACAGTGGACACAGGGAAGGATGAAGGTGAGGAAAAGATAACAACAAGAAACGTGGGAAAGGATGGCATTGTGTTGACAGAACGTGCTTTTGGACACTTCCCGTTTAGTTGCATTTATTTGCTGCACACTGACTATGAAACACCTCTTAAGAAATACTGAGAATTGAATTGTTATATTCCTTGTAGTACTGTAAGTCTCATTGACTGCCCTGCACTGCTGAAAATAGCTTTATAGACAGGTAAGTCCATTGAAAATGTATACAAGTGGCTGCTCAGAGGGAAAAAAAAATCACCTGTCACCTTCAGGGGTCTCTAAAGTTCTGGACGTTCGGTCAGATTGTGGCCAGTGGGAGTAGAAAATGTCCTGGCATCAGTAGGAGTTCATATTGCCCCATCTTTGGTGTCATTGCAATGAATAGTACCCTACCGTTGGTGTCAAAAGAAGGAATTGTGCCCCATCATAGGTGTCATTGCTCCCAAGGACACCAACAATAGGGAATAATTCTTTTTTTTTTTTACACCAACGATAAGGCCCTATCGTTTCTGCCCTATCATTAGTGTCAGTGGGTGGAATGGTATCCCATTGTTGGTGTCAGCGATAGGAATTATGTCCTATTGCTGGTGTCAATGCTTGGAATAAAGCCCCAAGGGCCAGATAAAGACAAGCAAAGAACCGCATCTGGCCCCCAGGCCACAGTTTGAAAACCACTGTGTTAGTTCATTAGCAGAGCTCTAATAATAAACTGTGAAGGACTGGTCCAAAAATTGAAAAGGATGAATTATTTTAAATGCCCCATTCAGCCCTTTAACTGCTTGCCTACCTTTTACTGCGGTAGAAGGGCACGGCTGGGCGAAACAACGTTATCTTGTGTCGCTTCGGCTTTTGGCCACTAGGGGTGTGTATGTGCCCGGAGCCGATCACTCATGACAGGGTTCTCTCAGGGGAGAGGAGACAGATTGTGTGTTCATACAAAGTATGAACACCGATCTCTCTCTTCCCCTAGTCAGTCTCACCCCCCCTACAGTTAGAACACACACAAGGAACACAGTTAACCCCTTGATTGCCCCCTAGTGTTAACCCCTTCCCTGTCAGTGATATTTATACAGTAATCAGTGCATTTTTATAGCACTGATCGGTGTATAATTGTCAATGATCCCAAAAATGTGTCAAAAGTGTCCAATGTGTCTTCCACAATATTGCAGTCCCTATAAAAATTGCAGATCGCACCATTACTAGTAAAAAAAAATAATAATAAAAATGCCATAAATCTATCCCCTATTTTGTCGACGCTATAACTTTTGTGCAAACCAATCAATATACGGTATGCTTATTGCGATTTTTTTACCAAAAATATGTAGAAGAACACATATCAGCCTAAACTGGGGAAAAAAATGTGGAATATTTATTATAGCGAAAAGTAAAAGATATTGTGTTTTTTTTCATAATTGACGCTCTTCTTTTGTTTAAAGCGCAAAAAAAACAAAACAAAAAAAAACGCAGAGATGATCAAATACCACCAAAAGAAAGTTCTATTTGTGGGGAAAAAAAGATGTCAATGTTGTTTGGGTACAGCGTCGCACGACCGCGTAATTGTCAGTTAAAGCAACGCAGTGCTGTATCACAAAAAATGGCCTGGTCATTGAGCAGCCAAGTCTTCCGAGGGGCGGAAGTGGTTAAAGGGATACTCTGCATAAATGACACCCTCTTCATAAGTATTTTAAGAAAAGGGAGCTATGCACAGGATGAACGATTTACTGTGTCCTATTAGCTAACAAATTGGACTAAAGCAATCATACATGTGTAAATTTCTCTTGTTTGGCAACCCTTGGACCCTGGACTGAATGAGAGAAATGAATTCCTCCATCCACGCAAACAACAGAGGAATGACCACTGCCAGCTATTGTATTCAGCAGCCACTGTTCCAGCAGCTGCTATATACCCAGACAGTACGTCCATCCGACTGGATGAAGGCACCCTTCAGTCCAAAATTTTCCAACTGGCTCCTTTGACAAAAGTCAGGGCCGGAAGGGTCACCTATACCTCTGTTTATAGCACCTTTAAAGTTTTTTTAAACACTAACATTGAACATTCTCCCTTTTGGGTTGTTAACTATACCAATAAAAGCACTTTGTAATGTGTGTTCGATAAGTGCAAAAAAAAAAACTGTCAGAACTCCAGTGAGCTACTAACTCCATGTAGTGAGCTGACATTGCTGCACTAAAATCTCAGATATTGTTGTTAGCTCAGCCGAGTTCTCTCTTTGGACTACACAACACCTCCCCCTATGTTATGTAGATTGAGAAGGGTGAGGTGTTCTCTAGTGCCACCACACCAGTGTTAATTTTGACATCAAGTTTTGATTTAGTGTCAGTTATAGTCTTTTGACTAAAATGCCATTTCAGTTTTAGTTGTATTTTAGTTGCCTAAAATCTCCAGTACATTTTAGATGACTAAAATCTAATGGGTTTAGTTAAATTGTAATGTATTATTTAAGCATTTCTCCAAAACTTATTGTAAACTCCTGGAGTAAAAATCTAATGACATGTTATTATTTATGATATTAAGGTTTGATCATGCACTACAGACACAGTTTTAGCCGTTGTGATATATAACCATTGTTAATTATGACATCAAATTTTGATTTAGTTTTAGTCTCAGACATAGTCTTTTGACTAAAATGCTATTTTAGTTTTTGTTATAATTTATTTATCATGTTTTAGTTTTAGTTGTAATATAGTTGACTAAAATAGTGTTCGTTTCGTCGACGTAAAAGTTAACACTGCACCACACTTTTTGTCCTGGAGTGACAACATTGTTCCCCCAAAGAAAAAGTATTTTAAAATAAAGGAAACAGCCTGATATGCCTCAATACATTGCAATTTTCTTCCTGGATTTGTTCTAATTCAAACCTTTTCTAACATTTCTATATAAAAACTAAAAAAAAAAAACAGGTCTCAGTTGCATGCATTTTTAAATATAATGGTCACCCCATACCCTCCTAAAAATCCAGCAACACTTAAGACCCCTTTCACATTGAGGCGCTTTACAGGCGCTACAGCACTAAAAATAGCTCCTGCAAAGCACCTGTAAAGAGTCTCTCCTGTCACTCCAGTGTAAAAGCCTGAGTGCTTTCATACTGGATCGGTGCGCTGGCAGGGCATCAAAAAAAGTCCTGCAAGCAGCATCTTTGAGGCGCTTTAGGAGCGGTGTATACACTGCTCCAAAATTGCCCCTGCCCATTGAAATCAATGGGCAGCGCCGCTGCAGCAGCGCTTTTAACCCTTTTTCGGCCACTAGCGGGAGTTAAAAGCACCCCGCTAGTGGCTGAAAAGCACCGCTAAAACGACAGTAAAGCGCCGCTAAAAATAGCGGTGCTTTCCTGCCGACGCCCGGGCGCTGTGAGCATGAGAGGGCTCTAAAAGAGAGCAGCTAAATGTAACAACTTCACAACTATGGAGCTGCTTGCCAATATCTGGTTTCTATTTCTTCAGCTTTAAAGGAAAACTGTCCAGAGAGAAATACAGAGGCAGCCCTTGCTAGCAATGCTAGTTGCCTGGCTGTCTTTAGCCTTACTATTTCAAAGCCAGCCATGCAGGTTCTAAAGTCAACAGGAAGTCAGAACTCTTGGCCTGCATACTTGTTCCAGGTCACACCACAGTTCAGTAAATGCCATGTTTTTGCATGCACAATATTTTAGCATTGCACCACACCACAATGCATGCTGTTACATTGCTGTACATTGTGCTCTGCTGCAAAATACATCTTTCAGAAGGTTTTGGATGTCATTAAGAAAGTGACCACATTGCACCAGTGCATTTCTCCTTGTTCAATATTTTTATTGAGATTTTGCATAAGAAAAAACAAAGTATATCAGATAATGTATCAAGGGATATATATATGAACAATAGAGACATATCTATATGGCTTTTACAAAAACAAATCTCACAGGCGAGGTGAAATTAGAGGTAAATAAAAATTTTAAATTAGTCAATAAATTGTGAATCAAAATATGAATCTATATTTATATATGAAATATATAAAGTATGCCTCCAGACCACCTATCCACCCCGCTTGGGCTCAAACTGTGGATAGATGGGGGCATGGGTAATCAAAAATGAAATTAATATTACAAATAGCAATTAATCCATATAGTACACCTGAGAGAAGATGAAAGAAATTTAAATGAAGAACGGAAAAAAGGAGTGGTACTCTCATTACAAATTATTGACTATATTTAACTATCGGAGGAGAAAAATTATGAAAGTCTAATATGCAGAAAGACATTACTCATTGATAATGAGATATGAGTCACTTAAGTAAATTGTAAAAATATCCCATAATTATCAATCGCTTAATAAATGATAAAGGAAAAGATAGTAGAGAAGGAAGAGAAAAGAATATGAGACTTATACGGACCACCAGTGCATTTCTCATGCATCGCAGTAAAGTGCACATTACCGTAAAAACATGGTGTGAATGCATAGCTCCCAACTGACCCTGATTTCGAGGGGCTGTCCCTGATTTGGTACAAAGTCCCTCTATCCCTCTTTCCTCATTTGTGCCTCATTTTGGTCTGACCTATAGTTTATAAAAATGCAATTTTTATCTTTCAAAAAGTGTTTCCCAGAGCTAAACCTTCCATCCAATTTCTAAATTGCTGCATTTGCACATTTTAAAAGCCAATATAAAGGAATAGTAGTGGTAAAAAAAAGTCCTTGTGGGTTTCACTAACATTTTTTTCTATAATTCTCCTTTAAGGGGGCATGGCAGGGGGTGTGTTCTATGCCTACATACTTTTGCTAATAGGTGTCCCTCGTTCCCATCTCAAAATATTGAGAGGTATGTGAATGTGCCCTTTGCTATGATTAAATCAAATGAATTAGCATGGCAGCCAAGCAACTTGCAAACTCAGAAGGCAAGGCGGCCTGGTAGTCTATTTATAGAGGCTGAAGTAACCGCCTCCCCCTCCACGCCACCCCTATATGCAATGGATAGATTCATGTCTAGCCGCCACAGCCACCCCCTATTCATGCGTCTGGCCCCTTTCAGGACACCGGGCACATGAATTACAATGACCGGGGTTTTTTTTTTCTAAGCACCTGATTAGAGCCAGAGGCTCTAATAGGCTTCAAAATAGGGTGGGCTCAGGTCGCAGAGAATGTGCTCCGATCCCACCCAGGTGTGTTACAACAGCGAATGAACATTCGCTGTTGAAACACTGATCCTCAATCCGGCCAATCAGAAGCGGTTGTGAGACCTGTTTTCTGATTGATTGAAAAGAGAAGACTCCCGATTGCCCACCGAGGAGAATAGGAGGCCACAGAGCAGGGGAAGCCGTCTGTGATGGGGTAAGTGCTACCAACCGGGGGGGGCATACTGTTTCCACCGGCCACCATTGCTCAGTCATGGTGCTATTGCAGAGTAAAACTGTAGACAATTTATTTTCGTACCATGAGGCACAGTAGGCTTCTGTCTGTAGGGAAGAGAGGCAAAGAGGCATTTTTTTCCTGAAAAATGTTTGGCCACTTATATTTTTATAAAGCTTTTCATCTACGACTATGTTTTAAGACACAAAACCTTCTAAATACTAGGGGTGCAACGGATCAAAAAACTCACGGTTCGGATCGTTCCTCGGATCAGGAGTCACGATTTGAATCATTTTCAGATCAACAAAAAAAAATCTCCCCCACTGTAATATCCACAATCTCCCTATTGGCAGGGTGTGGCAGAGTATTGGCAGAGTATTGGCAGAGTATTGCAGGGTATTGGCAGGGTATTGGCAGGTATATGAGCAGGGTATTGGCGGGTATATTGGCAGAGTATTGGAAGAGTATTGGCAGAGTATTGGCAGGGTATTGCAGACTATTGGCAGGGTATGGCAGAGTATTGTCAGGGCATTGCAGAGTATTGTCAGGGCATTGCAGCAGGGTATTGCAGCAGGGTATTGCAGAGAATTGGCAGGGTATTGCAGCAGGGTATTGCAGAAGGGCATTGCAGAGTATTGGCAGGGCATTGCAGAGTATTGGCAGGGTATTGCAGCAGAGCATTGCAGAGTATTTGCAGGGCATTGCAGAGTATTGGCACTGCTGCCATCCGATCTCTTCCCTCCACTGTACAGATCAGTACACAGAGGGGAGAGAGGAACCGGCGTCATAACATGACGCCGGTTTGTTACAAGTGATCGCTCCGGCATATGCCGGAGCGATCACGTGCTAAACAGCCACCGGGTGTACCAAGATGGCCGCCGCTCCGGAGCTAGGCCGAAGCCGCGGCCTTTCCTATGGCCGAGGCCACAGAGCGCTCCACGGATCGCGGGTGTCCCATACGGATCAACCTCTGCGGATCGGATCACGGATCGATGACGATCCGTTGCACCCCTACTAAATACAGAATTCAAGTGTATACAAACTCTAAAATAAACCATGGAAAGCTCTTTTTGATATCAGTTTCATAAAAATCTGTCGACCCTGCCAGAAATCAAATGAGCTTTTATCTTCCTCTCGTCAATGGACATCATCTGCTGCACGAAAATTCCAAGGAGTCTTATAAGCTCTGCCCCTGTTACCACTGTGAACTACAAATCATCTACCCCAATGTTATGCAGATGAGGAGAGGAGAAGGTGTTTTTTAGTCCTAACATACTTCTTGTCCTAGGATAACAACATTGCTCCTCCTTAGTTACAGTATGATGAGTAAATGTTGCCACTAGGGATGAGCCTACGGTTCGAGTCGAACTTAAGTTCGACTCGAACATCGGGTGTTCGTTTGTTCTAAAACTAACCAAACATATGAGGCATTCGCGGGAAATTAGAGCGCCGTGGAATGCCCCATAATGCACTGTGAGATTGCAGTGCATTGCTATATGATGATTAACCATGCATCTGACCTGCATGCTTTGGCCAATCACAGCGCGCTCTGCTGAGAGAGCCATAATTGGCCAAAGGCAGGTGAAATATTTGCAAATCCTAGAATATTGTAAAATGAACAAGGAATCTGAAGGAAGCTGTGCAATAAAACACAGTCATTGTTCCTATCTAAGACAATATAAACGTCTGCTAGGATGTGACTAATAGGGACACATTTGTCCTCATTTATTCATATACTTTGTGAGAAACACAAGACAAGGGGCCAAATGCTGACTGCTGTAGAAAAGTGTGAGGGCTTGCTTCCTGTATAAAGAATAACAATGTATAATAAATATATATCTGTGAATGAAATGACCATTCAGTGCGACCATCTGCTTAGGAGCTACTTCCAGCACAGACCTGCCAAACCGCACATACATATAAGCAGATGTAGTGTTGGTGTGTTTGTCTAATGTGCTTGTGGTTGCAGATGGCTATTAGATGCCTATCTTTTTATATACAGATCTACATGAATCTGCACGTAGATCACATATGTAGTACATCTCTGCAATACATGCGCATTTCCTCTTGTTTTTTTCCTTTCAACCTTTTCGCTTACCATAGCCTTTTTTGCACACGTTTAAAAAATAATTTTAGTCCTAAAAATTCGTAAAATCCCCAAGCATTATATACACTGAAGTTATTTTAAGGGCAGGCAAACACAATTTACTACACAATTTAATGCTAAAATAAAAAAGATGAGGTTACACCTGGTGAAAAGATACCCAACATAATAAAATCCACAAGGGAAATGGGGAGAAGAGAGCACTGGGACTTTGCGATACCAGAAAAAATGTATAATGGCGTGTACACACAGGCGGGCCTTTCGACCGGACTGGTCCGACGGACCTGCAGCGTACTTTTTCGGTCAAAAATCTGACGGACTTTAGATTTGAAACATGTTTCAAATCTTTCCGACGGACTCGAGTCCGGTCAAAAAATCCGCTCGTCTGTATGCTAGTCAGAAGGACGAAAACCCACGCTAGGGCAGGTATTGGCTACCGGCTATCAACTTCCTTATTTTAGTCCGGTCGTACGTCATCACATACGAATCCGTCAGACTTTGGTGTGATCTTGTGTAGGCAAGTCCGTTCATTCAAAAGTCCGTCAGAAGTCTGTCAAAAGTCCGTCGAAAGTTCATCAGAAAGTCCGTCGGAAAGCCCGGTGGAGAAGTCCGCCCGTGTGTATGCGGTGTAACACGTAATATATATGTGAACAACACAATTAGGGGCAGTAAATGTAAAAATTGTTGACAAACATGTTGCGTATAAAAGAGAAATTTCAATATTCCTGATTGTGTGATTCAAAAAAGCCCCAACACGTTTTGACCTTGACGGTCTTCCTCAGGGGGATGTCATTGGATAACAAGTCAAGAAGGATACAAGGGCACAATGAATATGTATATAGACAGAGGTAAAAACATGCCTCCCACAGAGTAACAATCATAGTGCAATACACTTACATAGTTTATGATTTTGTAAAACAAACAGAACAGAAATTTTTCTTTTATGCTCAACATGTTTGTCAACAATTTAGATATTTACTTCCCCTAATTGTGTTGTTCACAGGGGTCATTTTAATAATTTTCAATATATGTAATATTAATTATTAATATTCGTAATATTAATTATTACACAGTCCCGGTGCTCTCTTCTCCCCATTTCCCTTGTGGATTTAGTTATGTACAAAATTTGGGGCTGATACTAACCATCGCTGTGTTTTAGCTGCACCAAGGATATATATACATACAGTAGATACCCAACATGTCAAGACTTAGAATTGCATGTGCCTGTGAAATGATGACAAACTTCAGTACTCCAAATTTTCCATTGGGGATGCTAAAAAAGCTCTTACAGGTTATCGGTTAACAGTTAACCATAAAGTATGGCGCTAGAATTATATCTTACTATTATTACTTTCACCCTGGGGTGTGCGGCAATATGTAACATGTGTAGCTCAATCAGCATTTAAAGGGTAAGTTTACCTTTGTAAAAAAATAAAATAAATGCACATCTTTTGCAGGTAAAAAAATGTGCATTTATTTATATTTTTTTACTAGGAGCCTGCAAAACATTGCACCCATGATCAGCAGGTCATGGGTGCAAAGCAGGACTGTGTGTGTAAGCTTGTACTTCGTATGAGCAGGCAGTTACACACTGACAGGAAGAAACGATTAACTACCTAGAGAACTCAACAGCATCCAGGTAGTTTATTTTTAGTTTAGAATTACGAACCGACAGCCACAAAGGATGTTGGCACTTGTAGTTCTCCCATTCACAGCACTCTGTGAATGAATAACACAGCCGGGTAGCAAAGCCCCTCACAGCCACATATAAAAAAAAATTGTGACAATGAGATCGGGGAGAAGATCCCAGGCTCACTGTCACTAGAGGTGGTGGGTCGGGGAGACGCTGCAGCAGTGAGAACATGTTACATGTTCCACCCTAAAAACCAGTGTAACATGTAACATGTTTCCAAAGGTGAACTTATCATTTATGTATGGAGGCACCCCCAATGCCTGTGTTTACATTTGCATGTGCTTGTACGTGGGGGTGGGCTCAACATTTTTATCACATTTCTCATCCAGGGTGCTGTGGCACCCAGGGGTAACGCCTGGGTTGCACCGGGGGTCCGCAGGCATGGGACCCAATATTAAAGCGGAACTTCAGTGATTTTTTCATCTTTCCAGCTATTGAATCTTCTGCCCTTGTTGTTTTAACTTTGGATAGTAACACATTTTTTTTCTGCCAGTAAATATCTTATACAGCCCACTTCCTGTTTCTTGTCTGATAAAAAGCCTAGGCGTATGACATGCACATCTCTTTTTCTCTCTCTCGCAAGAGTTTGCCAGGAAGGGAGAGGGGATGAGTCATAGGAGGGCCAATGAGAGCTGCAGAGCTGGAGGTGCGCCTCTGTGTGTCTGTGTAAATCCAGGAAGTGAACAGGCAGCAGCTTCAGCTTCCCACAGTTAAAATGGATGCAGCCAGACCTAATGGAGGGAGATTTCTGCTGCATATTTGGCAACTACAGAATCATAGTATATATAAAATAATAAGCAAAGTGGTTGGAGGGAAGCTTCAGAATGGCAAAGATGTTTTTAATATAAATTGTGTGAGCAGACTGCAGTTCCTCTTTAAATCACATATATTTGATTTAATACTTTTCTGTGAGTGTGAGACCATGCTTTTACTGATTTGGGGTACATTTTATTTAGCAGCACACTGATATTGATTTTTACATTTAAGCATGGGGCTCAGTTTGCCCTATATTAGCATCATAAGTTCCATGGTGCAGTCTGCAGGCTCATCCGCACCCACCATCGTAACATATGGCTCTGATACAGGGCAGGTGGCATGCAGCATTCAGGAGCAGATGAAAGTTCACCTTCTCCAGACCTCCTCCACCTCCTGCACCCTACTGCACTGCTTGATCCAGAAAATAGGGCTCCAATATGAAGAGGGGACTCTGTGACAAGGGGGGCTCTGTGATGGAGGGACTGTGTGATTGTGGGACTCTGGGATGGGGGGCCTGTGTGACTAGAGGCCTCTGTGATAGGAGAGGCTGTATTATTGGGGTGCTCTGTCATTGAAGGGTTCTGTGTTGGGGAGCATTAGATATGATGGGGAAACTCTGTGATGATGGGGTACTCTGATGTGATTAAGAAGCTCTGGTGTAATGGGAGGACTTTAATGGGATCGGGGGACTGCTGTATAGGAGTGACTAATGTGACAGGGGGTTCCCATATTCATAGAGGAGACTATGGTGTGAAAGGGTGACTTTGACTTGAAGTGGAGACCTTTTATGTGATGGGGGGACCTCTGGTGTGAAGTGGGAGCTCTTTCTTTTTTCTGCAGCCGGTGTTCATCATGATTGACATTGGATCCACACCGGGGAACCATTTAAAAAAAAATATTTTTAATAAAGGACTTGTCAAAAATTGTCTCCTATCTTTATTTAAATGAATTAAAATCTATTTAAACTAACTACTCTTTTTTTGGTTAATGAGAAGGGGTACTATGTACCCCTTCTCATTAATATAGGGAGCCAGGATCTGTGGGCTCCCTTGTTAAATGGGGCTTACAGATTCTGATAAGCCCCCCATCAGCAGACCCCCACAACCACCGCCAGGGTTGTGAGGAAGAGGAGCTTGTGCCTATCAACATGGGGACAAGGTGCTTTAGGGGGGAGCCCCCCTGCTCCAAAGGACCCCACAATGTTGAGGGCATGTAGCCTGGTATTGTTTGGGGGGTTCTCACTTATCTCCCCCTTTCTTGGCCTGTCAGGCTGCATGCTTGGATAAGGGTCTGGTATAGATATTGGGGGGGGGGGCACGCCATTTATTTATTTATTTTTTGCATAGGGTTCCCCTCAAAATCCATACCAGACCTAGGGTCTGGTATGGATTTGGGGGGGGGAACCTTCTGCCTTTTTTTAAATTTTGACATGGGGTTCCCTTTAAAATTCATACCAGACCCAAAGGGCTGATGAGTCATCCGTTGTGAAGGATGCGGCGGCCAGTTTGCCAGCCTGCTCCTTAACAACCAGCTGTTCACTGGCTGGTTGTTAAGGACACCGACAGCCTCCCACAAAAAAAAAATGCTGGAAACTGGCTCTTAGTAGCTATTACCAGAGTTTAGGAGCTAACAGTATTTTTTCTGCCAAAATACTGCTGCTCCAGAATGCCCTGGCAGTGGCGTCAAAAATGCCCAGTGTGCATGAGCCCTTAAAGTCAGTATTAAAAATGCAAAATTCAGGGTATTTACCCATCGGAGATCATCAGTGTCATTGTATATTTCCATTTATATTTCTTTTTGTTATGTTTGTTGTATGCATTTGTAGACGCCATACGTCTTTTTACAATCAGTCAATTGTTTGTACTTTTAATAATTATGCTAATAAACTTTTGTACCTTCATTGAGTTGGTGGCCTTTCAAAGTCCCATCTAGGGGGTATTTTTTCTTGGTCTATATATCAGGGATGGGACCACCATACTCTTTTTTTGATACGGTGGAAGCCTCTTTCTTTTGTATAGACTTTACTGGTCACGGTCACTGAGGAATGATTTTACTGGTTACGGTCACTGATGAATGAATTTTATTGGCAGTGTTTTTGTTTTGTTAATTGAGGAGTAAGGGTCTTTCCTTGTACTGTATTTTTCAGTTTCAACCATAATGTTCAGTTACCATCATCAAAGTGGCGCTCACAAGCGTAAAAAGAAAAGGGAAGACACCTACAAAATGGAGAGACTTCCAAAAATCACACATTTTTTTAATGTGCCCAATGTTGGTCAGAGCTCTATGGCAGACCATGATGCAGAAAAACTTGCTGAGGCAAGCCCAGAAAGCCTTGACCCCGCAATTACTGACATGCCAGTACAGGAGCAATTGTTACCTAGCCAGTTTCCCCTGAATGAACCGAGTACAAGCCAAGAGTTAGGTGGTGTTACTGAGGACAATATTGAAAAAGATTATCCTGAAACTGAGCCATTTGCAGCAGCCGATGTTCACTTGACTGGTAGTGACATAGCTGTGTTATCTGACATTGCATCTACAAAATATGTCACAGACAGGGCAAACTTTCCAATTACAATTACAGATGCACATGTGAAGAGATTTATAATCACAAATGGTCCTTGCAGACCTACAGGGCCCTTTAAGAGAGACAATGATAGGAACAGAGGTGTTTTTCAGTAAAATATTATTAAAAAACAACAAAAACAGGACTTAAACTACCTATTACCTGGCTCTGTTATTCTCCTAAATTGAATGTTGCATACTGTGAACCATGCTGGTTATTTGGTGACCGTATAAAACTAGGCTCTGAACCAGCATGGGCAAAGGGGATACAAAAATGGAAAGGCTTGTCAACAAAAATACAGGTTCATGAAACATCTCAAACTCATATAGATTCTTGCATAATATATGATCAGTGGCGTAAAAAGGGAACAATTGATGAGGAAATCGAAAAACAATTAAGAAAAGAAAAAAATAGAATAGTGAATGTCACCTTGACTATGGCTATGAATAACATGGCCTTCCGTGGCCACAGAGAAAAAATAGGGGAAGTCAACAGTGGAAACTTCCTGGCAATAATTGAACTGCTAGCTGAGTATGATCCCATATTAAAGCAATTGCTACAGTTACCAAATACCTTAGTCCAAAAATTCTAAAAGAAGTCATAGATATTTTGTTAAAGCAAGTTCTGAATGACATTTTGTCTGAAGTGCAAAACGCACAGTTTTACTCGTTGATTATAGATACTACTCAGGATATCTCTAAATGTGATCAAATGAGCCAGGTGCTCCGATATGTTTCTAGAGATCCAAATACGAGAGCAAAACAAATTAATATACATGAGGCATTTCTTGGATTTAATGCTATTCATGACCAAAGTGCTGCAGGTATAGAAAAAGAAATACTTGCATTTATTGATGATAAAGGAATTTCTCTGGATAAGTGCCGTGGTCAGGGCTATGATGGTGCTGCCACAATGAGTGAGTTGTGCAGACTCAAATTTTGCAGAGAGAGGAAAATGCACTTTATGTTCATTGTGCAGCACACAATCTTAATTTGGTCTTCTAAGATGCTGTGGCAGAGATTACGGAGGTCTCAAACTTCATGGGTGTGGTTCAACATTTACACAATTTTTTGGGGGACAGTGGAAAGCGGTGGGTGATCCTGTCTTCATTTGCCAGTGAATCCTCTGTTACACTGAAGAAACTGTGTCCCACACGCTGGTCATCTCGCTATGATTCGCTGCTTGCCTTGCGTTTTCGTTTTGTAGATGTACTTAAAGCGCTATCAAAAATAAGCCTTGTAGCTACCAAAAAAAGTGAAAGAGAAGAGGCAATGGGGCTGAAAAAAAATGAGTCCTTCCAATCTTTATTTCTAATTGTTCTACAAACCAAAATATTCTCAAGCATAAATTCTCTGTCTAAACTTCTCCAGTCAGAGAGCATGGACTTGTCCAAAGCTTCTCATTTAATTAAGACAGCCTTGGATGAGCTATCCAATTTCAGAAGCAGTTTTGGGGAAGCCAGAAATAATGCTGTATTGCTTGCACAAAAATGGAATATTACCCCCAGATTTGAAGCAAAACGAATTTGCACTGTCAGAAAGCATTTTGACGAATTGTGTGTTGATGAGAGATTAGAGGACCTTGAAGAACATTTCAAAATCAACGTTTTCTATAGGTGCTTAGACATAATAGTAAACTAGTTGTCAAACAGGTTCCAGGGACTTAATCAGGTTGTTCAGCGGTTTGAAATAATTCAACCTGCACTTCTAGTATCAGCATCGGATGATGATTTGTTTAAAGCTGCATCAAATCTGCAACAAAAGTATGAAAAAGCTTCGAAGTTTTAGATAAGCACTTAAAGAGGACATTCAGAAATTGTCCTCTGTGAAGGATCTTGCACGTTTGCTCTTAGTTGAGAATAGTGCTCTTTCATCAAATCTCCCAGATGTGTGCACAGCTTTGCTTTTATTCCTAACACTACCCATGACTGTGGCCTCAGCAGAAAGATCCTTCTTAAAACTAAAACTAATAAAGAATTATCTCAGAAGCACTATGTCTGAGCAAAGGCTTTCTGGGCTTGCTATCCTAAGCATTGAAAATTCTAGAGCAAAACGGCTGGACCTAAACCACATTGTGGACACTTTTGTAGAATTGAAGGCATGCAGACGTGTTTTCTAAGATGTGGTGTTTTGTGAGTATACAAGTTGGAAGAGTTTTCAAAGTTCATGTTTGGTTTTGTTGCCAGCCTTAATCTTTCTTATTTGGGTTAAACCATGGGGTCTATTTATAATGTATTCGCAGAGCCTTTCACCCTCTGAAAATGTCAAAACATTTCTTTTTTGCCACTCTTTTTTTTTTTTGGTTTTTCAGGTCAAACCTATGGAATGTAATATTGTATTTTGACTATTAGATGAAGCTGAGAAGCATGGGAAATATGTTATAAATAGAACCCTTTGGTTCCAGTTTGGCAAATAATAAAGTGGAACTTTAGGCAAATATTTGAATAAATACATGGTAGAATTGGCAGCTTATGTTTGAGTGAGCAGACTTAGAAGGGGTAAAGGTACAATGGTGCAAACCTGACTGGCTTTCTAAGATCGCTTTGATGTGTAAAACAGAAAGCTGGCTGAACTGAGTTATAAGTATTTGGCAAATATTTTGTCTGAATGCTTTTATGTATGTCAGCTTTGTACTTTGTTGTGTTGGCTAGAGTTCCACTTTACTTGTTTAACTAGCCTCAGTTGTCGAATTGGCTGGTTAACCGATACATTTCTTTTTACATAACTGTCCACAGCTGCCCCACGTGCCCACTTTGAGCATTGGAAATTAGGAAAAACTTCATCCTATGTGAATCAAATTTTTTTTTTAATCCAGTCAAAATTAGTTTTCTGCATACACTCTTTTGTAAAGTGTGTGTATAGACCTTGCCCATTTACCCACCTAAATCTTCCTGTTTGATGACAAATTACACCTTTCTAGTCAATTAAATCAAAGGATGGCAGGTTTTTGGCTTCTGCACTGCCTGTTTGGCTGGAAAACTTGACTTTGGAGAGAAATGGATAAAATCAAATAAAAGAAATATAGCAAGATATTGTTAATTTATCATCATCATATCTTCATATTTTAGATCAAGATTCACTCTTTTTCAGGTTGTCTTTTTCTAATGTTCTGTTGTCTTACATTTGGCTTGTTTTTGGCTGTTGGATGTTGAAACCATGGCTTCTTTTCCTTTGGTTATTTTTAAAGACATGTTGAAAATATGCACGTTAAGCATCAAGGTCTAAATCAAGTAGGTGCAAAAATTAAGAATTGTATGCCAAGTTAAAGTGCATAGAATGTAAGACATAATTTCTTCCTTCCCTTACCAGGTTGTCATCCTGTTAATTTTCCTCTTAAACCGGTGCAGTTTGCGTTGTTTGCCCTTTACAAAACGTAAGTATAAAAGAGTAAAAGTAATACACACAATTCTTTGAATTTTGCAATTTATTATATGGTTATTTCAATTTTTGTTTTGTTGTTCGAAATTAATATAAGCTGTTGCCTGGGTACTGTGCCACATGAGTGTGGTAATCTGTTGTTCAATGGAATTCGTTTTTTTTTTTGGGGGGGGGGGGCTGTTTGCAGGGGGGGGGGCCCCATACAACATTTTGCTATGGGGTCCTGTGATTTCTAGTTACGCCCCTGCAGGGGCGTAACTAAATCTGAATACCCCCTTTAGCAATAAAGGGCACCCAGATATGGCCCCTCCATTTGAATGAGTAAAGAGGTGCATAGTACCCTTAATCATTTACACAAAAATATAAACAGTAAATAAAGATACTTATACAGTTTATGACAAGTCCGTTATTTGGGATCTATGTGCACTATTGCATACCAATCCTGGACTTGAACAATAAAACACACTGCACCCGGTGCTCAAGTTGGTTTATGCTGGATGCATTCTACACCCAGCACAGTGCTGCTTTAGAAATGTATTTCTTTCTGTGTCTGGAGCAGTTAAAGGAAGCAGTATAGATACAGAACAAGCTAAGAAAAATATATGTTAACCATTGTTATCATTCTGAACAATATCTTATCATGAAAAGGGAACATTAATGGAATGAGATAGGAAAGGAGTAATATGTTTGAGGACCACGCCAGTCTCTAATAATCTAAAACATACAAAGAATAGATAAAATGGTTGAGTCTAATAAAACAAAATAATGTGAACAAAAAAGCTAGTTTAGCAAAAAAGACCTTAACTGGTGGCTATCAATCATAGGTGAATCATCAACAACTGCCATTCCAAAAAAATCCTTATTTTCACCTTTTGCTTCTTTTGTTGCATTTCTGTGTAAAATAAACCTATTGCTTTGTTTTGCAGGGGGTGCATAGCTGATGGAGCTCTAAATCTGACTCAGCAGGGGCAGGGAGTATGTTGGTCCTCTGCTAGGGTTGCCAACTGTCCAGGATTCACCCAGACAGTCCGGGTTTTGCATCATGTGTCTGGGTTTCAGACCACCTAAAACCCAGACATAATATTCAGAATGAACTGTGGCTCCCCAAGTGCCCAAGTACCACAACTGCTGAGTGCAAAGGTGTGCACATGGGCCCCTCCCCCATACACGGACAGGAGAGAGGGCTTCAGCTGCTCCTCCTCCTCCCGCCCCTCTGTCTGCCCACCCACACTCCAATCCTTGGTGTTCTGTGCCCCAGAAAAAGGATGTGTGGACTGGAAGTTTGAAGCTCATCAACTCAGCTCAGATACATGGTGGATGAAAGGTGTTAATGCCTGAGCCTCTATCCTCTGATGAGTAAGCTCACCATCCAATGTCTATGACTGAAGTCTCCACCCTCCCTCCCTTCTCTCTCCTGCCTCCAAGTGAGTGAGTACACTAAGGTAAGGGGGACTCAGATGTAAGGGGTGCCTTTGGACTCTGATGAAAGGGGGGGCTTTGGGAACCCTAATTTAAGGAGGAATGCTGGAAACTCTGATGTACATAAGAGGTTTGGTGAACAGAATCCCCTTTACATCAGGGTTCCCCTTTACACCAGAGTCCACAGCGTTCCCCTTCAAAATAATATTTTTCCATGCACAGATAAAGTGTTTGGGTTTGTCTTAAAGAAAAGGTGGCAACCCTATCCTCTGCAGAGAGGCCACTGCTTTCACACAGAAAGCAAGGGTCCTTCTCTGCAGCATGCTGGCAAGGTACAAGCTCTTCTAATCATGCCATGGCGGCTTTCTAAAGTAAAACTATAATACCGCTTACACATGGTCGGACTTTCCGACAACAAATGTTCGATGTGAGCTTGTTGTCGGAAAGTCCGGCCATGTGTAGGCTCCATCGGACATTTGCTGTCAGTATTTCCGCAAACAAATATTTTAGAGCTGGTTCTCAAATTTTCCACACGTGCTCAGAATCAAGCAGAAGAGCCACATTGGCTATTGAACTTCATTTTTCTCGGCTCATCGTACGTGTTGTACGTCACCGCGTTCTCACGTTCGTAATTTCCGACAAGATTTGTGTGACCGTGTGTATGTAAGACAAGTTTGAGCCAACATCCTTCGGAAAAAAATCCATGGTTTTGTGGTCGGAATGCGCGATCGTGTGTACGCGGCAAAAGACTTAAAAAAAACTTTTATTTTCCATGACATGTATTTAGGTGTTTGAAGATAAATGTTCATTTGTGCTTTACTGAAAGCAGAATTTCTTTTAATCCATATATACGTTGTATTATTACTGGCGCATAGTTGCCACTAATGCATTATTTCTTAATACACAGTGTTTCACTTTTTTAGCAGTAGGTATCTAAGAAAACACTCACCTATCAGAAGAATCTCCTTGTACTGGTACTATGGGGCCATGAAAATTAAGAGAGGGGTGTATTATGTTTATTGTTCTAGGATATACAATAAAACAATTGTAAGCTCTCTGCTCTTCTTGAAATTGCTTCTCTCCTTACTCAAAACACCAGACAAAATGATTTATTTTACTTAAGGAGTGGCACTTTCACTTAGTACTGCGAATCCCAGAGACTATCGGCAGATAAAAACCATGCAGTTGACAACGTGACTTTCCCTTCCTGCTACAAAATATCTCAGCAACACATATAACCTTCTTTTTTTTTCCATGGCCAGTCCATGGACAAGAGCTAAGCTGAGGTCTATTAACACTGAAGCAATTTAAAGAGGAAGTAAAGCCTAAAATAAAAATAAAAAATACACCCTGCAAGGCAAAGTCATAATGAGCTAGTATGCATAGCATACTAGCTCATTATGAATAACTTACCTCAGATGAAAGCCCCCGAAGCGACCCTCGCTCGCCTCCTCCACCGTTGCAATCTATCCCGGAGTGACTTCCGGGTATCGCGGCTCCGGCCAGTCCCAGCGACGCCACTCCGGCGCATGCGCGTGGGTTCCGTCAGTGACGGCATGTTCACCTTCACTAACGGCATGCTCAGTGTGCCGGCGCCCGGTTTTTGTAAAATATCTCCTTAACCATGTAGGTTAAGGAGATATTTCTTGCACCTACAGGTAAGCCTTAATCTAGGCTTACCTGTAGGTTAAAGTGGTCCCAGAGGGTTTACAACCACTTTAAAGCAGTATTAAACTCAAAAGCAAACATTTATTATTTTGCAGCTTACCAATTATTAGATGCGATGGCTGTATTTGTTTGCTTTTTTTATACTCCTTTCTTCTGTTTTAATCTGGTGATCCAGCCGACAAGTCTGTTGTTTGTGGTGAGCTCAAACTCTCCAGCAGAATGTATCAGTTTACATGCATGAGACAAACCATTTAACGCTGACATGGGAGCAGGTGTATTAAATTTGGTGTTATCGCTCTCACTCTCTCATACTGGTCACTGGAAGTCCAACATGGCACCTCATGGTAAAGGACTCTCTGAGGATCTAAAAAAAAGAATTGTTGCTCTCCATAAAGATGGCATAGGCTATAAGAAGATTGCCAAGATCCTGAAACTGAGCTGCAGCACGATGGCCAAGACCATACAGTGGTTTAACAGGACGGGTTCCACTCAGAACAGGCCTCGCCATGGTCGACCAAAGAAGTTGAGTGCACGTGCTCAGCATCATATCCAGAGGTTTTCTTTGGGAAATAGACGTATGAGTGCTGCCAGCATTGTTGCAGAGGTTGAAGGGGTGGGGGGTCAGCCTGTCAGTGCTCAGACCACACGCTGCACACTGCTTAAAATTGGTCTGCATGGCTGTCGTCCCAGAAGGAAGCCTCTTCTAAAGATGATGCACAAGAAAACCTGCAAACAGTTTGCCAAAGACAAGCAGACTAAGGACATGGATTACTCGAACCATGTCCTGTGGTCTGATGAGACCAAGATAAACTTATTTGGTTCAGATGGTGTCAAGCGTGTGTGGCAGCAACCAGGTGAGGAGTAGGGATGAGCTTCGAGTTCGACCGTTCATCGAATTGCGAACGTTATGGGCCGTTCGCGCCAAATTCGAGCGGCGCGTCACGGCATCGCAGTGCATTGCTGGCTGATGATTATCCAAGGGTGGCTTTGGCCAGTTATGGCCCAGGGGGTTTAGTAGCCCCACACTATATAAGGCCGCCTGCGTGGGAGAGAGAGATAGAGAGATAGACAGAGAGACAGTGTCATTTGATTTAAGTTAGATTAGTTAGAGTAGGCAGGCGAGTCAGTTAGCTGCACTTACAGTGTATTGTGTATATATATATGCATCCTAGGTGTATATATATATATGTACACTGTATTCAGTTTAGCTAGATCCGTTCCTGTTATTCTCTTCCTACTGACAGGCAGGCAGGTCTTTTTACAGTATTTACAGTTAGTGTACTGTGTCCTTTGCACAGTGTGCACCTAAAGCTACCTGAAGAAAATTGCTGGTGTTCTTCTGATCCTATTAGTACCACAGGCAGGCAGCTGCAGTATTTACATTTAGTGTACTGTGTCCTCTGCACAGTGTGCACCTAAAGCTACCTGAAGAAAATTGCTGGTGTTCTTCTGATCCTATTAGTGCCACAGGCAGGCAGCTGCAGTATATACAGTTAGTGTACTGTGTTCTCTGCACAGTGTGCACCTAAAGCTACCTGAAGAAAATTGCTGGTGTTCTTCTGATCCTATTAGTACCACAGGCAGGCAGCTGCAGTATTTACAGTTAGTGTACTGTGTCCTCTGCACAGTGTGCACCTAAAGCTACCTGAAGACAACAGCTGTTGTTATGATCCTAGTAATACCACAGACAGGCAGCTGCAGTATTTACAGTTAGTGTACTGTGTCCTCTGCACAGTGTGCACCTAAAGCTACCTGAAGACAATTGCTGGTGTTCTG
Source organism: Lithobates clamitans (assembly GCA_037952925.1). Taxonomy (NCBI): domain Eukaryota; kingdom Metazoa; phylum Chordata; class Amphibia; order Anura; family Ranidae; genus Lithobates; species Lithobates clamitans. Next base: position 5,862,663 of record JBBGZY010000390.1, read on the forward strand.
ATCCTATTATTACCACAGGCAGGCAGCTGCAGTATTTACAGTTAGTGTACTGTGTCCTCTGCACAGTGTGCACCTAAAGCTACCTGAAGACAATTGCTGGTGTTCTGATCCTATTTTTACCACAGGCAGGCAGCTGCAGTATTTACAGTTAGTGTACTGTGTCCTCTGCACAGTGTGCACCTAAAGCTACCTGAAGACAATTGCTGTTGTTCTGAGCCTATTAATACCACAGGCAGACAGCTGCAGTATTTACAGTTAGTGTACTGTGTCCTCTCCACAGTGTGCACCTAAAGCTAACTGAAGACAATTGCTGTTGTTCTGATCCTATTAATACCACAGGCAGGCAGCTGCAGTATTTACAGTTAGTGTACTGTGTCCTCTGCACAGTGTGCACCTAAAGCTACCTGAAGACAACAGCTGTTGTTATGATCCTAGTAATACCACAGACAGGCAGCTGCAGTATTTACAGTTAGTGTACTGTGTCCTCTGCACAGTGTGCACCTAAAGCTACCTGAAGACAATTGCTGGTGTTCTGATCCTATTATTACCACAGGCAGGCAGATGCAGTATTTACAGTTAGTGTACTGTGTCCTCTGCACAGTGTGCACCTAAAGCTACCTGAAGACAATTGCTGTTGTTCTGAGCCTATTAATACCACAGGCAGGCAGCTGCAGTATTTACAGTTAGTGTACTGTGTCCTCTCCACAGTGTGCACCTAAAGCTAACTGAAGACAATTGCTGTTGTTCTGATCCTATTAATACCACAGGCAGGCAGCTGCACTATTTACAGTTAGTGTACTGTGTCCTTTGCACAGTGTGCACCTAAAGCTACCTGAAGAAAATTGCTGGTGTTCTTCTGATCCTATTAGTACCACAGGCAGGCAGCTGCAGTATTTACAGTTAGTGTACTGTGTCCTCTGCACAGTGTGCACCTAAAGCTACCTGAAGCAAATTTCTGGTGTTCTTCTGATCCTGATGCAATACTTTGCAGCAGGGTTCATTCCTGCGCTTCAACTATGGCATCTGTGAGGGGTTGTAGTGTTATGGCACCAGTGCCTAAGGCCCAATTTTTCTGCCCCTGTTCAACAGGGACATGTAATTACAATTCTTGATCTAATATTTCACAGCAGGGCCCATTCCTGCGCCCACCAAGAGTAACTGTGAGGGCTTACAGTGTTGTGGCAACACCAACACCAACACCAAAGGCCCAATTTTTCTGCCCTGTTCAACAGGTGCATGTAATTACAATTATTAATATAATATTTTACAGCAGGGCCTGTTCCAGCGCCCACCAAGAGTAACTGTGAGGACATACAGTGTTGTGGCACCAGCACCACCACCACCAAAGACCCAATTTTTCTACCACTGTTCAACAATGGCATGTAAATACAATTCTTGATCTAATATTTCACAGCACGGCCTGTTCCTGCGCCCACCAAGAGTAACTGTGAGGGCTTACAGTGTTGTGGCACCAGCACCACCACCACCATCACCAAAGGCCCAATTTTTCTGCCCCTGTTCAACAGGTACATGTAATTACAATTCTTGATATAATGTTTTACAGCAGGGCCTGTTCCAGCGCCCACCAAGAGTAACTGTGAGGACTTACAGTGTTGTGGCACCAGCATCACCACCACCACCAAAGGCCCGATTTTTCTACCACTGTTCAACAATGGCATGTAAATACAATTCTTGATCTAATATTTCACAGCACGGCCCGTTCCTGCGCCCACCAAGAGTAGCTGTGACTTACAGTGTTGTGGCAACACCAACACCTAAGGCCTCAATTTCTGCAGCGTATATAGGGCAGGCCCCTACTTTCAAACATCCAACTTACAAAGGACTCCTACTTGCAAACGGAAGGAGACAACAGGAAGTGAGATGAAATCTACCCCTAGGAAGGGAAATACTCTCCTGTAAGAGGTAATATGGGAAAAACGTGTCTCCTCTCCACTGATGCTTTATCACCAATCCTTGTTTCACTAAAAACCCCAAATTTTCAAAAAACATTTGTCATTGGGACAGAAAGTGAGGTGAAATATTCTGAAGAGGTGCACAGACAGCACAACAAATGTTACAGGGGTGATAACCCTTCCCTATGTTTTCCAAAAAGCTTAAAAATAGATTTTTTTGGCTGGAGCTACACTTTCAAAATGTACCAGTTCAAAATTTCAAACAGATTCTACTTAACAACAAACCTACAGTCCCTGTCTTGTTTGCACCGCCTGTATACTGCTGTTCAGAGTATATAGGGCCTGGGGACTCCACGCCTTTCCTTTTTTTAATTTGGGTGCGGGGTTCCCCTTAATATCCATACAAGACCCAAAGGGGCTGGTAATGGGCTGGGGGGGGGGGGGGTACCCATATTGCCGGGGCCAGACATTACATTAAAGTCGCAAGCAGTTTTAAATAACTTTTTTTTCAATTAGAAATGTAATTTTGTGCAGGGACACTTTTGATTTTGAACGTTCGAGTCCCATAGACTTTAACAGGGTTCTAAAGTTCGCGCAAACTTTCAGTCTGTTTGCAGGTTCTGGTGCGAACCGAACTGGGGGTGTTCGGCTCATCCCTAGTGAGGAGTACAAAGACAGGTGTGTCTTGCCTACAGTCAAGCATAGTGGTGGGAGTGTCATGGTCTGGGGCTGCATAAGTGTTGCCGGTACTGAAGAGCTACAGTTCATTGATGGAACCATGAATGCCAACATGTACTGTGACATACTGAAGCAGAGCATAATCCCCTCCGTTCGGCAACTGGGCCACAGGGCAGTATTGTAACATAATAATGAACTAAAATGCACCTCTAATACGTCCACTGCCTTGCTAAAGAAGCTGCGGGTAAAGGTAATGGACTGGTCGAGCATGTCTACAGACCTAAACCATATTGAGCATCTGCGGGGCATCCTGAAACGGAAGGTGGAGGAGCGCAAGATCTCAAACATCCACCAGCTCTGTGATGTCGTCATGGAGGAGTGGAAGAGGACTCCAGTGACAACCTGTGAAGCTCTGATGAACTCCATGCTCAAGAGGGCTAAGGCAGTGCTGGAAAATAATGGTGGCAACACAAAATATTCACACTTTGGGCCCAATTTGCACATTTTTTTTACTTAGGGATGTACTCCCTTTTGTTGCCAGCGGTTTAGACAATAATTTGTAAAAATAAATCACCTCTAATCTCTAATGATAGCTGTGTTCTGTAAAACATTTATTTTATACATGCAGTCACTAGTGTTATTGTCAACCTTCCAATGTGTACACTAGTTCCAGCTCTTATACAGAACATACAGTGAAAGATAATAGATCGTTGGAACTACACCACCTCTATTTATACAACATTCTATATTGGAAAAGGGGCAGATGAACATCACAATTTTCCCTTGCTCAATCACAGATCTCTTTGTACGCTGTGAAAAGAATACAAAAGGTTTTGTGAATGGAAAAGGTGGAGTGCAAGTGACAAACTATTCACCTTAATATATAAAATACATATTAAAAATAGGACTTCAAGTGTGGCTTTAAAGATTCTAAAAATAAAAATAAGAAAAAACATAAGGCCCCTTTCACACTTGTGCGACTTGTCCTGCGATTTGCGACTGCAAATTCGCAGGACAAGTCGTACCCCATGATTTCCAATGAGTACCATTCATATCTGTGCGACTTTAAGTAGCACCGAATTCAGGAAGTCCCTGTACTACTTTGATGCAGGTTGTGGACCATAGACCCCAAGTTTACACAGGCATTCCCTGAAATCGCATCAAAATCCCATCAAAATTGTGATAAAATCATGTGACTTTGAAGTGAAAGGGGCCTAAATGTATTATTTCTTTAATTTAAAAACAAAGCATTGTTAACTCACAAAAACAAAAAGTTTGGTATTCACATTATATGATATCCAATTGAACCTTTATTTTCACTCTTTGTTATATTGCAGCCATTTGCTAAAATCATTTAAGTTCATTTTTTTCCTCATTAATGTACACACAGCACCCCATATTGACAGAAAAACACAGAATTGTTGACATTTTTGCAGATTTATTAAAAAAGAAAAACTGAAATATCACAGACCCTTTGCTGTGACACTCATATATTTAGCTCAGGTGCTGTCCATTTCTTCTGATCATCCTTGAGATGGTTCTACGCCTTCATTTGAGTCCAGCTGTGTTTGATTATACTGATTGGACTTGATTAGGAAAGCCACACACCTGTCTATATAAGACCTTACAGCTCACAATGCATGTCAGAGCAAATGAGAATCATGAGGTCAAAGGAACTGCCTGAAGAGCTCAGAGACAGAATTGTGGCAAGGCACAGATCTGGCCAAGGTTACAAAAAATTTCTGCTGCACTTAAGGTTCCTAAGAGCACAGTGGCCTCCATAACCCTTAAGATGTTTGGGACAACCAGAACCCTTCCTAGAGCTGGCCGTCCGGCCAAACTGAGCTATCGGGGCAGAAAAGCCTTGGTGAAAAAGGTAAAGAAGAACCCAAAGATCACTGTGGCTGAGCTTAAGAGATGCAGTCGGGAGATGGGAGAAAGTTGTAGAAAGTCAACCATCACTGCAGCCCTCCACCAGTCGGGGCTTTATGGCAGAGTGGCCTGACAGAAGCCTCTCCTCAGTGCAAGACACATGAAAGCCTGCATGGAGATTGCTAAAAAAACACCTGAAGGACTCCAAGATGGTGAGAAATAAGATTCTCTGGTCTGATGAACTTTTTGGCCTTAATTCTAAGCGGTATGTGTGGAGAAAACCAGGCACTGCTCATCACCTGTCCAATACAGTCCCAACAGTGAAGCATGGTGGTGGCAGCATCATGCTGTGGGGGTATTTTTCAGCTGCAGGGACAGGACAACTGGTTGCAATCGAGGGAAAGATGAATGCGTCCAAGTACAGGGATATCCTGGGTGAAAACCTTCTCCAGAGTGCTCGGGACCTCAGACTGGGCAAAAGGTTTACCATCCAACAAGACAATGACCCTAAGTACACAGCTAAAATAACGAAGGAGTGGCTTCACAACAACTCCATGACTGTTCTTGAATTGCCCAGCCAGAGCCCTGACTTAAACCCAATTGAGCATCTCTGGAGAGACCTAAAAATGGCTGTCCACCAATGTTTACCATCCAACCTGACAGAACTGGAGAGGATCTGCAAGGAGGAATGGCAGAGGATCCCCAAATCCAGGTGTGAAAAACTTGTTGCATCTTTCCCAAAAAGACTCATGGCTGTATTAGATCAAAAGGGTGCTTCTACTAAATACTGAGCAAAGGGTCTGAATACTTAGGACCATGTGATATTTCAGTTTTTCTTTTTTAATAAATCTGCAAAAATGTCAACAATTCTGTGTTTTTCTGTCAATATGGGGTGCTGTGTGTACATTAATGAGGAAAAAAATGAACTTAAATGATTTTAGCAAATGGCTGCAATATAACAAAGAGTGAAACATTTAAGGGGGTCTGAATACTTTCCGTACCCACTGTATATTGAAATTCCATTGGAAGATAGCTCAAGGCTTAGGAAACTGCCCCATTCACTCCCTCCCATGGCTGCAAGCTCTGTCCGCCTTGCTTCCCGATCCAAGGTGTATGGACCACATTAACTCCTGATTTCATACTCTCCGAACACACTCCTTTTGTCCGGGGGGAACCCTTTTTAGTGGATTACAGTGTGGTGTTCTGGTACCACTAGTGAACTTTGTGCCCTTGCAGCCATGGGGGGACAGTTTCCTGAGCTTTGACATGTTTCTCAATGGTATTAAAACATTTTCAAACCACTGTATATCTTTGATATCTATAACTGTTAACCTGGTCTTGAGGGAGCAGAACCAGACACTAAATGCATCAACAGGGGCCCATTGTTATTGATTTGTATCTCTGATGTACATAACATATCACAATGGTTGAGTGTTGTTGTGAATACCAGAGTTTAGGTTTTTATGGGTTTGTAGGCAGGTAGAGGCTACTGCTGCCCTAGTGGGAAGTTAGAGGTTAATTGTAACTCCCGGGTTTTTCTTGGCGGGTTTTCTTGGGTCCAATTCTCTGGTCCTATGGACAAGGGTCCAGATCCTAGAAGGGAGGGGGTAGATTTACACACACACACGTTCTGCTTGATGCCATTACCAGGGTCTGGATGGCCTGTGTCCTGCCGAAGGCAGTTTACTTCAACGAGGTATGCTGGGGCAGCTACGCGCCTGTAGTTAAAGACTAGAAATGTTAGTAAATGTTTGCACCTTATTCTGTACTGTCAATTGTCATTGTAATCATGTTAATTTATTATTCAAGTAAAACGTTTTAAACTTTGCCTTTGCCTGGTCTGAAGTTACTAAAGGGGTGTAATATAAGTAACCAGCATGCATAGTTTACAGCACGGGTCGCTAAGTACAATGGGGTATGAAGACAACAGTGTAAGAGTTAAGTGAAGTGCATGCATTGGGTCTGTGCTAGGTGCACGGCGGGACCACATACCATTACTGAGAGTGAGGTAGCAGTGATACACTGGACAGGTGGAGAGGGCATTGGCTCCACGTGTCCCTCCTAAATGCACAAGTAACCGTGTTGGTATATGTGACATTAAGAGAGTTTACTAGAGTTTGTTCATGTGACCCTTGCTTGGCACTCAACAAGGATGGAAACATGGAGGGCATGACGACCACCGTTACCTGCTCATAAGTTAGTCATGCTTGCTTTTATTGAAGAATTAGTAAAAATTTGTAATTTCTCATTTTTATTTGTAGAATCTTTAATGCCTTAATAATCATTATTGCCTTAAACTTAAAGTCCCTCTATTTTTAACACATATGTCATACAATTTTCTTTTAGTTTGACACTTCTGGGTGTGTTCAATGCCTCACTCCCCCTACTTGCACTATGGAGAAAACCACAGGGTGCATCGGGGGGATGCAGGCACCCGAGACATCTGGAAGCATGTCAGATGTGAACATTCATCAGGTCAGAGTGAAGATTCTACAAACACATCCTGGACCAGACACCATAAATATAAAGTATCTTCCACAACAGGAGTTCTTTCTTCAGCTACAGGGTCACTTTATTCGCACTTTACTTGCCATTACTACTATTTGCACTGCTTTTTCAATAATATTTCTTGGTGTCAGTATATGCCCTATAAAGGATATATAATCATAATTTGACTTCTCCTTTTTTGTTCAGTGGAAAGTTCTGAATCATAGGGAAGGTGATTTAAATAGAGAGAGTGCAATCCAGAGGAAATTGCAACAACCTCCCTTATTAGATAATAAGACAGTAAGAATTACCATATATACTCGAGTATAAGTCGTTCCGAGTATAAGTCGAGGCCCTAATTTACCACAAAAAAAATGGGAAAAACTTATTGACCCGAGTATAAGACGAGGGTGAGAAATGCACAGCTACTGGAAGTGGAAAAGAGGGTCAACAATGCCCATTTGCAGCATCACTGTGCCCATTTGCAGCCATAGGTCCCCTGAACTTCAAACTTGGTAGTTAAGGGTTCCTAGATGCCCCCTAGCTGCAGCCAAAATTTGGGGTCTCTGAACCAAAAGGGTCCCGAAATGACATTGCTGCAGATGGACACAGTTGACCGAATTTGGGGCCCCGTATCTCAGGGCCACTTAGTGCTAAGAACCCCAAGTTTGGTGTGCAAACCCAGTGGAACTGGCACCATAAAATTTTCAAAGCTGGGGTTTCTAGCACCAAGTGGCCCCGAGATACAGGGCCCCAAAAATCAGTTCAGAAAATGTCAAGCACTTTTCTGCAGCAGAGAATGACATTTTCCAAACCGGTTTGGGGCCCTGTATCTCAGGGCCACTTGGTGCTAGGAACCCCAGATTTGGATATGTTATGGTACCAGTTCCACTGGGTTTGCACACCATATTTGGGGTTCCTAGCACCAAGTAGCCCTGAGATATGGGGCCCCAAATTCGGTTGAGAAAATGTCAAGCACTTTTCTGCAGCAGAGAATGACATTTTCCGAACCGATTTTGGGGCCCCGTATTTCGGGGCCACTTGGTACTAGGAACTTCAGCTTTGGATATGTTATGGTACCAGGTCCACTGGGTTTGCACACCAAATTTGGGGTTCCTAGCACCAAGTGGCCCTGAGATACGGGGCCCCAAAGTCGGTTCAGAAAATGAAATTTTTTGCTGCAGAAAAGTGCTTGACTCGAGTATAAGTCGAGGGGGGCACTTTCAGCACAAAAAAATGTGCTGAAAAATTCGACTTATACTCGAGTATATACGGTATTTGTAGCACATGACAAATAGAGAAAAATTATATTAAAGTCCACAAAAATAAAGCAGGACAAAACTATATGTAAAGCCTGAATGCTTTCTTTGGATTTTGGATAGAATGGGGAAGGGTTAGAATCTCTGTTAGGAATCTATTACTAATAGGGTTCCCACTGGAGGGGTATGGCCTTATTGCCTCACCCAATGGCACTAGCAATAAAAACCTGACTGAAGTTCAAGAAGAGCTTCCACTTACAGGACAATCTTATTATTAGGGCCGTCTTAATGAGAGGGCACACCTGGGCACTGCCCAGGGACCCCAGCTGCACGGGGGGCCCCTGCACTTTCCCCAAAGAAGCTGCTCCTTGAGCCCATGCTGCCCGGAAATTGGGGGCCCCATGATTGCACTGACAGTGATGGATACACAGGGGATACAGGCTGGCAGCGGTGTGCCGTGCTGTGCAGAACGATACCTATTTCACAGCCAACAGGGAAGGGCGGGGCCGGAGCGCCAGTGATGCTCTGACCCTTCCCCATGCAACTTGAATGCTCAGGAGGCCACGGGGTAAGAACTGGAGTGGGAGCTGCTGAGTTGGCAGCACTGAGAGCCTGCCTGCGGAAGTGGCATTGTGGATGGTGTCATGGTGAACCCAGCTGTCCAGCACTGTTTGCACCGAAGGGCTTGGAATGACCGAGGGATGCTCCCTCCTCCACCCCTCATTCTGCCTGCATGACTTGATTGGTATAGGTGAGTCCTTGTCCCACTACTGGGGGCAAAAGTTCACATGCACTGTATCTCCACTGGAAAAGGGGGTACTACATGGATGGAATGATGGTGCTGGGGATATGAAGGGTGTATGGGGGAAAGCAATGCTGAGGGGGGATCTGGGGTATATAGGGGGTAGCAATGCTTGGGGTATCTTGGGTGGCGACAGTGCTAGAGGTATCAGGGATGTAGAGAGGCCACAGCGTAGGGGGTATCAGGGATGTAGTGGGGTCACAATACAAGGGGTATCTTATGGTATATGGTAAGTGCTGGGGGAATATCTAAGGTACACAGAGGGATCAGAGTACTGGGGGGATATCTGGGGTGTAGAGGGGTCAGAGTGCTGGGGAGATATGTGGGATGCAAAGAGGGATCAGAGTTCTGGGGGAATATCTGGGGTGTAGAGGGGTCAGAGTGTTGGGGGGATATCTAGGGTGTAGAGTTGTCAGAGTGCTTGGGGATATCTGGGGTGTAGAAGGGTCAGAGTGCTTGGGGGATATCTGGGGTGTAGAGGGGTCAGAGTGCTGGGGGGATATCTGGGGTGTAGAGGAGTCAGAGTGCTTGGGGGATATTTGGGGTGTAGAGGGGTCACAGTGCTGGGGGGATATGTAGGGTGTAGAGGGGTCAGAGCGCTGAGGGGGATATCTGGGGTGTAGAGGGGTCACAATGCTGGGGGGATATCTGGGGTGTAGAGGGGTCACACTGCTGGAGGATATCTAAGGGGGAAGAGGGGTCAGAGTGCTGAGGGGGATATCTGGGGTGTAGAGGGGTCACAATGCTGGGGGGATATATGGGGTATAGAGGGGTCACAGTACTGGGGAGGATATCTGGGGTGTAGAGGGGTCACAGTGCTGGGGGGATATGTAGGGTGTAGAGGGGTTAGAGTGCTGGGGGGATATCTAGGGTGTAGAGGGGTCAGAGTGCTGGGGAGTTATTTATTTGGGGGTTGAGGATCCAGGGGTGTGGAGGTGGTAAGAAGATAACAATGGTAGGGGGAAACCTGGTGTGTGTGTGTGTTGTGTGTGGGGGGGGGGGGTTGGTTGGGTGGAGTTAGGAGCGCTGGATGTATATAAGATATGGAGGGGTTACAATGTTGGGGGTAACTGATGCCCTGTCAGGCTGGATGGTGCCTCATGATTTTTATTGGGGTCCGTGTCGATACTTGTTACAACTGTTCTGAGCATCATTCTAGCAGCTATATTATTTGCACAGGACAGGTTTGTTACTTTATGTATGTAGTATTTTCCCACTGTTTCTTTGCTGTACAAAATGATTGTTCATGTAGGTAAAGCAGAGCTCCACCCAAAAGGGGAAGCTCCGCTTGTCTTCCTCCTACCTACATGATGTCTGTTTACCTGCGCTGTCTGCATTGTAAGGGCCCCAGAGCATTACTTTGCCCAGGGGCCCATGATGCTATTAAGACTGCCCTGCTTATTATAGTTTATTCTTTCACTGTTACCTTGCACATTCAGTGCAAAGTGACAAGTTCTCTTATAAAAAGAACCCTCCACCTGTTTATATTTATCTTTCCTGTGCTTCCCTGCCTAACCTGAGTCCAAACCCTGTGTAGCTGACATGTTAGAGATTATGTGATAGTGTTAAGGTCAAGTGATTGGTTACACTGGCCTGATCACTGCATTCTGAAAAGGATTCAAATGCTCCTCCAACCCAAGGGACCATGTTTTACCGATGGCTTAGGCAGAGCAAAGAAGCAGCATGGCAACAGTGTCTATCAATGTTTGGGGGGCTGCTACTTACAAGAGAACCTGTCACTCTGTTCCAAATGGCAGATTATCTTTATAACATTCATTATTTTTATTAAAGCCTACAAATATGTCTGTGATTGGTCTGTCTGTCATCCAGCTTTCACTATACATTAGTGTGGAGGTTGTGAATGACAGTTCATGGATGACCCATAATTGGCAGGAGAAAATAGGGAGAGGTGGACCTCTGAGATTTAGTGCAAGATTGAGGCATTTCTGTAAGAATTGGGAGCAAGGGGGGCATGCAATTACACAGGTACCTCAAGTCTTAGCCTTTTTACATAGGTGCTAAACAGGTTCACTTTAAAGGGAAGGTACAGTGTTTTTGAAATTTTGAGTGGGCATATATTTCTAGTTATTATTGCAGTGCTTACCTTTAAAGCGTAACTCCACTTTTGTCAAGAAAAAAACATTCCCCTCTGGGAGATCAATGTACATTGCAAGGAATATAACAAACTTTGTTACAGATTCCTACCTTTTGTCATTCTGAAGAAATCCCTCTGTGTTTCTCTGTGTCTCTGTTCTCAGTGGGTCTAATGGGAGTGGTTTCATAATTAACTGTCAGGTGTGAAGCTGCAGAGCACTAATGAGGAAATCTGCTGGGCCTGCATTCCTTTAGACGTGCTCTTATTGAAAGTATCTCTGCAAAATTACATTTTTGTTGCACAGGATGCCTGAAATCTGACTTGTATCTTACGCTGTGTACACACGACCGGACTTTTAACGGACTGAATCACGTTGGACTTTTTGACTGACTTTTCAATGGACTTCCATCGAATCGGACTTGTCTACACACAATCACACCAAAGTCCTACGGATTTGACTGTGATGACGTACGACCAAAATAGAATAAGGAAGTTCATAGCCAGTAGCCAATAGCTGCCCTAGCGTCGGTTTTCGTCCGTCGGACTAGCATACAGACAAATGGATTTTTTGACCGAACTCGAGTCCGTCGGAAAGATTTGAAACATGTTCTTAATCTAAAGTCTGTCACATTGTCAACAGAAAAGATCCGCTGCAGGTCCGATGAAGACCACACACGGTCAAATTGTCAGATGGATTAGTTCCGTCGGACAAGTTTGGTTGAAAAGTTCGGCTGTGTGTACACGGCATTAGGCAGACTTCTGGGAAAATTGGTGAGCCAATCACACAAGCAGGAAATTATGTTTCTGGGGAGTGGTCAGTGTACAGAACAACTCTAGCTAGCCATATTGCAATGCATTCTCAGAAAATAACAGTGGCTGCAGATTGAAAAGGAAAGGACGATTTTAACCACTTCAATACAGGGCACTTATACACCTTCCTGCCCAGACCAATTTTCATCTTTCAGCGCTGTCGCAGTTTGAATGACAATTACGCGGTCATCCAACACTGTACCCAAACTAAATTTTTATAATTTTGTTCCCACAAATAGAGCTTTCTTTTGGTGGTATTTGATCACCTCTGCAGTTTTTATTTTTTATTAAACAAATAAAAAAAGACCGAAAATTTTGAAAAAAATAAAAGTTTTGCTTTTGTTTCTGTTAAAAATTTTGTAAATAAATAAGTTTTCTCTTTCACTGATGGGCACTGATAAGGCGGCACTGACAGGCAGTGATAAGGTGGCACAGATGAGGTGGCACCAATGAGCGGGCACTGACGATGGGCATTGATATGCGGCACTGATGGGCACTCATGGGTGGTGCTGGGTGGCACTGTTGGGCACTGATGGGCGACACTGATGGGCACTGAAAGGCTGCAAAGATGGGTTCTTATGGGTGGAATGGAGGGCACTGATGAGCGGCACTGCTGGGCACTGATGGGCACTGATACGTGGCACTGATGGGCACTGATACATGGCAATGATGGCACTGATACACGACACTGATAGGCATCCCTGGTGGTACTGGCAGTGGTAGGCATTGGAGTGGGCACTGATTGGCAGCTGCCTGGGCACACATTTGTATTTCCCTGGGGGTCTAGGGGGCATACCTGGTGGTCCAGTGTGGATGGCTTCCCTAGTGGTCCTGGGCGGCTTCCCTGGTGTTCCTGTGTCAATCAGCACAGACCCCCCCTGTCAGGAGAGCAGCCGATCGGCTCTCCTCTACTCGCGTCTGTCAGACCGGCTCTTCCTATCGATCACTGGCTCTTCCTATTTACATCGTGATCAGCCTTGATTGGACACAGCTGATCATGTGGTAAAGAGTCTCCGTCAGAGACTCTTTACCTAGATCGGTGTTGCGGGGTGTCAGACTGACACCCCGCAACAACGATCGCCGCGATGCGTGCCCCCGGGGGGCGCGCAGCGGCTCAATATCCTGCGGACGTCATATGACGCCCAGTCAGGATATTAAAAACCACTTTGCCGACGTCATTCTGCTATATGGCGGGCGGCAAGTGGTTAATAACAATCAATTACAATATTATTAGTGTCACAATTATATGCGCTATATTATTTTTTCTTTGCTATTTTTTTCCTCCATGAAAGTGGCGTTACCCTTTAAGTACTTTTTAAATTGTTTTAAATTTTTACAAACATGTTTATTTTTTTATTGCAATAAATATAGAGAGGTTTGGATTATTGTGAGCTTAGTGCAATCACTCTTAACAGTTATTGAACTAAGATATCAGACTCAAAAGTTATTGAACTAAGATATCAGACCCAACAGGTATTGAACTAAGATATCAGACCCAAGCAGAGTGCAATGTTTTTAACAAATTGGCCAACTCACAACCTTTCATTGTGGGAAAAGCATCGCATAGTAGGGATGAGCCAAACACCCGCTGGTTCGGTTCGCAGCAGAACATGCGAACAGGCAAAACATTTGTTCACACGAACACCATTAATGTCTATGGGACACGAACGTGAAAAATCAAAAGTGCAAATTTGAAAGGTTTATATGCAAGTAATTGCCATAAAAAGTGTTTGGGGACCTGGGTCCTGCCGCAGGGGACATGTATCAAAGCAAAAAAGTTTTAAAAACGGCCCTTTTTTCGGGAGCAGTGATTTTATTAATGCTTAAAGTCAAACAATAAAAATGAAATATTCCTTTAAATATCGTGCCTGAGGGTGTCCTTAGTATGCCTGTAAAGTAGCACATCTTTCCCATGTTTATAACAGTGCCACAGCAAAATTACATTTCTAAAGAAACAAATGTCATTCAAAACTGCTTGCGGCTGTAATGTATTGTCGGATCCCGGCAATATAGATATAAATACCAAACATGCCAAAAAAAATGGCGTGGATGTCACCCCCAAAATTCATACCAGGCCCTTCAGGTCTGGTATGGATATTAAGGGGAACCCCGCATCCAAATCTTTTTTAAAAATGGCGTGGGGGTCCCCCAGGCCCCTAGGCACTATATACTCTGAACAGCAGTACATATATTATACGACTTGCAGAAAATTGGGCCTTAGGTGTTGGTGGTACCAGAACACTGTAAGCCCTCACAGTTACTCTTGTTGGGTGCAGGAACGGGCCCTGCTTTTAAATATTATATCAAGAATTGCAATTACATGCCCCTGTTGAACAGGGGCAGAAAAATTGGGCCTTGGGCAGTGGTGGTGCCACAACACTGTAAGCCCTCACAGATACTATTGTTGGGCACAGGAACGGGGCCTGCTGTGAAATATTATATCAAGAATTGTAATTACAAATGCCCCTGTTAAACAGGGGCAGAAAAATTGGGCCTTGGGCGGTGGTGGTGGTGGTGCATGAACACTGTAAGCCCTCACAGATACTATTGTTGGGCGCAGGAATGGGCCCTTCTGTGAAATATTATATCAAGAATTGTAATTACATGCCCCTGTTAAACAGGGGCAGAAAAATTGGGCCTTGGGCGGTGGTGGTGGTGGTGCCACAACACTATAAGCCCTCACAGATACTACTGTTGGGTGCAGGAATGGGCTCTGCTGTGAAAGATTATATCAAGAATTGTAATTACATGCCCCTGTTAAACAGGGGCAGAAAAATTGGGCCTTTGGTGGTGGTGCCACAACACTGTAAGCCCTTACAGTTACGCTTGTTGGGCGCAGGAATGGGCCCTGCGTTGAAATATTATACCAAAAATTGTAATTACATGCTCCTGTTAAACAGGGTCAGAAAAATTGGGCCTTGAGCGGTGGTGGTGCCAAAACACTGTAAGCCCTCACAGATACTATTGTTGGGCGCAGGAATGGGCCCTTCTGTGAAATATTATATCAAGAATTGTAATTACATTCCCCTGTTAAACAGGGGCAGAAAAATTGGGCCTTGGGCGGTGGTGGTGCCACAACACTGTAAGCCCTCACTGATACTATTGTTGAGCGCAGGAATGGGCCCTTCTGTGAAATATTATATCAAGAATTGTAATTACATGCCCCTGTTAAACAGGGGCAGAAAAATTGGGCCTTGGGCGGTGGTGTTGGTGGTGCCACAACACTGTAAGCCCTCACAGATACTATTGTTGGGCGCAGGAATAGGCCCTGCTGTGAAATATTATATCAAGAATTGTAATTACAAATGCCCCTGTTAAACAGGGGCAGAAAAATTGGGCCTTGGGCGGTGGTGGTGGTGGTGGTGCCGCAACACTGTAAGCCCTCACAGATACTCTTGTTGGGTGCAGGAACGGGCCCTGCTGTGAAATATTATATCAAGAATTGTAATTACATGCCCCTGTTAACCACTTAAGGACTGAGCATCCTTTTGAGATTTGTTGTTAACAAGTTCAAAACAGGTTTTTTTGCTAGAAAATTACTTAGAATCCCCAAACATTATACATTTTTTTCTAACACCCTAGAGAATAAAATGGCGGTCGTTGCAATACTTTCTGTCACACCGTATTTGTGCAGAGGTCTTACAAGCGCACTTTTTTTTGGAAAAAATACACTTTTTTGAATAAAAAAATAAGACAGCAGTAAAGTTAGCCCATTTTTTTTATATTCTGAAAGATAATGTTACGCCAAGTAAATTAATACCCAACATGTCACGCTTTAAAATTGCACCCGCTTGTGGAATGGTGACAAAGTTTTACCCTTAAAAATCTCCATAGACGACGCTTAAAAAGTTGTACAGGTTGCATGTTTTGAGTTACAGAGGAGGTCTAGGGCTAGAATTATTGCTCTACCAATTGCAGCGATACCTCACATGTGTGGTTTGAACATAGTTTTCATATGCGGGCGCTACTCATGTATGCGTTCGCTTCTGCACGCAAGCTCGTCGGGACGGGGCGCGTTTAAAATTTAAAACATTTTTTCTTATTTATTTTACCTTTTATTTTTTATTTTTACACTGTTCTTAAAAAAAAATGTGTCAATTTTATTTTTATTCCTAATACAAGGAATGTAAACATCCCTAATAGAAAAAAAATATGAGATCTGGGGTTAAAAAGACCTCAGATTTTATATTTATACTAAAATGCAATAATTAAATAAAATAAATGTTGTCATTTAAATAAATACAAAAAAAAAATGGCCCTTGGCTATGGTCGGAAGTGATGTTTTGACGTCGCTTCCACCCTGCAATGATATGGACATGGGGGGCCATCTTCCCCTCACTCGTCTCCATGTCAGGCTAGGGATAACATCCGATCGCCTCCACCGCTGCCGACGGCTTCGGTAAGTGGCGGAGGGCACTGGAGCGTGGCGGGAGGGGACCCCTCTCCCGCTGCCGATAAAAGTGATCTTGCGGCGAATCTGCCACAGAGACCACTTTTATCTTGAAGCCAACCGCCCGCTGAAGAAGAAGATACTGGGGTTATGGCAGCTAGCTGCTGCCATAACAACGATATTCCTCTTCAATGTACCGACGTATAACAGCGGTGGGTGGTCCAGAAGTGGTTAAACAGGGGCAAAACATTTGGGCCTGGGGTGATGGTGGTGGTGCCACAATACTGTAAGCCCTCACAGTTAGTCTTGTTGGGCACAGGAACGGGCCCTGCATTGAAATATTAGATCTAAAATTGTAATTACATGCCGCTGTTAAACAGGGGCAGAAAAATTGATCCTTGGGTGGTGGTGCCACAACACTGTAACCCATCACAGATACTCTTGTTGGGCACAGGAACGGGCCCTGCTGTAAAATATTATATCAAAAATTGAAATTACATGCCCCTGTTAAACAGGGGCAGAAAAATTGAGCCTTTGGTGGTGGTGTTGGTGCCCTAAACCAAAAATATTGTTGGAAGCTAGCATCATCAAGATTGAGGAGGAAAAGGATAGTCAGCATAGGCAGTCTTCAAGGGATCCCACATCCATAGCAAATTCAATCAGTTACATCAGCATCAGGTGCTTGATAGCTGTTGATCCAAGACTGATTCATTTTTATGAATGTGAGCCTATCAACGGAGTCTGTGGACAGGCGCACTGTTTGATCCATTACAAACCCTCCAGCAACACTGAATGTGCGTTCAGAAAGCACACTAAATACAGGACAGGCCAGTAGCTCAATTGCATATTGAGCAAGTTCTGGCCAGTGGTCCATTCTCAAGACCCAGTGGATGCTCTGTTGGAAAAGTCTCCAAGTCTGCTCTTGCCCCTAGATATTCCTGCACCATGTAATGCAGATGCTGGCGATGGTTGCTTGAACCAATCTGACCTTGGCGCTGAGGACTGTTGGCCGACTGACTGGTGGCCAGCTGACCGATGCCTTTAAAATTGTTTAAAGGCATCAGTCAGCTGGCCACCTTCTCCACCACTCTTCCTCTGACTGAATGAAGCCTCAGCAACACGTTGTCCAGCACCAGGAAATTGTAACCTCCCAGGGTCTGGAAATGCATTGCACAAACCTTTCTTTAAGGCCTCCTGAAGATATTTAATTCTCTGCTCCATCTGCGAAGGCAGGATGAGTTCTGCAACCTTACCCTTGTAATGTGGATCAAGAAGGGTTGCCAGCCAGTAATGATCCCTCTCTTTGATACCACGAATCCTAGGGTCCGTTCACAGGCTTTGCAGAATCAGGGAGGCCATGCAGTGTAAGTTTGCAGAGGCATTTGATTCTGAGTCCTCTGGGTCACTAAGGATCACATGATCCGTAACTACCTCCTCCCAGCCACGTACAACTTGGGTTTCTGGGGACTGAAAACCATCCCTTGAAGACTGCTGCTGAGTGTTATGGTGGGCCAGCAGGAATGCTATCTGGATAAAGGGGGCCTTGAGAGATAAGGAAGTCCTCCTCTTCCTCCCGCTCTTCTGCCTCAAGTGCCCTGTCCATGATTCCATGAAGCGTGTGCTCCAACAGGAAGA
Organism: Lithobates clamitans; assembly: GCA_037952925.1. Lineage (NCBI taxonomy): Eukaryota > Metazoa > Chordata > Amphibia > Anura > Ranidae > Lithobates > Lithobates clamitans. The sequence goes on from JBBGZY010000390.1 coordinate 5,880,604, forward strand.
CTAGAGGGACAGTGTCACTGATGCATGCATTGTCGCTGCTCACCATCCTTGTGGCCTTCTCAAATGGTGACAGGACAGTGCATGCATCCTTGATCAGTAGCCACTGGCGTGGTGAAAAGAAGCCTAGCTCCCCTGACCCTGTCCTGGTGCCATACTCGCACAGGTACTCATTGATGGCCCTCTGCTGTGTGTGCTGCCGCTGCAGTGTTGCCAATGTTGAGTTCTACCCGGTGGGCATGTCACAAATGAGGTGGGCAGGTTGGTGGGCAGGTTGCATTCCCTTAGAATGTCAGCCAGCTGAGCACTGGCATTGTATGACCAGTGGAAAATGACCTCAGACTTTTCTGGCCTGCCTCAGGAGATCCTGTAAGCCTGGGTACTTGCTCAAGAACCGCTGCACCACCAAACTCAGGACATATGCTAAACATGGAACATGGGTCAAGTGTCCCTGTCGGAGGACAGAGAGAAGGTTGGTGCCATTGTCGCATACAATCATTTCTGGCTGAAGCTGGCACAGCGTCAACCACCTCTGAGCCTGCTCCTGCAGCGCTGACAGAATCTCTGCCCCAGTGTGGCTCCTGTCCCTAGGCAGACCAACTCAAGCACCGCATGGCATTTTTTAGCCTGACTGCTTGCGTAGCCCCTCGAACGCTTAGGGAACACTGCTGGTTCAGAGGACAAATCTGCAGAAGAGGCCATAGAGGAAGAAGAAGAGGAGGGGGTAGAGGAGCGAGCTGTGGCAGAATCACCACTAGCATTTTGGAGGCGTGGTGGCGGAACAAGCTCCAACAACACTGAACCCTGTCCTGCATCCTTGCCAGCTGCCAGCAGAGTTACTCAGTGTGCCATGAAGGAAATGTAACGTCTCTGCCCATGCCTGCTGCCATGCCTACAGCACAGGTCGCTAAGTACAATGGGGTATGAAAACAACAGTGCAAGAGTTAAGTAAAGTGCATGCATTGGGTCTGTGCTAGGTGCACGGCGAGACCACATACCATTACTGGGGGTGAGGTAGCAGTGATACGCTGGACAGGTGGAGAGGGAATTGGCTCCACGTGTCCCTCCTAAATGCATAAGTAACCGTGTTGGTATATGTGACATTAAGAAAGTTTACTAGAGTTTGTTCATGTGACCCTTGCTTGGCGCTCAACAAGGATGGAAACATGGAGGGCATGACGACCACCCTGACCTGCCCATAAGATAGCCATGCTTGCTTTTATTGAAAAATTAGTAAAAAGTTGTAATTTCTCCTTTTTATTTGTAGAATCTTTGATGCCTTAATAATCATTATTGCCTTAAACTTAAAGTCCCTCTATTTTTAACACATATTTCATACAATTTTCTGTTAGTTTGACACTTCTGGGTGTGTTCAATGCCTCACTCCCCCTACTTGCACTATGGGGAAAACCACAGGGTGCATCGGGGGGATGCAGGCACCCGAGACATCTGGAAGCATGTCAGATGTGAACATTCATCAGGTCAGAGTGAAGATTCTATAAACACATCCTGGACCAGACACCATAAATATAAAGTATCTTCCACAACAGGAGTTCTTTCTTCAGCTACAGGGTCACTTTATTCACACTTTACTTGCCATTACTACTATTTGCACTGCTTTTTCAATAATATGTCTTGGTGTCAGTATATGCCCTCTAAAGGATATATACCGGTAATCATAATCTTGACTTCTCCTTTTTTGTTCAGTGGAAAGTTCTGAATCATAGGGAAGGTGATTTAAATAGAGAGAGTGCAGTCCAGAGGAAATTGCAACATCCTCCCTTATAAGATAATAAGACAATAAGAATTATTTGAGCATATGACAAATAGAGAAAAATTATATTAAAGTCCACAAAAATAAAGCAGGACAAAACTATATGTAAAGCCTGAATGCTTTCTTTGGATTTTGGATAGAATGGGGAAGGGTTAGAATCTCTGTTAGGAATCTATTACTAATAGGGTTCCCACTGGAGGGGTATGGCCTTATTGCCTCACCCAATGGCACTAGCAATAAAAACCTGACTGAAGTTCAAGAAGAGCTTCAACTTACAGGACAATCTTATTATCAGGGCCGTCTTAATGAGAGGGCACACCTGGGCACTGCCCAGGGACACCAGCTGCATGGGAGCCCCTGCACTTTCCCCAAAGAAGCTGCTCCTTGAGCTCACGCTGCCCGGAAATTGGGGGCCCCATGATTGCACTGAGAGTGATGGATACACAGGGGAGACAGGCTGGCAGTGGTGCGCCGTGCTTTGCAGAACGATACCTATTTCACAGCCAGCAGGGAGGGGCGGGGCCAGAGCGCCAGTGACTGACCCTTCCCCATGCAACTTGAATGCTCAGGACTCGGAGTAGGAACTGGAGTGGGAGCTGCTGAGTCGGGAGCACTGAGAGCCTGCCTGCGGAAGTGGCATTGTGGATGGTGTCATGGTGAACCCAGCTGTCCAGCGCTGTTTGCACCGAAGGGCTTGGAATGACCGGAGGGATGCTCCCTCCTCCACCCCTCATTCTGCCTGCACTACTTGATTGGTATAGGTGAGTCCTTGTCCCAGTACTGGAGGCAAACGTTCACATGCACTGTATCTCCACTGGAAAAGGGGGTACTACATGGATGGAATGATGGTGCTGGGGATATGAAGGGTGTATGGGGGAAAACAATGCTGAGGGGGGATCTGGGGTATATAGGGGGTAGCAATGCTTGGGGTATCTTGGGTGGCAATAGTGCTAGAGGTATCAGGGATTTAGAGAGGCCACAGCGTAGGGGGTATCAGGGATGTAGTGGGGTTACAATACAAGGGGTATCTTATGGTATATGGTAAGTGCTTGGGAAATATCTAAGGTGCAGAGAGGGATCAGAGTACTGGGGGATATCTGGGGTTTAGAGGGGTCAGAGTGCTGGGGGGATATGTGGGGTGCAAAGAGGGATCAGAGTGCTGGGGGAATATCTGGGGTGTAGAGGGGTCAGAGTGCTGGGGGGATATCTAGGGTGTAGAGTTGTCAGAGTGCTTGGGGGATATCTGGGGTGTAGAAGGGTTAGAGTGCTGGGGGGATATCCTGAGTGTAAAGGAGTCAGAGTGCTTGGGGAATGTCCGGGGTGTAGAGGGGTCAGAGTGCTGGGGTGATAACTAGGGTGTAGAGGGGTCAGAGTGCTGGGGGGATATCTAGGGTGTAGAGTTGTCAGAGTGCTGGGGGGATATCTGGGGTGTAGAGGGGTCAGAGTGCTGGGGGGATATCTAGGGTGTAGAGAAGTCAGGGTGCTTGGGGGATATCTGGGGTGTAGAGGGGTCAGAGTCCTGGGGGGGGTATCTAGGGTGTAGAGGGGCCAGAGTGCTGAGGGGGATATCTGGGGTGTAGAGGGGTCACAAAGCTGGGGGGTATCTGGGGTGTAGAGGGGTCACAGTGCTGGGGGGATATATGGAGTATAGAGGGGTCACAGTGCTGGGGAGGATATCTGGGGTGTAGAGGGGTCACAGTGCTGGGGAGGATATCTGGGGTGTAGAGGGGTCACAGTGCTGGGGGGATATCTAGGGTGTAGAGGGGTCACAGTGCTGGAGGCATATCTCGGGTGTAAAGGGGTCAGAGTGATGGGGGGATATCTGGGGTGTAGAGAGGTCAGAGTGCTGGGGGGATATCTAGGGTGTAGAGGGGTCAGAGTGCTGGGGAGTTATTTATTTGGGGTTGAGGATCCAGGGGTGTGGAGGTGGTAAGAAGATAACAAGGGTAGGGGGAAACCTGGTGTGTGTGTGTGTGTGTGGGGGGGTGGTTGGGTGGAGTTAGGAGTGCTGGATGTATATAAGATGTAAAGGGGTTACAATGTTGGGGGTATCTGAGGCCCTGTCAGGCTGGATGGTGCCGCATGATTTTTATTGGCGGCTGTGTCAATACTTGTTACAACTGTTCTGAGCATCATTCTAGCATCTATATTATTTACACAGGACAGGTTTGTTACTTTATGTATGTAGTATTTTCCCACTGTTTCTTTGCTGTACAAAATGATTGTTCATGTAGGTAAAGCAGAGCTCCACCCAAAAGGGGAAGCTCCGCTTGTCTTCCTCCTACCTACATGATGTCTGTTTACCTGCGCTGTCTCCATTGTAAGGGCCCCAGAGCATTACTTTGTCCAGGAGCCCATGATGCTATTAAGACAGCCCTGCTTATTATAGTTCATTCTTTCACTGTTACCTTGCACATTCAGGGCAAAGTGACAAGTTCTCTTATAAAAAGAACCCTCCACCTGTTCATATTTATCTTTCCTGTGCTTCCCTGCCTAACCTGAGTCCAAACCCTGTGTAGCTGACATGTTAGAGATTATGTGATAGTGTTCAGGTCAAGTGATTGGTTACACTGGCCTGATCACTGCATTCTGAAAAGGATTCAAATGCTCCTCCAACCCAAGGGACCATGTTTTACCGATGGCTTAGGCAGAGCAAAGAAGCTGCATGGCAACAGTGCCTATCAATGTTTGGGGGGCTGCTACTTACAAGAGAACATGTCACTCTGTTGTAAATGGCAGATTATCTTTATAACATTCATTATTTTTATTAAAGCCTACAAATATGTCTGTGATTGGTCTGTCTGTCATCCAGGTTACACTATACATTAGTGTGGAGGTTGTGAATGACAGTTCATGGATGACCCATAATTGGCAGGAGAAAATAGGGAGAGGTGGACCTCTGAGATTTAGTGCAAGATTGAGGCGTTTCTGTAAGAATTGGGAGCAAGGGGGGCATTCAATTACACAGGTACCTCAAGTCTTAGCCTTTTTACATAGGTGCTAGACAGGTTCACTTTAAAGGGAAGGTACAGTGTTTTTGAAATTTTGAGTGGGCATATATTTCTAGTTATTATTGCAGTGCTTACCTTTAAAGCGTAACTCCACTTTTGTCAAGAAAAAAACAATCCCCTCTGGGTGATCAATGTACATTGCAAGGAATATAACAAACTTTGTTACAGATTCCTACCTTTTGTCATTCTGAAGAAATCCCTCTGTGTTTCTCTGTGCCTCTGTTCTCAGTGTGTCTAATGGGAGTGGTTTCATAATTAACTGTCAGGTGTGCAGCTGCAGAGCACTAATGAGGAAATCTGCTGGGCCTGCATCCCTTTAGACATGTTCTTATTGAAAGTACTTTCCAAAATTAAATTTTTGATGTACGAGATGCCTGAAATCTGACTTGTATCTTATGCTGTGTACAAACGACCGGACTTTTAACGGACTGAATCACGTTGGACTTTTTGACGGACTTTTCAATGGACTTCCGTCGAATCGGACTTTTAACGGACTGAATCACGTTGGACTTTTTGACGGACTTTTCAATTGACTTCCGTCGAATCGGACTTGTCTACACACAATCACACCAAAGTCCGACGGATTCGACCGTGATGACGTACGACCAAAATAGAATAAGGAAGTTCATAGCCAGTAGCCAATAGCTGTCCTAGCGTCGGTTTTCGTCCGTCGGACTAGCATACAGATGAACAGATTTTTCGACCGAACTCGAGTCCGTTGGAAAGATTTGAAACATGTTCTAAATCTAAAGTCTGTCACATTTTCAACAGAAAAGGTCCGCTGCAGGTCCGATGAAGACCACACACGGTCAAATTGTCAGACGGATTAGTTCCGTCGGACAAGTTTGATTGAAAAGTCCGGCTGTGTGTACACGGCATTAGGCAGACTTCTGGGAAAATTGGTGAGCCAATCACACAAGAGAATCTGGATGCCGCACACTGGATAAAGTTGAAAATTCTTCTTTATTGTAAAATTAGGATCATCAAAAATACAGGACAATCAGGCAGATGGTACAGACACAGCTGACGCGTTTCGCACTCTAGTTTGAGTGCTTCCCCGTTTTGTCCCCAATCACACAAGCAGGAAATTATGTTTCTGGGGAGTGGTCAGTGTACAGAACAACTCTAGCTAACCATATTGCAATGCATTCTCAGAAAATAACAGTGGCTGCAGATTGAAAAGGAAAGGACAATTTTAACCACTTCAATACAGGGCACTTATGCACCTTCCTGCCCAGACCAATTTTCAGCTTTCAGCGCTGTCGCAGTTTGAATGACAATTACGCGGTCATCCAACACTGTACCCAAACTAAATTTTTATCATTTTGTTCCCACAAATAGAGCTTTCTTTTGGTGGTATTTGATCACCTCTGCGGTTTTTATTTTTTATTAAACAAATAAAAAAAAAATGAAAATTTTGAAAAAAATAAAAGTTTTGCTTTTGTTTCTGGTAAAAAATTTTGTAAATAAGTAAGTTTTCTCTTTCACTGATGGGCACTGATAAGGCGGCACTGACAGGCAGTGATAAGGCGGCACTGACAGGCAGTGATAAGGCGGCACAGATGAGGTGGCACCAATGAGCGGGCACTGACGATGGGAACTGATATGCGGCACTGATGGGCACTGGTAGGCGGCACTGATGGGTGGCACTGATATGCAACACTGATGGGCATAGATAGGCGGCACTGATGGGCACTCATGGGTGGCACTGGGTGGCACTGGTGGGCACTGATGGGCGACACTGATGGGCACTAAAAGGCTGCAAAGATGGGTTCTTATGGGTGGCACTGATGGGCACTGATAGGCGGCACTGCTGGGCACTGATGGGCACTGATATGTGGCACTGATGGGCACTGATACGTGGCACTGATGGGCACTGATACGCGGCACTGATACGCGGCACTGATAGGCATCCCTGGTGGCACTGGCAGTGGTAGGCATTGGAGTGGGCACTGATTGGCAGCTGCCTGGGCATTGATTGGCAGCTGCCTTGGCACACATTAGTATTTCCCTGGGGGTCTAGGGGGCATACCTGGTGGTCCAGTGTGGATGGCTTCCCTAGTGGTCCTGGGCGGCTTCCCTGGTGGTCCTGGGTGGGATCCGAGGGGGGGCTGTGCTGATAAACAATCAGCACAGACCCCCCCTGTCAGGAGAGCAGCCGATCGGCACTCCTCTACTCGCGTCTGTCAGACCGGCTCTTCCTATCGATCACTGACTCTTCCTATTTACATCGTGATCAGCCGTGATTGGACACGGCTGATCATGTGGTAAAGAGTCTCCGTCAGAGACTCTTTACCTAGATCAGTGTTGCGGGATGTCAGACTGATATGTGGTATATTATTTTTTCTTTGCTATTTTTTCCCCTATGAAAGTGACGTTACCCTTTAAGTACTTTTTAAATGGTTTTTAAATTTTTACAAACATTTTATTTTTTTATTGCAATAAATATAGGGAGGTTTGGATTATTGTGAGCTTAGTGCAATCACTCTTAACAGTTATTGAACTAAGATATCAGACCCAACAGTTATTGAACTAAGATATCAGACCCAAGCAGAGTGCAATGTTTTTAACAAATTGACCAACTCACAACCTTTCATTGTGAGAAAAGCATCGTATAGTAGGGATAAGTCGAACACCCCCTGGTTCGGTTCGAAGCAGAACATGCGAACAGGCAAAACATTTGTTCACGTGAACACCATTAATGTCTATGGGACACAAACGTGAAAAATCAAAAGTGCTAATTTTAAAGGCTTATAAGCAAGTTATTGTCATAAAAAGTGTTTGGGGACCTGGGTCCTGCCGCAGGGGACATGTATCAATGCAAAAAAAAGTTTCAAAAACGGCCGTTTTTTCGTGAGCAGTGATTTTATTAATGCTTAAAGTCAAACAATAAAAATGAAATATTTCTTTAAATATCGTGCCTGGGGGGTGTCCTTAGTATGCCTGTAAAGTAGCACATCTTCCCCATGTTTATAACAGTGCCACAGCAAAATTACATTTCTAAAGAAAAAAATGTCATTTAAAACTGCTCACGACTGTAATGTATTGTCGGATCCCGTCAATATAGATAAAAATACCAAAAATGCCCAAAAAAATGGCATGGATGTCACCCCCAAAATCCATACCAGGCCCTTCAGGTCTGGTATGGATATTAAGGGGAACCCAGCATCCAAATCTTTTTAAAAAATGGCGTGGGGGGCCCCCAGGCACTATATACTCTGAACAGCAGTATATATACTATACGACTTGCAGAAAATGGGCCTTAGGTGTTGGTGGTACCAGAACACTGTAAGCCCTCACAGTTACTCTTGTTGGGCGCTGGAACGGGCCCTGCTTTTAAATATTATATCAAGAATTGTAATTACAAATGCCCCTGTCAAACAGGGGCAGAAACATTGGGCCTTGAGTGGTGTTAGTGGTGGTGCCACAACACTGTAAGCCCTCACAGATATTATTGTTGGGTGCGGGAATGTATGACCACAAGGTTTATACTTTATCAAAACGTAAACATGAGCAACTGTGTGTGTCTTCTGCTGCTGGCAAGGACAAAGATGTTCTGGTGGTGGTGGTGGAGGAAGAGGAATGACTACAGAAAAAATTGATTCCTTTCTGATGTAATTGTACAACACATTTTAGACAGGAATATTCTGTTCTGTTACATTTAAATTATTTTCTCACATGGATTACTGTTGTGAAAATGATGGGGATAACTGTCTCCACAAAAGCTGCTAAATGTGTCTTTACCAAAAAAAGTAATTTTGCTTCAGTTTTTGGAAGATGTTCGTCACTGTTAGGAAAGTTTACACTTGTATTGTTGTCAAAGGGACAAAATTACATATTTACTAAATAGCAGTTGTCAGTGGAACTGGAGGTGAAGCCAAACCTTCACATGGGGACGCCTGTTCCATTGTCCACTGCTGCAAGGTTGAAGTAAATTCTTTCTCACTTTTGTAAAAATGCATTTCTATTTTGCCAGTTATGTTGAAAAGACTGTTTGTTTTTATTGCTGTCTGTGACAGTTAGGCTGGATTCACAGCTATGCATTTTTAGTGCATTTTGCAGATTTGCACCACAGAATGTGTTCCATAGGAAACTATGGTAAATGGACTGTAGTGCAAATCTGCAAAATGCAAAAAGCACTAAACATGCATAGGTGTGAATCCAGCCTTAGGGGAAGTTATTCTCTATTTTGTCCTATTTACTTCTATCACCAAAAGAGAACTTGATTCCAGAACATGAATAGAGGTGAATGTTCAAAATTCTGTGTGACCATATGGTGTATTGAAAAGAATCAACTCTCTTTAAATTCACATTTTGTTGCTTAGTCTGAAATGAAGACAGTCAGTTTTCATTTTATCCAGCTGTATTTACTCATAGCATCCAAGTGAAGGACATAACACCAACATTTCCGAAAATAAAGCAAAAACTAAATCGGTGAGTTGGAAACTATCACACATACCCTTGTCGGAGTCTAAATGTGCAATGTTAGTAGAGACATATCCTAACAGACCAAAGGCTGAAATTAAATCAAAAAGGGGTTTCAACAAAATACTGACAAAGGGGTGGTTCCTTTTCAAACTCAGTGCTTCTGTTTGATTTTTTTCCTTGACATGTTGGTGTTTTTGGCTGACATGTTCTAAGAGGGGTTCCCCACTGACAACCAATGTAAGGATGTTATTGGGGCTCCCCATTGACAAGTTCAACCAGTGTACAGGGGATGTTACTGGGGTTTTCCCACTGACAGCCAATGTAAGGGGATGTTACTGGGGTTTTCCCACTGACAGCCAATGTAAGGGGATGTTACTGGGGTTTTCTCACTGACAGCCAATGTAAGGGGATGTTACTGTGGTTTTCCCACTGACAGCCAATGTAGGGATGTTACTGGGGTTTTTCCACTGACAGCCAATGTAAGGGGATGTTACTGAGGTTTTCCAACTAACAGCCAATGTAGGGATGTTACTGGGGTTTTCAAACTGACAGCCAATGTAAGAGGGGGTGGTACTGGGGGAATACTTAATGTAAGAGCAAACTTTAATGTAAGGTATGAGTGGGGACTCTAATGTAAGGAGGACGCATATAGGGACAATGATGTGAGTACTTTGATGCAAGGATGGATTGGATGCTGATGTAAGTGGGATTTTTTTTTTCACTTGGATGTTAAGTTGCACTGCTGGTTAAAACTGCATCGGTCTTCATTTCAGGCTTTTTTTTTTTTAAGGGGTAGTGGTGATTCTTTTCTATAGCCACTGCAGGTGACAAAAATATGGGTTATATTAACCCGCTCTAACGCTCTTACTAATTCAAAAATAAAAGAATATTTTATCTTGAAATCTCCTCTATATTACATTGGTTGTTTGTTGTATTTGTTTGTAGCATAAATACTAAAATGTGCATCAAAAAATGTAATTTTTGTACGTTTTGGAAATGCCAGTAAAAATGTGGTTTTGCCAGTAAAATTTGGGTGTTGTGTCAGTGAATTTTATTCTGGTAGGTTGGCAGCACTGCTGGTCAAGCATGTGGTGCCCAAGCAGCTGCTGTTCTGGCCACAGTTGATCCGCTTCAGACATATGGTGTGATCTGTTGCACATGTGTCAAAAAAGGTCCACACCAAGGAACGTTTAAAAGTCAGCGGTGAGTCAGCAGCGCCCTGCACCTGCGGAGCTCTGCGGTGTGATACAATAGGGTGGCTGCCCTTAAGCTGCCCCCTAGAGGACATCTTGCCTTGTTGGAGTTGTGCCTCCTCCTCCTCCCCTCTTCTTTCAGGCACCCAAGTACAGTCAGTGACCTCATCATCCCCTCCCTTTTCGTCACTGGAGCAAACTTGGTAGTATGCTGCAGCCGGGGGAACATGACTGCCAGTTTCTTGTCCTTCTTGGGAACCCCCTTTCTCTAGGCTGACGTTACTCCTTTCCTCAACCTGGGAACCAACATTGGAGTCTTCAAATATCTGCGCATCCTCCAGCAGCATGTACCCGACACTGTGGTCGAATAATTCTGGGGACTCCTCCATGCATGATGGAGTGACTGTGGACAAGGAGCCGGTGGAATATGCCACTTTGGCAGCTGCGTTGGAAGGCAAACTACTCTGAGCCTGGGTGACAGAGGATGAGGAGGATGGGGACAGCTTTGTTATCCAGTCCACCAACTCCTCTCTGGCTCAATAACACGGCTAGCAGCAGAAAAAAAGGACAAGCGTGCCCCATGGCCACCTGCAGAGGATGCACCATGTCTTAATCTAAATCAAGCTATCTCTCTGTCCACACCAACAACACTACACACGGCCGCCGTGTAAGCAGCCTTATATAGTGTGGGGCATGGACTTAGTCCCCCTGAGCCATGATTGGCCAAAGGCACCCTGCTTTTGCCCAATTATGACTCTCTTAGCAGCGCGTGCTGTGATTGGCTAAAGCATGCAGGTCAGATGCATGCTTTGTCCAATCGTCACACAGCAATGCACTGCGATCTCGCAAAGCATGCAGGTCAGATGCATGCTTTGGCCAATCGTCACACAGCAATGCACTGCGATCTCACAGTGCATTATGGGGCGTTCCGCGGCACTCACATTTTCCGCGAACACCCTATAATGTTCGCTGTTTGTGGAATGGCGAACACCCGATTTTCGAGTTGAACATCGAGCTCACCCCTATTGTATAGTACTGCAAAGTGGGAAGTAGAATCTGTGTATGTAATAGGGAAATGTTGCTTATATAATTACAGAACAGAAAAATGGTTTTAAATATTAAGGGCGGTTTCACACTGCTGCGCTGCAGTTTGGCTGTAGTGCGGGTGGGGGCACAGTGTATATGCGTTTTTTGTGCAGGTCACCCATGGTTTCCCATTGACTTCTATTAAATGGCAACTTTTTGGTGCGTTTTCGGAAAGCACACCAAAGATGCAGCATGCAGGACTTTTAGTGTACTTCCAGAAAATGCCCAATCCAATAGAAGTCTATGAGAAACCATGGGTAACGTGCATGAAAAGCTAGGGTACACTGCACTGCACCCAAACTGCAGTGTGAAACCGCCATTAAGGAAAGAATCTACATTGCAATTTGCTAAAGTCTATGGAATGTAAATAATTGACCTAGAGAGGGTTTTTTCCCTTAGCAATAGTAGAGTGTCACTATAATGCCTCAGTTTAGTTAAAGTGATTATAAAAGAAAAAAAAAACGTATATACAAATATATACTTACCTGCTCTGTGCACAGGGCCCCTCCTCTCTGTTTATTGTCCCCAGTCCTGCTGCTGGGTCCCTTGACACAGACAGCTGCTGGGTCCCTTGACACAGACAGCGGGACTCAGTCCCACTCCGGCTCCCTTGTCACTGGCTTTGATTGACAGCAGTGGGAGGCAATGGCTCCCAGTGCCCTAGCAAAGGTAGTGAGATCCGGAAGTGAGAGGAGAGAAGAGCTGCAGATGTGCACAGCGCTGGATCGAATGGGGTTTGGGTAAGTAAAGGGGGGGAGGGGTCAAAACAGTACCTAAATATTTTTTACCTTAATGCAAGGAATGCATTAAGGGGTAAAAAATGTTTAGACTTAAGAACCACTTTAATTTTCTTTTTTACTTAGCACAAACAATTGTGCTTACATTCAATGTAAAGTGTCCTTCGGGTTTCAATTTTCAAATAGGATTGCAATGGACAACACGAAGTCCTCTGCCTATTTCCCCCCAATATACCCCCACAGCTGTAATCTTATGCTAGGAGTAAATACAGCCACTGGATCTGTAATAAGTAGGGATGGGCCGAACGGAGCCCTGTTCAGTTCGGGCCAGAACTTCCAAACACCGCGAACGTTCGGACTCGAACAATGAACCCAATTAAAGTCAATGGGACGCGAACGTCAAATAGCAAAAGTTCCCATTTTGAAGGCTTAAATGCAAGTAATTAGGCATACAATGACTATAGGGGCCCGGGTCCTGCCCTGGGGGACATGAATCAATTAAAAAAAAGTTTGTGAAAAACGTCATTTTTAAATGAGCAGTGATTTTTTTTTTTTTAAAGTGAAAGACTAAAAATTAAAAATTCCTTCCAATATAGTGCCAGGGGCCTCCCCTTAGTCTAACTGTAAAGTGTCAGATCTGTATCATGTCTAGAATCTGCTGCAGCAATAACTGAATTTATAAAGCCAAAAAAAATGACATTTTTCCTGCAAGCTGCCTTTATTTTGCTCAGCAACAGCTGGGGAGCCAGTGTGTATGATGAGGCCACAATGTAGTACACTGGGAACAAGATTAGAGATTTTTCGGATACATTCTGGTGTCACTTTGACTTTGGATAGAAGTAACGGATGCGTTAAAATTGGTCTTTGGGTGACGGTGGCGCCTTCCCACGGTAACCCTATAGAGGTAATCTTGATGAAAGCAAGAATTTGCCTTGCTGTAAACAATTGCAATGATATGCACCTGTCAAACAGGTGCAGAAAAATTGGTCTTTGGGTGTTAAAACACCCTCAAAGCTAGGCAGCCTCGAAGTCCTGCAGAGATTCCACATCCCAAAAAGACTTAATCAGTGACATTGGCTTCAGGGGCTTCATAGCTGGTAATCCAGGACTGACTGATTCTGTGGAGAGACACGTTCTATGATCAGTAACGAAACCTCCTGCAGCACTGAATGCCCTTTCGGAAAGCACACTGGATGCAGGGCAGCCCAACAACTCAATAGCATACTGGGCAAGTTCTGGCCAGTGGTCTATTCTCATGATCCAGTAAGCCAGTGGATCGTCAGCTGGAAAGCTCTACATCTCTGTTTTGGCCCCGAGGTAATCATCTACCATGTGATACAGACGCTGCTGATGGGATGTGGAAGCTGACAGCTCTGGGTGGCGAGGACTAAAAAAATTCCGAAATGCCGTACTTACAAAGCTCCTTTCTTGACCAATGGAAGACTCAAAAGAACGTTTTCCACCACACTGTAACCTACTAGAGTCAGTAAAAACGTTGGATAAAATCTCTGCACTCTCTGTGGGGATAGGATGAGTTCAGAGACCTTCCCCTTATAACGGTGGTCAAGGAGGGTTGACAACCAGTAATCATCCTTTTCCTTTATGCCACGTATTCTTGGGGCCTTTCGCAGGCTTTGAAGCATGGAGTTGCCCATGTCCCTCAAATTTGCAGAGGCTTGAGAAGCAGACTCCTTGGGGTCACTCAGGATGACAGCATCTGGAACTTCCTCCTCCCAGCCACGTACTACTCCCAAGGGTCCTGGAGTTGGAAAGTCATCGCTTACAGATTGACGCATGTCTTCCTCTTCTTCAAAGCCTATGAAAGTGCCAGAATCCTCCTCCTCATCCTCCTCCCCTCTCTCCTCCTGTGTGTTCTGTGACATAGGAATGATGGTGTCTGCATAAAGTGGGCCTTGAGAGGGAAGGAAATCCTCCTCTTTCTCCTGCTGCTCTGCCTCCAGTGCCCTGTCCATAATGCCACGCAGAGTCTGCTCCAGCAGGAACACAACAGGGATTGTGTCACTGATGCATGCACTGTCACTGATCACCATCCTTGTGGCCTCCTCAAATGGTGACAATACAGTGCATGTATCCTTAACCTCCCTGGCGGTAGAATTATTTCGGATTTTAGGTGCTGAAAGCGGTACCATTATTTTCCATGGAAATTTGGCGTTTTATATTGTAGGCCTGTAATTCTTAACAATAACACACTTAAATCTATCCACCAAGAGTCTAGTAGATATCCCGGGTATGATGAAGTTTGAAACACAAAAACATAAATTATAATATAATAAATAAATATAAATAATTAAAAAAATAATAATATAATAATAATAAAATAAATTTTCCCACGACTCATTATCGCTCAATTCTGCAAGTGTTCTAATTTATTATCGCTGTTTTCTAGTTGGTCTAAAGCCAGTTTAAAGGGACACTTTTTGGTTGCTATGGACAATCTCAAGTTTCCAGGCAGAAAGAACAGTATATATCATATAAAACTGCATGCAGGGCATTGGACAAAGCACTGGGGACAAAAGGGATGTGAAATGATTTCATACAGTACTGTAATCTGTAAGATTACAGTACTGTATGTGTTATGATTTTTACTTTTTTTTAATTTGCCGCCAGGCTCCACCCCCGTGCGTCGCAATGCTCGCAGGGAACAGAGCCTGGCACAGAGAGGCTTCGGAGGAGACAGAACCCACAGACACAGCAGGGGACAGCACAGGATCCTGGGGACAAGGTAAGTAACGCCGCACCAGGATCCTGAGATGTAATCCCGAGTGTGGCTCGGGGTTACCGCTAATGGTGCTAAAATTTAACCCCGAGCCACACTCGGGAAAACCGTCAGGGAGGTTAATGATCAGCATTGGTGTGGGGAAAAAAAGCTGAGGCGGCCTGAGCCTGTCATTGTGCCGTATTGACACAAGTACTCGTTGCTGCATGTATAGCCGCTGCAGCATTCCTAAAGTTGAGTTCCACCTGGTGGGCATGTCACAAATCAGGCGGTTTACAGGCAGGTGGAATTCCTGCTGAATTTCAGCCAACCGAGCACTGGCTGTGTATGACCGCCTGAAATGGCTACAGACTCTTCTGGCCTGCTTTAGTACATCTTGCAACCCTGGGTAGGTACTTAGGAAACACTGCACTACCAAATTGTGGACATGTGCCAGGCATGGCACATGTGTCAACTTTCCCTGTCTAAGGGCAAACAAGAGGTTTAAGCCATTATCGGACACCACCATTCCTGGCTCCAGCTGACGTGCTCTGGGTCTGTCCTTGCAGCGCTGCAAGAATCTCTGCTCCAGTGTGGTTCCTGTCCCCTAAACACACCAGCTGAAGCACTGTATGACCACCAGCTGTATGGAGACGTGGGGGCACAACAAGCTGCAGCACTGAGCCCTGTCCTGCATCCTTTTGAGTTGCAAGCAGCGTTACCCAGTGTGCTGTGAACGAAATATATCGTCCCTGCCCATGCCTACGTGTCAGCAGTAAGGTGGATTTTACAGCTGACTGCCTTGCTCAACGATGCCAGAAAATTCCCATTTCACGTGATGGTGGAGAGATGGAACGGACTTACGTGAAAAGTAGTATCGACTGGGAACCTGCCATTGTGGTACAGTACATTGTGCAAATTCATGGAAGGGGGCAGAATACACCAGGCTGAAAGGCAGAAGTTGGAGAGCCAACAGCTTTGACAAGCTTGCATTCAGGCGCTGGGCATGTGGGTGGCAGGGACTGTATTTTTTTTTTTCCGCTGCAGAAGATGGGGCAGAGAAATTTGCCAGCTACAGCCTACAGCTGGTGGTGTGCTGCTGGTAGATGAGCTGCTAGGACCTTGGACACCCTGTGCTATACCATCATCCCTGTCAGTGGAGGCTGCTGAAAGGTAATGACTCGGTATCGCAGGGGCAGACTGAAGTGGGTAAGGAGGAGGAGGGACAAATTTGTGCCCCTTTTGTGTGGCTTTTAGTTGCTCTTGCCAACGGGCTGAGTAGTTGGACGTTAAATGCCTTTTTAGGCATGTGGTACCCAAATGGTTGGTGTTTTTGCCACGTTTGATGTGCCTGTGACACATTTTGCAGATAGAAACAGTGCGATCTGCTGCAGATGTGCTGAAAAAGGCCTAGACAGCTGAGCTGTGGGGAGTGGGCCGGGAGATAACAGCTGCAGAATGTGATGGAATAGGGTGGCTGCTCTCTACTCTTTCTTGTTGCCGACTTCCTTGGAGTTGTGCCACCTCACCTTCAGTTTCCTCCTCTGCTCTATCTGGCACCCAAGTCGCATCAGTGACTTCATCATCATCATCATCTCCTTCTCCTCCATCTTCATCATTACCACTGGAGACAACTTGGCAATACACTGCGGCTTGGGGAACATGAATGCCAGTTTGTCTACCAGTGTTCCTCCCTCTATCTAGGCTCATATTCCTGTCATCCTCAACCTCAGAATCAGCATCTGAATCCAGTAATGGCTGGGCATCATCAAGGAGAAAGTGGCTGACGCTGTGGTCAAATAACTCAGCTGACTCCTCCATGGCTGATGTTAGGGCTATGGCAGGAATAGATGTGGACAAGGAGGCAGGTTTATCCACTCTGGCAACTGCAGGGGACTGCACACTTGTCTCTGCTTGTTTGACAGAGGATGAGGAGGATGAGGAAGGTTTAGTAAGCCAGCCCACCACCTCCTCTGCATGCTGTGGCTGGATAGCACGGGCAAACTCATTAAACAGAGGAAATGATGCCCTGCCTGAGGACTGACCACCACGTCCACCTTTGCCTGTGGACACATTTGTTGCTGGCCCCCTTACAGTGCCAAGGGAACATCTGCCTCTCCTTGTTGTTTCCCAGACATTACAGGGAGGGGGTGGTGCTTATAAGCAAATGTAAAAGGAGAAGTTGAAATCTGTACGTAGATGCACTTTAATCAATGTAAAGAGGTGTTTGGTGCCCTTTAATTTGAGTACTCACACTACACGGATACAATATAATATACTGCAATATAATGCGCCAAACATACAGTGATGCACAGAACTATATGGAGTTAAACTGGCAGTAACACACACAGAAGTAAATGGCGTTGAACTGACAGTAACGCACAAAACTATATGGCGTTAAACTTGTAGTAATGCACACAGAACTATATGGCATTAAACTGGCAGTAACGCACATAAAACAATATGGCTTTAAACAGGCAGTAACGCACGCAAAACCATATGGCATGAAACTGGCAGTAACGCACGCAAAACGTGCTATGGCTTTAAACTGGCAGTAACACACGCAAAATTATATGGCGTTAACCTGGCAGTAACGCACGCAATACCATATGGCGTTAAACTGGCAGTAATGCACTCAAAACTATATGGCATTAAACTCGCAGTAACGCACGCAAAATGATATGGCGTTAAACTGGAAGCAATGCACAAAACTATATGGCTTTAAACTTGTGGTAACGCACACAGAACTATATGGCGTTAAACTGGCAGTAACGCACACAAAACTATATGGCGTTAAACAGGCAGTAACACACGCAAAACTATATGGCGTTAAACAGGCAGTAACGCACGCAAAACTATTTGGCGTTAAACTGGCAGTAACGCACGCAAAACTATATGGCGTTAAACTGGCTGTAACGCACGCAAAACTATATGGCGTTAAACTGGCAGTAACGCATGCAATACGATATGGCGTTAAACTGGCAGTAACGCAATTAAATAGACAGTGTTCAACCGTCACTACACTGAAGCTATCTGAACTGTCCCTACTCTAGCTATATACTAATGTCAAGATTACTGACACGGTCTCACTACACTACACTGGAACTATCTGAGCTGTCTTTACTCTAGCTGAACACTATGAATTAGCTGAATGATGGTCCTCCTCACTACACTCACACTATCCCTAGACTGACACTAAACTAATATACTACACTGACAATTGAAGCAAAATAGCACAGTATAGCTCACTAACTAATAGCACTGAACAGAGCCCTGTTCTATCTCTCTCCACACAAAAATCACACTGAAAATGGCTGCCATTGAAAGAATACTTTTATACTGTGGGGCGGGAATGAGCCATGTTTGGATAAAGTTATGATGACAGTGTCCAATCATGACTCTGACAGTGCTCTGTGCCCTGATTGGCTGAAGCTTTCACTGCTTCAGCCAATGAGGGCTTGCAATGCACTGTTCAATGCCACAATGCATTGTGGTCGGGTCGGGGGGCCCGAACAAACGTTTGTTCGGCTGTTAGCCGAACGTCTGGACAACGAAAGTTGTTCAACAACGAAAGAACCATTCGCCCATCCCTAGTAATAAGCACTCATGAAGAGTGCCAACTATGCCTGTTCTTTCCACTCCCATCCCCCATTCAAACAGGCTGTACTTTAGCTTCCATCAATGAAAAGAGATCTATGAATGGAGGATGGGCAGATTAATAAAAGATCCGCCTCTTTAATTCATAGAGCAAGTTTTATTCATGGAAGCTATAGTGTTTATGAATGGAGGAAGGAGACGGAAAGAACGGGCATAGTTGGCATTCTTGACAAGTGCCTATGATAGGTCCAGCACTCGTAATAACCCCCACAGTGGGGGGGCGTGGCCTGACCTGGCATGAAGATGGCTGCTTAATCCTGTAGCTCCTGCCATCCAGCGACCTGAAATCTGCCTACCGGTGATTCATAAACCCATCGCTCGAATAAAATATGGGGACAGCATCACGGAACACCTCGGCCTCCCGATCACGCTCTCCCAGAGAACAACCGGGCTCCACAGGTCACAACAATATTCCTGAAATGTTCCGGAATGGAAGGAGCAATATGGCGCCTCCGCGCCACGGCACCTCAGAGGGCACAATCTCCTCACAATTGGGCCCTATACCCCAAACATTACCGTCTAATCAGACAACCGGGACTGCAGCGGAAGACCGACCCTTACCGCAGCTGAATATACAAGACTTACAGATGATTGCCACAGATATCAAGGACACTCTCTCAGCAGCCATTTCAGAGCTCCGCATTGACATCCGCACCCTCTCTGACAGAGTTCAGGCGGCGGAGCAAATGGCGGACCGTCAGGATCTACAAATACGCAAAACAACAAGACATGTCGATACCCATACACTTCAACTAAGAGAAATGCAGAGACACCTCGAAGATCTTGACAACCGCGGCAGACGCCATAACCTGAGGATCAGAGGATTGCCTGAATCTATTGAAGGCGCTCAGATTACTCTCTCTACTACCAACCTGTTCAACGGCCTTCTCCGCAGACCACTACAAACGCCTATTGAGCTGGAAAGGATCCATAGAGCTTTGCGGCCTAAAGGGACAGACTCTGACCCACCTAGAGACATCATCTGCTGCCTCACAAGCTTCAAGCTTAAAGAAGAGATTCTCAAACAGGCTAGAGGTGTGCCACAGATCGTACATGAAGGGAAAATTGTGCAAATTTATCAAGATCTGTCCGGCATAACCCTCCAACATCGCCGTGACTTAAAACCACTATTGGATGCTCTGCGTGCTAACGGCATCACCTACAAATGGAAGTTCCCGTTTTGCTTAGCCGCAACTTCACACGGTCGCACAGCATACCTTAAGGTACCGGAAGATCTCCCTACCTTCTGTGACACTCTCCACATACCGAGAGTGGATGTACCCAACTGGTACGCAGATTTTAGACGCTCCGCGGTACGCAGAGAACTCCCGCCTGAAGATCCAATGGAGGCCTCTGACACCGGCCATAGGAGACGTAGATCCCCCTCAGTCACGCCACCACGCGGCACATACCGTACACATCGCCGCGATCAGAGCCCTCACTCTCCCTCTTCCAGGAGACCTAGAAGGGGACGTTAATGTCCGTCCCAGCCGACTTTGATCGGTTGTACCTCAGTGCTGGTCTCTCCGCCTTGCTGGCCCTAGTACTCATTGAACCAGTCACTTTCCTCAACGTTCTCATACTTTATTACAGTTCTAGTTTGATTACTCGGTTTAAACGTTATACATTTTAACTAATACTTCCACCCCAGGCTACCTGCTACACAGGAGTAACTAGCCAGGGCTACACACCCTGTGTCCCATCCATCCTGCACACAGGTAATTGTCACACAGTTTGGATATCCTACTCACGGAAGGAAAACACAAACTACAAACCCCAGAATGCAAAGCGCGGACCTTCCGGAAACCGTGACTGACCTCTCAAACAACACGTCAATTCCTGGCGCCCCACACTGTCATCAACACTGACGCGCAGGATATGGACGTATGACGACAACTTGCTCGCCGAACAGGGTCCACTAACTGCCTGAAAACTTCCCAGACACCCGGCTCAGCACTGGATCCCTACAAGAATGTGGTCACCACTCGACTCCGGTGTCCTGGTAAAGTGAACCGACACGCCTCATCAGGACTTCACACGGCTCGAATACACCATGGTGTCGGCTGATGATCTGCACAGCTGGCCACCTCACACCCTCCTCTGCACAGATCGAAACCCAAAGGACATCTCCGTTGCCCGGTCATGTAAGACAACGATCGAGGGGAAGAACTCTACCTTCAGGAAAGCAATACCTACCTTCTTCGGTATTCCAACTACCAGCATTCCGAACACATACCCTGCCGGGAAGAGTGGAAGACCTGCTTTGAACTGTCATTGCACTCAGGTACATCCCGTAACACCCCTCTGATATTACTCCGAGGACTCTACGGGCCACTATAACACTGCTCACTGCTCCTCCGGCACGTAACTTCTCATATGTTTACCTCTTTCTTTGATTATGCTCTTCGAGCATCCAGTATATTTGTATTTTTGGGTAAGTTAACACCCTATGTTACATAGCACATTGTTTAATATGTTCCATTGTAAAGCTAATAACAATATTAATCTACTGACCCCGGCCACAACGGAACCCGCTCCGACAGAATACCCATCTGTGCACCCTACCTGGTGCTCTCCCTTAGCCCCAAGCTCAGACTTTCTCTCTACCTTTTTAAGGGACATAGAAACAAACCCTGGAATATGTGCTTGACCATATAAACTACTGTTATGGACAATTGAACTTACTTGCTCACCACTGTATAACTCCTGCTCTACCGGACACGGTCATTCGCTTCACACTAGCGGTAATACTTCCGGCACATAGTAGTCTCCCCCTCTCAGACCCACACCTTGCCCCTACCTCATTATTAATACTAGATTTCTGACCTCTACACCGAGCTACCTATATATACTTCGCATCACCTTACTCACATACAACTGGTCGTGGGATGGCGGGATATACCCCTATTGATACTTACATAACCCTACCACCCATTTGTACCAGGTCTCTGCCAACCCCCTCACAGCTGCAGTGAGGTTTGTCAGCCCGGACCCCACGGGTTGGGAACCATCAGTGCTCTGTACCTGACCGAATATATCCCCACAAGGAAACAGCAGACTTGGTTACTACCTCGGCTGCTTCATCGGTCTCTCCCCCGTGTTACTTTCGTAACAACTCCAACTTCTGTAGATTCTCTACATAGCACACCTCTCCTATATATAGTCCCTTAGAGTTTACCCTATCCCTAACCCCCGACGGAGAACATGGACCACACCGGCACACACACAGCGCAGACCCCTCCCTATTCTACGCTCACACTGCGCTCCATGAATATAAGGGGCCTAAACACACCCGAAAAACGATCTCTCCTACTCACCCACCTACAAAAATCACGCACTCACATCGCGCTCATCCAAGAAACACATTTTAGATCTGATACTATCCCCCAACTACGAAACAAATACTTTCCGACTGTATACCATGCAACCAACAATGAAGCCAAATCGAAAGGTGTCTGCATCCTTATATCCAAAAACTGCCCACTCGACGTCACTGACGTACAGCGAGACCCTCTGGGGAGATTCCTTTTCCTCAAGGGCTCTCTACACAACAAAACCCTAACCATTGCAAACTTGTATGCACCGAATTCAAGACAGGTACCGTTCTTCCGCCATGCACTACAACTCCTCACGAATTTTAGCGCAGGTAGCATCATAGTTGGCGGCGACTTTAATGTACCTCTTGATCCTTCCCTAGATACCTCTAATGGCACCTCTTCATCTACCTATAGGGCCCTACGTGCGATCAAAACGCATTTCAGGGAGCTACTGCTACATGACGCTTGGCGCACACTCCACCCCACAATTAAAGATTTCACATTCTTCTCCCCTCCACACTCCAAATATTCCAGGCTTGATTATTTCTTCATCTCCCAGAATGACCTTTCCATTCTTCAAAAATCCTCAATTGAACCAATGATACTGTCAGATCATAACCCAGTCTCCATGACTTTACATATCCCTAACGAATTCACCCGTGCCCACATATGGCGTCTCGATAACTCCCTCCTCACAGACGCTGACATCTCACGCAAGACCTCCGAACACTTACATAGCTACTTTAAAGAAAACGGACAGGGCGACTCTGCTCCGGCAATAGTCTGGGCCGCTCACAAATGCGTCATAAGAGGCACATTTTTATCTCACGCTGCACATAGAAACAGACTACGGAAAGCAAAACTTGAAAAACTGACTGCACGCATCTCTGCCCTAGAACGGACACATAAGGCGTCCCTAGCTCAAGCAACACTGACGGAACTGACACAACTACGAACCGAACTCCTAGAAGACCTAAACAAAATAGTCAAACGAAAATATATGCTTACACAAAAATGCTTTTATGAGTTCGGCAACAAATCCGGGAAAATGTTGGCTAGAGCGCTACAAGCCAAAAAAGCGGCTCACACTATTCATTCCATTGTAGATCCCTCAGGAAAAACACTAGCAAAATCCGAAGACATAGCGGAACAATTTGTACATTACTACACAAACCTGTATAATATCGGTACTTCAGGCTCTTCTCCCACAGTAACAAATAGGAAGGAAGCCATACAAAACTTCCTATCCCAATACGCACCTTCGCCCATCAGACCCGAAGACTCAACAGCACTAGACGTCCCTTTAACGACGGAAGAGATTAACTCAGCTCTAAAACAGATGAAACCGGGCAAAAGTCCTGGCCCTGATGGGCTAACGGTAGGGTATTACAAATCCTTCCCTGAAATACTTTTACCTCAGCTTGTTAAGGCCTTCAACAACCTCTCTCCTACCACCACGGCCCCCAAAGATATATTAGAAGCCCATATTACCCTTATCCCCAAACCTGGAAAAGATGTCAAATTGGTCCCTAATTACCGCCCCATCTCTCTACTTAATGTAGACGTTAAATTGTACGCGAAAGCCATCGCCAATCGCCTTCTACCCCTGATCCCAACCCTAATTGACACAGACCAAGTAGGATTTGTCCCCGGCAGAGAAGCGAAAGACAATACTACCAAAGCACTCAATATTCACCACTGGCTGACTTCCACTAATACTAAAGGCTTCTTCTTATCCTTGGACGCGGAGAAGGCGTTCGACAGGGTGGCATGGGACTTCATGACTGCCACCCTACACTCCATAGGCCTCCCGCCGCGACTTATCGACATGATTATGATACTCTACTCTTCCCCCACTGCTAGAGTCCGAGTGAACGGTAGATTGTCGAGCGCCTTCTCCGTGTCCAACGGTACTAGACAGGGATGTCCCCTGTCCCCCCTAATTTTCATACTAACAATGGAACCCATGCTACGCAGAATTAGGGAAAACCCAAACATCAAAGGCATTCAAATCAACCAAACACAACACAAAATAGCCGCCTATGCGGATGATGTTCTCCTCTTCCTCACAGAACCAATCACTACCATCCCGAACTTACTCAAAGATTTTGCTCTCTTTAAATCCTTATCAAACTTGCAGATAAACTTCTCCAAATCAAAAGCACTCAATGTATCCCTATCCCAAGAGACAGTTACACAATGCAAACACAACTTCCCTTTTGGATGGGAAATACAAGCCATAAAATACCTTGGCATTCACATCCCTACCAAACTGTCCGAACTATTCAAACTAAATTTTCTACCAATACTACAAACCATCGAAGGTGATCTTCAAAGGTGGCATGCAGGAACATTTTCATGGTTTGGGAGAATAGCAATTCTGAAAATGAATGTTCTACCTAGGCTACTCTACATTATCCAAGCCATACCTATACTACTCCCGCACTCCTTTTTTGACACATACAAAAGAATTTGTAGAAAATTCATCTGGCTATCCAAACAGCCTAGAATGAATTGGCACAGACTGACAGCACCTAAATTGCAAGGAGGACTACAGGCCCCAGACATACAAACTTACTACCAAGTCTGCCATCTAGCTAGAATTGTGGACTGGCATGTGCATGACAGGGGAAAAGATTGGGTACAAATAGAGAATGCCTTTACCAAGATCCCGGTAAAACTCCTCCCCTGGATTGACTCGAAATTAATCCCGAAAACTGCCACTACCAATCCAATGATCCAATCTACCCTAATAAATTTCACAAAATCGTGCAAAAATCTTAAGATACAACCCGTATCGGGACCACTAATGCCTATCGAAGACAACCCGGCATTCTTACCGGGTATCACCCTCTCTCACCCAACCAGTGATCCCTGCAGACCTAGGCTCCTAGCTAAACAACTATTCCATCAAGGCGCCCTACTACCCTACCCAGCTTTGAGGGACAAATTCCCGGGATACCGCATTCCCTTCTACAATTATTTGCAGATCCGCCACTTTCTACAGAACCTCCCACGCAAAGACAACCTACACAGGGATCTCACACCCTTCGAAATACTATGCACCAACACCGAACCCCAAAGACACCTCATCTCGACCATACACGCACTATTCTCAACACATCAAGACAGCAAAACGTCCACTTTACTAACACAATGGGAGACCGACTTGAACACCACCCTAACCACAGACGACTGGAGAAATGTGCTAACACACATCCACAAAGGCTCAGGCAACGTAGCCACACAGGAATGTGGCTTTAAAATCTACTCAAAATGGTACAGGACCCCCGACAAAATTAATAAATTTCTGCCCACCATATCCCCCAATTGCTGGAGATGCAATAAAGCCAAGGGATCCCTTATACACATCTGGTGGGAATGCCCTCTTATCCAACCTTATTGGACCGATATTCACAACCTAATCATTCAGATAACCACCTACACCCCGGATTACACCCCAGCGCAATACCTGCTACATCACACGTCGATCCCCCAACGGACATACAAGAAATCATTAACTCTCCATCTTATCAACGCGGCAAACCAATGCATCCCCGTACACTGGAGAAACACATCCCCCCCCTCGATCACAGAATGGATACAGAGAGTAGACAGAATAGCTGACATAGAAAACCTAATTCATCAAACCTCTGATTCACCTTCCAAGTACAGAAATACATGGGCATGTTGGACCCACTTCAAACAAACGCAACCAACCTGAACTTAAACAATTACGCCAAACGCTACTCCAATAGACATCAGCAGATAGACCACCTAACCCCCCTTCAACCAATAAGTTTACATGACATCCTGCCCCTCCGTCCTCCCACTCCCCCATCCCTCTTTCCAATAGTCACCCCACACCCTTGCCGACTACATAGCCTGCCACCTTGCATCCCCCATCTCTCTTCACAGTGTGTAGACCCACACATTACCAGAGACTCCATACCGACATGCCCTACTACTGAGCAAATGATAATACCCGAACTGGGCACAGTTAGTACCCGAATGGGGTGCCCAGCGACTCGGATGACTAAACTACCGTCGGTATAAATAGATTGTACTCACTACAAATATCTGACACCACCATAATACTATCATATCATACCAAACCCTATCATATCACCTCATACGGCTAATGCTGAACTTTCCTCTCCCATGACACGCTCTCTTCACGCATCCAGATAATTCAATGCTAAACAGAGGAAATGCTCATATTGGCTGCTACTTACCCTTGTCTCGTGTATAACATGGAATGTATTCACTACTGCAACACTATTGTAGTCATCTGACACTCTATATGACTTGTTACAATTGTTTGCTATCATTTGTTTGCTACCATTTCGTGGACTCATGATTAATTGCAGCACGTTGACTGTAGACCATTTTCTTCTCAAAGAATTTACCATTGTATGGCGATGTATACTTTGTACCATGCAAAAAACCTAATAAATTGTTTTTGAAAAAAAAATAACCCCCACAGTGCCAGAAAAATAGCATTGTAGGGGTGTGGCGGGGAGCAGAGGACTTCAGATTTCAACTAATGCCCGTACGCACGATCGGACTTTCCGACAACAAAACCGTGGAATTTTGTTCGAAGGTTGTTGGCTCCAACTTGTCTTGCATACACAGGGTCACACAAATGTTGGCCAACA
Source organism: Lithobates clamitans (assembly GCA_037952925.1). Classification (NCBI taxonomy): domain Eukaryota; kingdom Metazoa; phylum Chordata; class Amphibia; order Anura; family Ranidae; genus Lithobates; species Lithobates clamitans. Next base: position 5,907,178 of record JBBGZY010000390.1, read on the forward strand.
ATGATAAACGTGGGAACGTGGTGACGCACAAGACGTACGACGAGCCGAGAAAAAGGAAGTTTAATAGCCAGTGCGGCTCCTTCTGCTTGATTCTGAGCATGCATGAACTTTTGTGCGTCGGAATTGCGTACACACAAACAGAAATTCCGACAACAAATGTTCTATGGAGCATACACACGGTCGGACTTTCAGCCAACAAGCTCACATCCAACATTTGTTGTCAGAAAATCCGATCATGTGTACGGGACATAAAAGACCAGCCAGCAGCACAAAGGACACTTTGCATTGACTGTAAAGTACTGTCCCTTGTGCTGTTGTATTATTTTAAACCTTTAATTAAACTTAGACTTTTGGCAACATCAAAAAAGAAAAAAAGGGAAAGATGTCAAGCACCGAAATGTACATTAGCTGCTCCTACACTGCAAACAAGAAATAGAGGTGATATTTGGCTCTATTTAGTGGTTTTTAAATCTCCTTCAAATAATACTTTTTTTTCTTCAAAAGTTCAGTTTTCTTCTTTGAAATCATGCATGATTTGTTTAGCTCATCTTTCCATCTGTTTTGTCTATATTTTTCAGTAAGTACTTAGTACCAATATTACTAATTGTAGCAGTATTAGGCCCGCAACAGTGTAAAAACAGTTATAATCCAGGATTCTCATCTGGACAGGATGAGGGGCTCCAGGAGGTTAGCTTAAACCATAATTATCCTTATCAGTTTTAATGAAACACAGTTTTGGACCTGAAGCCCAGAAATTTCTTAGAGATTCGGGAGGTATAAAATCTCCAATCCTGGCTCTGTGTTTTCTGCATAACCAGCACACTGATTGTTGTAATATGGGGGGATGTCTAGCTCACTGGTAGATGCATTTTTCAGTGAGTTAACAGCAAATAGGAACTTCAGTTTTAGGGTGTGGTAGCCCACTTTTATTAAAAGTAACAAAGTGAAAGTTCATACATGCATGGATTGCCCACACAGGGGTTCTTCTCCAGTAGAAATACAACAAATGAAAAATGCCAAGCCACATGGTTCTCAAGGCTCACTCAGCCTCGGTCGTAGTACCATGATGTGCAGGCCCACTCCTGGCCTCTAGAAAGGGGTTCCCCTGACACTCAAGGCTTTCTCACTCCTCCGAGACTCATGGTTTCCTCTGATTCCTAGGACTCTCTCTCCCAGCTATGGTCTCCCAAACTCTCTCAGCTGGCCCAACTCTCTCAGCCCACTGACCTGGAACCTCTTCCACATGGAGTGCCATCTCAAGGTTATTGCCTTAGTTCCTAAACAGGAGCAAACTTCCCTCCTGGCTGAAGCAACTGCTCCAACACCAGCTCCTACTCCACCTCCTCTGAGCTATGCTCAGATCTGCCTTATAACGAGTGTGTGCACCTGGACACACACACAACCTACAGAATTTCTGGAAAACCTGTACACAAGACTGAAGACTCCATCCCACCCAATGCTCTTTGGAGTCTTCAAGTTTCCAGCCCCGATCCAAATCCAGAGAAAACTTAAAACATAGTTTTCTCTGCTCACAAAACTTCCACTGGAGCTTCTGAAACTGAGTCTTTGAGAGTCCTTTGTCCATTTTAAACCCATTTCCCAGAGACAGGGACTCTCACTATTACATTGTGCAGGTGTGCTCTAGGATTTTTTATAAAGTCAGGACTAGGGTTCTGGGCTCCACCCCAGCAGACAGAGGAGGTCGCTGCCAGGAGTCAGGAGGATGCCACCTAGAAGAGACAGGTGAAAGCCAGAGCAGCTAGGAGCTGCAAGTTATGTACACAGAGTTATGTATGAAGACTATCTGTAGGAGACAAAGGGCCTAAAGGATAAGACCAGAGCAGGAGTACTGCCTATTTAAGCCAGGAAGCTGAATGTGGATTTCTTTGGATGGAAACTCTGAAAACCCCTGCAAGGAAAACCTGTTGATTTTGATTTCTAAAATAATAAAATAAAGTTGCGCTATATGTGGATATAAAAAAAAAAACATACATAGTATGTACACAAACATGATATAGTGAGCAAAAAATAGTGACTTGAAAAGTTACATCCAAATTGCATCAAAAACAACGTAATGTCCACATTGAGTAGTGAGTGTAACAAATAAATATACACAGCTGATGAAATGCTATGAAGCTCCCTGGGGCATGGATGGTGGAAGGATGGATCACAGTGTCAGAATGGCAGTCTGTGTGTAGAGACCCTTACCGGAAAAGGTTGACCCCCTCCAGCGCAGGGTCATTCAAGCAGACAGATAACCCTCTGTGGGGGACTGTAGGACCTCCTGATGGGTAGTGTCTCCGATCTCTGGATCCCTTGAGATGTTGGATGGAAGTGTCACGCCGGGATGTGGATATAAAACCCAAAAGCTTGTCTGACTCTGAAATGAAACCACTCGGGCTTCGGATCCCTTTTCCTGTTTTTATGCTTCTATCCCTTAGTGTTCCCTCCTGGCCCAGTCAGTAATACATTGCGTTCCCCTTATCTTAAATGCTGGCAATGAATTCACAGAGAGGCTGGACAATGGCTACAATTTAACAGAGATCTTAAATACATTATGTACATCTATGTGAATCGATACGTCCCAACTTTTGGAACTGTAGGACCCCTATTACAGAGGTCTAATAGGAACAGACAGGAGTGGGCGGTCAGTCACAGGCGGCAACTTCAAACGCCCATCAGGATCCTCTCATCCACCAGTATATCAGACTTTAATACATTCCATAGGACCCATGTTCCGCAAATAAAAAATGATGGCTTATGTTGCTCTAGAGAAGTAACTCTTTGCTCCAGCAAACAGTTACTTCTCTAGAGCAACATAAGCAGGACCTGGGTGGACCTCAGGAGCTGTGGCCTCAGCAGATGTCTAAGGGAGTGTAGACAGTGATGGCCTGGGTTCTGTCTGGTCAGACAAAAACCGCAGGCTGTGGTAATACCACAGCCTGGGGACATATATGTCATCTGCTGATGCTCCAGATCTCTGTGAGTCCATTACCTTGTTGAGCTCCCTTTTAAAAGTACTCCTCAGGATTGATATTTTTGTCTTAACATAGTAGATGTCTGCCCTGGGGTACACTGGCTTCACCAACTCAAGCAGTTTTTCCAACGCTGCCTTCCTCAAGATTTTATATGAGTAGTCTTGACTCTTGACCTTCCAGAGACAGGGCAGCTCCCGGTACAGAACCAAAGCAGAAAAAATCTCCTGCGCTCAAGTGTCTAGATAATCGGTGTGTAATGTGATAAGGCCAAAAAACTTCAGTGGTGTCTGCCGTCTTGCAGCCCTCTTCAGAATATGGGTATTCTTAGACTACAAGAGAAACAAAAGAAAGAGAGGGCGCATCGACCTAGTGCATTACCACTGATGGCATTTATTAAAAGAGTAAAATAACAAATAAATACTCACAAACAAGCATGAATAAAGGCATGGACATAAACTGCAGGTGCGCAGTGACAAGCATCAGAATGAAACCGGGACCGGACATCAAATGGATGCGAAAAGGCTGACGCGTTTCAGGGGAAAACCCCCTTCCTCAGAGCTTAAGCGGGTGGTGACTGCTCACAAATAGGAGCTCCTCTATATATGTGTGTTTGTGTATGACTAATCCTCCCAATGAACACCAGCACCAGCCCACCATGGCCACTCCCACTTGCACTGAAGCCACGCCCTCCAGGCTGAAATGACCTTCTCTAATGGTGACACCATGGCGATAATATGCTACACGTCCATAGAAGGGGTATACATACTAATCAATCAATATTGATATAATTGATACAGTGTACCCAATCTTAGTACACAAGAATAGATCACATATGCAAGCAGGTGGGGACTGTCAAGCAGAGGCAATGATCAGGCTACATCACAAAAGCAAATATAAAAAACAAATGTGAAGCAAATATAAATAGGTGGAGGTGGCCAGGCAACATTACCTTCTGTGTCCCCTCCGCAATTGCTGCATAATAAAGGATGTGGTGTGAGCTGTACATACCGGAGATAACATGAGGGGACCTCCTGGGGATATCGATCGCCGGTGGAACGCACGCTGCCCTGAAGACCCGGAAGTGCGGGTGCGTTTGCGCTCCACCGGCGAATTCCGGCCGCCCCAGACGTCATCTCCGCCCGCGCCTGCGCAGTGGACAACCAGGAAGTGCGGGTGGATGTGCGTTCCACCCCGCTACCTCCGGCCACCATCTCGCTTGCAGTGGAAAACCAGGAAGTGCGGGTGGATGTGCGTTCCCCCCCGCTACCTCCGGCCACCATCGCGCTCGTCATGAGCAATGAAGTGTGGGTGTACACGCATCCACACTGTGCAGGCACGTGAAAAGGCTTGACGTCTCCTGGGCTATCTCAGTCGGATTGTATAAGATACATGTCCATTGGTGTTAAAGAACTACAATCAGGGGGAGGGAAGGGGAAGGGAAGAGGGGGGGGAGGAAAGAAGGGAGGGCCAGAGGGAGGGGGCTGATGCTGATGCTGGAAATATCCAGAAAGGCACAGACAACGCAGCCACACTACACAGGGGAAGTCAACCTGATGGGTGATTGTTAGAAAATCCCCAGTAAAGAATAATATAACCACAAAGCTGTATATAGAGGATATACTAAATAACCACATCTACGTTTGTACTCTGCATTGCATTACATGTTGAATCATACTGTAGACCTCACCTCAAAACTTTATACGTATGTACATACATATACACATATATATGTATATACATATATACACACTCACACACACCCACCCTCTCTGGAACTTAATATTAATGTACATGAGGGGAGTGATCAAACTTGATCCAACCTTGGAATTATAAATAAGAATAATTGCAAAGTGTATACAGACCAATGAATTGGGGCAAAAAATCAGGCGCAATAAATTTATCTGTCATGATAAATTATATGATGCCTGAAAGACAGAACACAAGACAAAACATAATGTCTGGCTTAACTCATAAACTGGTCCCAATCTAGGCCTCAATTTGAACAGTATACGTCACTAACCACCTATGCTCCAATTTCCAATTGTTCCTTCATATTCTGGCTCCTTTCGTGTGTTGGCGATGGCGATCATTCGTCCCCCACTCCAAGATCGTTCCTACGGCCATTGCATCGACCGTGCGTTATGACTTTATATACACTGCGCATGCGTGAAACTCCACTCTCAGTGCGTCATGACGCTGGGGCGTGGCCATCTCTCTTCTACATGCGACACACACGGCGGAACATTCGGGGGGACAACATGGCAGATTCGGCCAATTCCAGGCAGCGGTGGTGTAGCTCATAGGAGGCACAAAGCAACCCCCATAAGCAAGGAAGAGATGGTGGAGATGGTGGAGATGGTGCGCATCCTAGAAAAGCACGACTATGACTGCAAGCTGCGCAATTACGAAAGGCCCATCAGCCAAAAGGACAGCATTTTGGAGAAGGCCATCGCCGTTTTGCAGGGTGATTTTTCGGTGCAACGAACAAAGGACCAAATAAGAAAACGATGGTCTGATCTCAAACACCGTGAGCAAGACCAGATGGAGTCCATACATAAGATCATCAAAAAAACTAAGCAATATTTGTATCTAACCAATATGGATATGTGTAAATTAGCTGTCTATATATGTGCTATCTCCAAGTAGCTTGAGAGAATTATATATAATGTTTTCTATAATCTTTGTCTGAATTGTTATTGTAAAGATGAAGTAAAATAGAAAGCAGATATGAACATTCTTATTTGGTTCTGTTTTTGGACATTTCTTTATTTTTGGACCTAATTGTTTCTCTTCTTTCAACAGGGAGGCACCAAAAAATGAGGCAACAGCCAAGCCACCAGAAGGGGCGAAGGAAGGCCACCCTCACTTGGGCCCCAACAGGGGAGGCAAAAAGGCCATCTTCCCACCAAAAAACTTAAGTGACAACTTCAAACACACTCATTTAGCCACCTACAGGGCTGATTCTTGGTGGGCCAAAGGCCATGGGCTTAGGGCAGAACTTCAGGGGTAAAGAACACTTTCTGGTTGCTGCCTGCTAGAATGATCATCATATATCCTCTGTCCCTATATATCCCCTATCCCATAGGAGACAAGAGGGGCAACTACAGGACTTTTTCAATGTTGGCACTTGTCCAGTGTTTGCTCTCTGTAAAATGACATCACCTTCCCTTTTCTATGCATTTTTCACTGTAAAAAAAAATCACAGTGCAGCATGGTGGAGTTCACTAGTCAGGAGCAAACATTGTCATCAGACAAAGAGCAAGGTTGGTCAACTAATGTAGCAAAATGAATGCTAGAAACAGATGGGACTAGGGGTGACTTAATGAATGGTGTATTGTTTCTTTTTAGAGGAAAGTGAGTGTGGTCATCTCACCCAGGATGTTGGTTTGGAGGCATGGGATCTGACTCCTGGACCCAGCACAGACCTGTCCGTTGTGGATGTCAAATCCCCTGACGCAAGTCACACTGAGGGCCAAAGCGACCCCAAAGAGCAAGAAAGTATTCGGGACTCGTGAGCCTCTTGTTTGCGCAAGTAAGTATTCTTGGAATCTGGCTTTAAATGTGTCTACATGTCAAGTGTTTAGCTGAACAAACAAAAACACCCACTCCACACATTAACAAAGTATGTAGTGCCTTAACATTAGCATGGAGAAGGAAGAGGTGGAAGGAGCTGTCATTTTTGTTAGGTACCAGAGTTTTAGAGACCCAGGCACCAGAGCCAAGATTGCTGAGTAGTTGCAGTGTGTACATTCCTAGTAGTGTAGGTGTCTGAGGGGCAAGCAGGTTGCAAGCAACAATAGATTGGGTAGGTAAGTATTTCCTGAATTTGACTAGTAACTTGACCATAACTCACTATGTAGGGCCTCAGCCACTTGACCATCGTTTCCTTAATGCTTTTTTGTCTTCTTACTAGGTCATGATCTTCCAGGATGCACAATTGTCCGAATGAGTGCAGATATGTTGCAATGTTTGAAGGATCTGGAGCAAATAAAGGAGGCTGCCAATGCTTTACAAGAAGAATCAGCAATTTTGTAGACATGCATGCCAAATTCTAATTTCCTCTTGCCTGTTCAGAAGTTTCTTGTTCCACTTGTTGGCTCCTGTTTGCACTTTTAATATTTACCATGTTTTTCAGACTTTTAAACGAGAAAGTCTAGTGTCCGAACTCAGTGTTTCTCCACTCCACTCCTCTAGGTGAACCACCAGGTCCTGTTTTCTGTATTTTCCTCAGTCTAAAAACCACTGTGTGAATTACTAACATTGAAAATGACAACACCACCTGTGCCAAATTCAACAAATATAGAAAACATGACCTGGGTTTGCATCTTGAGAAGGAGAGTTGGGAAACACTTCCCTAAGTAATGTGATTTGTAATCTTTCTGTGTTTTGAAGAATAGCAAAGCCAAAATTTGAAGATGCACACAAATTGTGCCTTAACATTCTTATTTCCCTCAAGATCCCATGCCTAAAATGTGTGTATTTCCATACATATAGTTTGCCAAAAGCCACAAAACACACAGTGTGTCAACATGTGCTATCTACCATGAATGGGTATCAATGGGCGCGTTTTGGGGGTGCAACCCCTTCCTCATAACTATAGAAGCTCAGAGGAAGGGTTTGCACCCTTGCAACATGTCCATTGATACCCCGTGATAGGAGCTAGCACATGTTGACACACTGTGTTTTTTGTGGGTTTAGTAAAAAATTTGTTTGTAACTACACACATTTGTGGCATGTGATCATAAGGGTAATTTAATTGTTATGCCTAAGAATAATATGTGCAAGAGTTGGGTGGTGGGACAATCCGGACATGCTTGCCATCAATAGCACCACCACAGTTGGGCAAATCCCACTGATGGTGGAATTGGGCTGCAACATCCTGCCATTGCTGTGGGTTAGAAGGAAGCTGTGGATTAAAAAAAGAAAAAAAATGACTACTTCTGCACATAAAATTGCAAGCAGATTTGACACAAACATGCTTAGCCAACATAAGGAGAAAACTTAAATGAGTATTTAAAGACAAAAGGGTAAGGTCAACTTATCTGATTCATTTCCCCCTCTGGTGGCCCATTAGCAAAATTTTAGGGTGGGGGGGAGGAAATGGGTAGATGTTTTGGACAGGTAACCCTCTTCACTTCTATGAGAGCTGTTTGCACAAATAATCGGGGATACTTTAGCCAGCCCCTCCTTACTTACACTATTGTCTACGTTACAATTTGTAGGTAATCAGGCAGGCCCTTGCACTACATGGTTGGGTGAATTTAGACAGAAATTTAAACACAAAAGAGGGATAGTGTGTATGGGTTTGGCAAAGTCAGCAGATAGAGTATTTATATCTGTTGACTTTGCATTTTTGGGGGGGAGGGAGGGTTCCAAATGAGTTTGTTCCCCCAAAAATGGTCTCTTGCACTCTGCCTGAATTTGAGGACAACAATAACATTTGTACACATTTTAGGGGTTGTTTAGGGTAAGCCCCAAAATTTAGCTGACAAAAAACACTGTGAAGTTACTAGGCTAGGTGTGTATGGGCACAGGATAGCATGCTGGGGAGGTTAGTTAAGGAAAATATGCATATAGGCCAACGAAGGAGCAGGAAAAGCTTACAGCGTGCATGAGGACAAAGAGGACATTCACAGCATATTACAATATTGATAATTATGTAATCAAAAAACTAGGACAATACATTAGCAAACATTAATACATAGAATATGATCTTAAAGGTAAAAACTTACCTGAATATAGTCCTTCTGCAGTACTTGAATAATGGCTGAGCAGGTGTCTGGAATAATGAGTCCCAGAGCCTGGGGGAAGATCCCAGTGGTAAACTTGAGGTCCTGGAGACTTCTCCCTGTCGCCAAGTAACGCAAGGTGGCTATGAGCCTTTGCTCTGCAGTGATGGCAAGCCTTATGCATGTGTCCTGCTTCTTAATATAGGGGGTCACCAATGCCAAAAGTTGGTGAAAGCAGCGGTCCGTCATCTGGAGATAATTATCCGGATTATTCTCCTGAAGCTCCCGCAGCAAAAACATGTGACATAATTGGCCACAATTAAGCAACCAATTTTTGGTCCAAGAACTCCTCCTCCTCCTGTTCCTGGACTGTACCTGGGTCAAAGCAATAACTCCAAGCCCAATAATAGCACGTTCTCTCCTCCGATTCTGCAACATGGCTGGTTGACGAACAGGCGTTCAGAAACTAACTGAAAAGCATGAAAACGAAATGAAATGCGCAAATCAACACTCACCAAACTTCTACTAACACAAAATTAGCAGAAGGAGCCCAAAGGGTGGCGCCTGACAATTGAACATCCTCTTTATCGGCTCGTAGTACGTCTAGTACGTCACTGCGTTCGTGTTTGTTGGCTGACAATTGTGTACCGTTTGTATGCAAGACAAGTTCACGGCACATGCCCTTCATACAAAAGTCTGATTGTCTGTTGGCCAACAATCTGATCATGTGTACGAGGCTTAAGACTCACTTATTGGTGGCAATAGGGCATGCTGGAATATTTTGGACAAGCTTCTATTCATATCTGTAGAGATATAATCCACCTCCAATCACTCTTATTGCATACACATACACAACTGCCCCCTCCCTGGAAGTTACAAAGTTACATAGTTAGTCAGGTTGAAAAAAGACACAAGTTCATCTAGTTCAACCAATCAAAAGGAAAAAAAAATCATACAAACCCAAAAACAAAATCCTACACCCACAGTTGATTCAGGGGAAGGCAAAAAACCCCAGCAAAGCATTATCCAATTTGCTCAAGCGGGTGAAAAAATTCCTGATCCCCTGAAAGGCAATCGATATTCCCTGGATCAACTTTACCTATTAAAAACCTCTGTGAAGACCTTAAAGTGACTAACTCAACACCAAGTTCACTATATGGACCACTTATGTATTTATACATGTTGATGATATTCCCCCCTTAATCTCCTCTTCTCAAGAGAGAATAAACGTTTAAGACTCCATTCCTGGAGATTGGAAGACATCCACGTTGAGCATGCAAAGCTAGGTGTAAAGCGGGGGGGGGGCATTATATACTAACTACACTTACATCTGCTCCATCTGAGCCTAGATAAGTTCTCACACCTTGACAGCTTCAGCTATTCAGTTCCCTCAGGGCTCCATGAAATGGAACTAACTCATCAATTTAACAGTATCCCAAAACAGGTATATTCAAGGCATGCCATGAATGATAACTATCACAGTTGTTTGTGCTCTCAAGCGAACTGGCAAGCCATCAAGTAGCTGATGTTATAACTGATCACGTGCAGCACCATGGCAACTGCAGATCAAACAGAGGCTAAGATCGCAGATCCCTTGGTTGTAAAGGATAGGAGGGTTTAGTTCCATTTTAAACTGACCATACATTAGTAGAATTCAGTTTGAAATATTTAGTATCAGGAATGTTTGTTCAATTTTCTAATCTTTGGTCCATGTTCCTTTTCGAACACAGTAACAAGAAAATTCTAAGGAGCGGGATGAAAATCTTTCGTTGAACTAACAAATTTCAGACAGTGAATGTAGGTTTCGTTTGGAAAAGTCCATTTATTCCTTAATCCAAAAGTTTTTCAAACAACATTCAAGTCATCAAATATACTGAGAATTTTCGTACAAATGTTAGTATGAGTATTCTTGCGAAAACCTACTGATTTACGGCCAGTTTTAGTGGGGGCATCCCAGCTTTATCTTCTACACAAACAAACTGGCTTTCACACAAGGGCCTCATTGCGCATCACAAGAGGCACCATGCATAATACTGAATTCACTGACTCCACACACGGGGCCCTAGATCTAATCAGCATACTGTACTATCTCTTAAGCTAACCATACACAATGCAAATTCGAGCTGTTGGTGGCCCTGTCAGCCCCTCTCACCCATCCTATTCAATCTGAAAAGTGAAGGAGCCAGTTAGAATTTTCTCAGCCGAACAGCGGCTGCATCCACTAAGGTAATGTATTTTGACAGCTGCAGGTGTTGTTTAGTATGGATGGGGGACTCAATAGGTTTCTCTCATTCAGCCAGTGGATCTGCTCTATGAAATAGAAATGAAGAAGATTTGTCTGTGCTCAAATCCAAAAAACTTATACTGTATATATGTAATAGTTTAGGTGCAAAAGAAAGTGTGACTTTTTACACTGAAAATACAGAATTAACCCCTTTGCACACTGCTATATACCCTTACATACCTAGTAGACATCTCTTCCCTATCTCCATTGCATACTGCAGGCCATAGGGCCGCAGGCCTTATGTCATAAACAAGAAAGTATTTGCCCTTTTGCAGAGTGGAGTAGGGATTGGCCAGAGAGTAATTACTTTGATGGCGTTCAGCAGCTTGAACATGTATTGCAATATGGGTGTGAATATATATATATATACAGTGGGGACGGAAAGTATTCAGACCCCCTTAAATGTTTCACTCTTCATTATATTGCAGCCATTTGCTAAAATTATTTAAGTTAATTTTTTTCCTCATTAAAGTACACACAGCACCCCATATTGACAGAAAAACACAGAATTGTTGACATTTTTGCAGATTTATTAAAAAAGAAAAACTGAAATATCACATGGTTCTAAGTATTCAGATCCTTTGCTCAGTATTTAGTAGAAGCACCCTTTTGATTTTTAATACAGCAATGAGTCTTTTTTGGAAAGATGCAAAAAGTTTTTCACACCTGGATTTGGGGATCCTCTGCCATTCCTCCCTGCAGATCCTCTCCAGTTCTGTCAGGTTGGATGGTAAACGTTGGTGGACAGCCATTTTTAGGTCTCTCCAGGGATGCTCAATTGGGTTTAAGTCAGGGCTCTGGCTGGGCCATTCAAGAACAGTCACGGAGTTGTTGTGAAGCCACTCCTTCGTTATTTTAGCTGTGTGCTTAGGGTCATTGTCTTGTTGGAAGGTAAACCTTCGGCCCACTCTGAGGTCCTGAGCACTCTGGAGAAGGTTTTCGTCCAGGATATCCCTGTACTTGGCTGCATTGATATTTTTCTCGATTGCAAGTCGTCCTGTCCCTGCAGCTGAAAAACACCCCCACAGCATGATGCTGCCACCACCATGCTTCACTGTTGGGACTGTATTGGACAGGTGATGAGCAGTTCCTGGTTTTCTCCACGCATACTGCTTAGAATTAAGGCCAAAAAGTTCTATCTTGGTCTCATCAGACCAGAAAATCTTATTTCTCACCATCTTAGAGTCCTTCAGGTGTTTTTTTTAGCAAACTCCATGCGGGCTTTCATGTGTTATACACTGAGGAAAGGCTTACCTCTCTCACCAAGGCTCTACTCACCGATAGCTCAGTTTGGCCAGACGGACAGCTTTAGGAAGTGTTCTTCTGGTCATCCCAAACGTCTTCCATTTAAGGATTATGGAGGCCCGGTGCTCTCAGGAACCTTAAGTGCAGCAGAAATTTTTTTGTAACCTTGGCCAGATCTGTGCCTTGCCACAATTCTGTCTCTGAGCTCTTCCGGCAGTTCCTTTGACCTCATGATTCTCATTTGCTCTGACATGCACTGTGAGCTGTAAGGTCTAATATAGACAGGTGTGTGGCTTTCCTAATCTAGTCCAATCAGTATTATCAAACACAGCTGAACTCAAATGAAGGTGTAGAACCATCTCAAGGATGATCAGAAGAAATAGACAGCACGTGAGTTAACTATATGAGTGTCACAGCAAAGGGTCTGAATACTTAGGACCATGTGATATTTCAGTTTTTCATTCTTAATAAATCTGCAAAAATGACAACAATTCTGTGTTTTTCTGTCAATATGAGGTGCTGTGTGTACATTAATGAGGAAAAAAAATGAACTTAAATGATTTTAGCAAATGGCTGCAATATAACAAAGAGTGAAAAATTTAAGGGGGTCTGAATACTTTCCATCCATTCTATATATATATATTCAGTTGTGCTCTAGAGTTTGCATACCCTGCCAGAAATTATGAAATTTTGGCATTAATATTGAAAAGATAACTGATCATGCCAAAAAACTGTCTTTTATTTAAGGATAGAAATCTCATGAAGCCATTTATTATCACATAGTTTTTAGGATCATTTTTAAATCATAACGATAACAGAAATCACCCAAATGGCCCTGATAAAAAGTTTACAAACCCTGGAATGTTTGGCCTTGGTACAGACACAGAAGGTGGCACACACAGGTTAAAATGGCAATTAAAGTTTAATTTCCCACGTGCAGGCTAGACACTGAGCCATGAGGAGGTAGAAAAGAACAGTCAAAAGACCTGTGTAACAAGGTAATGAAACTTTACAAAGATGGAAAAGGATATAAAAAGATATCAAAAGCCTTGAATATGCCAGTCAGTACTGTTTAATCACTTATTAAGAAGTGGAAAATTAGGGGCTCTTTTGATACCATGCCAAGGTCAGGTAGACCAAGAAAGATTGCAGCAACAACTGGCGGAAGAATTGCTCAGGATACAAAGAAAAACCCACAGGTATCCACAGGAGAAATACAGGCTGCTCTCCAAAAAGACGCTGTGGTTGTTATTAATCACTTCAGCCCCGGAAGGATTTACCCCCTTCCTGACCAGAGCACTTTTTACAATTTGGCACTGCATCGCTTTAACTGCTAATTGCGTGGTCATGCAATGCTGTACCCAAACGAAATTTGCGTCCTTTTTTCCCCACAAATAGAACTTTCTTTCTATGGTATTTGATCACCTCTGCGGTTTTTATTTTTTGCGCTATAAACGGAAAAAGACCAAAAATTTTGAAAAAAAAAAGATATTTTCTACTTTTTGTTATAAAAAAAATCCAATAAACTCAATTTTAGTCATACATTTAGGCCAAAATGTATTCGGCCACATGTCTTTGGTAAAAAAAATGTCAATAAGTGTATATTTATTTCCTCCTTCACGGTCCCCCTCCTGTGACTTCACCATCAATATCAACAACACAACCATTGGTCCCTCCACACATGTCAGGGTCCTGGGTGTAATCCTTGACTCTGACCTCTCCTTCAGCCCCCATATCCAATCACTAGCTAAATCCTCACTGGCTAAAACCTCCGCAACATCTCCAGAATTCGACCTTTCCTGACTAATGACACCACAAAGCAACTTATTCACTCCTTGATTATTTCCCGCCTCGACTACTGCAACTCTCTCCTTAATGGCCTACCCTTAAGCAGGCTATCCCCCCTTCAGTCTATTATGAATGCTGCTGCTAGACTAATACACCTCACTAATCGATCTGTGACAGCTGCTCCTCTCTGCCAATCCCTTCACTGGCTTCCCCTACCCCACCGTGTAAAATTCAAAATGCTAACCATAACATACAAGGCCATTCACAACATCGCCCCCATCTACATCACCAACCTCATCTGCAGATATCGCCCAAATCGCCCCCTCCGCTCCTCCCAGGACCTCCTGCTCTCTAGCTCCCTTGTTACCTCCTCCCATGCTCGCCTTCAGAACTTCTCCAGAGCCTCTCCTATCCTCTGGAATTCCCTCCCCCAGTATGTCCGATCACCCCCTACCCTGTCCACCTTTAGGAGATCCCTGAAAACTCATTTATTAAGGGAAGCCTATCCCACACCCACATAACTGTCCCTGAGCCACCCCCATCAAATCATTCTTTGCAGCTATTACCTTTTGTACCACCACCCCCTCCCTTTAGAATGTAAGCTCTACGAGCAGGGTCCTCCTGTACCTTTTGTATTGAACTGTACTGTAATTGTGTTGTCCCCCTTATACATTGTAAAGCGCTGCATAAACTGTTGGCGCTATTTAAATCTCGTATAATAATAATAATAATAATAATATTTATTGGTATAAAGTTATAGCGTCTACAAACTAGGGTACATTTTCTGGAATTTACACAGCTTTTAGTTTATGACTGCCTATGTCATTTCTTGAGGTGCTAAAATGGCAGGGCAGTACAAACCCCCCCAAATGACCCCATTTTGGAAAGTAGACACCCCAAGGAAATTGCTGAGAGGCATGTTGAGCATATTAAATATTACATTTTTTTGTCCCAAGTGATTAAATAATGATTAAAAAAAAAAATTACAAAAAGTTGTCACTAAATGATATATTGCTCACACATGCCATGGTTATGTGTGAAATTGCACCCCAAAATAAATTTAGCTTCTTCTCCTGAGTATGGGGATACCACATGTGTGGGACTTTTTGGGAGCCTAGCCGCGTACGGGGCCCCGAAAACCAAGCACCGCCTTCAAGATTTCTAAGGGCGTAAATATTTGATTTCACCTCTCACTACCTATCACAGTTTCGGAGGCCATGGAATGCCCAGGTGGCACAAAACTCCCCCAAATGATCCCATTTTGGAAGGTAGACACCCCAAGCTATTTGCTGAGAGGTATAGTGAGTATTTTGCAGACCTCACTTTTTGTCACAAAATACATTTTACGCGGCTAGGCTCCCAAAAAGTCTCACACATGTGGTATCCCCATACTCAGGAGAAGCAACAGAATGTATTTTGTAGTGTAATGTCACATATTCCCATGGCATGTTTGAGCAATATATCATTTAGTGACAACTTTGTGCAAGAAAAAAAAAATTTGTCTTTTTCCCACTTCTGTCACAATATAAAATATTCCATGGACTCGACATGCCTCTCAGCAAATAGCAAAATAGCTTGGGGTGTCTACTTTCCAAAATGGAGTCATTTGGGGGGGTTTGAACTGTCCTGGCATTTTATGCACAATATTTAGAAGCTTATGTCACACATCACCCACTCTTCTAACCACTTGTAGACAAAGCCCTTTCTGACACTTTTTGTTTACATGAAAAAATTACACGGGGGGCGGGATCTGGGGGTCCCTTTGTTAAAGGGGGCTTCCAGATTCCTATAAGCCCCCTGCCCACAGACCCCCACAACCACCAGCCAAGGGTTGTGGGGATGAGGCCCTTGTCCTCATCAACATGGGGACAGGGTGCTTTGGGGGGCCGCTACCCCAAAGCACCCTCCCAAAGTTGAGGGCATGTGGCCTGGTACGGTTCAGGAGGGGGGGGCACTCTCTCGTCCACCCCTCTTTTCCTGCGGCCTGCCAGATTGCATGCTTAGATAAGGGTCTGGTATGGATTTTTGGTGGGAGCCCATGCCATTTTTTTTTTACATTTTGGTGTGGGGCTCCCCTTAAAATCCATACCAGACCCGAAGGGTCTGATATGGATTTTGAGGGGGACCCCCACGCCATTTCTTTTTTTTAATTTTGCCGTGGGGTAACCCCTTAATATCCATCCCAGACCTGAAGGGCCTGGTATGGAATTTAGGGGGACCCCATGCCATTTTTAAAAAAAATTTTGGTTCGGGGTTCACCTGTGGGGACGTCCCATGCTGTTTTTATCAATGAACTTTTATGTGTTTTATCGGGCCGACAATTCATTAATAGCCGCGAGTAGTTTTGAATGACTTTTTTTCCTTTGAAATGTCATTTTGCTGTCAGACTGTTCTAAACACGGGAAACATGCGCCCCTTTACAGGCATACTATAGACACCCCCCAGGTACGAAATTTAAAGGAATATTACACTTTTATTGTTTCACTTTAAGCATTATTAAAATCACTGCTCCCGAAAAAACGTACGTTTTTAAAACTTTTTTTTGCAGTGATACATGTCCCCTGGGGCAGGACCCAGGTCCCCAAACACTTTTTATGACAATACCATGCATGGGTGTTCCGCGGCTTTCGAATTTGCCGCGAACACCCAAAATTGTTCGCTGCTCGGCGAACTGGCGAACAGCCGATGTTCGAGTTGAACATGAGTTTGGCTCGAACTCGAAGCTCATCCCTACCCACCCTTAGAATACCTCCCTTCATACACCCACTTCTAATGATGGGCATACATGCACCGTTTATATATGCCGAAGCATTGGGGCATTCACCCCAAAAGGTAGGAGCAAATCGCTCCTCCGCCCCTGCTGCCCCCATGCTTCGGCATATATGCTTTTTTTTTTAACTGTGGTGGTGAAATCACCTCCTACAGCACTGTAGTCACAGCTTTATGTATCGTGGGAGCAAACGCTGTTGCTGTCAAGATAAATAAATCCGCGCTGCAACTGAATGGCGTACCTGCTAAGCAAATGATGGTTAACAATAAAACAAAGTAACATTACAGTATAACAGTAAGACATTCCATACCTGCAAAGCAAATACAAAAAAACATAGTAAAAAATAAAACATTTTTTAATGCAACCTGTGCCTAAAATATATATATGCCGAAGCATGGGGGCATCCACCCGCAAAAGGTAGGAGCAAATCGCTCCTCCGTCCCTGCTGCCCCCATGCTTCAGCATATATGCTCTTTTTTTTAACTGTGGTGGTGAAATCACCTCCGACAGCGCTGGAGTCGTGGCTTTATGTATCGTGGGAGCAAACGCTGTTGCTGTCAAGATAAGTAAATCCGCTCTGCAGCTGAATGGCGTACCTGAAAACAAAAAAATGGTTAACAATAAAACACAGTAAACAGTAAAGTATAAAAAAAATTGCATACCTATAAAGCAAACATGATAAAACATAATAACAAATAAACATTGCAGAATAGAATACAGTAAAAAAGAGCAGAACAATAGAGAGAGAATAGAGAGAGAACAATAAAACGACAACTATTTTTGTTTTTTTTATTTCATATATTTTTTTTGTGTTTTTTTTTTTACACTTTTTTTGTAACTGTAACTTTTGTAACTGTAACCGGTTCCAGGTTCGGGTCTCTCAAAATACGATGGCATCTTGGGAGACCCTGTGAAAGTTTGCCTAATCTGTGCAGTGCTGTACCCTACGCTAATACTCAACTAGTGTATGGTAGCGTTCAAAACATTCACCAATGCAAAGTCCAGGATTGTCAGGTCAGGAGGGACAATAATAGCGGGTGTCACGCCTATATCCGCGCTTGCTGTAGACACGACATCTTTTTTGGGGGGTTCGTTGGGTAGGGGTACTCGGGAGGACATAAAGAAAATGCCTCTCATGCAGCCGGCTTACTGCATTTGGTTGGGGAAGGTGAGGTGGAGCACCGTCTGGAAACAGAAGGGCTCTGACGATCTCTTCCTGGAATTTAAGGAAGCATCCAGTCCGTTCTGAAGCTCTGTATAGCACATGAGCATTTAGCAAAGCCAATTGAAATAAATAAACAGACACTTTCTTGTACCAGCGTCTGGCCTTACGGGCAATTAGGTACGTCGCCAACAACTGGTCGTTGAGGTCCAACCCTCCCATATTTTTGTTATATTCGTGGATACAGAGGGGTTTCTCCACACCAGTCGCCGTAGTAATTTGGACCGTCGTACTGCATGAAGGGAGGTAAGAACGAAAACATTCATATTATCCCTCCACTTCATAGCGAGCAAGTTATTACACTTGAAGCAGGCTCTAAGGCGGGAATCTACAAGCCGCTGGGGAAAGCCCCGGCGATTAGGTCGCACTGTGCCTCATGCTCCAATCTGCTGATCAAACAAGTGACTAAAAAGTGGCATTCTCGTGTAATAATTGTCCACATATAAGTGGTACCCCTTTCCGAATAAGGGTGATGCCAAGTCTCACACAATCTTGCCAGCGCTTCCTATGTAGTCAGGGCAGTTTGTCGGCTCTACGTCGCTATCTTTTCCCTCGTAAACCATAAAACTACATGTATAGCCTGTGGCCCTGTCACAGAGCTTATACATCTTGACCCCGTATCTGGCACGCTTGCTGGGAAGGTACTGTTTGAATGACAAGCGGCCAGAAAACTTAATCAGGGACTCATCAACGCAGACAACTTGATGGGGAGTAAACAAATCTGCAAAACGTTGGTTTACGAGGGGCCGAATTTTGTAGAGCTGATCCTATCCAGGGTCTCCACGAGACAGAGTTCATTGTCATTGAAGTGCATGAACCGCAAGATCTGCTCGTATTGTGTCTTGGTCATGGAGGCAGAGAACAAGGGCATATGGTGAATTGGGTCAGTGGACCAATATGACCGCAACTCACTCTTTTTAATTATGCCCATGTTGAGAGAAAGGCCCAGAAAGAGCTTAAATTCGGAAACCATTAATGGTCTCCAATCTCTGGCAAGGGGGGACTGGGGAATAGTGGCGATGTGTTGACCAGCGTACAAATTGCTTTGGTCCACAATAGATCTATAGAGATCTTCAGTGAAAAACAGCGAATAAAAATCAAGTGACGTAAAATCAACTGTTTCCACCTGAATGCCGGGTTGGCCAGTGAATGGGGAAGTACGGGTGCTGCAGAAGTGGTGGGTTCCCAATTAGGATTGGTGAATACAGCAGGAAGGGCACTATGGGCACAACGGGCCTGTGTTCGTCTTCTTGGTGGCAGGGGGACACTACTTGTGCTTGCCACCTCACCAGCTTGAACTGCACTTATGGGACTCGCCACGTCACCATGTGATACTGCAGTGCTGGATTGACTACGACCAGGGTGTACTAGGCCGCTGGTGCTTGCCAGTTCACCAGACGGAATAGTGGCGCTAGTACTGCTCTGCTCCATACGAGGGACCTGCGGTTCTTGCACATCAACGACAGAAGAAGAAGTTCGGGGTCTGGTACGCCTGACCTTGGCAGGGACCACAACTCTGTTGTCAGAGCTATCTGTCATGGAGCCGCTGTCCTCTACAGGATCGTATTCTGAGCCTGAATCTGACAGATGAGTGACTTCCTCTTCACTATCTGTCATGCTCAGAAATGTGTAGGCCTCTTCACTAGTGTACCTTCGATTTGCCATTTTGGGCTCTAAATTTAGTGGTACACTAGTGAGACGCACAGGTAAAAAAGCTCCTGACTGTTAGCGACTGTATCAAAGCGCTACCAAAAAAACTGTTAGCGATCGCAGGGATCAGGCCTTACTCTGCGAACGCTGCAGTTATGTGTGTTTAGTGTTTTGTAAATGACAGTGATCAATCGATACTGCACTTGGGTGGGCTGGACTGGGCTGGGCAGAGGGGCAAAATGCAGGTGTTAGCAGGTATTTGGGCTGATCTTGCTAACACTGCGTTTTTGGGAACCCTAAACTGCTGGGGACGCTAATACAGATCTGATCAGATCAGATATTGATCCGTTCAGATACTATACCACTAAGGGAGGTGTATGCTGCGTGCATGGGTGTTAGCGGTACTTGCACTAACCTGACGCTGCCTGGGGCGACGCAGATCCTATCTGACCCTAAAACCTAACTTGTATCACCCGCCGGGTGATCAGGGGGTTAAACCTTTATTAGGTAATAAACGGCGGGTGCCCTGACGCTATAAAAAATAAACTAACTAACCAGTGTCACTCGTAACAGTTATACGGTGATCACTGGTGAAAGGGTTAACTAGGGGGCAAACAGGGGGTTAAAACCTTTACTAGATATATATGGGGGTTTCTGACGCTATAAAACGCTGGCGGCGAACCTAAATACTTACCTCCCTAACTAGCGTCACCTGTGACACTAATACAGCGATCAGAAAAACAATCCTTTAGTGACACTGGCGACAGGGGGGGTGATCACGGGGTTAAACCTTTATTAGGGGGGGTTAGGGGGGTACCCTAGACCTAAAGGGGCCTACCACTAACTGCCCTAGCACTGTTAACGCTAACAAATGACACCAATGCAGTATTCAGTAAAAAAATTAAAAAACTGCTATTGGTGTCACTGTGACAGGGAGTGCAGGGGGGGTGATCGGGGGGTGAAAAATGTGTCTAGAGTGTTCTACTGTAATGTGTAGTGTTGGTGCACTTACTTGGATGTCTTCTCTCCTCGGCGCCGGACCAAAAAGACTGACACGAGGAGAGATGACATCACTTCCTCTGCCGCTGTTTACATTACAGCAGCAGAGGAAGATTTTCATTCGTTGGGGTGGCCACGAATGAGTGGCCTCCCCTTCAGCACGGATCGCTCCCCTAACGATCCTGACCGCCGCAGATACGTGATTTTGCCTGCCCGTGCCATTCTGCCGCAGTATATCTGCATTAGGCGATTGGCAAGTGGTTAAGGAGCACAATTCAACAATACTTGAACAAAAAAGAGCTGCATGGTTGAGCGGCCAGAAGGAAGCCTTTACTGCCTCAATGTCACAAAAAAGCCAATGAGGCTTGTCAAGGAGTTGTTTGGCAGATTGACACCAGGCTTTTTTGTGGAACTTGTAGGGTAAAGGCTTCTTTCTGGCAACTTGACAATGCAGCTATTTTTTGTTCAAGTATCATTGTATTGTGCTCCCTAAAAACAACCATACCATCTTTTACCAGAGCAGCCTGTATTTCTCCTGAGGTTACCTGTGGGTTTTTCTTTGTATCCCAAACAGTTCCTGTGGCAGTTGTGGCTGAAGTTTTTCTTGGCACTATAACAGTTAGTTTTCTATTGAACATATCTTTACTGCATCAGCATTTTACACAGCACAACACCATCAGTTATCTATGTAATAAATTACTTGCTAATCCTAAAGATTACTAATTTCCTCCATCTACTAATATCCTCTGAACAAATGGACTTTATGCCCTAGAAGGCTATAGATATAAACATAAATACAGTTTTTTCCCATACTGAATTATCAACTAATGGACCGAATGGAAGTGCTATGGTCTTTTTAGACCTTGAAAAAGCATTTGAGGGAGATCCTAAAATTGGGTAGGAGTTTCTGAAATTAATTAATTTGCTTTATGACTGCCCGATGACAGCCACTGGGATGGGGGGAATGCTCTCCTCATCCAGTGTGCTGCGGCACTAGACAGGGCTGCCCCCTGTCTCCAGGGGTTGTTTGCCCTGATGATGGAACCTATTGCTGTGTTGTTGCATACCTCCTCAGTCCAGAGCATTAGAGTAGGCAGTCTCGAGTAAAAAAAACACTCTCTACACGGATGACGGAATTTTCATCATCGTCCGCTTTGAATGTGTTGTATACCATCGCATCCCTCCTTGGCTTGTGAGTTAACTGGCATAAATCTAAGATTCTAGCACTTGGAGATGCATGCTCCCAATATACCCCCTCTTCCACTCCCCTGCAATGGGTAACCCAGATAAAGTACCTGGGAATTACTATTACAAATTCTGTTTCTGATTTTATCTGTTTGAATGTTTTGTGAGAGTGCGAGCCCCTGTCTCTGTGAAAATTAGTGTAAAATGGACACAGGACTCTCAAAGAGACAGTTTGAGAAGTTCCAGCAGAAGGTTGGTGAGCAGGGAACACTATACTTTAAGTTTTCTCTGGATTTTGTAAGTCTGGATTGGGGCTGGAAACTTGAAGACTTCAAAGAGCATTGGGAGGGATGGAGTCTACAGTCTTGTGTCTGGGTTTTCCAGAAGTTCTGCAGGTTGTGTGTGTGTCCAGGTGCACACACTCATTATCAGGCAGATCTGAGCATAGTTCAGGGGAGTTGGTTTTGGAGCATTTGCTGCAGCCAGGAGGGAGGTTTGCTACTGTTTAAAAACCCAGGCAATATCTTTGAGACAGCACTCCATGTGGAAGAGGTTCCAGGTCAGTGGACTGAGAGAGTTGGGCAAGCTGAGAGAGTCCGGAAGACCATAGCTGAGACAACTAGAAGAGAGAGTCCTGGGGACCAAAGGGGACCATGAGTCTTGGAGGAGTGTGAAAGCCTGGAGTGTCAGGAGAGCCCCCTCCTAGAGGCCAGGAGTGGGCCTGTGCAGCAAGGTACTGCGTCCAAGGCTGAGTGAGCTTTAAGAGCCAGGTGGATTGGCATTTTTCATTAATTGTATTTCTGCTGGAGAAGAACCCCTGTGGGGGCAATCCATGTGTGTATGAACTTTCATTTTTGTTACTTTCAATAAAAGTGGGCTACCACGCCCTTAAACTGAAATTCTCGTTGGCTGTGAACTCACTGAAAACGCATCTACCACTGAGCTAGACATCCCCCATATTACAGTTTCCTTTTTAATGTCTCTCCTTAAATACAAGACAAATGCCTGGAGAAATCTCCCACGCTCGTTTATCGGGAAAATGTATCTTCTTAAAATGAAATTTCTTGTCAGAGAAAGGTTCGCAGAAGAACTGGCACCTCTGGTAATGCCCAACGAAATCGCGGATTGGCACATAGAAATTCGCCAATGCAAATGCATGCACAGGCCCAAATGGCCGCAAAGATTAATGCACCATGCCATGGCGCACGCAATGCGTGAAAGATTTTGATGCCCAGTGGCCTATTTAAAGCCAGCAGCATGAGCCACTAGTTGCTGGATCATCTTCAGCTCCCTTATGTGTTCCTGAGTTGCTGTTTCTGTCTGTTCTTGTCTCTCTGTCTTTGACCCTCAGCTTGTTCCATTGACTCCGCTTCTTCCTGCTGATCTGTGTATGACCTCTGGCTTGCTCTTCTGACTTTGCTGCTGCCTGATTACCAGTGTATGACCCCAGCTGACTCCTGACTCTGCTTGCTGCCTTACTCCTGGCTGATATTCCGTGTATAACTACTTGACTGGCCCCTGACTCTGCTCCTGGCTCGCCCTTCTGCCAGGTCTCATCTGGTACTCCTGAGAGAGGCTCATCAGCTGCCATGCAGCGGACATCCCTTCATCACTTCAGCCTGTCGCAGCTGGTAACCCCTGCTTCTTCGAGCATAGCACTCCCTGTTACCACCTTCAGGGGCGCTCAGCACTTCAGACTCTGACCAGGTATGTGACATTTTCTTCCTCTATTCCTGTATATCTTCCACAACTCCCCAGTGTGGATCCCCCAACAAATGTTTAAAACAGTCAACAGTTTGATGTCTGACTTCCTTTGGCAAGGGGGCAACACTAGAATAAAACTGGCAGTTCTACAACAGCCTTGGAAGGAGGGGGATTGGTGGAATCTACTTTTAAAAAAATGTTTGGCCAGCCAATAGTTTTTTGCACATCATTGATTTTCTGCCCAATGGACAATACTGCAGTATCTCTAGAAGTGATGGTGGTTTGGCTCCTAAGAAGCACTGGCCCATGTAGTGTACAGGGGCCTGAGATCCCCCATAGCCAAACCTACAGATGGTGCACAGGGTGGAGTTTGGAGGTTTGTTTCCTTCATCTCCACATTTCCCATCGTGGAAGAACACAAATTTTCCCCATCTCTATGATTATCTAGGTCTTTTTTTGTGAACCAAATTTGGTATTAAGAAACTGAAAGATGTTGCACATAATGGGGTCTTATTATCCTTTGATGAGCTAAAATCCATGAACCAGCTTCATCTCCACATTTCCCATCGTGGAAGAACACAAATTTTCCCCATCTCTATGATTATCTAGGTCTTTTTTTGTGATCCAAATTTGGAATTAAGAAACTGAAAGATGTTGCACATAATGGGGTCTTATTATGCTTTGATGAGCTAAAATCCATGAACCAGCTTCCAAATTCTCTTTTTTTTTATTATTTGCCATTTAGACATGCCTTCTGATCACAATTTGGTCATCAGGGTTCTTTCCATCCTTCTGATTTGGAGTCAATGCTATGGGGTGCTAAGATTTTATCTACCATTTATAAATACCCATTTCCGGAAAGGGGCAAATTGCTCAGAGTATGTAGAGAAGTGTGGATATCTAGTGTCCCATATCTGGATGATGAGGATTGGGAGGATGTGTGGAAAGTTTCCTTCACGAGACTAGCTTCAGCCAGGGATCAATTGATTCAATAAGTATAATAATAAGTTTTTTCACAGGATCTTCTTGACCCCTGCTAAGTTAGCAAGAATTTATAGGGATCAATCCTCATCCTGCTGGCACTGTTCCCACAGTGGTGCAGATTTTCTGGGATTGTCCTGCTACCCAGCAGTATTAGGTTGATGTTCTAACCAGTGTCCAGCCTAGCTACTATACCTCTCAACCCCTCAATTATGCTATGCCTTTTGAGCTTTGTTGACAATATAGCTCATACATGGGCTATCTGTACTCTGCTTAAACTGTTCCTTTATTATACAAGTTAAATGTATTATTCTATCCTGAAAATAGCCTTGGCACCAACCCTAGTGGCCTGAAATTCACAGCTGAATAACGCTCTTCCACTTTATAAAGCAACCTACTCAAATAGAGGCATACCACATAAGTTTGACAAAGTCTAGGGTGGATGGGTTAACTCTACTCTTACTGTTTCGGACTGATTTCTGTATGTGGGGCACTGATTCTCTTGGATGACAATACATACTGTACTCTGCTTAATCTGCTCTTCTCCAGCATTCAAGAGTTTAGATTCAGTATGTGTGTCATACTTCATTATACTTTTCCTCCTTGAAAAAATGTCTGGACTTTGCCTTTACATAGCCTCTGTCTTACGCTAATCGTTTTATTTCTGATTGTGGGATGAGGAGTAAGCACTAGTTGCAGGTGTACATGTTTTTTGGTAGTATTGTCAACTGTACTGTTGACGTTACTGTAGTGTTATGCCCTTTTGTTACCTCGAAAGATCTTGAATAAATACATTTTCAAAAAAAAGATTCTGGTCTTTTGCAATTGTCTGAATTGTTAGAGCTGTGTTGCACTGCATAATAACTATAATTTTGAAATGGACCAGTATTATACAAAATAGTATGCTGATTGGCTCAATCTATGTGGTTATAGAATACAGTTTGCTTTGTCAGAAATTATGAAAATAATGGGTACCTTTAACATATAGTGCAGTCTTATGCCCTGTACACACGGTCGGACATTGATCGGACATTCCGACAACAAAATCCTAGGATTTTTTCCGACGGATGTTGGCTCGAACCTGTCTTGAATACACACGGTGACACAAAGTTGTCGGAAAATCCGATCATTCTGAACGTGGTGACGTAAAACATGTACATCGGGACTATAAAAGGGGCAGTAGCCAATAGCTTTCGTTTCTTAATTTATTCTGAGCATGCGTGGCACTTTGTGTGCCGGATTTGTGTACACACGATCGGAATTTCCAACAACGGATTTTGTTGTCGGAAAATTTTATAGCAAGCTCTCAAACTTTGTGTGTCGGAAATTCCTATGGAAAATGTGTGATGGAGCCTACACACGGTCGGAATTTCCGACAACAAGGTCCTATCACACATTTTCCATCAGAAAATCCTATCGTGCGTACAGGGCATTAGACAATATTCCAAGAATATATCCTGTTGTTTTGGACCCACAGTTTTCAGAAGGAAAGATAACAAGGAAGAAGTTATACCTGTCTTCGTCTAAAATAGACATGATTGATCCAGGACTGTATATATGTTTTAGTTACACTCCTTAAAAAAAGCCTGAACTGTCGAAGTTGGCGCCCAAAAAAGGCAGGCAGAGGGCAAAGAACTAGTCACTAGTTATGTACGGCTTCCTGTGGCTAATTTTTTTCTCCAAGATAGATAACAAGGAAGAAGTTATACCTGTCTTCGTCTAAAATAGACATGATTGATCCAGGACTGTATATATGTTTTAGTTACACTCCTTAAAAAAAGCCTGAACTGTCGAAGTTGGCGCCCAAAAAAGGCAGGCAGAGGGCAAAGAACTAGTCACTAGTTATGTACGGCTTCCTGTGGCTAATTTTTTTCTCCAAGACTGAATTGCCATACCTGTGTCACTGTAGAAGGGCCGCCATCTTGGTAGAGGCTGGACTTTGCTCTGTTGTGTCAGAGTTGCCTTATTGATTCCTTAATCTGATTGCTGATTAAGGAATTTTCAAGCAACATCAGCAAGAGAGTTTCAGAGAACACAGACCCATAGAATGTGTAAAATGGAAGCAGGAAGTTCCTGGCATTTCAGATGCTCAGATACAGGTTTCTCCCCAGCAAGTAGTACAGTGGTGACATCAACAAATCTCAGTCCAAATGGTGAGACTAGCAGTCAGATCAAACAGTGCCTCTGACAGATAGACAGGTATTAGGTTGGAGGAGCAGGATCTGCATTGCTGTTTGCAGGAGGAATTCCTGAGAAAAAGTATATTTGTCAAGGTACTGCTTAGGGCCAATTAATATACAGTATTTTTATGTTCCTTAATAGCAAAGCTCTATATTTTGAGCTCAGGTCTACTTTATGCAAAATATTGATTGCATTTGGAATCCTTAGTGTGACTGAAAGTCTTTCCTTTAAAATCTCGTGAGTTGTTTATTAGCATTAGTGGTGATAAGAAATTTGTCATTTAAGTCTCCCAAAACCACTTCACAAACCACTTGACCCAGTCCTATTACTTATTTCCTTGTTAGATAAATGAGCCTGCTATATAATCTTTGCTTTTAACAGTTAAAGGACGCTAAAGAGACTAATGCATTCTCTGCATATAATAAAAGGAAAAATTAAAACAACTTAATAAACTTTTATTGAGTTTGTGGTTGAAATAATTCTGGATTCTTCAACCAACGCGTCTGCATTACATATTTTGTAAAATCACCATCTGCTTCAAAGGTAAACTTAGAAGTTAATTGGTTATGTGAAAGCTACATTTTTTACCAGAAATGGCCTCATTTCAGAAGAAATGCTCCCTGAGTGCACAAAATATAAATAGCTACTAATATTCCTGAGAAATAGCATTGTTCATCCAGAGAGTTATCAGACTGCCTCAGTACCAGGAAAGATATTTTTCCCTGTTGCAGTAGATTGGATCATACTTCGAAAGTTTTTTTGGCTTTCTACTGGATCAATCTGTATTTAGGATATATGTTTTTGTTTTATCGAAAATTTAAAGCAGAATATATTCATCCCCACCTTACATGTAAAATCACTGAATCTAAATCACCAAAAAACTCCACAATACCCTTTCGGGCTAAACGGTTCAAATATATGGCTATAAATGTATCACAAATGTACAGTATAGAAATATTTAAAAAAGACAGTGTGATAATGAACATACATAAATTAAGTGTCCACCAGAACAAATTCTATTAAAGCCAGATTATGGTATACAATTATAATTCACAAATGGGTTATAATAGGTATCTGGTTGGTGAAAAGGGAATATATTGTGCAAATGAGTGTATGCTTTTTAAATTTAGACTGTTGAGATAAGTTCCATAAGTACAGATTCAGACTGTATCCACAAATCACATCTTGGACTATGTAGCCTGTATATTATTATAAATTCTTTAACAAGTAAATAAAAAGTAGAACATGGAGGATGTAGGTGTGTTAAAACTTAATATTTTAGTTGGGCGCATGCGCAGCGCAATGCGGGAAGGACACGAGTAATCACAGCTCCGAAAATACGCCGCCGAAAATACTCCACACCCCTCGGGGAACCCTTCGTGCATGCCGGTAAGAAGAACCGGGCATTTTTGCCGTTCACAACACCACTTAACCCACTATCTTCTGAACGCTGCAGGCAAGCAGGCCAGGAAGATGTCCCAAGATGGCGCCGGCGCTGGCACACACGCGGCTGCAATGAAACAGCTCTCCAATCCATCCATCCACCCTCTCAACAATGGGAACTGTGAGTACTCATCTCCATTATCTAAAGCTGATTTGGATGCCAGCCTTACCACAATTTTTGATAAGCTGGTAAATAAAATAGAGAGTGAAGTGCATAAAGCCACAACGGCCCTATCTCAGGAAATAGCCAATATAGGAAATCGCACTGACATATTAGAAACCAAACACGATGAACTTTCACTTGCTCATAACGATTTAAGAAAGGATTATGAATCTTTGGCAGATAGCTTTGCCTTTATGCAAGCACAAGTGGAAGATTTGGATAATAAGAACAGACGCCACAATATCAGACTGTGAGGTGTCCCTGAAACAGTCACTGATCTGATACAAGCAGTTTCCAAGACCTTCCATAATCTTCTCCCTGACAAACCAATGTCAGCATTTACATGTGACCGCATACACAGAGCCCTTCGCCCCAAACCCCCTCCTGACAAACCACCTAGAGATATTATCATGTGCATGAAGGATTTTCTCATCAAAGAGGAAATTATGCGTGCTTCCAGAACCTCCCCAAACATTGCTTTTGAGGGCAACAGGCTACAAATCTACCCTGACATCTCCCCAGCCACTCTGGATAGAAGACGCAGAATGAAGGAAGTCACAAACATCCTACAAACAGCTCGTATAAGATACAGATGGGGATTTCCTTTCAAGCTTACAATCCCACATAATGGCTCTACATACACCGTGTATAATGTAATTGAAGGCAAAGAACTGCTAGTCAAATTGGGCCTACTTGATCCAGAACCACCGAACAGATTTCCATCCACTCCAAGACCCTCCCCTATCTGGTCGACTCCATCCTCCAGATGCAATACAACTGAACAGAGAAGATGGCGTCAACCTTTCCAGAACCAAGCCACCTGATCACCTTAATCAATTGACGTTCCTTTCCACACAAGGCTCCATTTGTTTTGATATCCTTTCAGGATTGAATTTTGGTTCTTCTTTACTATTCCCTATTTGAATGGATCATTTTGAGTCCTACTCATCATTCTGCTAACATTTGAACTTCCCCCACATTTGGAACTTGGACATCATCCAGATCCCTAAAAATTGAATGGAGGAACAAACTTTCCACAACTTTATCGCAAACCCTCTCCTTCCCCTACTCCTTCCTTTTCCCTCCTCCCTTCCCTTCCCTTCCTCCCATCCCCTCCTCCCATCCCCCAATTTTGCCTCCCCCCCCTTTTTTTATATCACCAAATGGTATATATGTAGCTAAAGTGAGTTTTTAACAGTGCTTAAGATGGTAACGCTTAAATGGGTGAACTTGGGGTCTGTTAGAAATGAGATATAATCTCCTTGTCTTTCAACCCCCAAAGATAGAGGGTATCTACCTATGCTGTTACATTTACCTCTCTGGTTGGTATTTAATTGTTTTTGTTCCAACTTTTTCAAATAGCCTGCTAAGTCCGTCGTCGCTGGATTGTCTCCCCACCTGCCCATGTGGTTAACTGCGGCATCCTCAATTTGGAGGATGGCGCACTTGATGGCATTCGCAGGATCAAGACACGTTTGTCCTCCTGATTCAAGTTTAAAATTTTGTGATAAGATATTTCTTGTCCCTTTGTTTTTGTTATATTTCATCACAGTATTTACCAATTTCGCATTTATGGTCGATACTTTTTTTAGATTAAAAAATGGAAGTTACAGTAACACTGTTTAATCTCATCTAATGATCCAATGTTATGTACTTTTTGGTTTCAAATACTCATGTTTTAAATTTGGTACACACTTGGCTATAATTTCGCTAACAATACGGTATAAGGTGTCACTCATATTTTGAGTGCTAAGCTTTAACCTTTCCTTACACTCTCATATGCTTTTCATTTATATTCCACTATGTGTAATTAGTATTGTCTTTTTTCATAAGCAGACCCCCATACAAATTACCAATGGTACTTAAAGTAATATCTCATAATGTTCATGGCTTCAATACACCCCACAAAAGGAAAAAGGCCTTCCAACACTACAAAAGAATTGGCGCAGATATTATCCTATTACAGGAAACTCATTTCTCTTCCTCTAGACACCCAAATTATTTTGACAAAACATACAACCAATTTTATTATACTACATACCACAATAAAACTCGCGGAGTTGCTATCTTTATACGTAACACTATTATTTTTGACTCACAACATATTTATAAAGATCCAGATAGCCGCTATATCATTATAAAAGGTCAAATAAAAAACAAAGAAATCACTATTGCATCAATTTACACACCTAATGATTCCCATTCTTCCTTTTTCCAGAGTTTTTTTGAATCCCTAGAAAAACTTAGCTCTCCCCATCTGATTGTAGGTGGTGACTTTAATCTAACAGCACACCCAGCTCTAGACAGAAGCAAAATCTCCCCATCCACTAAAGCTTTCCCTAAATCTTTAAACCGATCCCTTAATAAATTTCAACTTATTGACTCCTGGAGGGCGCATAACATAGGTTCAAAAGTTTACACACATTACTCACACCCCTGTGATGTCTACGCTAGACTAGATTACATTTACTGCACGCTTATTCTATTAGCCAACTCCTCCAAAGCTATAATACACCCATGCCCCTGGTCAGACCATGACATTACATTTTGAAACTTCACACGTAGGTCTCAAACTCTCCACCTACAATTGGAGATTAAATGATACATTTAATTAGCCTCACTGCAAACAGAAACAGACAGAGGCTCACAGACATCAAATGCCTTACCAAAGAACTTAATGACTTATACCATAAACTACAAGTAACTCCTACATCAGAAATTACCAAACAAATACAGGACAAGCGTAAAGCTTTGGATGTTGTTCTTTCAGCAAACACAGAGAAATCATTAAGATTTTCCAAGGCTAAATTCCTACTACATAGCAACTCTCCCTCATCTATGTTTGCCAAAAAACTTAATCATGAACACAAGCCCCCACATACTTATAAACTCAGGGACCCCAAGGGTAATATGATCACACACCCTCAAGAAGTACTTAAAATTTTCCCCACATTTTATAAAGACTTCCTCTCAAGCCCTCAACCTCCTACAGACCAATCATCTAGGCTGTGGATAGATGACATCCGACTACCCTCTCTCACCCCACAGCAAATAGATTCGTTGAACGCCCCCTGTACAGAATTGGAAATGACCCGAATTATAAAAACCCTTAAAACCTCCACAGCCCCAGGCCCAGATGGTTTTTCATCTTCATATTATAAAAAATTTGCCCCCCTCCTAACCCCTCATTTGACTAACCTTTTTAATCACATCCTTAATGGTGAACAATTTCCTAATGAGATGCTTCTAGCTAACCTTTCCCTAATTCCTAAACCACTTAAAGATCTCTCTCTTCCTCAAAATTTTCGACCTATATCAGTTTTAAACAATGACCTCAAAATTTTTGGAAGACTACGTGCTGACAGACTGGCAAAAGTTATCACAAATCTAATTCACATTGATCAAACCGGTTTTATCCCTGAAAGACAAATTGTTGATAATGTTAGACTGGTCACTAATATTATCCAAGACGCAAATCTTTACTCTCGCAAGCTTTGCCTCTTAAGTCTAGATATTCATAAGGCGTTTGACAGTGTTAGCTGGTCATACCTTAACTTTATACTACCCAAATTTGGGATATCAGATAAATTCTTGCAGGGATTTAACACCCTATATCATAATCCCCAAACTAGAATAAAAATCCCAGGTAACAACTCAGAATTTTTTCCCCTTAGTAGAGGAACTAGACAGGGTTGCCCCTTTTCCCCACTCTTATTTGCCCTTTCTATTGAACCATTAGCCCATAAAATAAGGAATAATTATGATATAAAAGGATATACTAAAGGGGAAAACGAATTTAAACTCAGTTTATACGCTGATGATGCTCTTGTATTCCTTACAGAACCTATTACCTCTATCCCCTCCCTCCTTAAGGAATTTAAACTTTTTCACAACATCTCTGGCCTCAAAATAATAATGAATAAATGTTCTGCCATGCCAATTACCTTTCTCAAAACACACAAAACTTATTATCGAGCAATTTTCCTTTCATATGGTGCCCTAATTCATTTAAGTACCTTGGATTCTCTATAACCTCAACACATAATCAGTTATATAAGTCTAACTACATCCCTCTCTTTTCCAACATTAACACTATTCTTAACTCTTGGTCTTCATTTCATATCTCGTTCCTAGGTAGAATATGTGCCATCAAAATGACAATCCTACCCAAACTTTTATATTTTTTTCGCACCCTACCAATTAACATCCCAAAATCCAAATTATTCTCTATACAAAGAAATATTAACAAATTTATATGGGCAGGCAAAAAGCCAAGATGCAGCTATGCCCTGATGCATAGACCCCAGTCTGCAGGAGGTTTGGGTCTTCCTAACATTTGGTTATATTACCTTGCTGCTAGACTAACCCAGCTTTCCCAATGGTTCACCCCTACACATGAGACCCCGTGGAAAAAATTTGAAATCACCTCTATTAAACCACTGTACCTACAAGGAATATTATGGTCTAACATCACATCATATAGTAAACTTTCCAAATTAAATATTACAGTTGCCCAATTTCTCCAACTTTGGAATAAACACAAAGACACCTTCAAACTTTCCTCTAACACCCCACCCTTAGCATCCTTTTTAGGCGACCCCAGATTTCCACACGCATATAACAACGAAAGACCCTTCTTAAACTGGATTAACAAAAATCTTACTACACTTAGATCCCTACAACTAAAATGGAAATTCACCCCATTCCCCTCACTACAATCAATACATGGCCTCCCGTCCTCAGAACCTCACCATTACCAAATAATTAGGAGATTCTATGCTGAGTGTTTTGCACTTTCAACATATCCCTCCAACACAGTGTTTGAACAGATCTGTATCTCCTTTTCTAGAGACAGAGGTTTGATCTCAAAACTATATAATTTCCTAAACAGTGTTGGAGTCCCGGAAAAATTGTCACATAGGATTAAATGGGAAACAGATTTGGGTATCACATTCAGCATTGAAGACTGGATGTCTATGTCAACTAATCTACGTAAGAGTAACAAAGCCATATCATTCAGGGAAACCCCAATTAAAGTATTCTCAAGATGGTACTTAACCCCAGAGAAATTACATTCATACTACCCTTCGGTGTCTCCAAATTGTTTCAGAGGTTGTTCTGTTCCTGGCACATTCATACACATATTCTGGTCCTGCTCCTACCTAGACCTAATATGGCGTAAAGCCTTTGAAATAATTGAATCTTCCTCTAAACAAAAAATCACACCTACACCACAAATTTGTTTATTATTTGCTAATATCCCGGAATGTCTCCCTTCCATGTACCAGATTAATTCACTCTTCATGCAGCTCCATTCTCTGGATGATTGCTTACAACTGGAAATTCAACAATCTCCCATGGCAACAAGTTGTTTCTAGAATGGAATCAATCAAACTTGCAGAATGGATATACCACACCCTCAATGATACTATACATATACACAAAAATAAATGGTCTTTTTGGATTACAGATTAGCACTTATAAGTTTCTATTCACTTTTTTTTTTTATATGACTTTTGTACCTACAAGTTAATGTATACATAGTCTTCATAATCACATGTCTCTACCTTGAAATTATGGTCTGGAAATGCATTCCAGTCTCCTACTTTAACGATAACTCTGTAACATTGTGACATACTTTGTTAAAACTCCTATTTGTTTTTGTATTCCTTTGAAACTTTCAAATAAAACTTTTGTAAACAAAAAAAACTTAATATTTTAAATGATAAAAAAACAACAAGCTGAGATTTCTCTGCAGCTGTAAGCCTTTTAGCATTAGGAAACTCAGAAAGCCGTTTCATCTTGAGGCACTTCAGTTGCCTGGATGCCGCAAGTTTCAGCCTGTCAGCGGGTCCAGGGAGCTGCAGGATCCCTTGTCTTTACCTATTGAATGATTCATATGAACTTTACAAATGGGACAACTAGGCTAATATTGGTGTATATATATTTTTTTATTATGCATCATCAACAGCAAGGGTTACATTAGACATATAATATCAATATTAAAAAAACAAGTGAATATTCATACTGGAACTCAGACTAATAGAACACATTCCATTACTGTGCATTTAAAGACTGTATCCATAGGTCAACAATGTAGGGGTGGCCCCGATCTGAATACAGTATGTTCGTCAAGAACATAAGCTATATTTAGAGGTATGTGAATCAATATTACAATGAAACATGTCAGTTGTATATTGTGTAAGGCATGGATCCTATTGATAATATGTGCAAACAAGGATCCCAGCTTACTCCATCACCCCCTCTGCATTTATATCGCAGATAGGACAGCATTTCTTCCCTTGTGTTGATGTCAGTTCCAATGCGATGGCTAATCAGGGAGTAAGCATATCGGGGGGAAGGATAATGATAAGCCATTAAAACTTCTCTTATCTGCCAAGCTATCATCAGTCCAAACACTGAAATGGGTGGGCAGAGTAGCATGTAATGATTCTTGATTATGCCAATTCATTTCTCTCTCTTATGTAGGGACTTCATCACGATATATACATCACTACCAATTTACCTCCTTTTATACACTTCTTTGCACACAGAACACCCCCTTTGTAATTATTTATGGGTTAGACCAGTACTGTATATAAAAGTATGTATCCAGTAGGTAAGATATGACCTGTCCAGTCCCCAGGGACAAACCTCTTTTAACAAATATTTAAAATGGGAGATATTCTAAAAAGGAAATCACAGGGGGCATTCTGTGTGCAATGAAGTGTATAAAAGGACATAGATAAATTGTTGGTGCTTTAGATCCAGTGACAATATTGTCAATGTAATTGCAAGGAGAGGATGGATATACTGTACATTTTGGTTACAAAAAAGTTATTTATATATTTTTTGAAGATATACTTTGCAAGTGGTGTCTCAGTACATTTTTGTTTAGTTTTTGGTATATTTATGAAGACTATTAAAGCGTAACTCCACTTTTGTCAAGAAAAAAACATTCCCCTCTGGGTGATCTATGTACATTGCAAGGATTATAACAAACTTTATTGCAGATTCCTACCTTTTGTTATTCTGATGAAATCCCTCTGTGTTTCTCTGTGCCTCCGTTCTGAGTGGGTCTAATGGGAGTGGTTTCACAATTAACTGTCAGGTGTGCAGCTGTAGAGCACTAATGAGGAAATCTGCTGGGCCTGCATCCCTTTAGACGTGTTCTTATTGAAAGTATCTCTTAGGCAGACATCTGGGAAAATTGGTGAGCCAATCACACAAACAGGAAATGATGTTTCTGGAGGTGTTCAGTACACACTCTGTGTACAGAACAACCCCAGGTAGCCATATTGCAATGCATTCTCAGAAAATTAAAGTGGCTGCAGATTGAAAAGAAAAGTTAATTATCAATAACATTCAACTACAATATGATTAGTGTCACAATTATATATGCTATATTATCCCCACGAAAGTAGAGTTACCCTTTAAGTGATTTTCTCATCAGTATTCCGAATGAAAACAGGTATTTTTTAACTGGTATATGATTTCCCTTATTTTTTCGGGGTTTTTTTTGCAAAACAAAAATCTCCACATGAACCAATATTATTAAATAATACCCCAGTAGTAAACATATGACCTCAGCGTAACCTCCATTGTGTGTCTGTTAACACACATACTGTAAGAAGAACTGGTGATTCCTGTCTTGTGAATTACAGGGCTGCACAAGGCTTGAAGGAGGTGATGATATTGAACCTTGTTAAAGCTAAATTTTCCTGGCATCCCTCTTCTCAAATTCCAAAACTATAAGCGTGTTGAGTGATCTTCTCAGTCATCATGCCCCATTCCTCAGAGCTTTCACATATTTTCCCCTTCCTCTTGGCACTTGGAATTTTAGTTCTACAAGCTGTTATGAATGGTTAGTGATGAAAAAGCTCCCCATTCATACTTCCTTATATTGTATATGGTGAGCAGTCCAACAAGGTCTAACCAACAGAGATATCATCTTAACAGTTACAAGTGATTACAGATAGACAAACCTGCCAAGAAATTTTAAACCAGAAATGATTTGTGTTGAAATTTGACCATAATTTTTTTCTTGACACAGAAATATTTGCTATAAAAAGAAACTGCTCATGGTAAAATACCCTTTGTTTGAAAGGTGGGGACAATAGTTTCAGGGCAAAACAAGTAATTAGCAATCAACAGCCAACAGAGTAAAGACTTTTGGATTCATATTAAAAGTGAATTATAATGGTTTGAGTCAGTTTTCATTTTTATTTTTAGTATAAAAGTACTTAAACTTGTGTTTTATGTCAGTTTTTTTTTAACTTTATTTACACACTCTTCATTTTGCAAATAAACAATGGATTCATGATAAGAAATTCCAGAGGACCTCTGGCAAGTTAAAGAGGCAACACAATAAAGCTGCCTTTTTGGCACAATTTGTCTGACTGAAAGTAGACAGGTTTGTTATTGAAAAAAAAATAACTTTGCAATCACTTTAAATGTATTAGATAAACTTGATCAATTATATAATGCAAAAAGCCCCCTGCCATCATCCTGGGTGCTACCAAGGAAAGAATCAATGGAATTCAGATTATACTAAATACTTATCAAATAAAAATATACTTGAAGTCAAATGGTATTTTTTTCCTCATACATTATAAATAGACCAGATTTACACAAGGCTAATCCACTTCAGCTATTATCATGTCCAGGTACATACACAGATGACACAAAGTATATGGGAGATAATAAGACTGATTTACCAAAGGAATAAAGAATCTTCACTCAAAAAGAGTGAAAATTCTCTTCAAATATCCAATTATGTGAAAAGCTATTTTTTTTTTTCTTGATTGACCATTCTTTTTCCTATGGAGTTCTGACGGAATTCCGCTCATGCTGTCTTGCATACACATGGTCACACCAAATTCCGACCGTCCAGAACGCGGTGACGTAGAACGCGGATGACGGGACTAGAAAACGGAAGTTCAATAGCCAGTAGCCAATAGCTTCCGTCTCGTACTTGCTTCAGAGCATGCGTCATTTTTGGTGTGTCGGAACAGCATACAGACGAGCGTTTTTTCCGATAGTAATTTGTTCCGTTGGAAAAATATAGAACATGTTACCAATTAAGGGGAGTGGTTAATTGCTCACAGGTGCTTGAGGCCTATATAACTTTGTGTAGGACTCATACTGAGCCTGCTCATTGTGAGGCTGTTGGAACTCAGTCCAAGTGGAACTGGTCTAAGTGGTGAGTTAAAAACCAGAGTTTAAAACAGGAGGTTATAACAGGGGTCATAGTACCTGTGTATTGTGAGTACCTGAGTGTTGCCTGAGTAGTGTGTGTGGATCGTTAGTACTTGTGTATTTTGTACTGTATACTTGTGGATTGCGAGTGCACGTAGGTCTGTGAGTACCTGTGTATTGTCTTGTGTACCTGTGTATTGTCTTGAGTATTAGTGCCAGGAAGCTAGCGGTTAGGTAATTTGGACAGGGTATAATCCCCAATCCTCACTAATAGGTACGATGCCCGGCGGGTGTGGAGAGGCAACTCTTTGTACATCTTGCTGCATGTATGCGTTCCTTGATCATCCGATCAAGGGTGAATACTGCTGTGCAAAATGTAAGCACATTGTTTCCCTGGAAGCCCAGGTTCTGAATCTGGGGAAGCAACTGTCAGCACTGAGAAGTCCCTTCATACTAAAGGAGAGCCAGGAACGTACACGGCAGGTGCCGGCAGGGGCCAGCACAGAGGCGGGTGGAGACAAAGAGGTGCAGGCACTAGCAAAGAGTAGATGGGTGACAGTCAGGAAGGGTAGAGGGGGAAGTGCGAGGGAGGCCGATCCAGGGCTGGAGCATCCCAATAAGTACGCTCCATTGAGTGACATTGGTGAAATCAGTCAGGGACCAGCACTGCTGGAGCTGAGGGACTCTCCTAGCTGCCGGGGGAAGAACTCCTCCAGTGAGAGTGGGGGGGCAGCGAAGGGAAAGGAAAGACAGATTCTGGTGGTAGGGGACTCAATTCTTAGAAGGACAGAGAGGGCAATCTGTAACCAAGACCAGAAGCACTGAACAGTATGTTGTCTACCGGGCGCTCGGGTTCGGCACATCACGGATCTTGTGGACAGATTACTGGGAGGGGCTGGGGAAGACCCAGCTGTCATGGTGCACGTTGGCACCAATGACAAAGTCAGAGGCAGATGGAGTGTCCTAAAGATCGATTTTAGAAACTTAGGAGCTAAATTGAGGAAAATGACCTCCAAGGTAGTATTCTCAGGAATACTAGCGGTACATCGAGCCACACCAGAAAGGCAGAGGGAGATTAGGGAAGTAAACAAGTGGCTGAAGAGCTGGTGTAGTAAGGAGGGGTTTGGGTTCCTGGAGGACTGGGCCGACTTCTCAGTCGGTAACCGGTACTATAGAAGGGACGGACTGCACCTAAATGAGGAGGGTGCAGATCTGCTGGGAATGAAGATGGCCAAAAAGTTAGAGGGGTTTTTAAACTAGGCGATGGGGCGGAGGGTCCAGAGGTAGAGATAGTCAGCGCGGAAGATATTCCAGAGGGTAGTATTGGGGGCATTAGTGGTAGATTAACCAAAGCACAAAAACACAAGGTAAGTATAGTAGCAAGTCCTAGTTGCAATCTCGAAACACCCAATACAAGGACAAAATGCGACCGGTCTAAACTATGTGGCACGTTCACTAATGCCAGGAGCATGGCGGACAAAATGGGTGAACTAGAGATACTGTTGTACGAGGAGGATTTGGATTTTGTGGGAATTTCAGAGACCTGATTCAACAGCTCTCATGATTGGCTGGCAAACATTCAAGGGTATACCCTTTACCGCAAGGATAGAGAGGGTAAAAAAGGGGGAGGGGTATGCCTATATATCAAGAATAATGTACAAGTGAATGTGAGAGATGACATCACTAAGGGAGCTAGGGAGGAGGGGGAATCCTTATGGGTAGAGCTCTAAAGGGATGAAGCTAAGGGGAAAATAATACTGGGAGTATTCTATAGGCCCCCTAACCTGAAGGAGGAAGTGGAGACAGATCTCCTATCACAATTTGGATTGGCAGCAAGGATGGGAAGTGTTATCATAATGGGGGATTTTAATTATCCAGACATAGACTGGGCGGAGGGAACCGCGCATTCATTTAAGGCTCGCCAGTTCCTTAATGTCTTGCAGGACAATTTTATGGATCAGATGGTAGATGCACCAACTAGAAATAAAACATACTGGATCTACTGATTACCAACAATACAGACCTGATCATGGATGTGGAAATACGGGCAATTTAGGTAACAGCGATCACAGGTCAATTAGTTTCAGTATAAATCACACAAATAGGAAACATAAAGGGAATACAAAGACACTGAATTTCAAAAGAGCCAACTTCCCTAAACCACAAACCTTGCTAAAAGGTATCAATTGGGATAAAATATTAGGAACAAAGAATACGGAGGAGAGATGGGTTTGCTTTAAGAGCATATAAAAGCAAAAGAGAAGGCCTTCAAAAAATACAAGGTTGAGGGATCATCCTCAGCATTCAGACTTTATAAAGAATGCAACAAGAAATGGAAGGGTGCAAATAGGACAGCTAAGATAGAACATGAAAGACACATAGCGGAGGAGAGCAAAAAAAAAATCCCAAGAAATTCTTTAAGTATGTAAACAGTAAAAAAGGGAGGACAGACCATATTGGCCCCATAAAGAATGAGGAAGGACATCTGGTTACAAAGGATGGGGAGATGGCGAAGGTATTGAATTTATTCTTCTCCTCGGTCTTCACGAGTGAATCGGG
Organism: Lithobates clamitans; assembly: GCA_037952925.1. Lineage (NCBI taxonomy): Eukaryota > Metazoa > Chordata > Amphibia > Anura > Ranidae > Lithobates > Lithobates clamitans. The sequence goes on from JBBGZY010000390.1 coordinate 5,947,257, forward strand.
GGGCTTCAGTAACCAAAACTGCAGTGTTTATCCTCATGACACAACACAGGAAGCACCTCCATGGTTAAGAGAGGACAGGATTAAAATTAGACTTGAGAAACTTAACATTAATAAATCACCGAGACCAGATGGCCTGCATCCGAGGGTACTTAGGGAACTCAGCCAAGTGATTGCCAGACCGTTGTTCCTAATTTTTACAGATAGTCTACTGACTGGAATGGTACCAGCTGATTGGAGAAAAGCCAATGTAGCACCAATATTTAAAAAGGGCCCAAAATACATCCCTGGGAATTACAGACCAGTTAGCCTAACATCAATAGTATGTAAACTCTTGGAGGGGATGATAAGGGACTATATACAAGATTTTAGTAATAAGAACAGTATCATTAGCAGTAATCAGCATGGATTCATGAAGAATCGTTCTTGCCAAACCAATCTATTAACCTTCTATGAGGAGGTGAGTTGCCATCTAGATAAAGGAAGGCCCATAGACGTGGTGTATCTGGATTTTGCAAAAGCATTTGACACAGTTCCCCATAAACGTTTACTGTACAAAATAAGGTCCGTTGGCATGGACCATAGGGTGAGTACATGGATTGAAAACTGGCTACAATGGCGAGTTCAGAGGGTGGTGATTAATGGGGAGTACTCAGAATGGTCAGGGGTGGGTAGTGGGGTTCCCCAGAGTTCTGTGCTGGGACCAATCCTATTTAATTTATTCATAAACGACCTGGAGGATGGGATAAACAGTTCAATCTCTGTATTTGCAGACGATACTAAGCTAAGCAGAGCAATAACTTCTCCGCAGGATGTGGAAACCTTGCAAAAAGACCTGAACAAATTAATTGGGTGGGCAACTACATGGCAAATGAGGTTCAATGTAGAAAAATGTAAAATATTGCATTTTGGTGGCAAAAATATGAATGCAATCTATACACTGGGGGGAGAACCTCTGGGGGAATCTAGGATGGAAAAGGACCTGGGGGTCCTAGTAGATGATAAGCTCAGCAATGGCAAGCTGCTGCTAACAAAGCAAACAGAATATTGACATGCATTAAAAAGGGGATCAGCTCCAGAGATAAAAACGATAATTCTCCCAATCTACAAGACTCTGGTCCGGCCGCACCTGGAGTATGCTGTCCAGTTCTGGGCACCAGTCCTCAGGAAGGATGTACTGGAAATGGAGCGAGTACAAAGAAGGGCAACAAAGCTAATAAAGGGTCTGGAGGATCTTAGTTATGAGGAAAGGTTGCGAGCACTGAACTTATTCTCTCTGGAGAAGAGACGCTTGAGAAGGGATATGATTTCAATATACAATTACCGTACTGTTGACCCCACAATAGGGATAAAACTTTTTCGCAGAAGAGAGTTTAACAAGACTCGTGGCCACTCATTAAAATTAGAAGAAAAGAGGTTTAACCTTAAACTACGTAGAGGGTTCTTTACTGTAAGAGCGGCAAGGATGTGGAATTCCCTTCCACAGGCGGTGGTCTCAGCGGGGAGCATTGATAGCTTCAAGAAACTATTAGATAAGCACCTGAATGACCGCAACATACAGGGATATATAATGTAATACTGACACATAATCACACACATAGGTTGGACTTGATGGACTTGTGTCTTTTTTCAACCTCACCTACTATGTAACTATGTAACCATGTTCTCTATCTAAGTCCGTATGAATGTTCGACAGAAAAATCCGATGGGGTATACACACGGTCGGAATATACGATGAAAAGCTCCCATCGGACTCTTTCTGTCGGAAATTCCGCTCGTGTGTACGAGTTATCGTGGGAAAAAGGTATCTCCACTGAAGATTTTTCACCAATCCTGGTTGCCACAACAACCCAAATTTTTCAAAATCCAATTGTCAGAGACACAAAGTGAGGTGAATCGTCTGAACAGGGGCACAGACAGCTATCCAGAATATGCAAAAAAATATTTTTTTTGGCTGGAGTTACACATAAAAAATGCTCCTGTTCCAACTTACATAAAAATTCCACTTAAGAACAAGCCTACAGAACCTATCTTGTTTGTAACCCTGGGACTGCTTGTATCTTATAATTTTATGCTGATAAATCATTGACCTCAGTATGGAACTATACACTATATTGCCAAAAGTATTGGAACGCCTGATTTTGCGCACACATGAACTTTAATGGCATCCCAGTCTTATGCCCCGTACACACGGTCGGACTTTGTTCGGACATTCCGACAACAAAATCCTAGGATTTTTTCCGACGGATGTTGGCTCAAACTTGTCTTGCATACACACGGTCACACAAAGTTGTCGTAAAATCCGATCATTTTAAACGCGGTGACGTAAAACATGTACGTCGGGACTATAAACGGGGCAGTGGTCAATAGCTTTCATCTCTTTATTTATTCTGAGCATGCGTGGCACTTTGTCCGTCGGATTTGTGTACACACGATCAAAATTTCCGACAACGGATTTTGTGGTCGGAAAATTTTATCTCCTGCTCTCCAACTTTGTGTGTCGGAAAATCCGATGGAAAATGTCCGATGGAGCCCACACACGGTCGGAATTTCCGACAACACGCTCCGATCGGACATTTTCCATCGGAAAATCCGACTGCGTGTACGGGGCATTAGTCTGTAGGGTTCAATATTGAGTTGGCCCACCCTTTGCAGTTATAACAGCTTCAAATCCTTTGGGAATGCTGTCCACAAGGTTTAGGAGTGTGTCTATGGAAATTTTTGACCATTCTTCCAGAAGCTCATTTGTGAGGTCAGGCACTGATGTTGGGCAAGAAGGCCTGGCTCGCAGTTTCCACTCTATTTCATCCCAAAGGTGTTCTATCGGGTTGAGGTCAGGCCAACTTAATATTGAACCCTACGGATTAAGACTGGGATGCCATTAAAGTTTATGTGCGTGTAAAGGCAGATGTCACAATACTTTTGACAACATAGTGTATGTGCTATTGACTTTCTCAGTTTAGATTTCTTGACATATTTCTTGACGGATTCACTTTTTGAATAAAACTATTATTACAACTCTATGGCTTTAGAGGTATTAAATTATTACTTCTCATTATCCATACAACTTGATAGGGGAAACAGCCAAGGATGTTCCCTCTCATTCTATTTCTTTGCAACGGATATTTAAACTCTTGGAGTAAAATTGGTTTGCACTTGGATCTCCAAGGCTCATCTGCAGATAACCTAATTGCATATCTCAGGTTCCTGGACTATCGTTAATCTAGGTTGCATACAAATGGATCATTTAGCCTTTTTGGTGCTTTGTATGAACTATAGAAAGCCAACAATCTTTTGTTTAGATAATGATAGTTCACAGCTGCTTCAGCTAGCTTCTAAACTTTGGATACCTAATAATGTATGGGGATTTATCTTGTTGCAGAGTGACTCAGATGTCCACAAGGATCGATGACTCCAGACTACTGCCCCGTACACACGATCGGACATTGATCGGATATTCCGACAACAAAATCCATGGATTTTTTCGACGGATGTTGGCTCAAACTTGTTTTGCGTACACACGGTCGCACAAAGTTGTCGGAATTTCCGCTCACCAAGAACGCAGTGATGTACACCACGTACGACGAGACTAGAAAAGGCCATTTCAGAACCAAGCACCCTTTGGGCTCCTTTTGCTAATCTCGTGTTAGTAAAAGTTTGGTGAGAGACGATTCGCGCTTTTTCAGACTCGTGGTTTTCAGATCGTTTTCTGCTGTTCAGTTTGTGCTTGTGGGTTTGTGGGTATCTGGTCTTCAGTGCGTGCAGCAAGCTACGTGTGACTCAGTAATTGTGTTCTTGTTTGTTCGTTACTGTTTTTCAGGTCGCTCTTCACAGGCCTTGCTGTTCTTCAGTGCGTTCTGTTACTTCGTTCTGAGCAGCCGACCGTTTTCTAGCCATGCTGCGTATACGTACTCCTCATAGAGTTCATGCTGTGCGGGGGCTTGGTGTTGGGGTCCTGACCTTGACACAAGCCCAGTCCATGAACAGGGTGGGGAGGAGTTCATGGACCAAGAATTAGTTGCTTTAGCGTGAGTTCTGTCATATGCCTTTGCTCCGTGAGATCCGTGAGAATAATCCTGATGATTTCAGGAACTTTCTCCGGAAGACGGACCCCGTATTTCACTGTTTGTTGGCTTTGCTGACCCCCTATATAAGCAGGCAGGATACCTGCATGAGGCAAGCCATCACTCCGGAGCAGAGGCTCGTCGCCACCCTGCGGTACTTGGTGACGGGGAGAAGCCTGCAGGACTTGAAGTTCTCGACAGGCATCACCCCCCAGGCTCTGGGGATCATAATCCCGGAGACCTGTTCTGCCATCATCCAGGTCCTGCAGAAGAAGTATATTAGGTAAGATTTTTATCCTTTAATATCACATTTTTTGTATATAATGTTTGATAATATATTGTATTTCTTTCCTCATCCCCTAATTACCATGATTGGAATATGCTGTGAATGTCCCCTTTGTCCTCATGCATGCTGGATTTTTATGTCATTATTTTTTTTCTCCTTCATACATATTTTCCTTCACTTACCTCCCCAGCATGGTCTCCTGGCCCTATACAGGGGGTCCTCGACTTACGAACATCCGAGTTGCGAACAACTCCTACTTATGAACGGGGCCCGAATGACGTCACTGCCGGCCGAATCTTCCTCTCCTTGCTTGACTGAGCCGTTCCTCCGTTCCTGGCCTGGCTGCGGGCCCCCCTCGTCATGCTGCCTGCCCATCCACAGGCCTGGTACGGTCCGGTGGCCTGCCAGGCCGCTAAAACTGCCCGTCGTGGCCGCGGCCTAGTGAAGCCTCCAGGATCCCCGGTCTTTCCTGCGCTGCTGCCCCGCGGAGGTGCACTGCCCTGACTCGGATCACAGACACTGCTGCTGTCACCATCCATCCATCTCCCTGCTGTGCCATCACACATCAGCTCCCCTCTTTCTGGTGTCTCCTGTCCCTGCTGCCATGTAAACAGTGAGAGGGGAGAGCTGTGCTGTGCTGTGGAAATCTAGCACAGTGCTGGGACTCCTGTTTTGGAGGTGACAGGGTCAATAAAGAGAACCTGTCACCTCCAATTACTATCACACAGGGAATTGTTTTTCTCCTGTGTGATAGCAATAAAGTTTAAATGGAAAAAAATTGATAACAATAAAAAAAAAAAATAAGAAATACAGTAATAATTAAATTAATAAAGTAAAAAAGAAGTAATTAAAAAAGTAAAGAATAAGAAAAATAATATTAAAAATAAGAAAATTAGACAAAAATAAATAAAAGACTGGATTTGCACTGAAAAAAAGGTACTGTTCCGACTTACAAACAAATTCGACTTAACACTTCATGTAGTCACATAACAATGTATTTGATCAGCTCCATAGTAGTGCTTTACCCTAAATACCCCCTAAAATGTTTTGAAATGTGATTGGTGCTTAAAATTCATGCAGAGTTCCAGAGGCTTTTTTTTTTTGGGTCCCCAAATAATTTTTAACCCTCCCTCCCCCCAACTGCTAAGTCAGCTGATACCAATTCTCTATCTATCCTCAATCATCTATCTGCTGACTTAGCCAAACCCATACACACTATACCCACCTCTTTTGTGGTCAGATTTATGGATGAATTCCCCAAAGCATGTAGTGCAAGGGCCTGCCTGTATACTTTCAAAATGGTACTGTTTAAAGTTTCTGTATATTATTATTATCTTGATAGGTAATAGCAGAATGTCCAAATGTGCTAAAATGTGTACAGTGTGTAGTTATATTTTTGTCTTATGACACTTCTTACCTGTCCAGTGGGCTGCCAATAGTGTAACTAAGGAGGTTCTGTTCAAAGTAATACCCATTATTTAGGCATTCATCTCTTAATGAAGTGGAGAGGGTTACCTGTCCAAGAGCTCCCCCCACTATAATGTTAGAAATGGCCCATGAGAGGTGGGGGGGGAATCTGATAGGTGTACTCTATACTTTGGTCTTTAAAAACTCCCTCAAATAAATGTTATCTTGATGTTGGCCAAGAATGTTCGTGTCTAATCTGCTTTCCCTGTTTATGTGCAAAATTACTAATTTTTTTTTTGTTTTGACTCCACGGTTTCCTTCCACGCCACAGGAATGGCAGACTGTGGCCTGCCACTTTGCCCAGTGGTGGGTCTTACCTAACTGCGGAGGGGCAATTAATGGGAAACACGTCCACATCATCCTACCACCCAACTCGGGGTCGTACTATTATAATTATAAGGGGCTCAATAGTATTGTGATGTTGGCGGTGGTGTCGGCTACTTATGAGTTCCTGTATGTGGACGTGGGGAAGAATGGCTGGATGTCCCATGGTGGAGTGATCGCCCAGACGGAGTTCTACAGGCTTCTCCAGAATGGCAGCTTGGACTTGCCACCTCCAGAAGACAATGTGGAAGGACTCCCATTCGTCTTCGTTGCGGATGAAGCATTTGCGCTGGGGGACCATCTTATGCGGCCATTCCCAATGAGGACCCTCACCCCGGACCAAAGGGTTTTTAATTACCGGCTGACCAGAGCCAGAAGAGTGGTGGAGAACACGTTTGGAATCATGGCCAGCCGGTTCCGGCTATTTCTTACACCCATACATATGGCAGAGAATAAACTGAATCATATTAACCTGGCGTGCTGTGTTCTACACAACTTTTTATGGCAACATTCTGCCAACTATGCTGACTATGCTGGGCCTGAGGCTGCAATTTCAAATGAACCAACCCTGATGGCGCTTGAAAGTGGCCGTCCTGGCTTGCCCCCCCTGAGTGCCCGTGATGTCCGGCTAAGATACCTTGAATTCTTTGTGGGTAGCTGGGCTATCAATATGCCAGACAATGTGTAAAACCTTTTTCAAATAAAAAAAAAAACTACTCAAATCTTTGGGGATATTTACTGCTTGTGTTTGTTTTAGTTGACCATGACAGAAATGTGGTGAGTCCTGAAAATGGTGTGATTGTGTAACCTTACAAAGCACTGTTGGGTGTTATTTACTAAAGGCAAAGACACTTTGCACTACAAGTGCACTTGAAACTGCACTTGTAGTGCAAGTGGATTTGCCCTCAGGAAATAACACCCATTGTCACAGAAAACACCAATTAGAGCACCACAAAAGTGTTTGAGCGTTGAGACAATAATCCACACAATCTTGATTATCAATCTTTTTAATACCAGCACAATCGCATTTACAAAAGGTTTTTAAAACAAACCAACATGTTTGTTGTATAACAATTTTTGGGGTCACATTAGAAAAAGTAGAAATGTCCATTTAAGATAAAACAGGCATGTTTAAAAACAACAAGAAAGACACAAATCTTGCACTTACAAAGTTCACATTTGGTATAACTTGAAGGCAATATCAGACATGAGTATTTCCAAACTGTGTTTGATATTGCGTTCAGATGGGGTGAAGTCACCCCAGGAAAAGTCAAATTTTGAAGATGCACACAAATTTCTACATGTGCTACCTACCATCACGGGGGATCAAGGGACGTGTTTTAGGGGTGCAACCCCTTCCTCACAGCTATTTTATTATTGAGGAAGGGGTTGCACCCCCAAAACGCATCCATTGATCTCCCGTGATGGCAGATAGCACATGTTGACACACTGTGTGCCTCTTCAAAATTTGGCTTTTCTAAAATTTCTCCAAAAAATGTAAATTATTTTTAGCACACCAAAAACCAAAGGGATTTAGAGGGGTTTTAAACTCTCCCTAAAACATCAATGATGTTCTTCATTTTTTGCTGAACATCATTGATGTTTTTCTGGATGTTTTCCAAGTCCCTATTGCACCCCATGATCTCCCCAATCAAGATCTGGAACCACAACATCATGATCACCTACAAAGATAGAAACCAAAAAACAACATGTATTATAAATTTGCCGGTGTTCTGCCGAGAAAGTTCCGCTCGGCGGCTAAGTTCCCCCCTCTACTGCGCAGGTGCTGCGCCTGCGCAGTAGGATCCGGCGGAAATAGCCAAAGCGGAATAGCTGAAAATCAGCTGTACATGGCGCCTGTAAGAGGGCCCCTTTTGCGGGCTCGCTTCGCTCGCCACGCTTCGGGCACGGCCTCGCTTCGCTCGGCTTTTAGATTCCCCCTCTAGGTCCACTTGGATGGTGGGGAAGGAACCTGGACCCAGAGCGCAGGCGCCGTGTACAGCTGATTGAAGCATTTGAGCTTCGGCTATCTCCGGCGGCTGACAGTAGTCCGTACTGCACAGGCGCTGCGCCTGCGCAGTACAGGGGGGGAATTTATCCGCCGAGGGAACATTCTCGGCAAGACACCGGCATCCATCTCTTACCTGAGAGGTGGGGGGTCTCTGGTCTCCTCGGATGAGGGGTGTCCTCTGAGTCTTTTATCCCCTATGTAAAAAAAAAAGGTATATTTTGCACACAGATATTTGATGGCAGAACTATAAATATAAAACATTGCTTGGAAGTGGGGTACAATTGTCTGTTTTGGCAGAGTTCCAAGATGTGGCATTTTTCTTGTCCTTTGTCAAGCTTCAATACTTTACCTGTCTTGTACAAGCTTCACAGATGGAGACACCCCTATAGTATACACTGGAGCACCTGTGTGGGACCCCCTAATAAGGGTGTTCTTGTGTCCCACACTAGTGCTCCAGCATCCAGATGTGAAAACTGCTGCTGAGTGTCCTCTCCTTACACAGAATCTAGTTTGCATTTCATTCTATTTACAAACCCATCTAGACAATCTAATTATTTTCACACAAGTAGGCCATAAAAAATGTGGGCAAATGCATATGGCCAAACGAACAATGTTTGATACGAACGAATAATGTGCCCATGAACATGAAAGTTGACATTTAGAAATGGATAACAGTTAAGAAAAGCACATGGAGCAGCACGAACGTAATAAACATAAAAAGAATCGGAAAACACAGCACAACTACTTACTTTTTTGCAGCACTCTCCGGATCTTTCTGTACTGCTCATGCTCTCTTAATTTCAGGTCCGACCACCGCTTCCTGAGCTAATCCTTGGATAGCCGTACCCCGAAATTCCGGTGTAGGCTCTTGACCACTTTCGCCATGATCTTGGCCTTTCTGACATTGGGGTTGGGGTAACGTCCATACTTCCCGCCATAGTCAGCCCTTTTCATTATGTCGACCATCTCCAACATCTCCCCAAAGGACATATTTGATGCCTTATATCGTCTCCTTCTGGATCGGGACGTCTCAGGCTCCGGGCTTTCCTCCTCCTCCTCCTGGTTGGTGTAATTATCTGACACCTGCTGTGTCTCCGCCATGTGCTCTTCCCCACTGCGACGAACAAGAAGGGGCGGGGAATAGACTAGAAAGAACGTCAGGGGCGGGCGGAGTTTCACGCATGCACAGTGTCTATAAAGCGTAACACTAGTGCGTAGTACGTACGATCTGTGAGCGGAGGAAGGAGTAACGGAGGCGCAGATCGTGATAGTGAAGGTAAGATTTAACATTGGGCCTATACTGCTTCTAGATTGAGACCTGTATTTGCACAAGTTTAGTAGACTTTAGGCTGACATTAGGGTTTGGCTTGTGTTGTGTCTTGCAGTGAAAATGGATATCTTGAAAGATCAAGACTTTAGGCCAATCTTCATTGATATGTTCAGGGAGCTGCCCTGTCTGTGGCAGATACACCACCCCAAATACCGAAGAACCAAACAAAGGCAGCGCTGGATAATTTGTTGGAATTTGTAAAGCAGGTGATCCTCACGGCAGACATCACCTATTTGAAGATCCTAAGTGGTGGCCTGAGGAGCACTTATCTAAGGGAGCGCAAGAAGGTCCAGGATTCCCAAAGATCTGGAGCTGCAGATGACATCTATGTCCCCAGGCTGTGGTACTATGACAGGCTGCATTTTCTGGTAGGTCAGACTGAACCCAGGCCAGCACTCTCCACTCTTTCTTCCACGCTTCCTTCCCCCCCAGCTGAGGCTTCTGACGCCCAACCTGGGCCTTCCAGGCAGCAACATGTGGAGGAGCCCAGCTTGAGCCAGGTATAGCATTCCTCTAAATATTTCTGGTTGTCCAATCAATGATGTTAACTAGATGTTAGTTTGGAGTACTAATTTATGATTGTGATTGATGAAGCAAAAAATAAACCATGTCCCTTTTTCATACACAGGGAAGTCTCAGCCAGGAGGTGGCCGGGCCAAGCAGGCTGCCTGATACCCAGGTCCCTCCCCTACACCTTCAAAGACAAAGTGCCAGGAAGAGGAGTAACCTGGAGGAGGCTGCCATAGGTCTGTTTTGGAAGGCTACAGAGGCCCTGAGAACCCCCCACACTGTGGAGGAGGACTTTGCTGGCATAACTGCCTGCAAAATGATGCAGATGGAGGAGGGCCAACGACTCCTGTGTGAGTTCCTAATTTTGGAAGCTCTCAATAAGGGGTTGAGGGGCCAAATAACATGTGCTACCCACATTTGTGACCTCACACATGGTCCTCCTCCTCCTCCTCCTCCAGGTCCTACTCCTCCTCCTGCCACATCTCCAACACCAGAGCCACAGCCGGGAAGGAAGCGTGGAAGGAAGACCAGAGAGTGATGGCCCTGGGTTCAGTCTGGTCTGGCAAAATATGCAGCATCTTGTAGGACCACAGCCTGGGGACACAGATGTCATCTGCTGCTTTCCGGATCTCTGGGACTTCTGGACCAGACTGCACTCCCTTAGATATGGACTCCTCAGGCCACCAATTTTGCTGGAAAAGAATTGATGTCTGCCCTGGGAGTCAAAGGCTTCGCCAATTCCTGCTGTTTCTCCAGCGTTGCCTCCCTCTTTGTTTGGTTCTGAGCCCTTAATAAAGGAATTTTTGTTTCAATTATACTTGCCTATGTGTGTTTTCCTTCAAAAAGGACAGTTGGTTTGTGAGGATTCAGGTACATTTCAAAAATACAATGTGAAATTAACAAGAGACACCAACACCAAACAACCTCCTTGAGATTAAATAATACAAGATATCAATGGTGTTGTGGTAACTTGACACACAAAACACACACAAAAATATTATGGAGTAAAACACAAAAAAACAAAAATAAAAAAACAGCCTTGAAAAAAATACAAACCCCCCAAAAAACAAAAAACAGCCTTGAAAAAAAAAAAAAATTAAAAATAACCAAAAAGAAATTTGGTCAGATGTGACAAATCAAAATATATTGAGGGAATCCCGATAAATAATAAAGAAAGAAGTTTGTGAGAAGTCTGTGTGAATATGATCAGCAAAACTACTTCATTCTTCTCACATTATAAATTGAAGAGAGTGCACTGTATTAAACTATTTAAAACATTGCAGCATGACGAAAGTGCTGTATCCATTCTGAACGCTAATTTTACCAGACCGAGCTGTTCCGTCTCGGAATTTCTTCTGAGCATGCGTGGCACTTTGTATTGTCCACACATGGTCGGAAATGACACGATCGGATTTTGTTGTCGGAAAATTTTATAGCCTGCTCTCAAACTTTGTGTGTCAGAAAATCCGATGGAAAAAGTCCAATGGAGCCCACACACGGTCGGAATTTTCGACAACACGCTCCGATCGCACATTTTCCGTCGGAGAATCCGACCATGTGTATGGGGCATACCAGTTGTTCAAGTCAGTATTCTTCTTAGAACAGAATTCTCTGCATTTCTAGTATACACCCCCACACCTCCCATTTTCATACAGATCAATCAAGAACAACTTTCATACCCTAAAAAAGACAGTATGGTGCACATCAATAAAATAAATGATTTCAGTAGGCTTTCAGTTAAGTGAGAAGATAGTGTTATCTATTTCTGCTACGTAGATAAAAACAAAACACATATTTTGCCACTATACAACAAGCCTATTTGTCTATCATACCTGGCTGGATGTACTTTTAGTTTACCTCTAACCATTCAGCCCGATTTGGAAATCTTAATGTTTGAGTAACATTTGTTTACTTGCGCAATTCATAGTACTGGGCGCAGATGTGTAGGCCACTATGAATTTTGAAGAAATTATAATGGATGCAATATTGCGTGTGAACTATTGGAAAATGTGTTTGTAGTGCTTGAACCTAAGCAGGGTTGCACCCTGCTGTGCAGAAGGTTGCAACCCCTTCCCCAGTCTCCCTAAACTCAAAAAAGACACTGCAAATCTCAGATAATATGTGAAGGCCAACAGACTTTCTATAGGGGCATTCAAAAGGACTTGCAGTTCAGTACTCATCACTCATTCAATGTGGGTGCAGCAGTAAAACTTCTAGTTCCTATGCTGAAGCCTGATTAGGTGCAGAACTTAAACCTAGAACTAGATCCCTATTACAGGGTAAAAATGTTGAAAGCTCTCTGAAGTGGCACATTTAAAACACATTTTTTGCAGAGTATATAGTCAAGGTCATAGCACAAAAACACTACGAAGTTCACAATGAGATTATTAGTGCACTCCAGCACATAATACTTGTAACGGAGGGAAGTGGCAGCTAAATGTTTCCCACACAACCCACCACATTTTCTCAACCATGTCCTCTCCAGAACCCCTCCAGGGAACACAAAACAGGACTTATTACAAAGCTATTTAATGTTAGTGTGGAGTATAGCCTGTCGCTGGAGTCGCACGCTATTTTGGCTCGTTGACAGCACGTTCTCCAACCTGAAGAGAGATTGTCATGCAATGGGTGTGTCAATATGCAGGAAAATTATCAAGTCTGTTATAAAACTCTCTCACTTGATGTATTTCCAACATTATCTCATATGTAATCAAATGTTTGTTCCCTGATAGAAAAAAGCACAGTTCACAGTGGGGACTCACTCAGTGTGTGGCTGTATTTGTTTAATGAAAGCTCCTTTTTTACAATAGGTTGGCAAAAATCAGAGATTAAATTATCTAAACATCAAATAAAAAGGAAAATAGGCACATTATCACAGCCCTTTCTTGGGTCTTCCTGAAACACAAAGTCCTGAAATCAATGAACATTCAATATTCCTTATTCCTAAATTCCAAGATTAAAGGTTTCTTGTTCTTTGCACCATGTCTGTTCAAAGCTAAATCCACCCAAAAAAGCTTTTTCTTCTAGCAACTCTCCATGGCCCCACAGTGGCTGCTTTCAGCTGGTTTCTGGCCCACTTTCCACCCTCAATTTCATAGTAAGAAGTGGAGGCTGATCTGAACAAGATGGTAAAGATAGGAGTGGACACTAATGCCCCGTACACACAGTCGGATTTTCCGACGGAAAATGTTCGATGGGAGCCTTTTTGTGTGTAGGCTCCATCGGACAGTTTCCATCGGAATTTCCGTCGCACAAAATTTGAGATCTGGTTTTCAAATTTTCCAACAACAAAATCCGTTGTCGTAAATTCCGATCGTGTGTACAAAATTCCGGCGCACAAAGTGCCACGCATGCTCGGAATCCAGCAGAAGAGCAGCACTGGCTATTGAACTTCATTTTTCTCGGCTCGTCGTATGTGTTGTACGTCACCGCGTTCTTGACGTTCAGAATTTGCAACCAACTTTGTGTGACCGTGTGTATGCAAGACAAGTTTGAGCCAACATCCGTCGGAAAAAAAACATGGATTTTGTTGTCGGAATGTGCAATCGTGTGTACGCGGCATAAGGCTTCATGTACACTGCTGCTGGTATTCGGATGTTTAGGAGCAGTTGGCGTTTTTATCAGCTGCCCCTGAACTCTCCTCTATGTTATCTTATCAGTACATGTACACAGGGTCATTTCTGAAACGCCAAATGCCTGTAACAGCTTGTGAATGCATGTAAACGTGGTAGCTCACGTTTAACCGTGTTTCGTTTACAAGCGTTTTTAATGAAGATACAATTTTGACTACTTGAAAAAAACAAACGCTTCTAAACGCAAACGCGACTAAAGGCGGCATGTAAACGTGGCAAAACTGACATTTTTAAAGATCAGTCATAATTCAATCATAACTTTTGCCAATGCATACCCTATTCTGAAAGTACCAGCTTTCCTTGGGCAGCACAGGGCAGGTGCCCTAAATACTGCAAGAAACCAGGACAAGAAATAGACCATCCTTTTTCCAGTGCAACCCAAACAAGAAGTCATTTAATTCAGTCTATTACGTGATACTGTGTCCCCTGGTTGGAAACAGGACTGTAATATAGAAAAAAATGGTATTCAGGGTATAAACATGCATGTGCCTCAATCCCCTTCTCCCACGTGGCAGCACTGCTCCCTCCTGATAAGCCCAGAGCTGTCATACTGGGGCAGGGAAGAAGTTCATAAGCTGTGTTGCGTTTGATATAAATATATGCAGTAGTGGCCCATAATGCAGGGCGCACGGGTTCTGCCCCCCTATTCATGCGCCCAGCCTTCTAATCTACATGCGAGGCATCGGATGCATGGATTGCAATAGGGTTTTTTTTCCTTGCAGCACATGATTAGAGCCTGAGGCTCTATTTGGCTTCAAAAAAGTGTGGGCTCTTCTGTGACAATAGCGAATAACTGTCTTCCTGATTCTCCTCCCTGGCCAATCAGGAAACAGTTCCTGAGACCCAATGGCCAGGGAGTCTTAGGACTCCCGGCCAATCAGGTCTCAGTCAGGACCTACTTCCTGTTCGGCCTGGAGGAAGCCATGGCCCCAGAGCGAGGAGTTGCAGCCCGGATCCATGTCTGCCACCTTCCTAAGGTAAGGAGGCCTCTGATCACCGCCGCATTCCCATCTCCTGCGGAGGGGGGGTGGATTGCCGCATTCCGTTAGTCTCCCGTGAGGAGGGGGGGGAATCGCCGCATTCCTGTCCATCTCCTGTGGGGGGGTGGAGACCGCTGCATTCCTGTCCGGTGGGGGGAGGGGGGGAATCGCTGCATTCCCATCCGTCTCCCGCGTGGGGGGGTTTGCGTTGGTTTGCCGCCCCCCAAAATATTGAGCATCAGCCGCCACTGAATATATGTCTGTTATATGATTTTTTTCTCAGATTAAGGAAGATTAAGCTTGCGTGGGCGCTGGTTAGTTGGTTTGGAGCTTTCACAGGGCTTTCTTTCCTTGGTCTCAGCAGCCAAATTAAATGGGAGGGAAACAAGGAAAGGGGGGTACATGTCTGCAAGGTTAAAGAGTAATGTCAAATACTTATCAAACACTAGACATGTGCACACTGAAATATTTTGTTTCGGAATTTCGTTTTCGTCCGAAAAATAAATTTATTTAGTTACTCCCGAAATTCGTTTTTATTCATTTAGTTTGGTAAAAAAAATGCATTCGTCCGAAAATCCGAAATTATTAAGGTCGAATCTGTCATTGAAGGCTTATGGTGTCTGTCGAATGTTCTAAGAAGATTCGACGGAGCAGCTAAACTGTACGACGCCGCAATCGTACATTTACGGTCGAATGTCCTGCCTACAAGCTATAGTAGAATTCTAATGTTGTATGACATTAGTAATAATTATATTTATTAATTATTATTACTAGTCAACCAACATTAGAATTCTTCTATAGCCTATGGGTGGAGCTTTTGACTATAAATGTCCGCTCGCGGCGACTGCTTCGTTGAATCTTCATGTCGAATCTTTTCTCTCTATGTTGAATAATCTTGGACTAATATGCCCCGTAACACACGGTCGGATTTTCCGATGGAAAATGTCCGATCGGAGCGCGTTGTTGGAAATTCCGACCGTGTGTGGGCTCCATCGGACATTTTCCATCGGATTTTCCGACACACAAAGTTGGACAGCAGGAGATAAAATTTTCCGACAACAAAATCTGATCGTGTCAATTCCGACTGTGTGTGGCCTGTTCCGACGCACAAAGTGCCACGCATGCTCAGAAGAAATTCCAAGACGGGACAGCTCATTCTGGTAAACTTAGCGTTCGCAATGGATACAGCACTTTCGTCACTCTGCAATGTTCAAAATGGTTTAATACAGCGCACTCTCTTCTTCTTTATAATGTGAGAAGAATGAAGTAGTTTTGCTGCTCATATTCACACACACTTCTCACAAACTTCTTTCGTTACTATTTATCGGGATTCCCTCAATATATTTTGATTTCTCACATCTGACAACATAATTTTGTTGTATTTTATTTATTTTTTTGGCTTTAATGTAGATTCTTTTTTTGTGTTTGTATTTTTTTGAAGGGTGTTTTTTTTTTTTGGATTTTTATTTGTACTCCCGAAAATGTTTGTGTGTGTTTTTTGGGTCAAGTTACCACAACACCATTGATATGTTGTTCTATTTAATCTGTAGGAGATTGTTTGGTGTTGTTGTCCCTTGTTAATTTCACATTTTATGTTAGAAATGTACCTGAATCCTCACCAACAAACTGTCCTTTTTGGATGAAAACACACACAGGAGAGTAGAATTTCCCCAAAAAATTTATTATGGGCTCACAACTATAAACAAAGAGGGAGGCAACGCTGGAGAAACTGCAGAAGTGGGTGAAGCCTTGTACCCCCAGGGCAGACATCAACTATTTAAAAGCAAAATTGGTGGCCTGAGGAGTCCATATCTAAGGGAGGGCAGTGTGGTCCAGAAGTCCCAGAGATCCGGAAAGCAGCAGATGACATCTGTGTCCCCAGGCTGTGGTCATACGAGAGACTGCATCTTCTGTCAGACCAGACTGAACCCAGGGCCATCACTCTCAGGTCTTCCTTCCACGCTTCCTTCCACGCGGTGGCTCTGGTGGTGGAGTTGTGGCAGCAGGAGGAGGATCGTCCATCTCAATGACATCCGTCTTGGGTGTTAGTTCCCCACTCACCCCCTTACGTAGGACTTTATAAATAAGGTCCTCAGAGAGCCTGCATTGGCCCTCCTGCATGCCCTGCAATTTGGCAGCCATGCAGGCAAAGGCCTCTTCAGGAGTGGGGAAGGCTCTGAGGGACGCAGAAGCCTCCTGGATCAGCCTGTACGCTGAATCCTGCACGGGACTCGGAGTCGTCTTCCTGGCTCGTTTATGTGGCAGGCGGAGGGGAGGGACCTGAGACTCAGTCAGGCTACGACTGGTCCCAGGCTTCTCTTGGCTGACACTTAGCCCTGCCTCCTCCTGGCTGCAACTAATCCCCGCCTCCTCCTGGCTGCCACATTCCACAACCTCCTCCTGGCTGAGGTCTTCCTGTGTATGAAAAAGGGACATAGTTTTAGTATTTTTTTCATCAATCACACACAATTTTCACCTCCTGACTGCTGCAAATTGAATGTTAACAAATATAACAGACTATCATTCTGAGCCCAGCAGTTTTCATTCTTGTCCCAATTTTGGGTGCCCACTACTGTCTATTGATATGTAAAACACTTTTTTCAATCAGCAATTAGTGATCAATAATAAAATCTAGTAAACCTCATTTATTTATTGACCAGAAATCAGTAGAACAATGCTATACCTGGCTCCAGCTGGGCTCCTCCACTTCTTCCTGGCTGGAAGGCCCAGGTTGGACATCGGAAGCCTCAGCTGGGGTGGAAGGAAGCGTGGAAGGAAGAGTGGAGAGGGATTCCCTGACTTCAGTGTGGTCTGACAGAAATCGCAGTCTCTCATAGTACCACAGCCTGGGGACATAAACGTCATCTGCTGCAGCTCCAGGACTCTGGGAATCTGTGACCTTCTTGCGCTCCCTCAGATATGTGCTCCTCAGGCCACCAATTTTAGCTTTTAAATAAGGGATGGTTGCTGTGGGGACCACCGGCGTCACCAACTCCAGCAGTTTCTCCAGCGCTGCCTGCCTCTTTTGTTTATGATTATAGTGGGGGTGTCTCACTTGCCACAGACAGGGCAGCTCCCTGTACTTGTCAATAAACAGGGGCAGGAAATTGTGGTTGTTGAACCCATCCATTTTCTCTGCAAGACACAACACAAGACAAACCCTGATGTAAGGCCAAACTCCCGTAATCTTGTTACAATATAGGCTTCCATTTCGAAGCAGTATAGGCTCAAGTTTAGATCTTACCTTCGTTATCACGATCGGCGTCTCCGATGCTCCTTCCTCCGCTCACAGATCGTACGTAAGACGCACGTGTGTTACGCTTTATACACACTGCGCATGCGTATAACTCCGCCCGCCCCTGACGTTCTTTCTAGTCTATTCCCCGCCCCTTTTTGTTCGGCGCAGTGGGGGAAGAGCACATGGCGGATAGACAGCAGGTGCGTACTAATTGTAGCAACGAGGAGGAGGAGGAGGAGGAGGAAAGGCCGGAGCCTGAAACGTCCCAATCCAGAAGGAGATTTAAGGACTCAAATATGTCCTTAGGGGAGATGTTGGAAATGGTGGACATCCTGAAGAAGGCCGACTATGATGGAAAGTATGGGCCTTACCCCCACCCCAATTTCCGAAAGGCCAAGATCATGGCGAAAGTGGTCAGGAGTCTGCACCGGAAATTCGGGGTACGACGATCGAAAGATCAGCTCAGGAAGCGGTGGACGGACCTGAAATTACGAGAACATGAGCAGTACAGAAAGATCCAGAGAGTGCTGCAAAAAAGTAAGTAGTTGTGCTGTGTTCATATTGTTTTTGTGTTTATTACGTTCGTGCTGCTCCATGTGCTTTTAGGAACTGTTGTACAGTTTAAAATGGCAACTTTCATGTTCATGGGCACATTATTCGTTCGGATCAAACATTTTTCGTTCCAAATATAAAATACCATTGTTTAGCCCATATGCATTTGGCCACCATTTTGACGCCCTATACTTGTCTTCAAAGAATTGGGCTGTGTAGATGGCTTTGTTACTAGAATGAAATGCAAACTAGATTGTGTGTAAGGAGAGGACACTGAGCAGCTGTTTTCACATCTGGACACTGGAGCACTAGTGTGGGACACAAAAACGCCATTTTTATTAGGGGGGCCACACAGGTGCTCCAGTGTATACTATAGGGGGGTCTCCATCTGTGAAGCTCACACTAAACAGGTAAAGTATTGCAGGTTGACAAAGGGCATTCCAAAAATTACAACTTGGAACTCTGCTAAAATTGACAATTGTACCCCACTTCCAAGCAATGTTTCCTATTTCTAGTTCTGCCATCAAATATCTGTGTGCTAATTATACGATTTTGTTTCACATAGGGGAGAAAAAACTCGGAGGACATCCCTCATCTGAGGAGACCAGAGCCCCCCCCCCCCCCTCTGGAAGAAGGTGAAATCCCCCCAACACAAGCTGAGCAGGAGGAAGAAGACGTGGTGGAACAGGTGAGTGTCTGCAACCACAGGCTCAGATAAGAGATGGATGGCGGCATTTTTTTTAAACCAAATTTATTTTGGGGTTCCTCTCTTTTTAGGTGATCGTGAGGTTGTGGATGAAGATCCTTTCACATCCGAAAGTGCCCAGATCCTGATCGGGGAGATCATGGGGTGTAATTTACAATTGGAAATCATCAAGCAAAACATCAATGATGTTATTCCAAAATATAAAAACATTATTGATGTTTTGGGGCGAGTTTAAAACCCCTCCAAATCACTTTCTTCTTTTGTGTGCTACAATGTGCTAAATGTTTTTGTGATTTTTCCCAAAGCCAAATTTGGAGGATGCACACAGTGTGTCAACATGTGCTATCTGCCATCACGGGAGATCAATGGACGCGTTTTGGGGGTGCAACCCCTTCCTCAATAATAAAGTAGTGGTGAGGAAGGGCTTGCTCCCCCAAAACACATCCCTTGATCCCCCGTGATGGCAGCTAGCACATGTTGACATTGGGAAATTGGTGTGCATCTTCCAAATTTGGCTTTTCCAGGGGTGATTTCCCCCCATCTGAACGCAATATCAAACACAGTTCCTAAATACTGATGTCTGATATTGCCTTCAAGTTCTACCAAATGTGAACTTTGTAAGATCAAGATTTGTGTATTTCTTGTTTAGTAAATAACAGCCAACAGTGCTTTGTATAAGGTTACACAATCACGCCATTTTCGGCACTCCAAACATTTCTGTCAGGGTCAGCTAAAACAAACACAAGCAGTAAATGTCCACAAAGATTTCTTTTTTTTTTAATTATAAAAAGGCTTCACAGATTGTCTGGCATATTGATGGCCCCCCTACTCGCAAAGAACTCCAGGTATCGTAACCGGACATCACGGGCACTCAGGGAGGGCAAGCCAGGACGGCCGCTTTCAAGCGCTGTCAGTGTGGTTTGATGTATCATTCCGGCCTCAGGCCCAACTGAGCCAGCATAGTTGGCCGAATGTTTCCTTAAAAAGTTATGGAGAACAGAGCACGCAAGTATTATATGGTTCAGTTTATACTCCGCCATATGGATGGGTGTCATAAATAGGCGGAACCGGCTGGCCAGGATTCCAAATGTGTTCACCACTCTTCGGGCTCCGGCCAGCCGGTAATTAAAAACCCTCTGTTCCGGGTGAGGGTCCTCATTGGGAATGGCCGCATCAGGTGGTCCCCCAGCGCAAATGCTTCATCAGCAACGAACACAAATGGGAGTCCTTCAACATTGTCCTCTGGAGCTGGCAAGTCCAAGCTGCCATTCTGGAGACGCCTGTAGAACTCCATCTGGGCGATGACTCCACCATCGGACATCCGGCCATTCTTCCCCACGTCCACATACAAGAAGTCGTAATTAGCCGACACCACCACCAACATCACTATACTATTGAACCCCTTGTAATTATAATAGTACGACCCCGAGTTGGGTGGTGGGACGATGTGGACATGTTTCCCATCAATTGCCCCTCCGCAGTTAGGAAAGTCCCACCGCTCGGCAAAGTGGGAGGCCACAGTCTGCCATTCCTGTGGCGTGGAAGGAAACTGTTGAGGAAAAAACAATAAACATTACTATTTTTTCACAGAAACATGGCAAGCAGATTATACACAAACATTATGGGGCAACCTCCAGATAGCATTTATTAAGGGGAATTTAACAACACCAAAGTATAAGGTACACCTATCATATTCCCCCTCCCCCCCTCTCATGGGCCATTTCTAACATTATAGGGGGTGTGTGTAAATCTTGGACAGGTAACCCTCTTCACTTCATTGAGAGATGAATGCCTAAATAATGGGTATTACTTGGAACAGCCCCTCCTTAGTTACACTATTGGCAGACCACTGGACAGGTAAGAAGTGTCTGAATACAAAGATATAAATACACACTGTACACATTTGAGGACATTTGGACATTCTGCTATTACCTATCAAGATAATAATAGAATACAAAAACTTTAAACAGTACCATTGGAAAGTATACAGGCAGGCCCTTGCACTACATGCTTTGGGTAATTCATCCATAAATCTGACCAGTAAAGAGGTGGGTATAGTGTGTATGGGTTTGGCAAAGTCAGCAGATAGATAATTGAGAATAGAGAATTGGGATCAGCTGACTTAGCAGTTGGGGGAGGGAGGGTTACTAAAAATGATTTGCGGAACACCACAAAAAAAAGCCTCTGGCACTCTGCCTGAATTTAAAGCTAAAATAATATTTCCAAACATTTTAGGGGGTGTTTGGGGTAAAGCACTACTATGGAGCTGATAAAATACATTGTTAAGTGACTACATGAGGTGAATATAGGGCAGGAGACACCATGCTGGGGAGGTTATTGAAGGGCAATCTGTATAAAATAATAATTACATAAAAATCCAGTATGCATGAGAACAAAGGGGACATTCACAGCATATTACAAGCATGGTAATTAGGGAATGAGGAAAGAAATACAAGATATTACCAAACATTCAATACAATAAAATGTGATATAAAAGGATAAAAATCTTACCTTCATATACTCCTTCTGCAGGACCTGTATGATGGCAGAACAGGTCTCTGGGATAATGCAGGCTTCTCCCTGTGCCCAAATACCACAGGGTAGCGACCAACCTCTGCTCCGGAGTGATGGCTTGCCTCATGCAGGTATCCTGCCTGCTAATATAGGGGGTCAGCGAAGCCAACAGACGGTGAAACACGGGGTCCGTCATCCTGAGAAAGTTCCTGAAATCATCAGGATTATTCTCACGGATCTCACGGAGCAAAGGCATATGAGAGAACTGGTCACGCTGAAGCAACCAATTCTTGGTCCACGAACTCCTCCTCACCCTGTTCATGGACTGGACTTGTGTCAAGGTCAGGACCCCAACACCAAGCCCCCGCACAGCACGAACTCTACGAGGAGTACACATACGAAACATGGCTAGAAAACGGTCGGCTGCTCAGAACGAAGTAACAGAACACACTGAAGAACCGCAAGGCCTGTGAAGAGCGACCTGAAAAACAGTAACGAACGAACAAGAATACAATGACTACCTAAAGTCACGCGGAACTTGCTGCACGCACTGAAGAGCAAACCCACAAGCACAAACTGAACGGCAGAAAACGATCTGAAAGCCACGAGTCTGAAAAAGCGCGAATCGTCTCTC
The DNA here is from genome assembly GCA_037952925.1 of Lithobates clamitans. Taxonomy (NCBI): domain Eukaryota; kingdom Metazoa; phylum Chordata; class Amphibia; order Anura; family Ranidae; genus Lithobates; species Lithobates clamitans. The sequence continues at coordinate 5,969,502 of JBBGZY010000390.1, forward strand.
ACCAAACTTTTACTAACACGAGATTAGCAAAAGGAGCCCAAAGGGTGCCGCGCTTGGTTCTGAACCAACCTTTTCTAGTCTCGTCGTACGTGGTGTACGTGACCGCGTGGTTGGCGATCGGAAATTCCGACAACTTTGTGCGACCGTGTGTAGGCAAAACAAGTTTGAGCCAACATCCGTCGGAAAAAATCCTAGGATTTTGTTGTCGGAATGTCCGAACAAAGTCCGACCGTGTGTACGCCCTAATAGAGTTAGGTTAGGCACATTCGACCTTTTATTGACCTTTGCTATTATCTCTATAATGTCGAATCTTTTCTCTCTATGTAGAATAATCTTGGACTAATAGAGCTAAGGTTAAGCACATTCGACCACAGGTTCGATGGACACAGATCACTATTGTCAGCGTCATGTCGAATCTCCTATCTATATTGAACTGTTGTCGCAACAAAAATGAAAATAAAGCATTTGTTTATGTCGGATCTTTCGGTTTTCGGATTCTGCATGTTCGTTATCGTTTGTTAAAACGATAACGAAAATACTCGAAATTCGGACGAAAATGCATTCGGACGAAAACGAATGCACATGTCTATCAAATACACCTATTCACTATTTAGATCTCATACACAGGCATTTGCATACTCCTGAGTCTTGAAGTTTAAAATGTTGAGAACTTTCCTGTGCCTAGGGAGCCACATCACCCCATACAGCTGACAATACAAGTGAATGGCTGTATCAAACCAGCAACTTAAAAAACGACTTTCGCGGGAAATACACTATACACATATGTATGGATAAATTCCAATGTAGAAGCTATGGCCGTTTACAAGTAGCTGGCCATGTACAGCTATTCACTTGTGTAAGTGGTGGTGCGTCCATAAGGGCGCCGGGCACCTGAATTACAGCGGCAGGGGGTGTGTTTTTGAAGCACCTGATTAGAGCCATAGGCTCTAATAGGCGTAGAAAAAGGTGACCTGCGAGCGCCATGCTTGGCGCTCGCAGTTCATACAGCTGTTTTAGAAAAGCAAATGAATATTCGCTTTCCTAACACTGAAAAGCCTCTCCGCCAATCAGGTGCTCGGGTCTGTTACCCGTCACCTGATTGGCTGAAACGACAGGCGCTGTGATTGGATGCCTATCAGGCATCCAATCATAGGAGAGGATGGGAGGAGAGGACGGGAGAAGACATGGAGGACATGGAGGAGCATGGAGGAGCATGAAGGACACCGTCCGTCGCCCGCCACTGTCACCTGCTGCCCCACCGAGACAGGGTAAGTGCCGGGCAGACGGCGAGCGGGTGGGGGACAGAGTGGCAGCATTCAATGGGCACAGTAGCTGCATTCGATGGGCATAGTGGCAGCATTTAATAGCACAGTGGGAGCATTTGATGGGCACAGTGGCAGCATCCGATGGGCACAGTGGCAGCATTTGATCGGCACAGTGGCAGCATTTGATGGGCACAGTGGGAGCATTTGATGGCACAGCCGGAGCATTTGATGGGCACAGTGGCAGCATTTGATGGGCACAGTGGGAGCATTTGATGGAACAGTGGGAGCATTTGATGGGCACAGTGGCAGCATTCGATGGGCACAGTGTGAGAATTTGAGGGGCACAGTGGCAGCATTTGATAGGCACAGTGGGAGCATTGATGGCACAGTGGGAGTGTTTGATGGCACAGTGGGAGCTATTGATGGCCACAGTGGGAGCGTTTGATGGCCACAGTGGGAGCGTTTGATGGCACAGTGGGAGCGTTTGATGGCCACAATGACAGCATTTGATGGGTACAGTGGCAGCATTTGATGGGCACAGTGGGAGCATTTGATGGCACAGTGGGAGCATTTGATGGGCACAGTGGTAGCATTTGATGGGCACAGTGGGAGCATTTGATGGGCATAGTGGGAGCATTGGATGGACACAGTGGCTGCATTCGATGGGAAAGTGGCAGCATTTGATGGGCACAGTGGAAGCATTTGATGGGCACAGTGGGAGCATTTGATGGGCATAGTGGGAGCATTGGATGGACACAGTGGCTGCATTCGATGGGAAAGTGGTAGCATTTGATGGCACAGTTGGAGCATTTGATGGGCACAGTGGCAGCATTTCATAGGTACAGTGGCAGCATTTGATGGCATAGTGGGAGCATTTCATGGGCACAGTGGCAGCATTTCATGGGCACAGTGGGAGCATTTGAGGGGCACAGTGGGAGCATTTGATGGGCACAGTGGCAGCATTTAATGGCACAGTGGGAGCATTTGATGGCACAGTGGGAGCATTTGATGGGCACAGTGGGAGCATTTGATGGGCACAGTGGGAGCATTTCATGGAACAGTGGGAGGATTTTATTGGGCACCGTGGCAGCATTTGATGGGCACAGTGGCAGCATTTTATGGCATAGTAGGAGCATTTGATGGGCACAGTAGCAGCATTTGATGGGCACAGTGTGAGCATTTGAGGGGCACAGTGGCAGCGTTTGATAGGCACAGTGGGAGCATTTGATGGCACAGTGGGAGCGTTTGATGGCACAGTGGCAGTGTTTGATGGCACAGTGGCAGCATTTGATGGACACAGTGGCAGCATTTGATGGCACAGTGGGAGCATTTGATGGCACAGTGGGAGCATTGGCAGCATTTGATGGGCACAGTGGCAGCATTTGATGGGCAAAGTGGGAGCATTTGATGACACAGTGGGAGCGTTTGATGGCACAGTGGCAGCGTTTGATGGCACAGTGGCAACGTTTGATGGGCACAGTGGCAGTGTTTGATGGACACAGTGACAGCATTTGATGGCAGAATGGGAGCATTTGATGGGCACAGTGGCAGCATTTGATGGTCACAGTGGAAGCATTTGATGGCACAGTGGGAGCATTTGATGGGCACAGTGGCAGCATTTGATGGGCACAGTGGCGGCATTTGATGGGCACAGTGGTGGCATTTGATGAGCACAGTGGCAGCATTTGATGCGCACAGTGGGAGCACTTGAGGGGCACAGTGGGAGCATTTGATGGCACAGTGGGAGCATTGGCAGCATTTGATGGGCACAGTGGCAGCATTTGATGGGCAAAGTGGGAGCATTTGATGACACAGTGGGAGCGTTTGATGGTACAGTGGCAGCGTTTGATGGCACAGTGGCAACGTTTGATGGGCACAGTGGCAGCGTTTGTTGACACAGTGGCAGTGTTTGATGGGCACAGAGGCTGCGTTTGATGGGCACAGTGGCTGCATTTGATGGGCACAGTGGCAGCGTTTGATTTGCACAGTGGCTGCAATTGATGGGCACAGTGGCGGCATTTGATGGGCACAGTGGTGGCATTTGATGAGCACAGTGGTGGCATTTGATGAGCACAGTGGCAGCATTTGATGCGCACAGTGGGAGCACTTGAAGGGCACAGTGGAAGCATTTGATTGGCACAGTGGCATCTTTTGATGGGCACAGTGGGAGCATTTGATGGCACAGTGGGAGCATTTGATGGCACAGTGGCAACGTTTGATGGGCACAGTGGCAGCATTTGATGGCACAGTGGCAGCATTTGATGGGCACAGTGGCAGCATTTGATGGGCACAGTGGCAGCATTTGATGGGCACAGTGGGAGCATTTGATGGGCACAGTGGGAGCGTTTGATGGCTCAGTGGCAGCCTTTGATGGGCACAGTGGCAGCATTTGATGGCACAGTGGCAGCATTTGATGGGCACAGTGGCAATGTTTGATGGCACAGTGGCAGTGTTTGATGGGCACAGTGGCTGCTTTTGATGGGCACAGTGGTTGCATACAATGGGCACAGTGGAAGCGTTTGATGGGCACAGTGGCTGCATTTGATGGGCACAATGGCGGCATTTGATGGGCACAGTGGCAGTATTTGATGGGCACAGTGGCAGTATTTGATGGGCACAGTGGCTGCATTTGATTGGCACAGTGGCAGAATTTGATGGCACAGTGGGAGTGTTTGATGGCTCAGTGGCAGCGTTTAATGGGCACAGTGGCAGCGTTAAATGGGCACAGTGGCAGCATTTGATGGGCACAGTGGCAACGTATGGTGGCAGCGTTTGATGGGCACAGTGGCTGCGTTTGGCACAGTGGCTGCGTTTGATGGGCACAGAGAGGCTGCAATTGATGGGGTTTTTTTCCAGAATTTTTCAGTTTGTTTGTACCATGGAAAAAAAAGAGGGATATACCGCGCTCATAAGCAAAAATATGAAAAAAGTAGATGCAACAAAAAACATCAAATATACATATGGTGCAAATGAATATAAAATCTAAAAAGTGAACTCTCAAAATAACAAAATGATATTAAGGTGAGTGATGGGCTGATTAATGAATAAATGAACTAAAAAAAATGTGAATAGAATCAAGTAACAAACAAATAAACATTTGATGAACAAAGAAAGTCCATAAGCAGTTTAAAGAGAGGGCACTGATGGGGAGAGGCAAGTCCACTGAGGGGAACAACTGTCCAGTAGTCAGTCACCTTCACTGAAAAAAGGAGCAGGAGGAGAGATGAAAGAGGAATCCCCAGTTGGAAGCGGGTCACAATTGATAAGTAAATGGAATGGTGGACCCCCTGAATAGGTCTGAATCGCAAGAAGATATAGCCCTCTGCACGGGCAAGATGGAACTCCTCTTACTCCATAGCCTCATGTCTCTGTGATGATCCAAGGCAAAAGAGACACACTCCCGATCGGAACTATGACTCGTTGATATCATAAAAAAGTGTTTATTGCTCAGGATAGAAAAAAACACAAAAGCAGGGATTAGCATCCTCCGCGCAGTACATATAAAAATAGCCGGCAAAATTTTAAAAGTTAAGAGTGAACACCCGTATACCAAAAGATCACATAGGGCGTGATGGCGTCAGTACGTAGCACCGCCCTACATGTTTCGTCACACCTGACGTCTTCAAAGGGGCACAGACGACGCACCGCAACCATCGCTTATATATCAACAAAACAAAAGCAAGCCTCGTTATGACCCAAGAGATGTCACATGATTTACACTTATGAGGCTCACCATGAGAGAACATCAGACCTCGATCTGCCGCATGTCACGTGCGTAAAGCTCCACATAGGAGAAAGCAAAGGAAATTGGACACCAAATGACAAAAGCGATAGGATTCGCATGTGTATGGTGTTGGAACATAATACGGACAGCGTATTAAAATGAAAAGTGAAATGAAAAGTGAAAAATAAAAAATATAAAAAGGAATGTATATGTAATTACACCCCAAAACAAAAAAAAGACTACAAAAAAGGAGAAAAGGTCCTAAAGAAAAAATCTAGACTGCAAAAATTCATATTGATACCTGTTCCAAATACATGGACAATAAGTAAGGGATAATATATTAAATAACGAGCGTCATATTGGGGTAGGTGCTCTCCCCAACAAGTGAAATCATGTTTAAGCAGGATATCCATAATTTAGACATAACATTCTCAATTAAGATATAACATCACTATGCATTGTTAATAAAGGCGTTAATTTCTATGTCCACATTTAACCCAAGGAGTCTAAGACATCTGATCTTATTAATCCACCCCATTTCAAGCTTGGAGATGGCACGTCGCTTAGGTCCCCCTCTCCAAGGTAATTTTAATCTGTCAATACCAACAAATGATGTCCCCATGGGGTCCTGGTTATGTACTTCCAGATAGTGTCTCAAAACGGGGTGTCCCTTAAAGCCTCTCCTGATATTCCAGATATGTTCATTCAATCTGACCTGTAACGGCCGGACAGTACGTCCAACGTATTGAAGTCCGCACGGACAGGTCAGAAGATACACAACACCAGGAGTGGAACAGGTGATGAATGACTTTATCGGGAACTCATGAGATGTGCTATTAGAGTTAAAATGTGGGACCTTCTTGTCTATAACGGCGTTGATGGAGCATACTGCACATTTTTATACATCTATAAAAACCAACCAGGTTTTGGAAGAACATTGGCCTGTTGTCAGGAGGGTCGCAGACACTAGGGGCCACAAGTGACTTTAATGAAGGAACTCCCTTGAAAACTACCTGAGGTCTCTCAGAGAGTATGGGCCCAAGTATCCAATCATTCCTGACAATGTGCCAATGTTTGTGTAGTAATTTTTTTATTGAATGATGTTGATGAGAAAATGGATTTTTAAAACAGCTTACCTGTAAAATCCTTTTCTTTCTTGTGGGTTATACGCTTACCTTTAGGTGATTGGACACTGGCAACCAATAGTAAGACGGTTCCTCCCATATAACCCTTCCCACACCAGAAGGACCTCAGTTTTGTAGCAAGCAATGAAGATCCCAGAAAGAGGGGAGGGACCTCTGTGTCCCGTGATGTACTCCAAGAAAAGGATTTTACAGGTAAGCTGTTTTAAAAATCCATTTTTCTTTATCGTACATCACGGGGCACAGAGCACCATAATAATGACTATGTGGGATGTCCTAAAGCAATGCATCTGAGGGGGAGAACACATCATCCCTAGACCCTCTCATTTTGAGATCTCACATCCACCTGGTAAAACCTGGTGAACGTATGAACTGAAGACCAAACGGCTGCTTTGCAAACCTGAGCCATAGACACCTGCTGGCGTACTGCCTATGATCCATTAACCCCTCTAGTGGAGTGTGCTTTTAAATCCCGGGGTGGAACCCTGCGCTTTAATTCATACACCTGGACAATAGTCTGGCGAATCCACCTGGATATAGATGAACTTGTTGCCGGTTGTCCACTTTTAGGACCCTCAGGCAAGACAAAAAAAACAGTCAGTTTTCCGAAAGGGAGCTGACATTTCCAAGTAAACCTTTATCGCTCTCACCACATCCAGTGAGTGAAGCGACCTTTCCTCCCTAGTTTTAGGTTTTGGAAAAAAGGAAGGTAAAATGATATCCTGATTCAAATGAAATTTGGAAACTACCTTCGGTAGAAAATCCGGACGAGGACGCATGACCACTCTGTCCTGATGAAGAACCATAAAAGGTTCTTTGCAAGAAAGGGCGGCCAATTCTGACACCCTTCTAGCCGATGTTATAGCCACTAGGAAAACTTATTTCCTGGTCAATAGGACAAAAAGAATATGCCTAATAGGTTCAAAGGGCTGACTCTGTAAGGCTGAAAGTACCAAATTTAGGTCCCAAGGACATAAAGGTGGTTTAAGCGGTGGCCTCAGGTGCGTTACTACCTTGACAAAGAATGGGATGCAATTGGTCTCTGGAAAAAAAATGATAAGGCCGAAATCTGTCCCTTAATTGTCCCTAAGGCAAACTGCAAGTCTACTCCTGTTTGGAGAAAGGCGAGAACTCTTCCAATCGTATACCTACGAGGGTCCCATTTCCTTCTTTCACACCAAGAAATGTATGACCTCCATACTCTGTAATAGATAGCTCTAGAAACTGACTTTCTAGCGTTTATCAAAGTGGACAAGACCGGAACCATAATACCACGGTCTTTCAATAGTCTGGTCTCAATAGCCAGGCCATCACATTCAGCAACTGTAAAGAAGGATGGAATATGGGCCCTTGAGACAACAGGTCTGGGCGGCAAGGAAGAACCAACGGATCTCCTACTGCCAACTTCACAATCTCAGAGTACCATGATCTCCTGGGCCACTAAGATCACCGGCTTCCGTTCCTCCCGTATTCTGCGTAGTAAGTGCGGCAGAATTTGGATCGGAGGAAAGGCATATATCAGAGAATACTGATCCCAAGGAACCACTAATGCGTCTATCCCGACAGCAAGCGGATCCTTGGTCCTGGACAAAAATCTGTCCAGTTTGGCATTGAATCTGGATGCCAGCAGATCCACATCTGGAGTCCCCTAGTATTGGCAGATCTGTAGAAAAACCTTGGGATGCAGGGACCATTCCCCTGGTAACAATTTCTGGTGACTCAGGAAATCCGCCTGTCAATTGTCCACCCCCGGGATAAACACTGCCGACAGAAACGGCACATTTTTTTCTGCCCAGGTTAGTATATGATTTACTTCTCTCTGGTACCTCCCTCGTGGTTGATGTACGCCACTACTGTGGAGTTGTCGGACTGAACTCTGACCGGAAAACCCCGCAATCTGGACGTCCAGAATCGCAGGGCCAGACGAGCTGCCCGGATTTCCAATAGATTGATGGGCAGAGTCCTTTCTGTCTGGGACCATACTCCCTGAGCAGATGTTTCCTCTAGGACTGCTCTCCAGCCAAGAAGACTGGCGTCCGTGGTTACCAATTTCCAGGCTACTGGTGGGAAAGAATTCCCTCTCCTTAAGTTGCTGGTTCTTAACCACCAAGAGAGGTTCAATAGAACCTGTGGAGATCCAAGGTTCAAGCAGACTTGTCCCAGGCTTTCAGGATACTGGTTTGGAACACTCTGGAGTGGAACTGTGCATATGGCACTGCGCTGAAAGATGACACCATCTTGCCCAATAACCTCATGCACAGCCGAACAGAAGGTGTTGATTCTTTTTTTCACCTTCTGTACAAGTTCCACTATGGAGGTGACCTTTAAGGGCGGAAGAAACACCTTTTCTTGGGCGGTGTCCAAGACCAGACCCAGATACACCAAGGCTTGGGTCGGACAAAGAGCTGACTTGTCCAAATTAGTACCCAACCTAGGCGTTGTAAAAACCGTACTATTCTTGACACGTTTAGAACTAGTACAGGGCGAGAGCATTGCCTTAAAAGTAGATTGTCCAGATATCCTATTATGGAGACTCCTTGAGACCTTAGGGAAGCCAACACTGGGGCCAGAATCTTTGTGAAGACCCTGGGGGCCGTGGTTAGACCGAAAGGCAGTGCCACAAACTGGAAATGACTGCCTTCTACAGCGAAGCGTAAGAACCTTTGGTGTGGACCGAAGATCGGCACATGAAGGTACGCATCCTTGATATCTATGGATGCTAAATAGTCTCCCTTCCTTAGGGACCTTATTACTGAACGAACCGACTCCATGCGGAAAGATCGGACTTCTACAAAGAAGTTGAGAGCCTTGAGGTCCAAAATGGGCCTTACTTCCCCATTTGGTTTCGGCACGGTGAATAGGTTTGAGTAAAACCCCTTGAATCTTTCCTCATGCGGGACCTTTACAATTACTCCCTGCATCAGCAGATGGTGTAAAGCTAGGAATAGGCATCTTCTTTTCTCTGGATCCGCCGGGACCCTTGAGTGTAGAAAGCGGTTCGGGGGAACCTCCCGGAACTCTATTCTGTAACCGTATTTTACAGTGGAAATGACCCATCTGTCTTGAACCAGTTCTTCCCAGGCCTCCCCAAACAGCCGAAGCCTGCCCCCCACCCGTGAGAGCGGGGGCGCCCCTTCACAAGGTAGACTTGGAGTTGGGTTTGGGTGGCTTTTGGGTCCATTGTTTTTTCTGACCCTGTGGTCTTTAAACCCAGACGGCTGAGGCCGTCAATACCGCTTAGGGGAAGAGGCACCAGGCCCTGGAGGATAAGGAATTTTATAAGAGGGCTGCTTCCCCTTCTTTTTAATAGGAAGCAGAGTGCTCTTTCCTTCAGAGATCTTTTAGATATATTTATCCAGATCTTCGCGAAACAGGCGCTCTCCATGAAATGGAAAAGCAGCAAGTAGCCTTTTACATGGTGTCTCAGCAGACCAGTTATTTAGCCACAATACTCGGCGCATATGAACTGATAGTAACGCAAAACGAGACATCTGTTGGATAGAGTCTTTTGAAGCGTCTACCGCAAAACACAAGGCATGAGGGATCTCTGAAAGTTCCTCAGCAGATTCCTCCAGGCCAGGTATGTTCTTTACTATCCTCTTAAAGCGATCCTTTAGGGATTGACAAATCCCAATGGCTGCAATAGCAGGCTGAACTGCTGCACTGGCAACCGAGAAGGAGGCCTTCAGTAAGGACTCTAGCTTTTTATCAGCCAGATCCTTGAAAACCTGGGCATTATCCAGTGGACAGGTTAAGTTTTTTTTCACGGTAGATATGGCAGCGTCTACCAAAGGTGTGCTCCATTTCTTCCTAAACTTCTCCTCCATAGGGTATAAAACAGAAAAGCTTTTGGGAGGTAAGTATATCCTGTCAGTCCGCATAAATCACCTGCTCCAGTAACGGATGCAAGGGAAAGGCTTGGGAAATTTGTTTATGTCGCAAAGATCCCAGAGTGGAACAAGAGAGTGCAGACTCCTGAACCGGGGGAAACTTAAACCAAATTCGTACCATCTCCATTAGAGATTGGATAAACAATTTCTGGCAATGGGAGGCTGAAATTGGCTCCTCAGAGCCAGAGTCCTCAGCCGAGGAATCTTCAGCCTCTCCTACCTCCTGGTCCTTTATGACCACCTCCTCTGGATCCTCTGCCCATTCTGGTTCCAGGTTACCTGGACCCATCTGGCTATAAGAGTCCTGGGGCTTTAGTGACCCACCACTTGGCCCAGGCTCAGGGGAGGGAGATCTATTACGCTTCCTTCCCCCTGTGTTACAGAGGCAATCATGCCAGCTATTTTGCCTTCAAGCCCCGCTAAGGCAGATGCCAAATCATCCTTTGTAAGATAAGCCGAGGCAGGTACATTGGTAGTGGCTACTATGCCTGACAAGTGCAATGGCTCAGGCAGGTCAGAAACCACAGGTTCTTCAGCAGAAACTGAGGCTGCATCAATATGGGGTTGGTCTCCTGCTTTTTGTGGAGGGACTCTTACCCCTGGGCTTGCCTTGTTCCCTGTTCCTCGTTTTTTGGAAGACATAGCTTACACACGAGAAATAGTCAAGGAGTACTCCCCACAAATTACAACCAGTCTTTAACCTGTCACCGTAGTGTCCAAGACCATCCGACTCACGTGCCCACCTTCGCTCTGCCTCCTCTACGCGCACGCCAGGAGCTCCATGCTTAAAAAGCCCTAGCATGGAAGCGAGCGCGCGGACCAGTGGCCGGCGACCCACCCACCGCACGGCGCCTGAGCCGTGCGTGGACCCGCAGCGGCGCACGCGCACACCAGCGGCGCACTCACATGCGGCACGCACGCGCACGCCAATTTAAGAAAATGCGCGCCAACTGGTCTCTGTAACCCCGGACGCCAGATCAAGGCTGCTCTGGCAAAATTTTTTTTTTTTTTTTTTTTTAAACAAAAAGGGGAAATACATATCTGTAAATATATAACAACCCCAAAGGGGAGTACTCACCATTCCATGTAGCAGAGTCTGTCTTGCCAGGCCCAATCTTCCCCTATCACGGCGGGTAGCGCCTCTAAGGACCTTCAGGGACCCGGTCCCCCATATATTGGGGTCCACACCCCTGGACCTGTAAAGCACCCTTTGTGGTTTCCTTGGGCAAAGTAGACCAGGGATTCACATGTTTGCCTTGTTTTGCCATGTTTGCCTTGATTTCTTCATTGCCTCCTGACCTGCTAGCGATCTGATCCTGTGCTCTGAACCTGATCCTGTCTCCCTGTCCAGATCCCTATCCTGCCCCACCTGTTACCTTGCATCCCTGCCTGCAGTCTGACCCATCCATCCTCTCCCTGTGTTCAACCCCATCTGCTGACCTCCCTGTGTATGACCTTGGCCTGGCTTACGTTTATGTCTCTGGAACATCCTCTGTCCATCTGCTGATCTGCTGTGTATGACCCTGGCCTGGCTATTGTTTATGATCCTGGTATTTCCCATTTATTGCACTTATCTGTCTGTTGTTATTTGTGGGTCTCTGTCTGTGGTTGGTTTTTGCACTGTGTCATATTAGAGTCGGTTGTACAATATTATTCACTTTCTTTAATAAATTATTATATTTTCACTTACGGTATATACGTTTGGGTGTCCTCTGTCGCAGATCACACGGTTCTGGTCACACCTGTTCATGACAGGTTATATGGGAGGAACCGTCTTACTATTGGTTGCCAGTGTCGAATCACCTAAGGGTAAGCGTATAGTCATTATTATGGTGCCCTGTGTCCCGTGATGTACGATAAAGAAATACCTTGTTATAAAAGGGCACGTAAAATCACCATTGTTCTTGTCTCCATCTGTCACCACTTTATCGACAAGCACGGTCCAGCAACTCTATCTCCTCAAGTTTTTTATTTAAGAAAGGGACCACATATATGTCTGAAATTTGTTGAGGGATTTAGGAAGTGCAAATTTAAGCCCCTTCTCTAAAATGGAGGTCTCGGCCTGTGTAAGCTTGATTTTACTCAGGTTGAAAATACCCTGGCCCCTCATTCTCTCTTCCATTTGGCTTTTTGATCTCCATAGTTTTTCCTAGGGGGGCCTTATTGGTTATAATGGTATTCATCCAAATAAGCCCCTCTAGAAGGGCCATTCTGGTAGTAACCCTCAGAGTGTTGATTATAACCATTAGGTTTGTGATTCTTACATTTTTTAATTGGGTGATTTAAATGAAGAACCCTTCAGTGGGTAACCTGATACCCTCGGTTTGGATTGTGAAGGTTTGTTGTGTCTATCTGGTGAGCGATAAGAGACACGTCTAGAAGCAGTGGGGGGTTGGCTCTGGGCAGAAGGTGGTCTATATGAATGACCTCCATAACCTCCAGGGTTTGAATCAACCCCTAGGTTAGCGGGATAGGGGCTTCAGAGTGTCTAGTGGGCTCAGCCCCATCAGGCCGAGACCTCCATTTTAGATAAGGGGCTTAAATTTGCACCTCCAAAATCCCTCAACAAATTTCAGACATATATGGACATCCATAAATACACGAGAAAATTAAATATCAAAAGATTCATGTTGTCCAACCCTATTGGTGGTGGGGGAGCGAATACCACCAACATTAGATATTAAGGTTTGGCCAATGCTTCTCTATTTAATCCCCCAGGGAGTTTGTCTGCTTCGATCAAGGTTTTTAGAGATGTCCTTCTTAGAGACCTCGACAGCTTAAAAGTCAAAAATGTTAGAATGGCCAAAGACCTACAATTAGGACTTGACCAGCTTTGCAGTCAAAAGGACCTTGTAATTAGGCCAGCTGACAAAGGGGGGGGATTGTCATTCTCAAAAAAACTTGAACAAATTGTCAATCATGGTTTTGAAACTGGTATATTAAACAAAAAAGAGAAGTTATTTTTGATTCCGGTATCCTCACGGATCCCTGTCCTTTATTACCTACCCAAGATCCATAAGGATCCAGTCCATCCACCGGGCCGTCCAATTATTAGTGGAATAGATTCCATCACTTCCAGGGCAGGGGAATACATCCATGGGTTTCTTCAACCTTTGATGAAAGCATTACCAGATTATATTAAGGATAGTAGACATACCATAAACCTTCTCAAAGATTGTGCTTATAGGGAGGGACATTGGTTGGTAACAGCTGATATCACCTCCCTGTATAAAATAATCCCCCATCATTGGGGAATTAAATCAGTTAAACATTTTTTAAACAAGGACCCATCATTGCCAAACAAGCAGAAGCGTTTCATTATGGAACTCCTTGAGTATGCCACCACTCATAATTTTTTCTGGCACAATAATCAGTTATTTTTACAAACGAGGGGTGTGGCTATGGGGGCAAAATTTGCCCCCAGGTTAGCCAACCTCTTCATGGGTAAATGGGAGGAGGACGTCGTCTATGCCCAGCCAAGACCCGAGTTGGTCTTGTGGGCAAGATTTATAGATGACGTCCTCCTCCTATGGAATGGCACCCATGAATCTTTACTTGCTTTCATGGAGGGCCTAAACAATAATGATAGGGGCATTGAATTCAAATTTGAAGCCAGTCAACATACTGTCAATTTTTTGGATCTTAGAATTTGGGGTGAGGGTGATTCTTTATTCACCTCCACTTACTTTAAGACCCAGACCCAGACTTTAAGACCCAGACTCAGTCCCCAAAAGCCAATACATAAGAATGAGACGTAACTGTTCAAAAATTGCTGATTTTAAGGTTCAATCCAAAGTCCTCATAAATAGATTTATAGAGAAGGGTTATGAGGTCCCTTTCTTAAATAAAAAACTTGAGGAGGTAGAATTGCTGGACCGTGAACAACTGCTTGTCGATAAAGTGGTGACGGATGGAGACAAGAACAATGGTGATTTTACGTGCCCTTTTATAACAGGGTATTCTCATCAACATCATTCAATAAAAAAATTACTACACAAACATTGGCACATTGTCAGGAATGATTTAATATTTATGCCCGTACTCCCTGAGAGACCTTGGGTAGACAGACGCGAGTAGAGGAGAGCCGTTCGGCTGCTCTCCTGACAGGGGGGTCTGTGCTGATTGTTTATCAGCACAGCCCCCTCTCAGATCCTACCCAGGACCACCAGGGAAGCCGCCCAGGACCACCAGGGAAGCCGCCCAGGACCTCCAGGGAAACCAGCCACACTGGACCACCAGGTATGCCCCCTAGACCCCCAGGGAAATACTAATCAGTGCAAAGGCAGCTGCCAATCAATGCCCAGGCAGCTGCCAATCAGTGCCCACTCCAATGCCTACCACTGCCAGTGCCACCAGGGATGCCTATCAGTGCCACGTATCAGTGCCACGTATCAGTGCCCAGCAGTGCCCAGCAGTGCCGCCTATCAGTGCCCATCAGTGCCACCCATAAGAACCCATCTTTGCAGCCTTTCAGTGCCCATCAGTGTCGCCTATCAGTGCCCATCAGTGCCCACCAGTGCCACCCAGTGCCACCCATGAATGCCCATCAGTGCCGCCTATCAATGCCCATCAGTGCTGCATATCAGTGCCACCCATCAGTGCCGCCTACCAGTGCCCATCAGTGCCGCACATCATTTCCCATCGTCAGTGCCCGTCAGTGCCCGCTCACTGGTGCCACCTCATCGCTGCCGCCTTATCAGTGCCTGTCAGTGCCGCCTTATCAGTGGCCATCAGTGAAAGAGAAAACTTACTTATTTACAACATTTTTTAACAGAAACAAAAGCAAAACAGCAGAGGTGATCAAATACCACCAAAAGAAAGCTCTATTTGTGGGAACAAAATGATAAAAATTTAGTTTGGGTACAGTGTTGTATGACCGCGCAATTGTCATTCAAACTGCAACAGCACTGAAAGCTGAAAATTGGTCTGGGCAGGAAGGTGTCTAAGTGCCCTGTATTGAAGTGGTTAAGGGGAACCCCGCACCAAAATTTAAAAAAATGGCGCGGTGGTCCCCCTCAAAATCCATGGATTTTAAGGGGAACCCCGCACCAAAATTTAAAAAATGGCATGGGGTCCCCCCAAAATTCCATAACAGACCCTTATCCCAGCATGCAACCTGGCAGGCCGCAGGAAAAGAGGGGGGGACGAGACAGTGCCCCCCTCCTGAACCGTACCAGGCCACATGCCCTCAACATTGGGAGGGTGCTTTGGGGTAACCCCCCAAAGCACCTTGTCCCCATGTTGATGGGGAGAAGGGCCGCATCCCCACAACCCTTGCCCGGTGGTTGTGGGGGTTTGCAGGCAGGGGGGCTTATTGGAATCTGGAACCCCCCTTTAACAAGGGGACCCCCAGATCCCGCCCCTGGTGTGAATTGGTAATGGGGCACAAATGTACCCCTACCATTTCACAAAAAAAGTGTCAAAAATGTTAAAAAAAGACAATAGATGGTTTTTGACAATTCCTTTATTAATGTCTTCTTCTTTCCCCGCTTCTTCTTCCATCTTCTTCTGGTCTTCCTTCTGTGTTCTTCTTCTTCCTCTATCTTGTTCTTCCCCCGCTTCTTCCTCCGGTCTTCTCATCCTGCATCTTCTTCACCGCTTCGTCCTCCGATCCGCCTCAATGGGAGTCTCCCACTGTGTGACAGTCCTGTTCAGGTGACATCTCTTATATAACGGAAGGCGGGGCCACCCGGTGACCCCAACCCCCTCTGGTGCACGGGAACTTCCCTATGGCTTTCCACGTGTTGTTGGAGGGGGAGCGGGGTCACCCGTTTACATGCCCTCAACATTGTGAGCACCCTCCCAATGTTGAGGGCATGTGGCCTGGTACGGTTCAGGAGGGGGGGCGCTCTCTCGCCCCCCTCTTTTCCTGCGGCCTACCAGGTTGCGTGCTCAGATAAGGGTCTGGTATGGATTTTGAGGGGGACCCACATGCCATTTTTTAAAAATAAATTGGCACGGGTTCCCCTTAATATCCATACCAGACCTGAGGGCCTGGTATGGAATTTGGGGGGACCCCCACGCATTTTTTAAAAAATTTTGGTTCGAGGTTCCCCTGTGGGGGAATCCCATGCCGTTTTTATCAATGAACTTTTATGTGTATTGCCGGGACCGACAATTCATTATAGCCGCGAGTAGTTTTAAATGACTTTTTTTCCTTTAGAAATGCCATTTTGCTGTCAGACTGTTCTAAACACGGGAAACATGTGCCACTTTACAGACGTACTATAGACACCCCCCAGGTACGAAATTTAAAGGAATATTACACTTTTATTGTTTCACTTTAAGCATTGTTAAAATCACTGCTCCTGAAAAAAGGTCAGTTTTTAAAACTTTTTTTGCATTGATACATGTCCCTGGGGCAGGACCCAGGTCCCCAAACACTTTTTATGACAATAACTTGCATATTAACCTTTAAAATTAGCACTTTTGATTTCTCCCATAGACTTTTAAAGGGTGTTCCGCGGCTTTCGAATTTGCCGCAAACCCCCCAAACTGTTCGCTATTCGGCGAACGGGCGAACAGCCAATGTTCGAGTCGAACATAAAGCCCATCCCTACTCACCAGTATGGTATTTGTATATTGAAATTATATCCCCTCTCAAACGTCTCTTCTCCAGAGAGAATAAGTTCAGTGCTCGCAACCTTTCCTCATAACTAATATCCTCCAGACCCTTTATTAGCTTTGTTGCCCTTCTTTGTACTCGCTCGATTTCCAGTACATCCTTCCTGAGGACTGGTGCCCAGAACTGGACAGCATATTCTAGGTGCAGCCGGACCAGAGTCTTGTAGAGCAGGAGAATTATCGTTTCATCTCTGGAATCAATCCCCTTTTTAATGCATGACAATATTCTGTTTGCTTTGTTAGCAGCAGCTATTGCTGAGCCTATCATCTACTAGGACCCCCTGGTCCTTTTCCATCCTAGATTCCCCCAGAGGTTCTCCCCCCATGTATAGATTGAATTCATATTTTTGCCACCCAAATGCATTATTTTACATTTTTCTACATTGAACCTCATTTGCCATGTAGTTGCCCACCCCATTAGTTTGTTCAGATCTTTTTGCAAGGTTTCCACATCATGCGGAGAAGTTATTGCCCTGCTTAGCTTAGTATCGTCCGCAAATACAGAGAACAATGTACCCCATACCCATTCACATAGGGGGGCGGCCAGGATCTGGGGGCCCCCTTGTTAAAGGGGGCTTCCAGATTCTGATAAGCCCCTCCGCAGACCCCCACCGGGCAAGGGTTGTGAGGACGAGGCCCTTGTCCCCATCAACATGGGGACAAGGTGCTTTGGGTGGACCCCAAAGCACCCTCCCCATGTTGAGGGCATGTGGCCTGATATGGTTCAGGAGGGGGGGCGCTCCCTCGTCCCCCCCCTATCCTGTCCTCCAGGCTGCTTGCTCAGATAAGGGTCTGGTATGGATCTTGGGGTGGATCCCATGCTTTTTTCTTTTTTTAATTTTGGTGTGGCCATTTTTTTCTTAATTCTGTCATAGGGTTCCCCTTAACCACTTTAATACACTGTATTATATACTGTGCACTGACTGCACTATATATATATATATATATATATATGTGTGTGTGTGTATGTGTATATATATACTAAACTGCCTGCTGGCCACTAACTAAGCTGCCTCTAGCTAACATTCTCTCAATCATAACACTATATACGACCGCCGTGTAAGCAGCCTTATATAGTGTGGGGCATGGACTTAGCCCCCTGAGTCATGATTGGCTAAAGGCACCCTACCTTTGGACAATCATGGCTCTCACAGCAGAGCAGGCTGTGATTGGCCCAAGCATGCAGGTCATGTGCATGCTTTGGCCAATCATCAGAAGTCAATGTACTGCGACCTCGCAGCGCATTATGGGGCGTTCTGCAGTGGTCAAATTTGCCGCAAACACCCCATAATATCTGTATTTGGCGAATGGCCATACACCCCATGTTCAAACCGAACTTACGATCGACTCAAACATCAGGTCCATCCCTAGTGTATACATGTTATTACTGTCATTGTATTCACATACACAGGAAGTATATATATGAAAGTGATTGTAAAGTCCCGTTTTGTTTTTTCTATTAAAATAACAAGCATGTTATACTTACATGCTCTGTGCAGTTTCATTTCCCCACTCCACTGGAATGCATTAAATGCTTAGGCAACTCATACATGTATGTTTATGCCTAAAGCTGCAGAAAAAGATTTCCCATGACTTTGATCGCGGCGGCACATTTACTTTTTGTCTTTTGCATGAAAACCTAAACAATAAGCTCTGGTTCACACCAATGCAGCTTTGAAATCGCACTACTTCAGCGTGATTTCAAAGCCACAGATCAGTGTAATTTGGCTCTCTTAAAGGGAGTGCTCATAATATCAGCTTGTTACCTGTATAAAAGACACCTGTCCACAGAAGCAATCAATCAATCAATCAATTCAATCAGATCTCTCCACCATGGCCAAGACCAAAGAGCTGTCCAAGGATGTCAGGGACAAAATTGTAGACCTACACTTTCATGTGACAACACTGAAGAAATTACACTTTGTTACAATGTAAACTAGTAAGTGTACAGCTTGTATAACAGTGTAAATTTGCTGTCCCCTCAAAATAACTCAACACAGCCATTAATGTCTAAACTGCTGGCAACAAAAGTAAGTACATCCCTAAGTGAAAATGTCCAAAGTGGGCCCCCATTATTTTCCAGCACTGCCTTAACCCTCTTGGCATGGAGTTCACCAGAGATTCACAGGTTGCCACTTGAGTCCTCTTCCACTCCTCCATCATGGCATCAGGGAGCTGGTGGATGGTAGAGACCTTGAGCTCCTCTACCTTCCATTTGAGGATGCCCCACAGATGCTTAATAAGGTTTAGGTCTGGAGATATGCTTGGCCAGTCCATCACCTTTACCTTCAACTTCTTTAGCAAGGCAGTGGTCGTCTTGAAGGTGTGTTTGGGGTCGTTATCATGTTGGAATACTGCCCTGCTGCCCAGTCTCCAAAGGGAGGGGATCATGCTCTGCTTCAGTATGTCACAGTACATGTTGGCATTCATGGTTTCCTCAATGAACTGTAGCTCCCCAGTGCCGGAAGCACTCATGCAGCCCCAGACCATGACACTCCCACCACCATGCTTGACACCACGCAAGACACACTTGTCTTTGTCAATGGTTCAAGAAAGGTTGACCACACTCCCAGGTATGAAGCAGTGATAATTACTTTATTGAAGATAAAAATCCATCAAGATAAATCTTAAGACATCATGAGACCTCTATGTATGCATGGCAAGGTTTTCTTTTCTTATCACTCTCACTTTCTCATACTGGTCACTTGAAGTTCAACATGGCACCTCATGGCAAAGAACTCTCTGAGGATCTGAAAAAAAGAATTGTTGCTCTACATAAAGATGGCCTAGGCTATAAGAAGACTGCCAAGACCCTGAAACTGAGCTGCAGCACAGTGGCCAAGACCACACAGCGGTTTAAGAGGACAGGTTCCACTCAAAACAGGCCTCACCATGGTCGAACAAAGAATTTGAGTGCACATGCTCAGTGTCATATCCAGAGGTTGTCTTTTGGAAATAGACATATGAGTACTGCCGGCATTGCTGCAGAGGTTAAAGAGATGGGGGGTCAGCCTGTCAGTGCTCAGATCATAGGCCGCATACTGCATCAAATTGGTCTGCATGGCTGTTTTCCCAGAAGGAAGCCTCTTCTAAAGATGATGCACTAGAAAGTCCGCAAACAGTTTGCTGAAGACAAGCAAACTAAGGACATGGATTACTAGAACCATGTCCTGTGGTCTGATGAGACTAAGTTAAACTTATTTGGTTCAGATGGTGTCAAGAGTGTGTGGCGGCAACCAGGTGTGGAGTACAAAGACAAGTGTGTCTTGCCTACAGTCAAGCATGGTGGTGGGAGTGTCATGGTCTGGGGCTACATGAGTGCTGCCGCCACTGGGGAGCTACAGTTCATTGAGTCAACCATGAATGCCAACATGTACTGTGACATACTGAAGCAGAGCATCATCCCCTCCCTTCGGAGACTGGGCTGCAGGGCAGTATTGCAACATGATAAAGACCCCAAACAAACCTCCAAGACGACCACTGCCTTGCTAAAGAAGCTGAGGGTAAAGGTGATGGACTGGCCAAGCATGTCTCCAGACATATGAAAGAAGTGGAGGTTCTAAACTGAGTCTGCTATGCACTGGCCAACATCCCTAACTTAGATACAGTACAAAGGTTTCCCCTTAGGGGTGGGACTTTTTAGGCACGGACTGGGGTCATGGTCTGGGGCTACATGAGTGCTGCCGCCACTGGGGAGCTACAGTTCATTGAGTCAACCATGAATGCCAACATGTACTGTGACATACTGAAGCAGAGCATCATCCCCTCCCTTCGGAGACTGGGCTGCAGGGCAGTATTGCAACATGATAAAGACCCCAAACAAACCTCCAAGACGACCACTGCCTTGCTAAAGAAGCTGAGGGTAAAGGTGATGGACTGGCCAAGCATGTCTCCAGACATATGAAAGAAGTGGAGGTTCTAAACTGAGTCTGCTATGCACTGGCCAACATCCCTAACTTAGATACAGTACAAAGGTTTCCCCTTAGGGGTGGGACTTTTTAGGCACGGACTGGGGTCATGGTCTGGGGCTACATGAGTGCTGCCGCCACTGGGGAGCTACAGTTCATTGAGTCAACCATGAATGCCAACATGTACTGTGACATACTGAAGCAGAGCATCATCCCCTCCCTTCGGAGACTGAATAAGGGGTGATAAGACAAAAGGGGTGGTATATTTACTACTCTGCTACTGCTGTTCATTCTATGTGGGTAAAACTGGTGGCCTGAGGAGTCCTTATCTAAGGGAGTGCAGTCTGGTCCAGAAGTCTCAGAGATCCAGAAAGCAGCAGATGACATACATGTCCCCAGGCTGTGGTCATACAAGAGATTGCAGCTTTTGTCAGACCAGACTGAACCCAGGGCAATCACTCTCTGGTCTTCTTTCCATGCTTCCTTCCACGCTGTGGCTGTGGTGGTGGAGTTGTGGCAGCAGGAGGATGGTCCAACTCAATCACTTCGGTCTTGGGTGTTAGTTCCCCACTCACCCTCTTACTTAGGACTTTATAAAGCAGGTCCTCACATAGTTTGCGTTGACCCTCCTGCATGCCCTGCAGTTTTGTGGCAGCCATGCAGGCAAAGGCCTCTTCAGGAGTGGGTAAGGCTCGGAGGGACGCAGAAGCCTCCTGAATGAGCCTGAGCGCTGAATCCTGCATGGGAGTCGTCTTCCTTGCTCTTTTGTATGGAAGGCGGAGGGGAGGAACCTGCGATTCAGTCAGGCTGCGACTGGTCCCAGGCTTCTCTTGGCTGACACTTAGCCCCGCCTCCTCCTGGCTGCCACTAATCACCGCCTCCTCCTGACTGCCACATTCCACAACCTCCTCCTGGCTGAGGTCTTCCTGTGTATGAAAAAGAGACATAGTTTTAGTTTTTTATTCATCAATCACACACAATTTTCACCTCCTGACTGTTGCAAATTGAATGTTCACAAATATAACAGACTCTCATTATGAGCCCAGCATTTTTCATTCTTGTCCCAATTATTTTTGCCCACTACTGTCTATTGATATGTCAAAAACTGTTTTCAATCAGCAATTAGTGATCAATACTAACATCTAGTAAACATAATTTATTTATTGACCAGAAATCAGTAGAAGAATGCTATACCTGGCTCCAGCTGGGCTCCTCCACTTCTTCCTGGCTGGAAGGCCCAGGTTGGACATCGGAAGCCTCAGCTGGGGTGGAAGGAAGAGTGGAAGGAAGAGTGGAGAGGGATTCCCTGACTTCAGTGTGGTCTGACAGAAATCGCAGTCTCTCATAGTACCACAGCCTGGGGACATAAACGTCATCTGCTGCAGCTCCGAACCTCTGGGAATCTGTGACCTACCTGTACTTGTCTATGAACAGGGGGAGGTCATTGAAGCCATCCATTTTCTCTGCAAGACACAACACAAGACAAACCCTAATGTCAGGCCAAACTCTCCTAATCTTGTTAAAATCTAGGCCTTTATTTCAAAGCAGTATAGGCCCAAGTTTAAATCTTACCTTCGTTATCACGATCGGCGCTTTCGATGCTCCTTCCTCCGCTCACAGATCGTACGTAATACGCACGCGTGTTACGCTTTATACACACTGCGCATGCGTGTAACTCCGCCCGCCCCTGACGTTCTTTCGAGTCTATTCCCCGCCCCTTTTCGTTCTGCGGAGTGGAGGAAGAGCACATGGCGGATACACAGCAGGTGTGTGCTAATTACAGGAACGAGGAGGAGGAGGAGGAGGAAAGCCCGGAGCTGGAAACGTCCCGATCAGGAAGGAGATTTAGGGCCTCAAATATGTCCTTTGGGGAGATGTTGGAGATGGTGGACATCCTGAAGAAGGCCGACTATGACGGGAAGTATGGACCTTACCCCAACCCCAATGTCAGAAAGGCCAAGATAATTGCGAAAGTGGTGAAAAGTCTGCACCGGAAATTCGGGGTACGACGATCGAAAGATCAGCTCAGGAAGCGGTGGTCGGACCTCAAATTATGAGAACATGAGCAGTACAGAAAGATCCGGAGAGTGCTGCAAAAAAGTAAGTAGTTGTGCTGTGTTCCTATTCTTTATGTTTATTACGTTCGTGCTGCTCCATGTGCTCTTCTTACAAGTGTACATTTTTAAATGGCAACTTTCATGTTCATGGGCCCATTATTCGTTCGTATCAAACATTTTTCTTTCGGCCTCTAAAACACCATTGTTTAGGCCATATGCATTTGGACACATTTTTTACGCCCTACTTGTCATAAACTAATTTGGTTGTGTAAATGGCTTTGTTACTAGAATGAAATGCAAACTAGATTCTGTGTAAGGAGAGGACACTCAGCAGCTGTGTTCACATCTGGACACTGGAGCACTAGTGTGGGACACAAGAACACCATTTTTATTAGGGGGCCACACAGGTGCTCCAGTGTATACTATGGGGGGTCTCCATCTGTGAAGCTTGTACCAAACAGGTAAAGTATTGCAGCTTGACAAAGGACACTGAAAACGCTACATTTTTGCACTCGGCCAAAATAGACAATTTTACCCCACTTCCAAGCAATGTTTCCTATTTATAGTTCTGCCATCAAATCACTGTGTGCCAAGTATAGCATTTGTGTTTTACATAGGGGAAAAAAGACTCGGAGGACACCCCTCATCCGAGGAGACCAGAGACCCCCCACCTCTGGAAGAAGGGGAAATTACCCCAAACCAACAAGTGCAGGAGGATGAAGAAGACGTGGTGGAACTAATCACCACAACAGGTGAGTGTCTGCAACCACAGGGTCAGGTAAGAGATGGATGCCGGCATATTTTTGATACCTGTTTTTGTTTGGTTTATCTCTTTTTAGGTGATCGTGATGTTGGGGATCCAGATCCTTTCACATCAGAAAGTGCCCGGATCCTGATCGGGGAGATCATGGGGTGTAATTTACAATTGGAAAACCTAAAGAAAAACATCAATGATGTTATCCAAAAAAATAAGAACATCATTGATGTTTTGGGGCGAGTTTAAAACCCCTCCCAATCACTTGGTTTTTTGGTGTGCTCCAATTTTCAAAATGTTTGCAAGATTTGTAGAAAAGCCTAATTTGTAGGATGCACACAGTGTGCCAACATGTGCTATCTGCCATCACGGGAGATCAATGGACGCGTTTTGGGGTTGCAACCCCTTCCTCTATAATAAAGTAGCTGAGAGGAAGGGGTTTCTCCCCCAAAACATGTCCCTTGATCCCCCGTGATGGCAGGTAGCACATGTTGATATTGGTAAATTTGTGTGCATCTTCCAAATTTGTCTTTGCCTGGGGTGACTTCACCCCATCTGAACGCAATATCAAACACAGTTCTTAAATACTCATGTTTGATATTGCCTTCAAGTTCTACCAAATGTGAACTTTGTAAGTTCAAGATTTGTGTCTTTCTTGTTGGTTTTACACATGCCTGTTTTATCTTAAATAAATGGACCTTTATCTGGTTTATAATGCTACCCCAAAAATTTATAAACAACAAACCTGTGGGTTTGTTAGAAAAACCTTTTCGAAATGCACATGTGATTGTGCAGGTATTAAAGAGATTGTTAATCAAGAATGTGTGGATTATTGTGTCAACGCTAATAAAACACTTTGTTAGTGATGTAATTGGTGATTTCTATGAAAATGGGGGTTATTTCCTAAGGGCAAATCCTTGTTGCACTACAAGTGCAGTCTCAGTGCAGTTGCAAGTGCACTTGTAGTGAAAAGTGTCATTGCCTTTACTAAATAACACCCAACAGTGCTTTGTATAAGGTTACACAATCACACCATTTTCTGGACTCAACACATTTCTGTCAGGGTCAGCTAAAACAAAAACAAGCAGTAAATGTCCACAAAGAATTTATTTTTTTTGCTTTTTTATTTGAAAAAGGCTTCACAAATTTGAAGGCATATTGATGGCCCCCCTACCCGCAAAGAACTCTAGGTATCGTAACCGGACATCACGGGCACTCAGGGAGGGCAAGCCAGGACGGCCACTTTCAAGCGCCGTCATTGTTGTTTGAGGTATCACTCCGGCCTCAGGCCCAACTGAGCCAGCATAGTTGGCCAAATGTTTCCGTAAAAAGTTATGGAGAATACAGCACGCCATGATTATATGATTAAGTTTATACTCCGCCATATGGATAGGTGTCAGAAATAGGCGGAACCGGCTGGCCAGGATTCCAAATGTGTTCTCCACCACTCTTCGGGCTCTGGCCAGCCGGTAATTAAAAACCCTCTGTTCCGGGGTGAGGGTTCTCATAGGGAATGGCCGCATCAGGTGGTTCCCCAGCGCAAACGCTTCATCAGCAAAGAACACGAATGGGAGTCCTACCACATTGTCCTCTGGAGCTGGCAAGTCCAAGCTGCCATTCTGGAGACGCCTGTAGAACTCCGTCTGGGCAATGACTCCACCATCGGACATCCGGCCATTCTTCCCCACGTCCACATACAAGAAGTCGTAATTAGCCGACACCACCGCCAACATCACAATACTATTGAACCCCTTATACCGTATATACTTGAGTATAAGTCGAATTTTTCAGCACATTTTTTTGTGCTGAAAGTGCCCCCCTCGACTTATACTGGAGTCAAGCACTTTTCTGCAGCAAAAAATTTCATTTTCCGAACCGACTTTGGGGCCCCGTATCTCAGGACCACTTGGTGCTAGGAACCCCAAGTTTGGTGTGCAAACCGAGTGGAACTGGTACCACAACATATCCAAAGCTGAAGTTCCTAGCACTAAGTGGCCCTGAGATACGGGGCCCCAAAATCGGTTCAGAAAATGTCATTCTCTGCTGCAGAAAAGTGCTTGACATTTTCTGAACCAACTTTGGGGCCATATATCTCAGGGCCACTTGGTGCTAGGAACCCCACATATGGTGTGCAAACCCACTGGAACTGGTACCATAACATATCCAAAGCTGGGGTTCCTAGCACCAAGTGGCCCTGAGATACGGGGCCCCAAATCCGGTTCGGAAAATGTCATTCTCTGCTGCAGATAAGTGCTTGACATTTTCTGAACTGATTTTTGGGGCCCTGGATCTCGGGGCCCCTTGGTGCTAGAAACCCCAGCTTTGGAAATTTTATGCTGCTAGTTCCACTGGGTTTGCACACCAATACGGGACCCTAAATTCGGTCAACTGTGTCCATCTGCAGCAATGTCATTTCGGGACCCTTTGGGTTCAGAGACCCCAAATTTTTGCTGCAGCTAGGGGGCATCTAGGAACTCCTAACTACCGAGTTTGAAGTTCAGGGGTCCTATGGCTGCAAATGGGCACAGTGAGGCATGCAAATGGGCACAGTAATGCTGCAAATGGGCATTGTTGACCCTCTTTTCCACTTACAGTAGCTGTGCATTTCTCTCCCTCGTCTTATACTCGGGTCAATAAGTTTTTCCCATTTTTTTTGTGGTAAATTAGGGCCTCCACTTATACTCGGAACGACTTATACTCGAGTATATACGGTAGTTGAAATAGTACGACCACGAGTTGGGTGGTGGGATGATGTGGACATGTTTCCCATCAATTGCCCCTCCGCAGTTAGGAAAGTCCCACCGCTCGGCAAAGTGGGAGGCCACAGTCTGCCATTCCTGTGGCGTGGAAGGAAACTGTTGAGGCAAAAATAAAACAATTAATATTTTTGCTCAGAAACATGGCAAGCAGATTAGGCACAAACATTCTGGGGCAACCTCCAGATAGCATTTATTAAGGGGAATTTAACAACACCAAAGTATAAGGTACACCTATCATATTCCCCCTCTCCCCCTCTCATGGGCCATTTCTAACATTATGGGGGGGGAAATCTTGGACAGGTAACCCTCTTCACTTCATTGAGAGATGAATGCCTAAATAATGGGTATTACTTGGAATAGCCCCTCCTTAGTTACACTATTGGCAGCCCACTGGACAGGTAAGAAGTGTCATAATACAAAGATATAAATACACACTGTACACATTTGAGCACATTTGAACATTCTGCTATTACCTGACTCAAGATAATAATAGGATCTTAAAAATTCAAACAGTACCATTTGAAATTATACAGGCAGGCCCTTGCACTACATGCTTTGGGGAATTCATCCATAAATCAGAGCACAAAAGAGATGGGTATAGTGTGTATGGGTTTGGCAAAGTCAGCAGATAGATGATTGAGGATAGATAGAGAATTGGGATCAGCTGACTTAGCAGTTGGGGGAGGGAGGGTTACTAAAAATGATTTGGGGACACCACAAAAAAAAGCCTCTGCCACTCTGTCTGAATTTAAAGCTAAAATAACATTTCAGGGGGTGTTTGGGGTAAAGCACTACTATGGATCTGATAAAATACATTGTTTTAAGTGACTATATGCGGTGAATATAGGGCCCGTAGAGCATGCTGGGGAGGTTAGTGAAGGACAATCTGTATGAAGGACCTAAAAAATAAATTACATAAAAATCCAGCATGCATGAGAACAAAGGGGACATTCACAGCATATTCCAATCATGGTAATTAGGGAATGAGGAAAGAAATACAATATATTAGCAAACATTAAATACAATGAAATGTGAGATTAAAGGATAAAAATCTTACCTTCATATACTCCTTCTGCAGGACCTGTATGATGGCAGAACAGGTCTCTGGGATAATGATCCCCAGAGCCTGGGGGGAGATACCTGTCGAGAACTTCAAGTCCTGCAGGCTTCTCCCTGCCATCAAGTACCGCAGGGTAGCGACGAGCCTCTGCTCCGGAGTGATGGCTTGCCTCATGCAGGTATCCTGCCTGCTAAAATAAGGGGTCAGCGAAGCCAACAAACACGAAACACGGGGTCCGTCATCCTGAAAAAGTTCCTGAAATCATCAGGATTATTCTCACGGATCTCACGGAGCAAAGGCATATGAGAGAACTGGTCACACTGAAGCAACCAATTCTTGGTCCATGAACTCCTCCTCACCCTGTTCATGGACTGGACTTGTGTCAAGGTCAGGACCCCAACACCAAGCCCCCGCACAGCACGAACTCTACGAGGAGTACGCATACGCAACATGGCTAGAAAGCAGTCGGCTGCTCAGAACGAAGTAACAGAACGCACTGAAGAACAGCAAGGCCTGTGAAGAGCGACCTGAAAAACAGTAATGAACGAACAAGAACACAATGACTAAGTCACGCGGAACTTGCTTGCACGCACTGAAGAGCAGATACAAACCCACAAGCACAAACTGAACGGCAGAAAACGATCTGAAAACCACGAGTCTGAAAAAGCGCAAATCGTCTCTCACCAAACTTTTACTAACACGAGATTAGCAAAAGGAGCCCAAAGGGTGCCCCGCTTGGTATTGAACTGCCCTTTTATAGTCTCGTCGTACGTGCTTGACGTCATCGCGTTCTTGGCGATCGGAAATTCCGACAACTTTGTGCGACCGTGTGTACGCAAAACAAGTTTGAGCCAAAATCCTAGGATTTTGTTGTCGGAATGTCCGAACAAAGTCTGACCGTGTGTACTGGGTAATATACTTATATATGTTATAGCGCAGTTTTTTCTTGTTTATTGTTGTTTTTGTGTATATCCCACAATTTGAACTGTTGCTTTTGGGGTTTTTTTATGGCAGCGCGGTATTTTCTTGTTTCCTTATCCTCTAATAATAAAATGAACATAAAAAGGTTTGGTTATAGATATACTACATGATGTAAGTTGGAACTCACACAGCAATTTTGGGGGCCCTTCAGCAGACAAACAGGCGGTCAGGGGAGCATTATATGGAAAGTAAAAAGTTCCTCACGTTACCTTCACTTTAAAAGCATTATTATGCATACATCATTATGCCTAAATGGCACACTTTGACCAGTACACATTTAACAGACTTCAAAAAAAGTAGCGATAACTGGCCTAAATACTTCTTATTCAAGGATGATTCAAAAGCCTCTTCACACATCAAAATTAGAAAACTCAATCAGTTCTTTGCGCCACCTTACAATATCAAATTTCTATGGTAGGTGGAGTTACTTAAAAACAGTGATGAGTTTCTGTATAGATTACAGAACCTTGGCCTGAATTCAACCTTGACTTCTCAGTTGCAGTTGACATGAGTTTCGGTTTTGACTGCAAATATTTTCTGTATAATTGCATTGCCAAGTTCAGGAAACGGCTTCAAATTGTTGTTGTGGAAAAGGGAATTTGGGTGAGCCCTAATTAGGATGTACTATTGTCTGTGCTGTCGTTTCCTTGTTATTTATATAATTGTTTTATTGTTTGTTTTTGGTCATATTCTATTCCATGTCCTGGGGTGTCTGGATGCAAAGCGCTTTAAACTTGCAGCAAATAAATAAATAGCATTAAGCGTGATGACGCAAATATCAGACCATGCCTTCAGAAATCCAATGGCCATGGTCTAAACCAGTTTTTTCTGGATTTTCTTAGGGTTTCCACTTTAAATATAGTGGAATGTAGCATAAAAGGTGATTATTTTTAGTTTTTTTTAACTTGATCTAATTTTCATAATCGCTGTCTTTGTCTTTGGATAAACAATGTTGACATTGATATCTATGCTACTAAGTGGTATAGTTTGTAGCTCTCAGACCTCTTTATAAAACCATTATGAGTTCTCCTAACTATTATAACAAAAATTAGATCAGACATGGTTTTGACACCATATCTCATTCCAAAACCTGGGACTCTATGAGGTTGAAAAAAATACTGGAAATTTTTTTTTTTTTTAAATGCTAAAAAAACTCTATGGAGGAAAGTTGCTGAGTACATTAGATTAGAAATGTGCAGAACGGAAAGATACGTTTAGCTTAGGATAGATTCATTGTGTTACTAATTTAGTTTTGTTGATTCGTTTCAGAATTTGTTTCGTTTAGTTTAGTTTAATTTTGTTTCATTTATTAATTTTCTAATGAATTCCAAATTTTTGGAATGATTCAAACTCGAATCGCTCAAAAAAACATTAACTGATTTGAATTCTGTGTGAAGAATAGTTGGTTGTTAAGGAGCAGGCCGGGAAGCTGGACTCATCAGCTGTCAGCATGCTTCCCTGCTGACAGCTGAAATGTAAAGAAAAGAAAGTCGGCATTAGAAAAGTCTGAAAAAAAACAACGTGGGGTCCCCCCCAATCGATACAAGGCCCTTAGGGCCTGGTATGGATTCTAAGGGGAACCCTACATCAAAATTTGAAAAAAACAAAACGTGTGGGGTCCCCCCCAAAATCCATACCAGACCCTTATCTGAGCATGCAGCCCGGCAGGTCAGGAAAAGGGGAGGACGAGCGAGTGCCCCCCCTCTTATACTATACTAGGCCACATGTCCTCTATATTAGGGGGTGCTTTAGGGCAGGGGGGCTCTGCCCCCTACCCCAAAGCACCTTGTTCCAATGTTGACGGGGACAAGGGCCACTTCCCCACATCCCTGGGCGGTGGTTGTGGGGGTCTGCGGGCGGGGGGGCTTAATGGAATATGGAGGCCTCCTTTAACAAAGAGACACCCAGATCCTGGCCCCCCTATTTGAATGAGTAGGGGTACATAGTACCCCTACCCATTCACCAAAAAGTGTAAAAAGTGAATAGAGACAGTACACAATTCCTTTATTGGAAAATAATAAACAATGTCCCCCGATGTAGATCCATCGGGAATCAGGCTGAAAAAAAACCCTCCAGCCTCATTGAAGGCTCCCTGCCGCCTGCCTGCTCCTCGATCTGACATTTTGTAAATAGGTAAGGGGCAGAGGTACCTGATGATGTCAGCGGGCGACCCCGTCCCATTGTGATGTCATCGACCCAGCATGCCCCTTGGGGAGATCACAGGGGAACGGGTCACCCGCTGACTTTATCGGCTGACTCCAAAATCTTACCTATTTAAGAAGTGTCAGACAGTCGGCTGGGAACCTTAAACGAGGCCAGAGGTTTTTTTTCTTTTTGTTTTTTTGTGTGCGGCGGTGCGGCGGGCAGCGTGATTGAGGATGGATCTACACTGGGAGACATTGTATTTTATTCTTTAATAAAGCAATTGTCAAAAACTCGTGTACTGTCTTTACTCACTTTTTACACTTTTTTGGTGAATGGGTAAGGGTACCTCAAACTCATTCACATAGGGGGGGCTGGGGGCCCCTTGGTAAAGGGGGCTTCCAGACTCCAATAAGCCTTACATCCGCAGACCCCCACAACCACCGCCCAGGGTTGTAGTAAAGAGGCCCTTGTCCCCACCAACATGGGGACAAGGTGCTTTGGGGTGGGGGGGCAGAGCCCTCCCACCCCACAGCACACCCCCATATTGAGGGCATGTAGCCTGGTGTGGTTCAGGAGGGGGGCACTCGCTTGTCCCCCCCTTTCCTGACCTGTCAGGCTGCATGCTCGGATAGGGGTCTGGTATTAATTTTGGGGGGACCCCATGCCGTTTTTATTTCTATTTAGGCATTGGTTCCCTAGACTAGAAGGGCCTGGTATGGATGGGGAGGCTATTTTTTTTCTGACTTTTCTATTGCTGGCATTCTTTTGTTTACATTTCAGCTCTGAGCTGTAGAGTTGGGCTGAACACCCTCCGGTTCGATTTGCGCCAGAACATCGCAAAAGTTCAGACCCAAACTACGAAAACCCTATTAAAGTCTATGGGATCAGAACTTGAAAAATCAAAAGTTTTGAAGGCTTAAATGCAAGTTATTGGCCTTAAAAATGGTTCGGGAGCCTGGGTACTGCCCAGGGGGACATGTATCAATACAAACAATTTTTTTTAAAAAGATCATTTTTAAAGGAGCAGTGATTTCATTGATGCTTAAAATGATGCAATAAAAATGAAAAATTCCTTTAACCACTTCCCGCCTGGCCTATAGCAAAATGATGGCTGGGCGGTCGTTCAGTTATCCTGACTGGTCATCATATGACATCTTTCAGGATAACTGCCGGCGCGCAATGTGATGAGCAGTGGTGCGGCATGTCAGTTTGACACACCGCTACACCAATCTCAGTAAAGAGCCTCTAACGGAGGCTGTTTACCACGTGATTAGCCGTGTATTGGCTTTTCTTCACTCGCATCTGACAGACGCAAGTAGAGGAGAGCCGATCGGCGGCTCTCCTGACAGGGTGGGTCTGATCTGATTAATTATAAATGCAGCCCCCCCAGCAGATGCCCACACTGGACCACCAAGGATGCCACCAGGTCACCAGGGATGGACACCACGGATGGATGACCAGGTATGCCACCCATGGCCACCAGGGATGACAGTCAGTGCCCAAAATATGCCAATCAATGCCCACAAATGGTGCCAGTCAGTGCCCGTTACCAAATGCCAGCTAGATGTCTCCCTATCAGTGATGTCAATCAGTGCTATCAGTGTCCATAAGTGCCACCCATCAGTGTCCATCAGTGCCACCCTCAGTGCCCATCTGTACCCATCAGTGCTCACCTACCAGTGCCCATCCGTGCCACTTATCAGTGCCATCCATAAGTACCCATCAGTGCAGCCTTTCAGTGCTGTCTATCAATGCCCATCAGTGCCACCTAAGAGTGCCCATCAGTGCCGCCTATCAGTGCCCATCAGTGCTGCATACCAGTGTCACCTATCAGTGCCAAGCAGTGCCGCCTATCAGTGCACATCAGTGCCGCCTTTCCATGCCCATCATGAGTGCCCATCAGTGCAACCTCATCAGTGCAACCTCATTGGTGCCACGTCATCAGTGCCCATTAGTGCTGCCTTATCAGTACCTGTCAGTGAAGGAGAAAACTTACTTATTTACAAAATTTTATAACAGAAACAAAGAAAACCTTTTTTTTTCAAAATTTTCGGTCTTTTTTTATTTTTTGCGCAAAAAATAAAGACCCCAGCAGTGATCAAACACCACCAAAAGAAAGCTCTATTTGTGGGAACAAAATAATAAAATATTGTTTGGGTACAGTGTAGCATGACCGCGCAATTGTCATTCAAAGTGTGACAGCGATGAAAGATGAAAATTGGCTTGGGCAGGAAGGGGCAAAAGTGCCTGGTATTGAGGTGGTTAAATATAGTCCCTGGGGGGGTCCCCTTAGTCTGGCTGTAAAGTCACGCATCTGTACTGTTTAGAGAACCTGTTGCAGCAAAACTGACATATATAAAGAAAAAAAAATGACATTTAAAGTAATTTTCCGTGCAAGCTTTCATTATTTTGTACACAATGGCCTGGGGTGCCAGTTTGTATGCTGAGGCCACAAATTTTGCACCACAGTGAGCATGCCTTATGTGAAGTATATATAAGAGGGGTAATGGCGCTCCCTAGGGCTTGTTTGGGCAGGTGAGAAAAAAAATACTATAGTATAAAAATCGGCACCCTGGCTCCAGGCCGGGTTGCCCCCCGGAGTAAACAGGATACCTGACAATGGTAAGCAAGCGACACTCCTTATAGGGGATGTACAGCAAAGGTGAGTATGCAGATTCAAAAATAAAAGTATAAAGTGTTGGGAAATCATAAAATAGTTACAGCCTCTTCACCATATGTGATCGTATTGGTAGGTAAGCCTACCCCGAGTTTACATACATTATATGTGCATGAGACCATACATAATACCTTGTAAACTCGGGGTAGGCTTACCTACCAATACGATCACATATGGTGAAGAGGCTGTAACTATTTTATGATTTCCCAACACTTTATACTTTTATTTTTGAATCTGCATACTCACCTTTGCTGTACATCCCCTATAAGGAGTGTCACTTGCTTACCATTGTCAGGTATACTGTTTACCCCGGGGGGCAACCCGGCCTGGAGCCAGGGTGCCGATTTTTATGCTATAGTCATTTTTTTCTCACCTGCCCAAACAAGCCCTAGGGAGCGCCATTACCCCATTTATATATACATCTAGTTTTGAAGCACAATCGGGGTGTTTCTTTAGGGAGGCTGCATACCTATACATTGTCCTAAGCGCAGTCATTACACTTTACTCTATGCCTTATGTGAAGAAGCCAAATTATAGAACACTTTTTTTTTTTATAAAGTCTGGCGTCTCTTTTGCAGACTTTGGATAGAAGTAACAGGTGCAGAAAAATTGGGCTTTGGATGTTGGTGGTGCCTTCACACTGTAACCCTATAGAGGTACTCTTGAAAAAAAAATCTGTTTTTGTATGTTTTGTTAAGAAAAATAATGTTCAACAATAACCTTAAAAGAGAAGTTTTTAAATAAATTTACAAAATTAATTTGGAAATTGCTTTATTCTACTCCTCGTATTTACAATACATTATTACACCTTATTAGAACTTCTCCAAGATGTCCAGACAATGCCCCATAATATACTCTTCTGTATTGGCGAGCTGCATGTTCATGTGGCCATACACAGAGACTAGGTATCCCTTGTATTCCACACCCTACTTCAGTTTCACCATTACTGGCTTACCACTAAGGCCCTTAAGGAATGGTTTTGGGTTTAGTGGCAAACTCATTCTGCTGCTGAAGCCACCACTGATCTTCAGACCAGTAAAAAGAAGGAAAAATTTCACAGCGGAATGCTCTGAGAACACACTACTGGAGTGAGCAGGATATGGCTGGAGGTACTCTTGATGAAAGCAAGAGTAATTGGCCTTTCTGTAAAAAATTTTAAGTATATGCATCTGTCAAACAGGTGTGGAAAAAATGGGCTTTGGGTGTTGGTGGTGCCTTCATACCGTAACCCTATAGAGATACATTTGATAAAAGCAAGAACTGGCCTTTCTGTAAAAAAAATTTAATTATATGCACTTGTCAAACACCTGCGGAAAAATTGGGCTTTAGTTGTTGGTGGTGCCTTCACACCATACCCCTATAGAGGTACTCTTGGTGAAAGTAAGAATTGGCCTTTCTGTAAAAATTTTTAATTATATGCACCTGCCAAAAAAGGTGCAGAAAAAATGCTCATGATTCATTTTGACAAATGTCAGCCGGTCAACGAAGTCTGTGAACAGACACGGTCTTTTATCTGTCACAAAGCCTCCAGCAGCATTGAATGCCCATTCAAAAAGCACGCTGGATGCAGGGCAGCCCAATTGCATACTGGGCAAATTCTGGACAGTGTTCTATTCTTATCACCCAGTAACCCAGTGGATCATCTACTGGAAAGTTCCCCATGTCTGTTTTCACCCCTAGATAATCTTCCACCATATGATGCATGTTGTGTTACTCTATGTGATTTTATTATCATTTCTCTGTGTGTATAACTTGGTTTATCATTGCTCTGTGTCTTTAAAGTGGTTGTAAACCCTCAGAGTCAACTTAATCTTATCAAATACTAGATAACACAGGCAGCTAATCACTGCCTGTGAAAGTGAACTTACTTGTGTATTTTCCATGAAAATCGTCAGTTTATCTTCGATGACGTCATGCGCGATTGCGCAGTGTGTACTTTCATTAACAGCATGTATATAGTGCCATTTATTTCCGGCATGTCTGTAATTGACCGTGTGCGAGCTTCCCCTCTGAACGGCACAGAGGAGAAGTCTCGCGATGCAGGAATGATTCTAGTCTAAAGAAAAATAAATAATACCTCTAGCGGGATTTTTAGGGCAATGAAAACAAAAATATTGCTAAAATCAATTTATTTATTATTATACAATATTAAAAATATAGTGTAAGTAGTTTATCCAGATGATAATAAATGGTAATGAGACAAAAAAAGTTATTGGCTCAAGCATATAGCATTTTTACATAAACATCCAATACAAAAAAATGAATGTGGAAAATTGGCTGAAATAATTGGGGAAGAAGTGTGATGTATCCCACTACCCAGTGTGGACACCCAAGATGGCCACCCTGGTGTGTGGTAGTGGAACTCCAACGCGTTTCAACGTTTAGATCATAGTGATACAAGTCTTCTTCAGGGAAAATACATCACAATCTAAAGAAATCAGAAAACAAAACTATTATGGACTGTACACATGGCCACCAAGTATATCCCCTGCAATAGTTGTATTCCCATGCGACTCACGTTCTCCCAAGGCAGCTCGATGGAGGGCTATATGCCAAAGGGCCGGGGACCCCCCACACATCCGAAGGACCCGGTCCGTCCCAATGCTCTACAAGGCGGCTGGATATGGGTAAAAAATCCAGTGATTCGGCGTCCTTGGCCTCAAAAGATTTAAAGGCTATCTATGATGGGGCAGACCAATAATAAATATAATTAAAAAAAAGGTATATATATAGGTAAGTAAGTAATAAGTATGGGCAAATCCCCATTGAGTCTCATAAGGAAAAGTATCCCTTAGATCCTACATATGGGGCGCCCATACCTTCCAGGAATAAGAAGTCCCGGCTATACAAAATAAAAAGCACTTACTTTATGGTGAATATCTGGTCATTTAGATGAGGGCCAGATAGAGGTATTTCATGGTATCCAGAGTTGTGTAGCCTGCCCCGTGTACCTGGATGTGTATCCAGGATAGAATGGCGCCATTTGCCGTCTCTGGCGTCCTATATGTGGTGTATGTGGGTATGTGGGCGGAGACCCGACATCGCGCTGGCCAATGGCGCGGCCTGTGGGGCGGGGACCCGACGCCGCGCTGGCCAATGGCGCGGCTCCTGGGGTCATTGCTGTCAGGAACACTCAGCGTGAGGACGCCGAGTGTTACCTAGGCAGCCCGCTCCATGGGACGGGTCTGCGCAAGCGCGACGTATCGGCACGCTATGCGTCAGTTTGGAAGGGTGGAGGATGATGCAGAGGAGCACCCGCGGCCATCTTTGAAGTGGGCATACGCCCACATTAGGAGGTATTGTAATTGTGGCTAAAAGTGATGGATAAGGCTGCATGAAAAATCGATACAGCCACTCCAAAGAATCTCCTAATGAATTATTATGGCATATACTGTTTACGCAATTTTTTTATTATATGCACGTTCTGGACTGAAATGTTCCACCATTTTTTCCATCTACTCCTGTTGCAGTTACCCCTTGTCTTCCTCTGCGATTAACCGTTCCCACGGATGTTGCTCCTTTGGTGGGGCTTGTGTGCGGGGGCCCGGGGCCCCTCGGTCACTATTCGGTTATACCCCGCCGGTCCCATGCCTACCCGACACAGGGGGGGCCCCACGGCTATACTAAGCTAGGGGGCCTTTTTCCCTGCCGTGCACTATTGCTAGGCAGGAACCCCTGTGTCGGTGGTTATTAGCCCTTCCTCCCCTACTCCCTGGATTGGATCTTCTCTCCTGGGGAAGGGGAATCTGTGTGGTATCCATTTAAGCTTTGGAGGGATGCACTGCTTAAAATTATTATCTTTTAATTATATTTTTTTATATCCCCGTTTCTCTCCTTTTTTCTCCCCCCCTTCCCCTTCCCCCCCCCACCGGCTCTCTCCAACCCGGTCAATTGACCAAGGGGAGAGATGCCACTGGGGTATCATTAGGAGATTCTTTGGAGTGGCTGTATCGATTTTTCATGCAGCCTTATCCATCACTTTTAGCCACAATTACAATACCTCCTAATGTGGGCGTATGCCCACTTCAAAGATGGCCGCGGGTGCTCCTCTGCATCATCCTCCACCCTTCCAAACTGACGCATAGCGTGCCGATACGTCGCGCTTGCGCAGACCCGTCCCATGGAGCGGGCTGCCTAGGTAACACTCGGCGTCCTCACGCTGAGTGTTCCTGACAGCAATGACCCCAGGAGCCGCGCCATTGGCCAGCGCGGCGTCGGGTCCCCGCCCCACAGGCCGCGCCATTGGCCAGCGCGATGTCGGGTCTCCGCCCACATACCCACATACACCACATATAGGACGCCAGAGACGGCAAATGGCGCCATTCTATCCTGGATACACATCCAGGTACACGGGGCAGGCTACACAACTCTGGATACCATGAAATACCTCTATCTGGCCCTCATCTAAATGACCAGATATTCACCATAAAGTAAGTGCTTTTTATTTTGTATAGCCGGGACTTCTTATTCCTGGAAGGTATGGGCGCCCCATATGTAGGATCTAAGGGATACTTTTCCTTATGAGACTCAATGGGGATTTGCCCATACTTATTACTTACTTACCTATATATATACCTTTTTTTTAATTATATTTATTATTGGTCTGCCCCATCATAGATAGCCTTTAAATCTTTTGAGGCCAAGGACGCCGAATCACTGGATTTTTTACCCATATCCAGCCGCCTTGTAGAGCATTGGGACGGACCGGGTCCTTCGGATGTGTGGGGGGTCCCCGGCCCTTTGGCATATAGCCCTCCATCGAGCTGCCTTGGGAGAACGTGAGTCGCATGGGAATACAACTATTGCAGGGGATATACTTGGTGGCCATGTGTACAGTCCATAATAGTTTTGTTTTCTGATTTCTTTAGATTGTGATGTATTTTCCCTGAAGAAGACTTGTATCACTATGATCTAAACGTTGAAACGCGTTGGAGTTCCACTACCACACACCAGGGTGGCCATCTTGGGTGTCCACACTGGGTAGTGGGATACATCACACTTCTTCCCCAATTATTTCAGCCAATTTTCCACATTCATTTTTTTGTATTGGATGTTTATGTAAAAATGCTATATGCTTGAGCCAATAACTTTTTTTGTCTCATTACCATTTATTATCATCTGGATAAACTACTTACACTATATTTTTAATATTGTATAATAATAAATAAATTGATTTTAGCAATATTTTTGTTTTCATTGCCCTAAAAATCCCGCTAGAGGTATTATTTATTTTTCTTTAGACTTACATGGGATGATGGCAATGACACATCCACACCACCAAGGTCATACTTATTCAAAAGGAATGATTCTAGTCTTCCTGATACTCCCCCTTGTGACTAAATAAAACGGCGCTACGGTGCATGTGCAAGATTTCGGCAGGGATACGAACTAAGGGCGGAAATAATGTCCGCATCGGCTTTGGAATACAGAACAAAGGATGGCACGGGCGATACCCGGAAGAGACTCCACAATCAAACAACAAAGGTACTTCTAACACTCGTTTCGGAGTAATTTATATATCTCTTGATTGGCAATGTAAAACAACATTGTAGTATTAGAAAATTAAGATTTTTTTGGTGGGGTTTACTTTCTCTTTAAGCTCTGTACCCTCCTGTCTAGCTGAACTCTTTCTCCCACCATACTTCTGTATATACCCTCCCCTTCCTTCTCTCTGGTATCATTCCTCGGTATTCTGCCATGCTGTACACATCTTTCCATGTGGCTTACAACATCAAAGTTTTTCTACCTATGAATATCCTTCATTAAACGGAACAGTCATCGTCTGTCTCTTCAACAGTGAGTTTATTAATTGAGTTAAACTGTCTGAATCGATGCAAGGGATAAATAGATCCCCAGGTTGTATAAGCCCTATATCAAGCTGGAGATAAGCTTATGGCCTTTTAGTTGAGTCAGAACAGTAGAAAAACTGAAAAAGAACGGGAAAGGGGGAGGCTTTGAAAACAAAGCTCCCCAGGGACTTTTAAGGTGCTTCAAAATATTAAGTGAAAAGAATCGAAAAACATATACGCTATAGTTATAAAAAAATACATGATTTTTATTGAAAGTTTAACTCTAAAAACATGTGTCCCTAAGGAATGAGACACCATCCTAAAACAGTAATGCATTAATCACAATAATTAAACCCTTTTTGGATGCATAAAGACAGAGCCAACTTAATTCCATAACAATCTGCCGCTCGACATGTTTCGCTCTAATACGAGCTTCTTCAGGAGTTTGTGGCAAGGATTGTAGTGGGCTCAAGC
The DNA here is from genome assembly GCA_037952925.1 of Lithobates clamitans. Classification (NCBI taxonomy): domain Eukaryota; kingdom Metazoa; phylum Chordata; class Amphibia; order Anura; family Ranidae; genus Lithobates; species Lithobates clamitans. The sequence continues at coordinate 6,008,751 of JBBGZY010000390.1, forward strand.
TGTCGTTTTCAAAGTAAAGTCTTGAGATTGGATAAAACAAATTGCTGAAATGCTTTCGATGTAAGGGCTCTCATAGTATGGATTTTCTGTCCTGGGGTGGCCAACAGGGGGATAAAAAGTTTTGTATATCCTTAAATAGAATCAAAGATTATGTTGCTCGAAGTGAATAGACACCTCCTAGCATGAAATGTAGGTAGTAAACAGCAGTAAACCAACACAATATGGAGGAGCCCTAATCGGGGATTGAGGAATCAAATTTGGAAAGAAAATTCCCAAGCAGCAGATTTGAGAAAATCAGCAGGCGGGTAAATGAAGGAGCGAGCCATACATTGGCACCATATCACAGGGAATGTATAGATCGCTCCTTCATTACTCAATCTCAAACAATGTCTTTTTATCCAGCAAACCAAATTAAAGGCATAAGCAAAGAAAGAGCTGCTACGGGACACTCAATCTCACAGATCCGTTTCCACCAGACGTTCTAAGAAGTCCTCTAAATTCCATAGTTCAAGATACTCAACACTCAGTGAGCGACTTATAAATGCCTGCACTGAAGCGGAAGCCAGCAAGGTACAGGTCGCATACGCAAAAAAGAGAGCAGAGTTGTAAAATCAGGCAGCATGTCAAAGACCAGAGTTAGAAACTCAGTCAGCACGTCAAAGAGCAGAATTGGAAGCTCAGACAGCATGTCAAAAAGCAGAGTTGGAAACAGAGAGCAGCAATAGAAATCTTAAACGAACAATGTAAACATGATGCAGCTATGGCAAAGCTAAGATTTATAATGGGGTATGGCGCTTCCTGTAGGATTATATGGGATAGTATAGGTGGAGGTGGGGGAGGGGTTTGTGATCCCTTAGTATCCTAATGTGAACTGTACCAAATATCTAAATGAAGTTTATACCCCCACCATAACCCCTAATGGTGGTTCACGCTACCACCAAAAAATTGTGCCAATAAAAGCAATCTTAAGTGATAAGAATTATACAAAATCATAAAAAATCATAAAAATGTGAACACAATAAATATAAGAGGTGTAACTAGACACCTAAGGTTGTGATAAAACTTCAAAGAAAAACCACCATAGATTATAGTGGCTTGGCATTGAACAAAAACATAAAAGTGCACCTCTGCCTATTAGTACAAATATATACAAATTAATTTATAATTAGTGATCATAGTCCATAAGATGATGAATCTCTTCAAAAAACAGTGTTCAAATTTTCTTCAAGAAAAAAACGTGACTGGGGTGCTCTCAGATGATCTTAGTGACTTTTGTGCTCCCCCTCAAGGGTCCCCACTCACCGAATCCAACAACCCCAGAAGGGGCAAACAGCATAAGATTATCTCCACCATGATCTCCTCACCGCCGCGATCATATATGGCATCCAGGGTAGTCTCCGCTCTCCTTATTAGTGGTTATAATATATTCATAGTAGCTCCCTGTGTCTGTCGGACACAGGGAGTGGGGACCCTTGAGGGGGAGCACAAAAGTCACTAAGATCATCTGAGAGCACCCCAGTCACATTTTTTTCTTGAAGAAAATTTGAACACTGTTTTTTGAAGAGATTCATCATCTTATGGACTATGATCACTAATTATAAATTAATTTGTATATATTTGTACTAATAGGCAGTCCCTGTCCCCTCAAAAAAACTCAACACACAGCCATTAATATCTAAACCACTGGAAACAAAAGTGAGTACACCTCTAAGTGAAAACTTCCAAATTGGGCCAGATTAACCATTTTCCCTCCCCGGTGTCATGTGACTCATTAGTGTTACAAGGTTTCAGGTGTGAATGGGGAGCGGGTGTGTTAAATTTGGTGTTATCGCTCTCACTCTCTCATACTGGTCACTGAAAGCTCAACATGGCACCTCAAGGCAAAGAACTCTCTGAGGATCTGAAAAAAAAAAATTGTTGCACTACATAAAGATGGCCTAGGCTATAAGAAGATTACCAAGACCCTGAAACTGAGCTGCAGCACAGTGGCCAAGACCATACAGTGGTTTAATAGGACAGGTTCCACTCAGTACAGGCCTCGCCATGGTTGACCAAAGAAGTTGAGTGCACATGCTCAACGTCATATCCAGAGGTTGTCTTTGGGAAATAGACGTATGAGTGCTGCCAGCATTGCTGCAGAGGTTGAAGGGGTGGTGGGGCCAGCCTGTCAGTGCTCAGACCATACGCCGCACACTGCATCAAATTGATCTGCACGGCTGTTGTCCCAGAAGGAAGCCTCTTCTAAAGATGATGCACAAGAAAGTTGCAGTTTGCTGAAGACAAGCAGACTAAGGACATGGATTACTGGAACCATGTCCTGTGTGTCAGGGCTGGGCTCAGCCCTTCCTTCTCTGAGCTGGCCGCTCAGCTGTCGGCTAATTGCCAGCTCCCATCTCTCTCCAGAGTTACCCAGCTGTAGTTGATTCTGCTCGTCAGTCCTGCCTACTTAAAGTTGTCCAGCTCACTTGATCTCTGCCTTCACCTTTGTCAACATCACAGAGACTTTCTCCTGCGTTCCTGTTGAAGACTTGCTCGGCTGACGTTCCTTCTGGCTCCTGATCCTGCTTGCTGTACTACTATGTTTATCTCTGGCTCTCTGACATTTGCTTGGCTGACTATCCGATCCGGTTACTGAACTCTGGCTTGTTTTGACTACGCTTACTCTGTTTACCTTATTATTATTATTAAACCAGTGTGATTTAACTATACTTCTGTCTCGGTCTGATTCATGGTTCCTTAACTGTGGTCTGATGAGAGCAAGATAAACTTATTTGATTCAGATGGTGTCAAGAGTGTGTGGTAGAAACCAGGTGAGGAGTACAAAGACAAGTGTGCCTTCCCTACAGTCAAGCATGGTGGTGGGAGTGTCATGGTCTGGGGCTGCATGAGTGCTGCCGGCACTGGGGAACTACAGTTCATTGAGGGAACCATGAATGCCAACGTGTATTGTGACATACTGAAGCAGAGCATGATCTCCTCCCTTCAGAGACTGGGCCGCAGGGCAGTATTCCAACATAAGGGCCCCAAACACACCTCCAAGATGACCACTGCCTTGCTAAAGAAGCTGAGGGTAAAGGTGATGGACTGGCTAAGCATGTCTACAGACCTAAACCCTATTGAGCATCGGTGGGGCATCCTCAAACAAGTTGGAGGAGCAGAAGGTCTCTAACATCCACCAGCTCCGTGATGTCGTCATGGAGGAGTGGAAGAGGACTTCAGTGGCAACCTGTGAAGCTCTGGTGAACTCCATGCCCAAGAGCATACCTCCCAACCGTCCTGGATTCCACTGGACCTTCCCGCGATTTGAGGTAAGTCCCGCGGAACTGGGCTGAAGTCCCGAAGCCTGTGGCTCTGTGCCCCCCCAATTAAAAGAAAGGGAGCAGTCTGGAATGCAGGGGACATTGACGGACTGAGCCACTGTAGCACTGGCTCCAGCTCCGCCTCCACCTGTCCTGACTTTACTCCTTGTCACTGGTTGCTATAGCCGCCTGGCGTATAGCAACCAGTGACGTCACGGCTGCGACTCCCTCACTGTCCAGCATTGAAAGCGGAGGAGGATTTAACTTCCTCCTCCACGCCTTAATCAGCTGCCCTTTGAGTTGAGTCCCACCGCCACCCCCCTCTCATGGTCCCGCCTTAACCCGGTCGGGGCCTTTAACTGGATGGACTGGTAGGGAACGACACTCCACTTCCTATAGCCAGAGGGGATGATGATAGTCGCTACTTCACCAAGCCACAGGAAATCGATCGTACCATGGAGGTTGGTATAAGACTCCAAGTTAGGGGATGGTTCCCATTCAGAGGTTCCCCGGGTAAAGAGAGGGAGACACCATAGCGTAATCCTGGTATTACCATTTATTTTAAAAAAGTAAAATAACACTTACAGTGTAGTAGATTCGTATAAGCATAAAAACAGCCGGCCGGCTAAAACGATCACCCGTCCTGCAGACGGTACATGCAGCACGTCAGCACGTCAGCTCTACCCGACGTTTCGTCACACTCTGACGTCGTCTGGGGCACCGCTCCACATTTCCCTGCACAGCAAGAGACACCACTCCACATTTAGAAAACAGTCCACTGCGCTAGGTTTAGTATAAATGATTAATTAAATTAGTTGCGCTGATATTAACCCAGTCAATCTGTGCACAGTTGATAATTAAAACAATCCCTCCATATTAACATAAAAAAAATATAAAGATAGAATAAATCAAAATATAAGGGTCTGGTCAGGTCAAAACATTAAACCAAAAAGCAATGATCTTCTACTCCACAGAGTAGATCACAAGCAGCCGCCTGTGATATCGGGTATGTATACATATAAATAAATAAATGAATAAATACATATCATCCGAAATAGTCTCATATAGTAATCTCGTATAGTTTAGGAAATTTCAAGTTAAAATTGTCTGTTGAAACAGTCAGCAGCTTGGGGCGCGGTGAGTCCTCACACCGCTCGTAACAAGCTGCTGACCGGCTTCAATACTACACGTGACTGACTCCTCCGAAAAAACAATCAGCCGCTTGGGGCGGTAAACGGTAAAAAGTTTACCTTGAAAAAGTCACATGTCGGGTGACGCAACGCATAGGAGGAGTCAGTGAGGGGTAGTATTGAGGCTGGTCAGCAGCTTGTCACGAGCGCCCCAAGCGGCTGTTTGTTTTTTCTTCATCCAGGCATTTACCATCCAGGCTCATGTGAGTGTATCCAGTGAAGTGTTACTATTTCAAAGTAATTACTTACTGCGCAATGATGTCCTTTCTGTTTATTTCACATGTTTGCAATACCTGAGAACATTCATCTGGAAACCCTCAGAATATAGAGAAAATTTGGGAGATCTTTGTGAATAGATCTATCTCCTGCCCAATTATAAAGCATACTATATATAATTGAGAACGGCTTTCAACAGACAATTTTAACTTGAGATTACTATATGAGACTATTTCGATGATATGTATTTATTTATTTATATGTATTTATTTATTTATATGTATACATATCCGATATCACAGGCGGCTGCTTGTGATCTACTCTGTGGAGTATAAGATCATTGCTTTTTGGTGTAATGTTTTGACCTGACCAGACCCTTATATTTTGATTTATTCTATCTTTATATTTTTTTATTTTAATGTGGAGGGATTGTTTTAATTATCAACTGTGCACAGATTGACTGGGTTAATATCAGCGCAACTATTATTTTAATTAATTACTTGTTACAGGTGTCTGAGCACTTTTTAAAGTTTGCAGCTTTTTTTTTTCCAGTCACATTTTAGATATTAATTTCACAGGATTTATTCTCACTATATCCATTTCAGCGCTTTAGTAATTTTTGCATTAGTATAAATGATATACACAAATATAGAACAGTCCCGGTAGTATGGTGATATAAAGTGCAGGTGCTCAAACTTGATATATCCGTGCTCCGAAGTGATCAGACTTGGGTGCCCCACATAGATATAAACTCACCCCCTGGAGTTGACCAATTATTGCTAGTATGGTCCTTAGAGCGTGTGGGGAAACCCCTGTAGACATCTGCTGCTGGCGTCTCATGGAGTGCTGTGCCTCATACAGATAAACAAACCAAAGAAATCCTCATTGCACAAAATATCGTTCCAAAAACTTTATTTAACTAAAAGTAAAAGTAAAAATATCACTCACATGTTAAGGTGCCTGAACATCCTGGCACCCAGCGTGTGTAACAGGTGATTTTTTAGGGGAAAATCGTCCCACAATGGTGGTAGTTACTGCTGGCCGCGGTGTTGCTCAATTCCCTGTATTTGTTTGGGCGGAAGTATGTTGCGGTGACGCGGTAATGCCAATCAACGGGCCATCATCAGGAAGCTCCACATTTCCCTGCACAGTGAGAGACACCGCTCCACATTTCCCTGCACAGCGAGAGACACCAATCTACATTTCCCTGCACAGCGAGAGACACCACTCTACATTTACCTGCACAGCGAGAGACACCGCTCCACATTTCACTGTACAGAGACAGACACCGCTCCACATTTCTCTGCACAGCGAGAGACACTGCTTCACATTTCCCTGCACAGAGAGAGACCCCGCTCCACATTTCTATGCACAGCGAGAGAGACCCCGCTCCACATTTCCCTGCACAGAGAGAGAACCCGCTCCACATTTCCCTGCACAGAGAGACCTTGCTCCACATTTCCCTGCACAGAGAGAGACCTCGCTCCACATTTCCCTGCACAGAGAGAGACCTCGCTCCACATTTCCCTGCACAGAGAGCAGGGGCGTCCCATCCATTAGGGGCACCGCCCCCTCTCTCCAGGCCACCCCCTATATGCTTAATGGATAGATTCATGCACATTAATCTATCCATGGCCGCTGCAACCACCCCCTATTCAACCGTCCGGTACCTTTTAGGACGCTGGGTGCCTGAATTACAGCAGCGGGGGTGGGTTTTTTTTTAAGCACCTGACTAGAGCCAGAGGCTTTAATAGGCTTCAAAATAGGCTGGACTCAGAGCATTGTGCTCGGAGCCCACCCAGGTGTGTTAGAAAAGCAAATGAAAATATAACCTGATTGGCTAAAAGGACAGGTGCTCCTATTGGACGTCTAGCAGGAGAAAAAGCATTGAGATAGCACGGAGGACACAGGAGCCACTGCTTGTCCCACAGCTCACCGCTGTCACCCACTGCCTGACCCACCACCAAGATGGGGTAAGTGCCAGTCAGACAGCGAGCGGGTAGGGGGTGCTGGTTAAATGCCACCGGGGGGTCACAGTGGCTGCATTTGATGGGCACAGTGAGGCTGCAATTGAGGGCACAGTGAGGCTGCAATTGAGGGCACAGTGAGGCTGCAATTGATGGCACAGTGAGGCTGCAATTGATGGCACAGTGAGGCTGCAATTGATGGCACAGTGAGGCTGCATTTGATGGGCACAGTGGCTGCAATTGATGGATTTTTTTTCAGCATTTTTCAGAATTTTTCAGTTTTTTTGAGCACCAGCCGCCACTGACAGAGAGACACTGCAACACAGTGAAGCCTTGTACACGCCACTATTTTTTTTTCTTTCGCTCAACCCAGCGAGTTGAACAAAAAAAAACTGACAGCTCCGGTTGGAGCCATTGAGCATGAGCAAAAGTGACCTGAGCATGGATCACTTTTCAGCGGAGTGGCAGTGCCTGTTGCAAGTGTGTACAAGCCTTTGGGCACACACTGGTGTTCTTATGTACACAGTTTTTCTTAGCCACAGTCCCATAGGCTTCTTTTAGGTTGTGTGTTTTTGCTGCAGTTTATTTTTTTTTTTATAGTGCACCAAAGATGCAGCATGCAGAAAATGTGGCAAAAATGTGCAAACTAATAGAAGTCTATGGGACTGGGGGGTAACATGCAGGAAGACAGTAAGATCACCAACACTGCAGCCAAACTGCAGCACACCAGTGTGAGCCCACATCATAGTACATAGGACCAGGTACTGTACAGAATGCTGAAAGAAACCTCCTTATCTGCAGGGGGGGGGGGATTTGGAAGAGAGAAGGAAGGGAGAGAGGGGGGAGAGACCGGCGTTCCGTCAGATTAGGCGACCCGTCAGAATTGGTAACGGAAGTGACGTTCCGTTGCTGCCATCTTGCTACACCCCACACTCCACCACAGTAACGATACATGGAGAAGGGGGCAAGCAGATATCTTGTTACACCCACCGGAGTTTTGCATTGCACAGTTATTTTTAACAGGAGCAGCAACTGTATATCTCTATATGCTATTGGTGGATTTTGTAACCTTATCATGTTTGCCAGATGTTACCAGTGTTATTACCATGTTCAACTGCTTTTTAAACTGACATCAGCAATATGTATGTTATCTGTTGTGTATGATTTATTAAACATTTTATCTAGCCACCAATCCATTGAATTGCAAACCAGGTGCTTCACTTAAAGTCCCACCCTTTGTCGCTTGCTTGCTGGCTTGCTTGCTTGGTTGTGTGCTTGCTTTTTTTTTCTGTCACATTGACAGGGATGGAAATACGCGGCCTTACCAGGCCATGATTTCATGTAAAGTCCCCAAAAAAATCCTCGCTCTACAATGCCTTTTTTATTGGGAATCAGAGCGCCCCAGGGGGGCAATCGGCTATTAAGGACGCGGAGGTCACCTTCCCAGCTCGCTCCTTAACAACCAGCTATTCTTCACACAAAATTTGAATCGGTCGATAATTTTTCAACCAATCCGAATTTGAATTGATCTGAAAATTTGGAATTTGGAATTTAGAAAACAAATATACAAAACAAATCTCATTACTGATGATAGAGAGCTGTACAGCGCTTACCTCACCTCGCCTGATGGTCAAATTGGTTAATCTATATGTGGTAACTCTATTACTGGTTTTGGACAAGTGATTTTAAGTGAACCATTCTGTGCTGTAATAATCCATGATTAAATAAATAAATTAATCCTTTGAATGTGTGACTACTAAACCAATATTGCAATACATAATTGGATAATCTCAATCAATTCATATAAATTATTGAATGGTGACTAATAAAAACAATAATTAATATGATATATAGTGACTGGTGATGAATAAATAAATACAATAATATTGTGACTAGTGATACATATCATACATAAATGAATATTATCATTTGCATTTTTTCATCCTTAATCATATATATTTTTATTAAATACAAATAGTAAATACAATCAGGTAATAAAGTTTAAATATCATGGGGGTAATTCCATTAAATAAGATAGTAACACAAGTATGCAATAACTACATCAAACACAAGATGTCCTCGTAGGACATCACACCAGTGTACAAAAGAATAATGCCGCGTACACACGGTCGGACTTTGCAGCTACAAAAGTCGGACAGCCTGTCCGACATACTTCCGGCGTACCTTCGGCGGACTTGGGGCAGACTTTCTTACGAACGGACTTGCCCACACACGACCACACAAAAGTACGCCAGCTTAGTACGCTGTGACGTACACCAAGTCCGACGAGACTATAAAACGGAAGTTCAATAGCCCGTACGACACCCTTTGGGCTCCTTCTGCTAATCTCGTGCTTATCTCGTGTTAGTAGAAGTTTGGTGAGAGACGATTCGCGCTTGTGAGACTCGTATTTTTCAGTTCGTTTTAACTGTTGTTCAGTCTGTGCTTGTGAGGTTTGTATCTGCTTTTCAGTGCGTTTGGTCAGTTGGCATTGAGAAATCTTTGTTTTATTGGCCGCTCGTTCCTGATTTTCAGGTCGTTCTTCACAGGCCTTGCTGTTCTTCAGTGCGTTCTGTTTAGTGCGTTCTGACCAGCCGACCGTTTTGAAGCCATGTTACCTGTACGTACTCGTCGTCGAGCTCGTGCATTGTATGTGTTTGGTGCTGTAGTTTATTCTTCAGCCCAAGACCAGTCCATGAACAGGGCGAGGAGGAGTTCATGGACCAAGAATTGGTTGCTTCAGCGTGACCAGTTCTGTCACATGCCTTTGCTCCGTGAGATCCGTGAGAATAATCCTGAGGATTTCAGGAACTTTCTCCGGATGACGGACCCCGTTTTTGATCGTTTGGTGGCTTTGCTAAACCCCTATATCAGCAGGCAGGATACCTGCATGAGGCAAGCCATCACTCCGGAGCAGAGGCTGGTCGCTACCTTGCGGTATTTGGCCACAGGGAGAAGCCTGCAGGACCTTAAGTTCTCGACAGGCATCTCCCCCCAGGCTCTGGGGATCATTATCCCAGAGACCTGTTCTGCCATCATCCAGGTCCTGCAGAAGGACTATATTAAGGTAAGATATTTTTCTTTTATTAGCATCACATGTTCTTTTATGTAATCCTTGATAATGTAATGTATTTCTTGCTTCAAACACTACTTCCCATCATTGCAATATAGTGTGAATGTCCCCTTTTTATCCTCACACATGCTGGGATTTTTTCCTGTTATTTTTTGTCATGCATGTATAGTTTCCTTCAATAACCTTCCCAGCATGAAGTGATGGGAACATATCCACCTAGTCTACTCATTTTGAATGTATTTTGTTGGAGTGTATTTAGTGTGCTTATAATTAGCAATTAGCTAGATTTCACAACCCCCCCCCCCACCTGAACTCACTCCAAATAGTGTGCTGCTAATTAGCAATTAGCTAGATTTCACAACCCCCCCACCCCCACCCTCGTTAAAATTTGCTTGAATGTTCTGTGGTGTTGATTTGTCTAAAGCAAATCTATGTTGCACTTTGCAAAATGCATGTGCACTCTACAAGTGCATTTGTTCCAGTGCTTTAATAAATGAGCAGAAGCTCTGCTGATTTCCATCATCAAATCATATGCAAGCCTCAAAGTGTTTTCATTAATTGCCCTTGCATGTGATTGTGTACTCTTTGCAACATGAATGCCTTTTGACATTACCTCATTTACTGTAAGCTGGTTAGCAACTGCACCTGCAGAGTGCGACAACTGCAGTCTTGTAGCCTTTGTTATCCCTAAATTCCTGTGTGTTGTTAAAGTAATTTTTTTTTGGGATTTCACAACCCCCTAAAATGTAATCAATGTTCTATCAGAGGGGGTGAGCAATCTGATAAGTGTGCCTTTTTCCATATTAGTTATTCCAGAAGAATTAAATTATTGAATGTTATACTGATGCTGGGGAATAATGTTTTTAATTGTCTAATTTTCTTGCAATGTTAGCTTCCAAATTAATTGATTTTGGTTTTCTTGTTTGATTCCCCAGTTTCCTTCAACGCCACAGGAATGGCAGACTGTGGCATCCCATTTTGCCAGCCGTTGGGACTTTCCCAATTGTGGAGGGGCTATAGATGGGAAACATGTCCACATTGTGCCACCACCCCATTCGGGGTCATATTATTTTAATTATAAGGGGTTCCACAGTATTGTTTTAATGGCGGTGGTGTCGGCACACTATGATTTTTTATATGTGGACGTGGGGAAGAATAGCCGGATGTCGGATGGAGGAGTATTTGCCCAGACGGAGTTCTGCCAGCGTCTCCAGAGTGGTGGCCTGGGATTGCCACCTGATGAGGATAACGTGGAAGGACTCCCCTTTGTCTTCATTGCCGATGAAGCCTTCGCTCTCAGCAAGCACCTCATGAGGCCATTCCCCCAAAGAACCCTCACCCCGGAGAGGAGGGTTTTTAATTACCGGCTGGCCAGAGCTAGAAGAGTGGTTGAGAATGCGTTTGGAATTCTGGCCAGCCGGTTCCGCCTGTTTCAAACAGCCATTAATTTGGCGGAATACAAACTTAATTTTATAATTTTATCATGCTGCATTCTGCACAACTTTTTAAATAAGCATTCTGCCAATTATATAGGCACAGTTGGGCCTGAGGCCGGACAAATAGAAGCCAACCTTACAGGCCTGGATACTGTCCGTACTGGCTTGGCCCCCCAAAGTTCCCGTCAGGTTAGACAGCAATATGTTGATTATTTTATGGGTAGGGGGGCCATTGCAATGGGCCAGGATATATAATTTTTTGACAATAAAAAAAATATTGCTGAAATCTGGCATTATATTTATTGCTTGCCTTTCTTTTGGGCTGTCTCCTAGGTTATGGTCGAGCAGTTGTAGTGCCAACTGTATTAGAATTTTAAAAATGTCTAAATAAGCTCCATTGCCACTGTAAACAACTTTTTGACAATTATAACCAAACTGATACTGAGCCTTGAAATAACAAACCACACATTTGTTAAAATCCTATAAAAGGAGATGTTTTTATTAATGGTTGGTATGCATTCAGTTCTGCATTTAGTATAAAATGTTCATAGACAAAAATATAATGGTATCTTAATGATGTAGCAAAATATAATTATATTTAAATATTTCTACCTAATCCACAAAAAAATATTTTGCGCTTTTGGATTTTCAAAAACAGGCTTTGTTTTTGGAAAATCAAGTTTTGTTTTTTTTTAAAAGCAAGTTTTTTATTTTTTTTTTTTGTTTTTTAAAATCAATTTTTTTATTTTTTTTGGTTTTTTAACATTAATTTTTTTAATTTTTTTGGTGTTTTAAAATCAATTTTTTACTTTTTTTGGGTTTTTTAAAATCACTTTTTTTTTTTTTTGGGTTTTTTAAAATCACTTTTTTTTTTTTTGGGGGGTTTTTTAAAATCACTTTTTTTTTTTTTTTTGGGTTTTTTAAAATCACTTTTTTTTTTTTTTTTTGGGTTTTTTAAAATCACTTTATTTTTTTGGGGGGGGTTTTTTAAAATCACTTTTTTTTTTTTTTTTTGGTGTTTTTTAGAAAATCAATTTTTATTTTTTTGTGGATTTTAGACAGCCCTCCTTTTTGACATTAGGTTAAACAGCCATTTATGTTAGGCCAAAAAAAGAAAGAGAAGGCCCAGAATGGGGTCAGCAAAACAGGAAATGAAGGACATGATTGATGTTTTGGGGTTTAAAAAAGGGCATTTAGATTCGACCCAAAACATCAATCATGTCCTTCATTTCCTGCTGCATACGATCCAGCCTATTACGCATTTGATCCATGTCTTGATTCCAGGCCATTATTTGACCAATTAGACGTTGGGCACTTTCCGAGGTGAAATAGTCACTTCTTGTTGTTCCTAAAGTGGAATGAAACCAAAAAATGTCTTTACAAATATGCACACATACATAGTTTACCTTACCATAAATAAAGCTGTTGTCTCAGACACTGACCTGGTGGGGTGGCCATGTAGCCTAATTCCTCCACATCCTCGGGGGTGTCACTGTTGCTTGAATGAAGCACAACCAGATCCCCTAAAATAGAGTAGACAAATTCAATTAAACAAAAGGCAGCCATGCATAGATTAACGTAAGCTGGTGTGTCAGACACTCACCTGGTGGGGTGCCCATGTCGCCCACCTCTCCTTCCTCCACATCGTCAATGGGACTTGGGCTGATTGCCCAATCCTGTTTTGCTTGGGGTGGACTGTGTTCTTGTGGTTGGCTGAGTGATTTTTCCCCTATGTGAAACAAAAAATTAGTAATCTAATTAGCACACAGATATTTTAGGACATAATAATTTTCCCACATTTGTAGTGAAGTGGTTTGTGTAGAGTTCCTATTTTAGTTCAATATTTAAAATTATAAAGACATACCGGATAGATAGATATCAATATCTCAAAATATAGTTAATAATCTTTTGATCTCTCTCTATATCTGGAACAAAATCTCTAAATATCTAACTAAATGTAAATCCAAAAAATTAAGAGAATTTCAAATAGATATATATATATATAGATATATAGATCTATATATATATATCTATATATCTATATATATATATATATATATCTATCTATATATATCTATATTTATATATATATTTCTAAATTTATATATATATGTCTATATTTATATATTTATATATATATTTATATTTCTATATTTATATATATATATTTATATATATATATATTTATATATATATTTATATATATATATATATATTTATATATATATATATTTTTATATTTATATATATATTTATATATATATATTTATATATATATATATTTTTATATATATATATATATATATATATATATATATATATATATATATATATATATATATATATATATATATATATATATATATATTTATATATATATATATATATATATATATATAAATATATTTATATATATATTTATATAAATATATATAAATATATATATATATAAATATATATATATATAAATATATATATAAATATATATATATATAAATATATATATATATATAAATATATATATAAATATAAATATATATATAAATATATAAATATATAAATATATATATATATATATATATATAAATATATATATAAATATATAAATATATATATATATATATATAAATATATAAATATATATATATATATATATATATATATATATATATAAAAATATATAGATAGATAGATAGATAGATATGGATATGTAACGAGGTTTCTTAAAAGATCGTTTAAAACGATGAACAAAAATCGTATAGGAAGGAAAAGCACATGGAGCAGTATACAAGGTAATAAACACAAGAGAAAAACACGACAAGTACTTACTTTTTTTAAGAACTTTCCGGATACGTCGGTATTGATCCGGCTCCCTGAGTTTCAGGTCAGACCATCTTTTGCGCAATTGATCTTTGGAGCGCTGGACCCCAAATGATGCCTGCAAAGTCTCCACGACCTTCGCCATTATTTTGGCCTTGCGCAAATTTGGCCGTGCGTACGGCCCATAATTGCCATCATAGTCGTCTTTGTGAAGAATGGCCACCATCTCCACCATCTCTTTGAAACTCATATTAGAGGCCTTAAATCTAGGCCTCATAGATTTGGTTGACGTTCCAGACGTTCCAGCCTGCGGGCTGTCTCCACTACCTGAGGTCGTCAACATTTCAGGTGTCTCCGCCATTCTTTAACTCCACTACGCGCCGTAACAAAAAAGGGGCGGAGAACATGAGTTCATTTCGAACGTCAGGGGCGGGCGACGCAGGCGGAGTTTCACACATGCGTAGTGTATAAAGGAGGGCCTTTCGCGCGTGTCGTACGTACGTTCTGTGCGTCAAATTAGGGGGCGGAGAACATGAGTTCATTTCGAACGTCAGGGGCGGGCGACGCAGGCGGAGTTTCACACATGCGTAGTGTATAAAGGAGGGCCTTTCGCGCGTGTCGTACGTACGTTCTGTGCGTCAAATTAGGGGGCGGAGAACATGAGTTCATTTCGAACGTCAGGGGCGGGCGACGCAGGCGGAGTTTCACACATGCGTAGTGTATAAAGGAGGGCCTTTCGCGCGTGTCGTACGTACGTTCTGTGCGTCAAATTAGGGGGCGGAGAACATGAGTTCATTTCGAACGTCAGGGGCGGGCGACGCAGGCGGAGTTTCACACATGCGTAGTGTATAAAGGAGGGCCTTTCGCGCGTGTCGTACGTACGTTCTGTGCGTAGGTGATAGTGGACCAGGACGTTCCAAAACGAAGGTAATTTGAGATATATATTTTTTTTTGGGGGGGGTTTATGGTCATGACTTTGTAGCAAGCGGCCTATATGGCTTGATAGATTGATGAGGCCTACATAGGGAGAAGATGATGAGGGGTTAGCAGAAACATATAATAAGTTTTTTTGGTCTTGTGACTTTCTCTTTTCCAGATATAATGAATCCCCTATTGAAGGATCCAGAGTTCCTTACTTCTTTTATTTCAAAGTATCGAGAGATGAGGAATTTGTGGGAGGTGAAACACCCTCAGTATTATGCCAAGCATGTGAGGAAGTCAACGCTGGAGAGACTTCTGTCCTTTGTCCAGGAGACCATCCCGGGAGCAACAATGGAGACAGTGCTCAAGAAAATTGGGGTCTTGAGGAACATGTATAAAAGGGAGCATAGGAAGATCCAGGAATCAAGGAGATCAGGAGCATCAGCAGATGATGTTTATGTACCCAGGCTGTGGTACTACAATCAACTCCGTTTTCTTGATGACCAGAATGAAGCCAGGGCATCACTTTCAACCCTTCCCTCCACCCTTCCCTCCACCCTTCCCTCCACCCTTCCCTCCACCCCAGCAGAGGCTGATGAGGAGCAAGCTGGGTCTTCCATCCTGGATGAACCGGATATGACCATCTGGAGTCAGGTAAATTATTTTAACAAATATTTACTGTACTAATATTAATGATGTTAACTGGATGTTATAATTGTCTCAAATAATTTAGCACTCCAAATTGTGTATACATATCAAATGATAGTAGTGACTAAATATGTTTGGCACCTGCTTGAAATAATTAGGGTGTCTGATTAGACTCTTTTATTAAAGAGATGTATTCACATTGAATTTGCTAGTCATGAGAAGCAAACTGTGTGTCATTGATGAACCCAAAAAAATAAACTAAAACTATTGTCCTTTTTTTATACACAGGATGAGTCCATCCAGGAGGAATGTGGGGAAAGTGGCAGGCAGGAGGAGACCGGGCCCATGGACAGCCTGGAGGAGGCCGGATTCACCATCATCCTGGAGGAGGCTGGGCCCAGTGTCAGGCAGGAGGTGGCTGCTCCCAGTGAGGTGGCTGGGCCAAGTGAGGTGGCTGGGCCAAGTGAGGTGGCTGGGCCCAGTAGGAGCCTCACCCAATCCCAAGTGCCTCCCCTCCACCTTCCCAAAAAAAGGGCCAGGAAGGGGATGGTCACACAGGACGCGTCCCTGCGCCTCATGCAACAGGCCACCCGTTTTTTAACAAGCCCCCCCGAAGCGGAAGAAGCCTATGGCTGCTACTTAGCCAGCAGGCTTCTTCAGATGGATTGGGAGCAGCGCCTCATTTGTGAGCGCCTATTTGGGGAAACAATCCATAAGGGGCTGCAGGGCACGCTAACAAAAAACACCCAACTACATGAGGCAGCCCCCCCCCTCCTCCTCCTCCTCCTCCTCCTCCTCCTCCTGCCACAACTGAAACACCAGAGCCACAGCCTCAAAAGAAGGCTACAGGGAAGGCTACAGGGAAGGCTGCAGGGAAGGCTGCAGGGCAGCGTGGAGGAAAGGCTACAGGGAAGAGAAGAAAGTGATGACCTGGGTTCAGTCTGGTCTGACAGAAGACGCAGGCTGTTGTAGGACCACAGTCTGGGGACATCTAGATCATCTGCTGGTGCTGTTGATCTCTGGGATTCTTGGACCAGATTGTGCTCCCTCTTATATGGACTCCTCAAGATCCCAATTTTCTTGTACACCGACTTTTTCCAGCGTTGACTTCCTCTTTATTTTATTTTGACCATGAATAAATGGATCTTTTTTGAGTTTAGCAAAAGACTTTATGTGTTTTCTTTTAAATCATTGATTTTACACACAGTGTTAAATTAACAAGGGACAACAATCTCATTGAGTTTTAAAAAAACACACCAAAAATACATTACTAATGTTAAGAATGTTCAAGTGGTAAGTCTTGAAAAAAAAAAATATACATAAACAAAAACGGTGCTTTGGGTTAACTTTATCTAAAAATTAAAAAATAATCACTAGAAAAAAAATAAAAAAGAATAATGGGTTCTTTGTGGTAACTTTACAAACCTAAAAAAAAAAAAAAAAAAAATAAGGGAAAAAGTATTATTAGTATGGAAACATTGTTTATAAAAAGCATACTATATCATTCATGAGATCAAAGAGAAAAAGAATTCAGAAATCAGTTTGGGAGAACTCTGATTATGAACAGCAAAACACCTTCGTTCTTTAGAGCATTCGTAAAGAAGAAATAAAATGCGCTGCATTCAACGATCACAGATTTTGCAGCGTGATGAATGTGCTACCTACAATACGAACACTAGTTTTACTAGACCGAGTGCTTCCGTTTAGTTTTTGCTTATGAGCATGCGTCGTTTTTTTGTCCGTAGGACTAGCATACAGACGAGCGGACTTCGGGGTCCGTCGTAGTTACGACGTAAAGATTTGAAGCATGTTTCAAATCTAAAGTACGTCGGATTTGAGGCTAAAAAAGTACGTTGAAAGTCCGAAGAAGCCCACACACGATCGGATTACCAGCCAGCTTTAGTCCGTCAGCGTCCGTTGGACTTTTGTAGACGAAAAGTCCGACCATGTGTACGCGGCATAAGGGTCAAAAAAGGGTCAACAAGTTTGTGCCAATCCCTGGTGGTTTGTTCTGAGCCCAATAGAAAGAAGGGGGTGCAATGCAACATGTTATGACCAACTTATTTAAGTAACTGGAACGCAAGGGAACTTCCCGCTTTTGATAACGAATACATCCAATACTCCGAATCACCAAAAATTAATACGAATTTACATTCGGACCGAAAAGAATTGCACATGTTTACAATAGATACTATAGTTTTGTATGCCACACAAATCAATTTATAAGTAGGCCTTAAAGTGTTCCTAAACCCACAACAGTAAAATCAGTCTGTATATGCAGCAAAGCATGTTTGTTATACTGTATGTTTGTTATACTCACTCCTTTAGGGGTTAATCCTCTGCATTGTTTAAAAAGGCTGTTGTATCCTGTATGCCCAGATCACCCCCCTCCTGCACTGTCTATCTGGGGAAGGCCAGCTAACACAGGCAGAGTAGCCGACCTGCACAGGCTCAGTTGTGTCTTTTATGCTGGAGAGAACATTTACTTGTTGATCAGAGCTAGCCAGGTCACATGTTGTTGACATCACACATGTGGGCGTGTATACAGGCTGCAGTGGAAATCTCCACCTTCCTAAACTCTCAGCACTGGAGAAACTCTGCAGTTTATTATGTAATTGTGGTATACAGATCATCCAAAAAGGTATATAGTGGCAGTATGTTAATGTAAAAAGATGATTTATAAGCTGTGGGCACTGTGGGGGGGGGGGGGGCGGATGAACTATTTTCATATTACTGGGTTTAGTAACACTTTAAAAGGAGGGCTAAGATTAGGTAAGGTGACA
The DNA here is from genome assembly GCA_037952925.1 of Lithobates clamitans. Taxonomy (NCBI): domain Eukaryota; kingdom Metazoa; phylum Chordata; class Amphibia; order Anura; family Ranidae; genus Lithobates; species Lithobates clamitans. The sequence continues at coordinate 6,027,104 of JBBGZY010000390.1, forward strand.
TTTGCTTGATGTCTCACTTTAAAGTGTACATTCACCTTTACAGATAATCTGTAACGTGACCTTACACGGGACCCCCTCCCCGGTCCCGCTGTACTGTAGTCCCACGATCCAGCTCTATCAGGGATCGGAACACCGCTTCACTGGTCCAGGGATTTGAAATCCCAGCGGCTTAATCTCCTTTCCATTCCTCTCAGCTTGTATGGACAAAAAGCATTCTAATTGGTCAGCACCGTCACATGGATGGTGCTGACCATTCAGAATTCATCTAGCCCATCCTGTCAGCACTGAGAGGAGAGGAAAGAAAGCCAAAAGGATTTTAAATCCCCTGACCAGAGACCCAGCGTTCCAGTCCCTGACAGAGCAGAACCGCAGGACTACAATACAGCGGGACAGGGAGAAGGGTGGTGTCCACTGTAAGGTCACCTTACATATTTTCTGTAAAAAGGTGAATTTACACTTTAAGCAACATGAAGCATGCAAAGTAAGACAGTATTCCTACAACAGAAAAAATAAATAAAAACCATGTATCATGACCCAATGGAGAGCAAGCAACCTTGTTTAATCTGATCTTGATTTGGTTAAGAAAAAAAAAACTTTCATATCCTCATCAATCTATGGTGATCCCTTTATACTCCAAACTTTCTAAACAAAGGGCCAGTTTACCGTCCTTCAAACTTTAGGGGGGCCGGACTGTGGCCAGTGGAGAAAAAACTGTCTTGGCGTCAGTGGGAGTAAACAATACCCCATCATTGGTATTAGGAGGAGTAATAGTGCCCCATCATTGGTGTCAGTGGAAGGATTGGTGGTCCATCATTGGTATCAACGGGAGGAATACTGCCCCATCATTGGTGTCAGTGGAAGGAATAGTGCCCCATCATTGGTATCAGTGGGAAGAATAGTGCCCCATCATTGATATCAGTGGGAGGAATAGTTCCCCATCATTGGTATCAGTGTAAGGAATAGTGCCCCATTGTTGGTATCAGTGTAAGGAATAGTGCCCCATCATTGTTATCAGTGGAAGGCATAGTGCCCCTTCGTTGGTGTCAGTGGGTGTTATAATGTCCCATCATTGGTATCAGTAGGAGGAACAGTGTGCCATAATTGGTATCGGTGGGAGGAATAGTTCCCCATCATTGGTGTCAGTGGGAGGAATGGTGCCACATCATTGATATCAATGGGAGGAATAGTGCCCCATCACTGGTATCAGTGGGAGGAGTAGTGCCCCATCATTGGTATCAATGGGAGAAATAGTGTTTCATCGCTGGTGTCAGTGAGAGAACTAGTGCTCCATTGTTGGTGTCAGTGGAAGGAATTATGCCCCACTGTTGCTGACAGTGGGTTGAATAATACTCCAAGGGCCTGATAAAAGCAAGCAAAGGGCCACATCCAGCCCCCGGGTCACAGTTTGGAGACCACTGATCTAGTCTTATCTTCTCGAGAACTAGTTCTGGCCAGCTCAGTTTAAAAAGGGCTGGATGCATTCCTAAATGCACAAAATAAAAATGGATATTAACATTTATAAGTAATAACACCAGAGATTGTTTATCTAGGGGATATCAGATTGTCTCCTGGGGCTAAGGAAAGAATGTATTTTATCTCTAATGGAGCAAATCAGTCCATGATTTATATAGGTTTTTTTTTTTTACCTTCCTCTGCATCAACTGTGGGTATAGGATTGTGTATATGGAAGTTTGTCTATTTGTTTTTTATTTTGTATTGGTTGAACCATATGGATTTGCATCTGTGAGTCTATATGAGTCACTATTAAATAGAGAATTATTATTAGAGATTATTCTGTATAATATTAGCAGTAGTAATGCAGCACATTATGTAGAGGAGAACAGGGTAGAAAAGTATCAATCTAAAAATGCAACTGCAGAACAGGAATGGCTTGGTTGTGTTTGTAGATGAACAGAGAATGCAAAAGCAGCCTTGAGTGGAACCCTTAAAGTGGTATTAAACATACAATGTTTCATTTACTTTATCCCTTCTCTCTGTATGTGGATGATGGCACTGTAATTATTTAATAATAAAAACTAAGTACCTTTTTTACTTAATTGATATACAGCTGCCACATGATCCAGCTCTTTCCAAGCCTGTCTGTAAGGAAACAGTGGCAGGAGGAGCTTCTGGTTCTCTGCTACTGGTCATATGTTAAAAAAAACAAACAGCCTCTGGGATACAGAGTAAAAATAAATAATTATTATCAATAAACTGCACCTCCAGCCTGTGTCTTAGAATAAGAGGGAGATGAATCCTCCATCAATCAAGATGTATTATCCCACCCCCATTTTATTTAGCTGGTTAGTTGGCATGCAGGAGGAGGGAGGGAGGGGGCTGTCATTTACCACTGTGTATACACCCAGATGTGTGACTCTATAGTCACATGGGCTGCTCAGATGTGCTATGGAGGAAATGCTCAGGATAGAAAATACACTGAAAACGGAGCATGTGCATTAGCTGCCAACAATGGTCTGCAAAATCCCCAACTGCAGTGGAGACATAGACAGGAGGGGAGACAGAGAACAGCAGGATCAACCAGGTTTTTAGCAGAATCCAAAAACACGAAATCCACAGTGACTTGTAAGTATACAGTGCCTTGAAAAAGTATTCATACCCCATTGAAATTTTCCACATTTTGTCATGTTACAACCAAAAACGGAAATGTATCTTATTGAGATTTTACAGTGCCTTGCAAAAGTATTCACCCCCTTGGCTTTTTTCCTATTTTGTTACATTACAGCCTTTAGTTCAATGTTTTTTTTTAATCTGGATTATATGTGATGGATCAGAACACAATAGTCTAAGTTGGTGAAGTAAAATTAGAAAAAAATATACATAAAACTATTTTTCAGAAATAAAAAACTGATAATTGGCATGTGCGTATGTATTCACCCCCTTTGTTATGAAGCCCATAAAAAGCTCTGGTGCAACCAATTACCTTCAGAAGTCACATAATTAGTGAACTGATGTCCACCTGTGTGCAATCTAATTTCACATGATCTGTCATTACATATACACACACCTTTTTGAAAGGCCCCAGAGGCTGCAACACCTAAGCAAGAGGCACCACTAACCAAACACTGCCATGAAGACCATGGAACTCTCCAAACAAGAAAGGGACAAGGTTGTTGAGAAGTACAAGTCAGGGTTCGGTTATAAAAAATATCCAAAACTTTGATGATCCCTAGGAGCACCATCAAATATATCATAACAAAATGGAAAGAACATGGCACAACAGCAAACATGCCAAGAGATGGCCGCACACCAAAACTTACGGATCGGGCAAGGAGGGCATTAATCAGAGAGGCAGCACACAGACCTAAGGTAATCCTGGGGGAGCTGCAGAGTTCCATAGCAGAGACTGGAGTATCTATACATAGGATGACAATAAACCGTACACTCCATAGAGTTGGGTCTTATGGCAGAGTGGCCAGAAGAAAGCCATTACTTTCAGCGAAAAACAAAATTGCACGTTTTGAGTTTGCGAAAAGGCATGTGGGAGACTCCCAAAATGTATGGAGGAAGGTGCTCTGGTCTGATGAGACTAAAATTGAACTTTTTGACCATGAAAGAAAACGCTATGTCTGGCGAAAACTCAACACATCACATCTCCCAAAGAACATTCTCCCCACAGTGAAACATGGTGGTGGCAGCATCATGCTGGGGGGATGTTTTTCAGCAGTCGGGACTGGGAAACTGGTCAGAGTTGAGGGAAAGATGGATGGTGCTAAATACAGGGATATTCTTGAGCAAAACCTGTACCACTCTGTGTGTGATTTGAGGCAAGGACAGAGGTTCACCTTCCAGCAGGACAATGACCCCAAACACACTGCTAAAGCAACACTTGAGTGGTTTAAGGGGAAACATGTAAATGTGTTGGAATGGCCTAGTCAAAACCCAGACCTCAATCCAATTGAGAATCTGTGGTCAGACTTAAAGATTGCTGTTCACAAGAGCAAACCATCCAACTTGAAGGAGCTGGAGTAGTTTTTCAAGGAGGGATGGGCAAAAATCCCAGTGGTAAGATGTGGCAAGCTCATAGAGACTTATCCAAAGCGACTTGGAGCTGTGATAGCTGCAAAAGGTGGCTCTACAAAGTATTGACTTTAGGGGGTTGAATAGTTATGCACATTGACTTTTTCTGTTATTTTGTCCTATTTGTTGTTTGCTTCACAATTAAAAAAAAAACATCTTCAAAGTTGTGGGCATGTTCTGTAAATTAAAAAATGCAAATCCTCAAACAATCCATGTTAATTCCAGGTTGTGAGGCAACAAAACACGAAAAATGTCACGGCGCGCTCTATGATTAGCGAGTCTATGAAACTCGCTGATCACAGGTTGGAGTAAGGGTTTGATCCCAACCCCTTACCATGCGATCAGCTGTCAGCCAATGACATGTGATGTAAACAGAGCCGGTAATCGGCTGGTAGAGCGTGGAGAAAAGAAAAAAAAACGATCACTGGCATCTGTGAGAGGGACATCAGTCCCGATTGTGGAGAGCCTCTGCAGAGGCTACTGTACCACCTTCCAGTGCCCACAGTACCACTTATCAGTGCCCACAGTGTCACCTATCAGTGCACACAGTGCCACATATAAATGTCACTCAGTGCCTCATCACCAGTGCTGCCTATCAATACCACCTACCAGTGCCCAGCGCCCTCTGTGAGTGTGATTGTGGGTCCTGCAGACTCGATGTCCATGGGGATACCTGCGATCGTCTCACGGAGAGGAAGAACGGGGAAATCCTGATGTAAACAAGCATTTCCCCATTCTGCCTAGTGACAGGACACTGATCACAGCTCCCTGTAATCGGGAGCAGTGATCAGTGTCGTGTCACAAATAGCCACGCCCCCCCACAGTTAGAGTCACTTCCTAGGACACACTTAGCTCCTTCACTGCCCCCTAGTGGTTAACCCCTTCACTGCCAGTCACATTTACTCAGTAATCAATGCATTTTTAATTGCACCGATCGCTGTATAAATGTGAATGGTCCCAAAATCGCACCAAAAGTGTCCGATCTGTCCGCCATAAGGTCGCAGTCACGATAAAAATCGCTGATTGCCGCCATTACTAGTAAAACAAAAATATATTAATGTAGCACTGACCCCCGAAAGAGCTGCTGATATTTGATTGGGCCTGTACTCTGCTAATCTTACCCCCTATGATTTGCTCAACCCGCTTGACACAGCTGTGGTGTAGTGTTGGTGTGAAGCTTAATACTTAAGGACACTCCCACGATATACAATGCACAATAATGTACCTTTTTCTAGTTCCTGGGTATCCGTAGCTTCACCTGCAGGAGAATTAACAACACCTCCACACATTGAATTTAACCAGAATGTAATTTTACTGAGACTGGTATGAACAGTAATTACAATGGCTGCACTATCATACAAACGTAATGTGACAATGCGCTGAACTTTCACAACTTATTAAGATATAAAGATTTCTTAGATAATCCCCTGCAGGTGCGTCTCCAAGTGGGACTAGTGATCAGAGTGAACAATGCCTTTACACTGAGCACCTTCCCACTTTCAGCACGCTGTACCAATACAGTAATGCAAAGTTATACACACAGAAAAATACAATTGCTAACAAGCTCCTCCTGCTTTATGATGCAGTCCTTTGTATCTGTAATTGAACACAAGGCCCAACAATAAAAGATGTAGTCTTTGATCTTCTGTCTTCTGCTAGCTATTATACTGCAGTGATTGTAATCCAAGGATTTAACAAGCAAAACAATAGCGTAGAATAATAATGGAAACCGTCGTTTCTGTATAACACACTTGTAACTGCCTCCAACACAGTTGTCTCTGAACCGCACAGTATCGATTCTAAGCGAAGCAGGCTTGAGGCCTGCTTAAACTCAGTCTGCTTGAATGAGGCCCCTATGCGGAACTACAGGTCTCAGCGAACACTGTGGTAAGAGTCTAAATGTGTAAAGTGCATTAAAGAACTGTGGGCATCTGCCCTCTCACCACACCAGGCCTGGATGAATGGATGCCTCCGTTCCGCTGGTCTCAGTCCTGCCGTCAGTCAGCTCTGCCACGCTGCGCCACCCCGCAAGATGACCGGGACCTTCAAATGGCTCCGTCAGGTGTCTCCTTCCCGGTCTGGTCACACTGTTCCTCCAGCAGTGTAAGGCAGAGTCGCTAATTGCTCCACTCCGCAGGGGTAGGCCGCGCTCTCTGGACCACCTCCTCACAGATCCTCACAGGCAGGCCACGCATCCAGAAGAGAAAGAAAATGGCCGCGATCGGGCTTTTATATCCTACCCAGCATGTAGTTCAGTTACTCAGTGTTCATGGGTAGGTCAGTGAGCATTGTGGGTAGGTGAAACCTTTCACAAGTTAAACATTAAGTCACTTCCTGTATGGGTTTTACGTGAAAGATTAAAGAGTCTATTCATAAGTACACCAATAGGGGGAGCCAAATGCAAATTTATAACATTGTCCATTGTTTAACATTGCATGGCATTAGAAGGCAAAAATATCAGTGCTACATTAATAAAAATGCTATAAAACCATCCCCTATTTTGTAGACGCTATAACTTTTGCGCAAACCAATCAATAAATGCTTATTGCGATTTTTTTACCAAAAATATGCAGAAGAATACATATCGGCCTAAACTGAGGAAAAAAAAAATTTTATATATTTTTGGGGGATCTTTATTATAGCAAAAAGTAAAAAATAATGCGTTTTTTTCAAAATTGTCACTATTTTTTTGTTTATCGCGCAAAAAATAAAAACCGCAGAGGTGATCAAATACCACCAAAAGAAAGCTCTATTTGTGGGGAAAAAAGGACACCGATTTTGTTTGGGAGCCCTGTCGTACGACTGTGCAATTGTCAGTTAAAGCAACACAGTGCCGAATCGCAAAAAGTGCTCTGGTCTTTGGGCAGCCAAATGATCCGGGGCTTAAGTGGTTAACTTGCGTTTTTGGCTGGGGCGGCAAAATGTGTTAACAGTGATTTTTGGAAGTATTCCTGAGCCCATGCAGTGATGTCCACAGAATCATGCATGTTTTTAATGCAATCCCATCTGAGGCCCCGAAGATCACAGGCATCCATTATTGTGTTTCAGCCTTGTCCCCTGGTCTCCATTCTGAAATTGTTCCACAATATTTAGATGCAGTTTTTTAGAGATTGGTGAACCTCTGCCTATCTATAATTCTGAGACAGTTTGACTCTCTAAGATGCACTTTTTATACCCAATCATGTTACTGACCTGTTGGCAAATGTTTCAAAATGTTCTTCCAGCTCACCTGTGTTAGTGCCACTTATGTTGCCAACTTTTTGTTTCCCTGTCCCAAGTTTTTTAAGATGTCTTACTGCCATCAATTTCAAAATGATCTTATTTTTTTTCTTAAAGTGGTACATTTTCTCAGTTTAACCACTTCCCGCCCGCCCCATTGCGGATTGACATCCGCAATGTGGCTCCTTTATCCTGACTGGGCGTCATGACATCCAGCAGGATAAGCCACTTGTGCACGCCCCCCGGGGGGCACGGAGAACGGCGATCGGTGGTGCGGTATGTCACTCTGACACACCACATCTCTGATGGTAGTAAAAAGCCTATGATGTAGGCTCTTTACCACGTGATCAGCTGTGACCAATCACAGCTGATCACAGCAGTAACCAGGAAGTGCCGGTAATCGGCTTTCCTGTCAGAGGAGGGGGGTCTGCGCTGATAATCAGAGCATTGATTATCAGCACAGCCCCCATCAGAGGTGCCCACCACAATTCCAATCAGTGCCCACCACAATGGCAATTAGTGCCCATCAAAGTGCCAATCAGTGCCCATCAGTAACGCCTGTCAGTGCCCTTCACAGATGCCAATTAGTGCCTATCAGTAACTCATCAGTGCTGTCCATCTATTGTCCAGTGCCATCTATTACTGCCCATCAGTGCCATCTATTAGTGACCATCAGTGCCACCCATCAGTGCTGCATATCAGTGCCACCTATCAGTACCCATCAATTCTACATATTAGTGCCTCCTTATCAGTGTCACCTCATCAGTGCCCATCAGTTCCACCCCTTCAGTGCCCATCAGTGCAGCCTCATCAGTGCCTGTCAGTGAAGGAGAAAACAATATTTTATAACAGAAACTAAGAATAGTTTTTTTTTTTTTTTTAAATGTCAGTATTTTTTGGTTTGTTTAGCAAAAAATAAAAAACCAAGTGGTGATCAAATACCACCAAGAGAAAGTTCTATGTGTGGGAAGAAAATGATAAAAATATAGTTTGGGTACAGTGTTGTATGACATCGCAATTGTCATTCAAAGTGTGACAGGGCTGAAAGCTGAAAATTGTCCAGGGCAAGAAGGGGGGAAAGCGCCCTTTATTGAAGCAGTTAAACATTTGTTATGTTTTCTATTTTTTTTTGGTAAATAAAATATGGGTTTATGAGATTTGCAAATCATTGCATTCTGTTTTTATGTAGATTTTACACAGCATCCCAACTTTTTGGAATTGGAGTTGTACAAAGATGCAGTGCTCCTACCACCAACCCTTATAAAAGGTTAGGGAGAGATAGGCAGAGATAGGCAGAGATAGGCAGATACAGTAGGCAGGGAAATGTCTGCTTGCCCTTGGGCAAACCACAGGAATATCAGCACACACTTGGGGTTGAATTACTCACTTTAAGGTCATCACAGAGGACAATAGGCCATGCTTTATGTCTCGAGGAAAAGAGATTTAACCTCCACATACGGGAAAAGCTGTGAAAATATGAAATAGACTCCCTCAAGAACTAGTTCTGGCCAGCTCAGTTGATTGTTTTTTAAAAAAAGAAGCTGATGCATTCCTAAATGCACAAAAGAAAACTGATTAAAATTCATAGGCAGTAACACCAGAGATTGTTCATTAAGTGAATATCCAATTTCCTTCTGGGGGATCAGGAAGAAATGTATTTTTACACCACTGGAGCAAATTGGAAAATGTTTTGTAGGGGTTTTTTGCCTTCTTTTTCAACTGTGGAGATGCGACTCGGTGTACATCTTGCGGCATATATGCGTTCCTTGATCATCCAATCGAGGGCGAATACTGCTGCGCAAAATGTAAGCACATTGTTTCCCTGGAAGCCCAGGTCCTGAATCTGGGGAAGCAACTGTTAGCACTGAGAAGTCCATCCATACTAAAGGAGAGCCAGGAGCGTACACGGCAGGTGCTGGCAGGGGCCAGCACAGAGGCGGGTGGAGACAAAGAGGTGCAGTTACTAGGAAAGAGTAGATGGGTGACAGTCAGGAAGGGTAGAGGGGGAAGAGCCAGGGAGGCTGATCCAGGGCTGGAGCATCCCAATAAGTACGCTTCATTGAGTGACATTGGTGAAACCAGTCAGGGACCAGCACTGCTGGAGCTGAGGGACTCTCCTAGCTGCTGGAGGAAGAACTACTCCAGTGAGAGTGGGGGGGAAGCGAAGGGAAAGGAAAGACAGATTCTGGTGGTAGGGGACTCAATTCTTAGAAGGACAGAGAGGGCAATCTGTAACAAAGACCTGAAGCGCTAAACTGTATGTTGTCTACCGGATGCTCGAGTTCGGCACATCACGGATCTGGTGGACAGATAACTGGGAGGGGCTGGGGAAGACCAGGCTGTCATGGTGCACGTTGGCACCAATGACAAAGTCAGAGACAGATGGAGTGTCCTAAAGAACGATTTTAGGGACTTGGGAGCTAAATTGAGGAAAAGGACCTCCAAGGTAGTATTCTCAGAAATACTACCAGTACATCGAGCCACACCAGAAAGGCAGAGGGAGATTAGGGAAGTAAACAAGTGGCTGAAGAGCTGGTGTAGTAAGGAGGGGTTTGGGTTCCTGGAGGTTCCTGGAGGAGTGGGCTGACTTCTCAGTCGATCACCAGTACTAGAGAAGGGACGGACTGCACCTAGTAAGGAGGGTGCAGATCAGATGGTAGTAAAGATGGCCAAAAAGTTAGTTTTAAACTAGGCGATGGGCCCAGAGGTAGAGCTAGACAGCGCGGAACGTATTCCAGAGGGTAGTATTGGGGGCATTAGTTGTAGGTTGGCTAAAGCACATAAACCCAAGGTAAGTATAATAACAAGTCCTAGTTGCAATCTCGGAACACCCAATAAGAGGATAGTATGCAACCGGTCTAAACTACATGGCATGTTCACCAATGCCAGGAGCCTGGTGGACAAGATGGGTGAACTAGAGATACTGTTGTACAAGGAGGATCTGGATAATGTGGGAATTTCAGAGACCTGGTTCAACAGCTCTCATGATTGGCTGGCAACCATTCAAGGGTATACCCTTTATCGCAGGGATAGAGAGGGTAAAAAAGGTGAAGGGGTATGCCTATATATCAAGAATAATGTACAAGTTAATGTGAGAGATGACATCACTAAGGGGGCTAGGGAGGAGGTGGAATCCTTATGGGTGAGCTCCAAGGGGTTAAAGCTAAGGGGAAAATATTACTGGGAGTATGCTATAGGCCCCCTGACCTGAGGGAGGAGGGGGAAACGGATCTCCTATCACTAGTTGGATTAGCAGCAAGGATGGGAAGTGTTATCATAATGGGGGATTTTAATTATCCAGACATAGACTGGGCGGAGGGAACCACGCATTTGTCTAAGGCTCGCCAGTTCCTAAATGTCTTGCAAGACAATTTCATGGTTCAGATGGTAGACGTACCAACTAGAAATAAAGTGTTACTGGATCTACTGATTACCAATAATACAGACCTGATCACGGATGTGGAAATACAGGGCAATTTAGGAAACAGCGATCACAGGTCAATTGGCTTCAGTATAAAATCACAGAAATAGGAAACATAAGGGGAATACAAAGACAATGAATTTCAAACGAGCCAAATTCCCTAAACTATGAACCTTGTTAGAACGCATGAATTGGGATAAAATCTTAAGAACAAAGAACACGGAGGAGAGATGTGTTTGCTTTAGAGCATATTAAATAAGGGCATTAGCCAATGCATCCCATTGGGTAATAAATTTAAAAGAGAGAACAAAAGTCCTGGATGGCTTAACTCCAATGTAAAAATGCATATAAAAGCAAAGGAGAAGGCCTTCAAAAAATACAAGGTTGAGGGATCATCATCAGCATTCAGACTTTATAAAGAATGCTACAAGAAATGTAAGGGTGCAATTAGGGCGGCTAAGATAGAACACGAAAGACACATAGCGGAGGAGAGCAAAGAAAATCCCAAGAAATTCTTTAACCGCTTCCTGACCGTTGTATGATGATATACGTCGGCAGAATGGCATGGGTGGGCAAAAGGGCATACAGGTATGCCCCCTTTAAGAAGCAGCACTGAGGGCACGTGCCACGTTCTCCCGCAGACTCGATGTCCACCAGGGTGCCCGCAATCGTGTCACGGAGAGGTAGAACGGGGAGATTTCTTTGCAAACAAATCGCAAAAAGTGCTGTGGTCAGGAAGGGGGCAAATCCTTCCGGGGCTGAAGTCATTAAGTATTTAAACAGTAAAAAAGGGAGGACAGACCATATTGGCCCCATAAAGAATGTGGAAGGACATCTGGTTACATAGGATGGTGAGATGTCGAAGGTATTGAATTTATTCTTCTCCTCAGTCTTCACGAGGGAATCAGGGGGGCTTCAGTAACCAAAACTGCAGTGTTTATCCTTATGACACATCACAGGAAGCACCTCCATGGTTAACAGAGGACGGAATTAAAATTAGACTTGGGAAACTTAGCATTAATAAATCACCGAGACCAGATGGCTTGCATCCGAGGGTACTTAGGGAACTCAGTCAAGTAATTGCCAGACCATTGTTTCTAATTTTTACTGACAGTCTACTGACTGGAATGGTACCAGGTGATTGGAGAAAAGCCAATGTAGCACCAATATTTAAAAAGGGCCCAAAATACATCCCTGGGAATTACAGACCAGTTAGCCTAACATCAATAGTATGCAAGCTCTTGGAGGGGATAAGGGACTATATACAAGATTTTAGTAACGAGAGCGGTATCATTAGCAGTAATCAGCATGGATTCATGAAGAATCGTTCTTGCCAAACCAATCTATTAACCTTCTATGGAGGTGAGTTGCCCTGTAGATAAAGGAAGGCCCATAGACGTATTTTCAAAAGCATTTAACACAGTTCCCCATAAACGTTTACTGTACAAAATAAGTACCGTTGGCATGGACCATAGGGTGAGTACATGGATTGAAAACTGGCTACAAGGGCGAGTTCAGAGGGTGGTGATAAATGGGGAGTACTTGGAATAGTCAGAGGTGGGCAGTGGGGTCCCCCAGGGTTCTGTGCTGGGACAAATCCTATTTATTTTGTTCATAAACAACCTGGAAAATGGCTTAAACAGTTCAATCTCTGTATTTGCGGATGATACTAAGCTAAGCAGGGCAATAACTTCTCCGCAGGATGTGGAAACCTTGCAAAAAGATCTGAACAAATGAATGGGGTGGGCAACTACATGGCAAATGAGGTTTAATATAGGAAAATGTAAAATAATGCATTTGGGTGGCAAAAATATGAATGCACTCTATAAACTAGGGGGAGAACCTCTGGGGGAATCTAGGATGGAAAAGGACCTGGGGGTCCTAGTGGATGATAGGCTTAACAATGGCATGCAATGCCAAGCTGCTGCTAACAAAGCAAACAGAATATTAGCATGCATTAAAAAAGGATCAACTCCAGAGATAAAATGATAATTCTACCGCTCTACAAGGCTCTGGTCTGGCCGCACCTGGAATATGCTGTCCAGTTCTGGGCACCAGTCCTCAGGAAAGGATGTATTGGAAATGGAGCGAGTACAAAGAAGGGCAACTAAGCTAATAAAGGGTCTGGAGGATATCAGTTATGAGGAAAGGTTGCGAGCACTCAACTTATTCTCTCTAGAGAAGAGACGCTTGAGAGGGGATATGATTTCAATCTATAAAATACTGTATTGGTGACCCCACAATAGGGATAAAACTTTTTCGCGGAAGAGTTTAAAAAGACACGTGGCCATTCATTAAAATTAGAAGAAAAGAGGTTTAACCTTAAACTATGTAGAGGGTTCTTTACTGTAAGCAGTAGGATGGCAAGGATGTGGAATTCCCTTCCACAGGCGGTGGTCTCAGCGAGAGGGGGGCATCAATAGTTTCAAGAAACTATTAAATAAGCACCCGAACGACCGCAACATACAGGGATATACAATATAATACTGACATATAATCACACACATAGGTTGGACTTGATGGACTTGTGTCTTTTTTCAACCTCACCTACTATGTAACTATGTAACTATGTAAATGTGGGTAACTGTGGGTATATGATTCTTCATATGGAAGTTTTCTATTTATTTATGTATTATATTGTATAGTGGTTGAACTAGATGAACCTGAGTCCTTTTTAAAAAAAAAATCTAACTAACACGGTAACATTTAAATTAATTCAGAAAACCTTCATGGGTGGTAATAATTGCCAAGACTACTTGTTATCATTACCTAGTACATCATAAACAGCACACTCTAATTATTGCTGTTATTGTGTTATTCTTGTTAAAAAGCATACACCATTAGACGAGTCTATGGAGAGAAAGGAAGCATGTGGATATTTTGTTGACTGTTAAATGTCATATGAACAGGGATGTCAGTTATATACTGTAACTTAACTTAAATTAAATTAATTACTTCCTTTAACATGTAGTTCACAGGAAACTCTATATATAAGCATATGTAGAGCTTATCAGATTCTAAACTGAACATTAAGATAAAAGGGTAATTATTGGGGGAGCAGTGTTCAGTTCACTTCAAGGGCAGTAAACTTAAACTTTTGGGTAAACACACCCAAAACCAATAACTCATTTATTCTGAACCTCAGTAAAACTGGTCCCAGACATGAGATGAGCATCGCCATTATCAGCCTCACTGAGCGACTAAGGGGACAGGTAAAATCAAAATTAAGCTCCTCTGTTCCAACAGTAGCGATAAGCTAGCTATCACTATTAACTTCCCGTGCTCATTGTACTCTGTTGTGGCAGTTTACCCTCAACACCTTACTGTTGCCTTCCCTATTGTCAGTAAATACCAGTCATTTTGTTTTAAATAACTAAAATACTGATATTCCTTTACAATATGATTTATTTCTTAAAGTGTCATTAAACCTAGACCAGAGGGTGCTCAAGCTTTTGTCCAAATGTAAAACAGAATGAGACAGGGAGGCAGCACGGGGCCCCCTGGAAAATGGGGCAGGGGTCACCATTGTGACCCCTGATGCTACACCAGTGATTTGGGGGGGGTGTTAAAAAACACATCTCAACTATGGGCTTTTACCACCCCACACACAAATATAAATGAGCTCTTAGCACCTTACAAGGTCACGTTCACAATGATGCGCTGGGGTTTACCCTCACTGTGGTTGCAGCTGCAGCTTTCCTGCAAGTTAGCTGCACTTAGCTGCCATAGACGTATATTTTATCTTGTGGGTGTGGTGCACCCACAAGATAAAGCGCACCAAACCTGTAGGATAAAAAATAAAGCGCACCAAACCCGCAAGATAAACAAACAAGTGCGCTTCCCTGGTTTGAGGTCAAGGGCCATATCAAAAGGCTCCAAGGGCCACAGGTTGAGCACCCCTGACCTAGGCTAGGAAAAACTCTCATTACATGCTGTATAACAGAGTGTTCATACTCACAAAGCCACTAAAGCATTTGTTTTGTGTAGAGTGTAATATACCTGGTTGATCCTGCCTTCAGCTGTCCCTCCCATCTCCTCTGTGTTCCCACTGTAGTTTGAGATTGTGTAGAGCAGCTAGTGTCCACTTCAGTTCCCTTCTAAGCTCTTCATTTCCTCCTTTCTCTCATCTGTGCAGTCCACATGACAATAGAGTCACACATGTGGGCATATACACAATGGTAAATGACACTCCCCCTCCCTCCTTTCCTCAACCTCTGTGTCCTCTTATTGCTAAAAACTATGGGGGCAGGCTATAGTATGTGGATTGATTACATTCACAAAAGAAACTCACAAAAAAAGCTTAGTCTTAATATAAATCAGCATTAAATATATCTAATGTAATTGCTAATACCTGTAAAGTAAAAAAGAGCTTTGGATGCAGATGCCGTCTAAACAAAATGAAAGCTAGTGTCATTCATCTCTGACCCCACCTATACCATATTAATGCACATAAAATACACATTTGATGTTCAATAAAGATTTATTGGGAGCCATTAAATAGTTATTTAATATGTATAATCTAATTTAGATTGCTCTTTTGTTGTTTTAGTCATGTGACTGGCACAGCACCAATCAGGGCTGGCCAGACATAGACTCACACTGTAGAGAGCATACATCAGCAGAGTAATAGAAGCCTCTCCCAAGGATCATGTGACCACACAACTGTGGGGCAGGAATAAGGTACTTGGAGGATTAAAAAAAAAAATACAGTGGCATTATACTTAAGATTTATGTGAATGAAATATGGCAATTAACACTTCTCTATTCGATCTCACTTTAAAACTCCACTTAATGATTATGAATTTACTATAGGCAGGTAAAGTTCTCCCTGAAACTGAAGGACCCCCCCTAGGGTACATGTTCCATGAATCGCTGTATAGGAATAGTACTTATGGCAGAGATTTTAATATAGCACTTTTCTACTCGAAAGTAAGACCTACCCTGAAAATAAGATATAATGTGATATTCAGGAAGGGCTGCAATATAAGCCCTACCCTGGAAATAAGCCCTAGTTTAAAGTGGTGGTAAAATCCTAGAATCCACTCTATTACAGTAGTATATAGAGCAGAGGTGGGTCACGGAAGCGCAGAGCGGAGCTATAAGAAGGTATTTGACACAATTAGATTACAGAAACAGACACCTTTTACATTATTTACTACTGTAATAGAGAAGATTGGCTGACAGCTGATCCTGTGGTAAGGGGCCTGCTGTGATTGGCCCTTTACCCTGCTCTGTAATCAGCCGAGTCCCAAGGACCACAGAGTGCGCCACTCGCACGCCCCGAGAACGGTTGGATGTCCATGTACGCCCTCCTGGCATTTCAAGCCCGCGCTGTAGCCGTCTTTCAGGTATAGTACGGGCGTAAAGTGGTTAAAGTGGTTCCAGTGGCAGCTGGTGCTCCATCTGATTTGGAGGGGGGTGGCAAACGCACCCCCTCACCCGCTCGCCACTTCTGCACTTACCCTACTCAGGTCCCTGGCGGGGGCTTTCCCGGCTTCTCCTCCCGGCCAATCCGGTCTTAAGACCCGCTTCCTATCCTGATTGGCTAATGTCACAAGTGGGTGGGCTCAAGCCCAACTTTTTTGAAGCCAATTAGAGCTCTAATCAGGTGCTTAAAAAAAAAAACTCATACAATTCAATGAAGATTAGGGGCTGGCACATGGAGATTGGGGAGGGGGGTGGGGGCGACACCCCTGCGCCCCTTATAGAATGACCATCGCTGAGTGGTTCTGAAGTTTCAAGGTTTTTTACCCAGCAGGAAGCATGAAGGTAAAAAAACCTTCTTTGTGCAGCAGTCTCCCCAGCCCCCCCCCCCCATAATACTTACCTGAACCCCATCTCGATCCAGCGATGTGCGCGAGAGTCCTCTTGGGACTCTCCATCCTCATTGGCTGAGACCGCAGCATGAGCCATTGGCTCACGCTGCTGTCAATCCCAGCCACTTAGCCAGTGACCCAGATAGCAAGGATAACTTGCCACAAATTTGTGGCAGTGTTGAATTTTAAGTCTTGTTAACTTGCTGCACATTTTCACTGGCAGGTTGTACATTTGCAGAGCACTTGAAACACAAGTTCTAGTTGACACTATTCCAATTTATAGCAAATTTGCATGGCAAGTCTCTAGCAAGAGCAAAGTTGCAGTGGTGAGCCTACAGCAAGAGCTCTGCAAGTCTAAAGCATGAAAATTCAGCCACAGTGACCCCTGTGGTGAGGTGACCATTGCACAACATAACTGAACCAGAACTTGCAGAATGTTTGCAAAGAAAGTTGATCTGGAGTCATGCAATGCGGACTTGCTGCAATTGTGCAACAAACTTGTGAAAAATGGCAAGTCTAGTAAAAGCTTAGAAAGTCATTTTCAAACTTGCAGCTCACCTGCTTGCCATCTGGGGAGTAGAAAGAGGGGGCCAGGCTGAGCTGCGGCTCGGTGTGTGAATGGACACAGAGCCACGGCTCAGGAATGAGCTTGCTTGGGTGCCCCATTGCAAGCTGCTTGCTCTGGGGAGTCTAGGCAGGGGCTAAGAGTGGTGGCGGGTGACCCAATAAGAGGAGGATTGGGGCTGCTCTGTGTAAAACCACTGCACCGAGCAGGTGAGTTTATTTTTGTTTATTTATTTTTTTAAAGAAAGCCTTGAATATAACTTTAAGCCTGCATTAAGATCCATGCAGATCAACATCAGCCAATGGACATCGTGTGAACAAGCCCTAATATTATTCATTTTTGGTTTAAAACTGTTGACTTTATCTGCCCTCTCCAAACCTTGTTATTGCAACTTAAGGGCACTCCCCCTCGTCCCTCGCTCGATCGCCCATCAGGCCCCCCCGCCAGCCCCACACTTACCCTAGCCAGGTGGCGGCTTCCCCCTGTGTCTCCTCCCGAGTACTGGTGGTCTCTTCTACTCCCAGCCAATAAGGAGTTAAAACTCACGGCCAATCAGGTCTTAGGACCCGCTTCCTGATTGGCCGGAAGGAGAAACAGAAAGACATTAGCGAATATATATTCGCTAATGTCACACAACTGGGTGGGAGCACTGCGCCCCGAGCCCACCCTTTTTAAAGCCAATAAGAGCCTCCGCTCTAATCATGTGCTTCTAAAAAAAAGAAAAAAAAAAAAACACATTGGAATCCATGCGTCCGGCGCCCTGCATGTAGATTAGGGGTCGGGCACATGGATTAGGGGGGAGTGACACTCCTAAAGAACGGGCCGCCACTGGTGATGAGACAAGCCAGGTAAGTGTTTAGGGACAGAAAGAGGGAGAAAAGATAGTGGGGCATTAAGGTGAAAAACGTTTTGACTTTAGAACCACTTTTTTAGATAAGGGCAGCTTAGTACTACAAAAACAAAAGCAGAAGTGAGAATCACACAAATTCAATAATCAAGATCTCATTGCTGTGCATCTACTAGACATTCTCCTCTCTTTCCAAAACAAAAAAAGATTTGTCTTTATGTAGCGCTACCCCCTTAGGAGACGCTAGAGATTAATTGCCCTGCAGCCAGGCACATGTTTACAGTCACTCTACGGCTAAATAAGCAGTTCAGGGGTGTTCTTTTTGTTGGTGTTTTTATTTTTGTTGTACAGTAACTTGAATAGGTTTGGGAAATTTAATGGGATACTCCAAAAAAAACTTTGTACAAAGTGAGGACTGTAAACTTCCTTCTGTAGAACTGTAAGCAAAGTCCTTGCAAAAGCAGACTGTAGACTTTGGCGCGGTTAGAGCTGAGTCTCTTCACAAAGAACTATATAGACTGAGCTCTTCAGGACACCACTGATGTCTCTTTTACACACACACACACACATACAGCTGATTTGCTAGCACCAGAGGGTTGTAAACGCACACAGTCTCTAAGATCTCTCTCAGCAATCTGTACTCACAAAATGTCCATGGAAAGTTGGTTACCTCCTTCCAGGGGCGTTGCTAGGTCAACAAAAGATCTGGGGCTAGAGCCCACAGCAGTAAAGAAAGTCATACGCTTGGGCGGGTATACACATGTATATAATATACGCGTGTGTGTGTGTGTATATATAGATCATGGTCCCCAGAGAGCCCCCCTTACATCAGGGTCCCCAGAGAGCATCCCCCTTACATCAGGGTCCCTAAAGAGCCCCTTCCTTACATCAGCATTCCCAGAGAGCCCCTCCTTACATCAGAGTCCCCAGAGAGACCCCACTTACATCAGGGTCTCCAGAGAGCCTCCCCCTTACATCAGGGTCCCCAGAGAGCCTCCCCCTTACATCAGGGTCCCTAGAGAGCCCCCCTTACATCAGGGTCCCCAGAGAGCCTCTCCCTTACATCAGGGTCCCCAGAGAGCCCCCTTACATCAGGGTCCCCAGAGAGGCTCCCCCTTACATCAGGGTCCCTAGAGAGCCCCTTCCTTACATCTCTCTGCTCTCACCGCCCTCCTGGCTCTCCCGTACTGCCTGCCTGCTCTCTGGTGCTGCCCACTGCACTCACGGCCCGGCTGCAGAGAGGCCACGACCACGGCCGTCTCTGAGAGACTCGGGGCTATGGGCCCCAGATTCGGGGCTATAGCCCCAAAAGCCACCCCCTAGCAACGCCCCTGCCTCCTTCCAACATCCATGGGACACCTTTTTTTTCCTGTGATACCAGACTATATCTTTAGACGACAGCCCTCAGTCAGTTCACGGACACTTCTGCAAAGCAGGCCTTAGGGTCACCCACCTGAGGCCTCAGTACCTAACAATCAGATGGCAGGATAGCCAAAAGGGGCAAGCAGCTCCCCTTAGGCTGTGTTCCTCTCCTACAGGAAAAGACTTGGAAGCTCTGTGTCTCAAAGTATTTATACAGACTCCCAGCAGCCTTCTGGGCCACCATCCCATGGATTGGCCAGGGCTGTATAAATATTCATGCTGACAATTTGCCTTGCTCCACACCTATGTTCCAGAGAAACCCACAGTTCTCTAGAAAGCAGAGAGAGCAATTAAACCTGCAGAAGGCGAAACACCAAACAGGCCACAATAATCAACACATCTGCGCTGATTACAGTGAGCACAACTAAATTTGCCTTACAACAAAATAGTAACTCCACTGGATACAGTGAGCAAGAACCACATTTACCTAACCCTGGCACCTGTGTTACATTTAGTTACACTTTAATTTTATGCCCCGCAATAATTAGGGAGCTAAAATTCTGTTTTCCCTTCCTAATATAACAGCTTCCATGTGATGGTCTGGCAATGATTGCCAATTAAGGCAGCTGAGGACCAACACCCAGAAGAAGATGGGTAGAATATGCTAGCACTGGCGAGGGATCTCACAGGCATCTCACCATTAGAGCAGAGGTAAGTATTGCTGTCTTTAGTGCGCTTTAATGGTTGGTGGGAAATCATCAACTGGAATAGATAAAAACTACAGTATGGCTAGAATATGTAGATTACTGAAAACACTGACACATGCTGGACAGAATTGTTGGAATTCTTGCAATGACTAGGAACAGTCTGTAGTGCCGAGTTTATCACATATCCGAAGCGGTTTTCCAAAAGGATTTCCCAGAGATAATAAACAGATAAACTGTATATGCATAAACATTTTTCGTTGCTTCATATATATATATATATATATATATATATATATAGATATATATAGATATATATAGATAATAGTCTCACTGATACCAAAACACCTAACAAATCCAAAGCACATTTTTCATTACTCAGATTCACTCTGGGTGAATGAACTAATTTGCTCACCTTTAATTATTTTTTCCTTTAGCTTCTAGTTCCTAAAATAAAAATCCATCTACAGTTCAGACAATGTCTTGAGGAGGATGTACTGGAAATTGAAGAAGCAGCACAGAGAAATCAGGTAGCATGCAGGTATATTTAGGAAGTTGAGCTGAGAGATAATACAGAAGCAGTTATAAGTTAAAGGGGTTGTAAAGGTAAGTGTTTTCTCACCTTAATGCATCCTATGCATTAGGGTGAAAAAACACCTGGCAGTGACCGGCCCCCAGCCCCCCCCCGTTTTACTTACCTGAACCCTCAAACTTGTCCCACGCACCGTCTCTCGGCTAGGGGGTTCTCGGCTGTTGATTGGATAGATTGATAGCAGCGCAGCCATTAGCTCTTGCTGCTGTCAATCAAATCCAATGACGTGGCTGTCGGGAGGCGCTTCTCCCAGGGGGTTATCTAATGCGGGGAGGAGACAAGAGAGCCGCTGAGGGACCCCAGAAGAGCAGGTTCGCAAAACGAGCTGCACAGTGGAGGTAAGTATGACATGTTTGTTATTTTTTTTTTTTTTTTTAAAGGAACCTTTAGTATCACTTTAAGGAGATGAAGGTGAGGGAAAAAGCAGATGCATGCAATGTAGAACGCTGACAGTACAAATAATAGAAAATTGTATCAAATACTTACCGTAAATTTCCTTTCCTGACACCAATACATGGCAGCACACATTTGATATAGCTCTGCCCCTATATCCACCCACAGGACCTGTTTGGCTCTATAAAAGTCTGACTGAGAGGTACCTCCCCCATTCTCCGTATAAAGCACAAAGATCAGAGGAAGGGTCCGTATGCTGCCATGTGTTGGCATCAGAAAAAGAAAATTATGGTAAGTATTTGATACAATTTTCCATTTTCCTGACGCCAACATGGCAGCATACATATGATAAATAATGAGCTTTTGAGAGGGAGAGTTTAATGCTGCAAACTTAGTCTTTATTTAACAATAGACAAAGAAGCTTGGATAGTTTTCCTCCCAAACTCTACTGTAGTTACAGCTGCTGGATGCACCCTTTAGTGTTTTAAGAAAGTATGATGTGATGACCAGCTAGCCGCTTTGCTGTCTGTCTCCAGAGACACTCCTGCCCATGCCGCCCAAGAAGAAGGCATCACCCTGGTTGAGTGGGCTCCAACCACCTCCGGAGGATTCTTCCTGTCCGCTCAATATGCCCAGTGAATAGTTTTTACTATCCAGGTCGAGATGGTTCTGGCCGAGGCCTCTTTCCCTTTAAATTTTCTGGTAGGTAGGATGAAAAGTCTGTCAGAACGTCTGAATGTAGAAGTAGCCTGGAAACAGGCTTTGAGGACTTTTGGAATGTCCATCTCATACAAATCAGCATCTGATTCTGCTGGGAAGGCTGGAAGCACCGATTTATTGGAGAGGTAAATATTGATGCCCCTTTTGGGACAAAATGATCCAATCGTCTTAGCACAACCCTGTCTGGAAAGAATATGCTCCCGATGCTTGGAATTCGACACCCTTCCCCCCGTAAGTTCTGGCAATTAGGAATGACCTTTTTAAGGTGATATCCCATAATAAATAGTCTTCTGTCAGAGCACAAGGAGGGTTTGCCCATTGACGGAACCTATTTCTCTTGGGAGGGCGTAGTCTAAGTACCGCTCTCATGAAGTGCTCCACCAGCAGGTTTGCTGCCCCAATCCAATCCGGATTGCAGGAAAGACAGGATTTGAGATACAGTGGGGCAAAAAAGTATTTAGTCAGCCACCAATTGTGCAAGTTCTCCCACTTAAAAAGATGAGAGAGGCCTGTAATTGTCATCATAGGTATACCTCAACTATGAGAGACAAAATGTGGAAACAAATCCAGACAATCACAATGTCTGATTTTTGAAAGAATTTATTTGCAAATTATGGTGGAAAATAAGTATTTGGTCACCTACAAACAAGCAAGATTTATGGCTCTCACAGACCTGTATCTTCTTCTTTAAGAGGCTCCTCTGTCCTCTACTCATTACCTGTATTAATGGCACCTGTTTGAACTTGTTATCAGTATAAAAGACACCTGTCCACAACCTCAAACAGTCACACTCCAAACTCCACTATGGTGAAGACCAAAGAGCTGTCGAAGGACACCAGAAACAAAATTGTAGACCTGCACCAGGCTGGGAAGACTGAATCTGCAATAGGCAAGCAGCTTGGTGTGAAGAAACCAACTGTGGGAGCAATAATTAGAAAATGGAAGACATACAAGACCACTGATAATCTCCCTCGATCTGGGGCTCCACGCAAGATCTCACCCCGTGGGGTCAAAATGATCACACGAACGGTGAGCAAAAATCCCCAAACCACACGGGCGGACCTAGTGAATGACCTGCAGAGAGCTGGGACCAACGTAACAAAGGCTACCATCAGTAACACACTACGCCGACAGGGACTCAGATCCTGCAGTGCCAGACGTGTCCCCCTGCTTAAGCCAGTACATGTCCGGGCCCTTCTGAGGTTTGCTAGAGAGCATTTGGATGATCCAGAAGAGGATTGGGAGAATGTCATATGGTCAGATGAAACCAAAGTAGAACTGTTTGGTAGAAACACAACTCGCCGTTTTTGGAGGAGAGAGAGTGCTGAGTTGCAACCAAAGAACACCATACCTACTGTGAAGCATGGGGGTGGCAACATCATGCTTTGAGGCTGTTTCTCTGCAAAGGGAACAAGATGACTGAGACGTGTTCATGAAAGAATGAATGGGGCCATGTATCTTGAGATTTTGAGTGCAAACCTCCTCCCATCAGCAAGGGCATTAAAGATGAAACGTGGCTGGGTCTTTAAGCATGACAATGATCCCAAACACACCGCCCAGGCAACAAAGGAGTGGCTTCGTAAGAAGCATTTCAAGGTCCTGGAGTGACCTAGCCAATCTCCAGATCTCAACCCCATAGAAAAACTTTGGAGGGAGTTGAAAGTCCATGTTGCCCAGCGACAGCCCCAAAACATCACTGCTCTAGAGGAGATCTGCATGGAGGAATGGGCCAACATACCACCAACAGTGTGTGACAACCTTGTGAAGACTTACAGAAAACATTTGACCTCTGCCATTGCCAACAAAGGATATATAACAAAGTATTGAGGTGAACTTTTGATATTGACCAAATACTTATTTTCCACCATAATTTGCAAATAAATTCTTTCAAAAATCAGACATTGTGATTGTCTGGATTTGTTTCCACATTTTGTCTCTCATAGTTGAGGTATACCTTTGATGACAATTACAGGCCTCTCTCATCTTTTTAAGTGGGAGAACTTGCACAATTGGTGGCTGACTAAATACTTTTTTGCCCCACTGTACATTTGGGTCACTAGGGTCAAATGGACATCTAGCTGCAAAGCTCGTGAACTTTTTCCATTTTCTGGAGTAGATGGCATTGGTTGACCCCTTTCTGGAACTCTGTAAAGTTCTAATAACCTCTGGAGAACATCCTAACTCTTGTAACCCCTGCCTTTCAATCTCCAGGCTGCTAAGGCCATTTGTGATGGTTGCGGATGTAGGATCTACTTGCGACTGGAGATGAGGAGTCATCGGCAGAGTGATTGGCGGGCACACGCTGAGATCCATTGCCAGAGGGAACCATGGTCTGCGAGGCCAGTAAGGTAATACAGTGATGACTGTCAAATTCTCTGTCAACAATCTCCTCGGGAATTTCAGGATTAAAGAAATTGGAGGGAAGGCATAGTCCAGTTTGCGCAACCCAAGGATGGGTCAAGGTGTCCATCCTCTCCGTTAATGGATGAGGGTGGCGTGAGAGGAATGATGAGGCAAAAAGATCCAGTTGCAGACACCCCCACTCGTGGATGATCTGTTTGAACACTTCGGGGTGAAGGGACCGTTCCTTGAATTGTCTGGATAGGCGATCCGCTTCCAAGTTCTGACAGCCTGGAAGATATATGGCCCTCAAATCTGGGAGATATTGTTGTGCCAATGTCATGGTCGGTTCCACCTCTCTCAAGAGGGATTGGCTGCGTGTCCCGCCTTGTTGCTGTATATAGGACACTGCTGCCGTATTGTCCAGACGGAGCAGGACTGGGAAACCCTGTATGTGAGGCAGCAAGGTGGCCAACGCCATGAATGCTGCTCAAAGTTCCAGAATATTGGAAACTAGGCCCTGAGTGGGAAATTCCCCTCTGCCCTGGATCTTTGCCCTGTAGTTGTTAGCAGGTGGTGCCCCACCCTGCTGTGCTGGCATCTGTGTTAACAATGATCAATGGCTGTGGCCCCAATGGATGATGCTGTTTAGCGTTTACTGTTTCGTTTACCACCAGAGACTATGGCACATCTGGCTGGTGATCCTGATTGGCTGGGCTAGATGAACTCTCTTCCACTGCATCAGGAAGCCTTGTTGGAAAACTCTGAGATCCAGTGAGCCCAGGGGATCATCGGAAAGACTCATGCAATGGGATGCTGATATCACTGGTGCAGCCAATGCCTGTTGGAACTTTTGGGGAGTTTCTGAAGTGGCAAAGAAACTGTGGCCGCCTGAGTATTGAATTGGCCCCCTAGGTAGACCATATTCTGTGTAGGTTCCAGCTGGCTCTGGTAATGCCTGTCCCCCAAATGCAAATCTGAGGAACTGCTGTATGACTGAAGGATTTGCTGGTAGGCATCCTGCAAGTCCACCAAATTCCTCCAGTTTCCTGGTTGAATAACCTGGATTATGGTATGAAGTGACTCCATCTTGAGTATCCGGATAAATTGATTCAGCCTCTTGAGGTCATTCTGGAGGCGGTCGTTTGAACATCCAATATTGAGCTTGCGCCACTGTGGACTGAATCGGCCGATTTTGGCAGTGCTCTTGCCAGAACTGGGCCCTTTGGGCAGCCTTGTTCCAACTGCCTCCTGGGCGGGCCTGGCATTAAAAGAGCTTCTGGGTATCCGAGGGAGCCGCAGGGGTCTTAGCTCTGTGCGATCTTACGAAGGTTGACTGTTTACCACTCCAACCCCTTGTGGAGTCTTTGGATGGGCAAAACCCTTCAATATCTAGATACCTGTTTGGCGCTCCTCTGGATGGTTGCCCCTTCTAGCGTCTGGACCTTCGATCTTGGGGCAGAAGACTTGATTTTCCTCCTGTATCCCTGGAGATGGCAGTCTCCAGTTTTTTGGCCAAACAGCACCTTCCCATCAAAAGGCAGTTTACAGCAATTTTGCTTTGAGGATGGGTCGGCCGCCCAGGGTTTTAGCCACAATGCTCTTTTGGCTGTGACTGAGCTGAGCATGGCTCTGGAGGACCATCAAATGATGTCTGATGATTTTTTTCTTTTGGTAGCTGGTTTTTGATCGCGTACTCCAAGTTCTGCGCCCACACTCACATAGCGCTTGCTACGGATGTTAAAGAAACAGCGGGTTTACAAGCACCACCTACCGCAAGGTAAAAAGTTCATGTCAATGCGTCTATCAAGGATATCGTGAAAGGAGGAAGAGTCTTCCATCAGAAGTGTCACATTCTTGGCCAGTCTGATGACTGCCGCATCCATCGTTGGTGGGTTAGATAAAGGAGCTGCAGCCTCCTCCGTGAGTGGATACAACTTCTGCAACCTGTTGGTTGAGGAGGATTTTCTCTCCCTTCTCCCATTCCTCCTGAAACAGGCCTCTTATTTATGTCATAAGAGGAAAGGTAGCTACCTGTTTCTTTAGGTTCCTTCTAGGGTTGTCCCGATACCACTTTTTTAGGACCGAGTACAAGTACCGATACTTTTTTTCAAGTACTCGCCGATACCGATTACCGATACTTTTTTTTAATGTCACGTGACTGTTTTTTTTTTTGCTATTTTTTGGGGGGGGGGGGGGGGTGAACGTTGTATGTGTGTGTGTTTTTTTTTTTTGTGTTTTTTTTTACAATTTTTATTTTTTCCAATAATATTTTTTTATTCTTTGTTTTTTTTTTTTTTTAATCAGCCCTTTTGGGGGGGCTTTGGTGAGATATCAGGGGTCTTAACAGACCTCTGATATCTCCCCCTTGAGACAGAGAAAGAGACAGAGGATAGAGATTCCCCAGTCCCTTTCTCTGCAGCGTCAGCTGCACTGAGAATCAATGGAGAGAAGACAGCAGCTTCTCTCCATTCATAAACTGACACATCGTAATCACAGGAGATTACAATGTTTCAGTTATGTGAATGGACAGAGTCAGCTGACTCTCTCCATACACAAAGGAAGGAGGAGGGGGACGGAGGAACGGAGGGGGAGAACGAAGGGGACAGATAAGGAGAGAGGAATGCAGGGGAGAGATAAGGAGAACAGAAGGAAGGGGACAGATAAGGAGAGCAGAACGGAGGGGACAGCGGAGAGGCACAGAGGAAAGGAGGGGGCACGGAGGAGAATGCAGTGACAGTCAGCTGTGACCGATCACTGCTGTATGTCACTAAAGCTCGTGAAAGCCGCTGGGGGAGAATCTTGTAACTCCCCCACGCGCCGATCACAGCTGTCTTCTAGGTATCGGGGGAAGCATCGGGAGCATTTGCCCGAGTACAAGTACTTGGGCAAATGCTCGGTATCGGTGCCGATACCGATACTAGTATCGGTATCGGGACAACCCTAGTTCCTTCTATGGAACCCAAAGGGTTGTTCACACTTGCAGCAGGCTCTGCTATTGCAATGAAAAGCGATCTGTGCTTAGGTCACTTTTCAGAGGCATTTGATATTATCACGTAGAGGGGACAAGTGTTTCCGCTATGCGATTTTCAAAGAGCAATTTGCACGCAATGTTGCAACTCGCATGGGGGCAGCCCATTCACTTGGCTGCCCTACGCGTGCAAAAAGAAGCCCCTGCTCCTATTTAGGGGCAACAAGCTTCACACAATGTTTTTAAAGGCATGTTCTACCACGTGACAATCACAGCAGAATCGCATCACATCTGTGGTGCCCTGAAAGGATAAAGGCACCTAATGCGTGTTGTGCAGCGATTGCCACACAATTTAAAATCAGATTGTAATGTGTGTGATAAAAAGTTTTCTCCCTCTTTGGAGGAGGTTCCGGATCCTCCTATTCCAGTGCAGATTTTACTACCTTAACGAATGGTGGTATCATCGCAAAATCAAAGCCTGAACCTTCAGGATCCTCTACTGAGGAGGTGGCGGTATCTTCTCCCTCTGCCTGGAAGGTTGGCTGTAATACTGGGTCTGGGGAATCAGCCCGCCTAATCCGCTGGGCTGGAGTCACCCCTGAAGTGCCTGGTACCCCTCTAGTTAGAGAGGGTTGAATGGCTTGGTTTAGACCTGGTGCAGAGCCCACACTCTGTTCGTCCGCTTCTGTCCCTGGTTGTCTGAGACGACCGGAAAATTCTGCCAGGGAGTCATGGACTACTTTCTTGAGCAAGGTTGACACCTGCTGACTCTCATACTCCTGGTCTCTGGCAATCTGCCTGAAGCAGTTGCCGCAAAGTAGCTTTCCTGGCATAGGGTCATGTCCACATGACCCACATTTGCATTTTGAGCGCTGAGCCCCCAGAGGAGAATCTGTGTGCTTACTTGTACTGGGGTCTGCCAGGACTGGAGAAGTCACTTTCTGCCCTGGAAAAATCCTGACGATCCAGAGGGCCTCTGGACCTCCTAGAGCGGGAGTGTGAGCAGCTGGGGCTGCAATAGACAAGAAGGCACGCTCGTCTAGGCATAATGCACTCTTTTTCCCGCATCTTCTTACTTACCCAAAGTTGGCCTGTACCTGGTATTGCGGTGGTCTTTGTTATGTGGTGTTAGGCTCGTGCTGGCGGAAGAACCACAAGGTGCAAGGGGGACTGCATGGCAACAGAGAGAAATAAGGGAAGCGAGAGAGGGAAAAAAAAGTACATATATACCCCCTTTTTTTTCCCTTTTTCTTTTTGACAAAGAGAAACAAATTTAAATAAAAGAAATCTTGGCAAAACCCCTCCCATTCCCTAGTAATATATTCTTCCTTGAACAAATGAATGAATGAGTGACTTGTATAGCGCTACCTATGCGAACTGAATCGCCTCAGGGTGCTTTTTGCTGCCGGTGTCCATCTGCAGTATAGTGCGGTCCTTGCCCCATGGGGTCCTGACACGCTTACAAACACCTACACCATACACATTTTTGGCCAATTTTTCGACAGGATCTAATTAACCTACCAGCATGTCTTTGGAGTGTGGGAGGAAACCGGAGTACCCGGAGGAAACCCACGCAGGCACAGGAAGAACATGCAAACTCCAGGCATATGGTGTCGTGATTGGGATTTGAACCAGCGACCCTATTGCTGCTAGGTGAATGTGCTAACCACTTCACCACTGTGCTTCCCTCTCTCTTCTATCCCTTTTACTAGAATAGCAAGACTTACCTGTCATTGACTGTTCCTCAGAATGAGATTCTGTCTCTCTGCATCGCAAAGGCATCCATTACCTGGCCATTTGTGCCATTTTAATAGAGTACCTGATGAAGAGACTCAGTCCTCCCCAGACTCTGTTTTAGGCCAGGTTCACACTGGTGCGACAAACGCTCCAACATTGGGAGCTCATGTCGCATGACGTGTGAAAATCAGTTTTTCCCTATAGGAGCTGTCCTAACTGGTCCGACACAGGTCAGTCCGACTTTGAAAATGCTCCCTGTACTACTTTGGTCCGACTTTGATCCTACTTCAGCTCATTGACTATCACTGAAGTCGGATCAAAGTCGGATCACCATCCTGCATGATCCGACTTTGGCATGCGACTTGTGCTCTGATGATCTTGAGGGGGAACTCCACGCCAAATTTTAAATAAAAACCTGGCATGAGTTCCCCCTCCATGGGCATACCAGGCCCTTGTGTCTGGCATGGATTTTAAGGGGAACCCCCTATGCCGAAAAAACGGCGTTGGAGTCCCTCCAAAATCCATAACAGACCCTTATCCGAGCACACAGCCCGGCCGGTCAGGAAAGGGAGTGGAGATGAGCGAGCGCCCTCCCCTCCTGAACTGTACCAGGCCGCATGCCCTCACCATGGAGGGTGGGTGCTTTGGGGCAGGGGGGGCGCCCGACTCCCGAAGCTGCTTAATAAATTACTTTAAAAGCCTGTCCAGTATGTTTTTTTTTATTGACACCTTTTTTCCCCCAGGTGAATGGGTAGGGGTACGATGTACCCCATACTCATTCACATAGGGTGGGGGGCCGGGATCTGAGGGCCCCCCTTATTAAATAGGGCTCCCGGATTCCAATAAGCCCCCCGCCCGCAAACCCTGACAACCAATGGCCAGGGTTGTCAGGACGAGGCCCTTGTCCTCATCAACATGGGGACAAGGTGCTTTGGGGTGGGGGGGCAAAGCACCCACTCCCCATGCTGAGGGCATGCGGCCTGGTATGGTTCAGGAGGGGGGGCGCTCTCTTGTCCCCACCCCTTATCCTGACACGTGCTCGGATAAGGGTCTGGTATGGATTTTGGGGGGACCACCATGCCGTTTTTTCGGCGTAGGGGGTTCCCCTCAAATCAATACCAGACCCAAGGGCCTGGTATGCCCTTGGAAGGGGAACCAACGCTGTTTTTTTATTTAAAACTTGACGTGGCGTCCCCCCTCAAGATTCATACCAAACACAGTGCCTGGTATTGGCGGGGATCCAAGTCGGATCCCTGTTCATTGAAAGTCGGACATATGTCAGCTTCAAGTCTCAGGGCAAAATCGGACCCAAAGTAGGAAAGCTGTCGTGTCGCCCCAGTGTGAACCTGGCCTTAATCAAAAAAAGGCTAGTACAATAAGGAGGGAAGCCAACACCCATCCACACAAAAGGACATTTTTAAGCTGGCTACACATTATGCAATCCTCTGCAGATTTTTTCCCTCAGATTTCATCATGCAGTCCCAGCTGCTGGATCCAGACTCCAAAGCAGGCATGCCACAAGAGGATTGTCGTCTCTGATTATAGAACACCTAAACCCCAAAAGACCACCAGAAGGGGTTCCCCACCTTGTGGGAGAAGCTTGAACCGAGACGGACTCCGACATAGTTGGCAGGTAAGAGCTTATCCTGAGTGTAACGGTCTGTAGGTGTTGATCTTTGGGGACAAAAAGTAGAATGGGGGAGGTAGCTCTCAGACTTTTATAGAGCTAGACAGGTCCTGTGGGTGGATATAGGGACGGAGCTATATCATATGTATGCTGCCATGTTGGCGTCAGGAAATATGGTTACAGACACAACGAAAATGTTTTGTGACACAGTGGTGGAATGTTTCTTCTTTTTTTTTTTTTTTTAATCTGTCACAATTAGTCAAAAATGTGTTGATATTAAAAATAAATAATTTCAGATTTGTACAAAATGTTCCGTCTTTCATATTTTGCTTGCATACAGTGGGGCAAAAAAGTATTTAGTCAGCCACCAATTGTGCAAGTTCTCCCACTTAAAACGATGAGAGAGGCCTGTAATTGTCATCATAGGTATACCTCAACTATGAGAGACAAAATGTGGAAACAAATCCAGACAATCACAATGTCTGATTTTTGAAAGAATTTATTTGCAAATTATGGTGGAAAATAAGTATTTGGTCAATATCAAAAGTTCACCTCAATACTTTGTTATATATCCTTTGTTGGCAATGACAGAGGTCAAATGTTTTCTGTAAGTCTTCACAAGGTTGTCACACACTGTTGCTGGTATGTTGGCCCATTTCTCCATGCAGATCTCCTCTAGAACAGCGATGTTTTGGGGCTGTCGCTGGGCAACACGGACTTTCAACTCCCTCCAAAGTTTTTCTATGGGGTTGAGATCTGGAGATTGGCTAGGCCACTCCAGGACCTTGAAATGCTTCTTACGAAACCACTCCTTCTTTGCCTGGGCGGTGTGTTTGGGATCATTGTCATGCTGAAAGACCCAGCCACGTTTCATCTTCCATGCCCTTGCTGATGGGAGGAGTTTTGCACTCAAAATCTCACGATACATGGCCCCATTCATTCTTTCATGTACACATCTCAGTCGTCTTGTTCCCGTTGCAGAGAAACAGCCCCAAAGCATGATGTTGCCACCCCCATGCTTCACAGTAGGTATGGTGTTCTTTGGTTGCAACTCAGCATTCCCTCTCCTCCAAAAACGACCAGTTGTGTTTCTACCAAACAGTTCTACTTTGGTTTCATCTGACCATATGACATTCTCCCAATCCTCTTCTGGATCATCCAAATGCTCTCTAGCAAACCTCAGACGGGCCCGGACATGTACTGGCTTAAGCAGGGGGACATGTCTGGCACTGCAGGATCTGAGTCCCTGGCGGCGTAGTGTGTTACTGATGGTAGCCTTTGTTACGTTGGTCCCAGCTCTCTGCAGGTCATTCACTAGGTCCCGCCCGTGTGGTTCTGAAATTTTTGCTCTCCGGTCTTGTGATCATTTTGACCCCACGGGGTGAGATCTTGCATGGAGCCCCAGATCGAGGGAGATTATCAGTGGTCTTGTATGTCTTCCATTTTCTAATTATTGCTCCCACAGTTGATTTCTTCACACCAAGCTGCTTGAGTATTGCAGATTCAGTCTTCCCAGCCTGGTACAGGTCTACAATTTTGTTTCTGGTGTCTTCGACAGCTCTTTGGTCTTCACCATAGTGGAGTTTGGAGTGTGACTGTTTGAGGTTGTGGACAGGTGTCTTTTATACTGATAACAAGTTCAAACAGGTACCATTAATACAGGTAATGAGTGGAGGACAGAGGAGCCTCTTAAAGAAGAAGATACAGGTCTGTGAGAGCCAGAAATCTTGCTTGTTTGTAGGTGACCAAATACTTATTTTCCACCATAATTTGCAAATAAATTCTTTCAAAAATCAGACAATGTGATTGTCTGGATTTGTTTCCACATTTTGTGTCTCATAATTGAGGTATATCTATGATGACAATTACAGGCCTCTCTCATCTTTTTAAGTGGAAGAACTTGCACAATTGGTGGCTGACTAAATACTTTTTTGCCCCACTGTATCTTCCATAAGGCCTAACGTTATTCAAAACTTTTTTTTTTGCATATAGTGGGGAAGAGTAAAAACCTTTGTCAGTTTTTTTTTTTTTTTATTGCTGTCTGTGATACTGTTGGGAACATTCCCCCTTTCTTCCTGTGACAGTGACACCCATGCCACACATTTCTTGTCCTGTGTCACTGGGAAAGGGAATAAGGCACAATCTTATAAATGGAGTCACCAAGTGCAATAAAAAAAAAAAAATTGTCTAATCCTTCCTTCTTCTATCTAAAACTAAAAAAATTAAGTTTTTTACTTTGATAGAAGATTATTTTCCTAACAGCTCCATGTCAGCCCACCAGGTTTGCTCCGCCCATATCCCCACCTGCAGGACCTAACTCATAAATTTGACTCCCGCCCTCAGGTCGGCATTCATTTCTTTTCCTCCTCACCTAGTAGGACCAAGCACCCCTTACCTGGCTGCAATAAACTTGTGGCTGTCCCCCTGTTGATCCCCAGGAGCAGACCCCACTGTATGGACCCTTAAATAGGCTCTTTACGTGGGTGTTATGACTGGCATTGGAATTAATGCCCCAAAAAATGCATGGTTGCTCCCAGAGGTGACACCATGGCTGCAGCTATCTGGTTTGTAACTCTGACTGATCTTTTTGCCTTTTAGTCTCTGTGATGCATGCTGCATCTTCCTTCATTCAGTGATATTTCTTTAGATTGAATAGATCCCCATATGGCAGCTGGGATGCTTTTTGAGCTCCATAGCAGCCTGGGGTTGTATAAGGCACCTGCTTTTGGGCTATTGAGGTGTACTCCACTTTTGTTAAAAGGTGCAATAGTGATATTTACTATTCCCTTGGGTGATCTGTGTGCACTGCAGAATATTATCATAATCTGTTACAGAGTCCTTTTCCTTTGTTTCTGTCCTGGACAAAACTTTTTTCATTGTCCTGCTTCTGGCATGACTGGATTTTGATGGACAAATCACCTGGTGATATCTGAGCTTTGGTCTGGGAAGATGTAGTATTTAGCCTTCCTTAGCAGTAGTTAACCCCTTAGAGGGTTATTTCCAAGCACACTAATTCCTAATGCTCTAAATTTGTTTTTGTACTGCTTTTTTTTAAGTCTGCAGGGCTGTACTTTGAAGTAGATGGGTGACTGTTAAACATCTTAGTTATCTTAAGTTACAAGATGACTTGGGTAGCATTGTACATGTTGTATTTTATTCCGAATGTGGAGTTCTTTAGACTTGCTCAGTATTCCTGCTTGTCAGGGATTTATTTTTTTCTGAGACAAGTCCTTGTGCAGCAAACAGTAAAACTGCGTATGGTTACCTCCTTGTACAGCATTTATTGCTGCCAGTTAGCTTTGAGTGTCACCTCATCCTTGTAACCAGTCCTTGCAAAGAAGATAAGGGGCACCGTTCAGGTAAGAGTTTTTCTTTCAGGTGTATGGGAAGCAAACTATGGGCTCTTACCATTAAGTCCCTCTGGAATGGCAGGCTTTATGCACCGCCTATATTGGGCTTGTGCCACTCATGCCTAGGCAGGCAAGCCCTGTATGTGGACCATATACTCTAAAGGAGTGTTTCCACTCCCCCTGTGAAAGGGTTACTAAGCATTCCTCTTCAGACTCTTCTAAAGAGAAGACATGGACGAACATGACTGCAAGAATGCTGCCTTGTTCAAGCAACCAAGGATAAAGATGACGACACCTAAGAGGTTGTCACAGTCATTAAGCCTGTGGTCAATACACTCTAAAGGAGTGTTTCCACTCACCCTGTGAAAGGGTTGCTGAGCAGTCGCCAAGCCTTTCCAGGAAAACAATCCTCTTCAGACTCTTCTAAAGACAAGATATGGATTTAAAAAGACTGCAAGAATGCTGTCTTGTTAAGAAAACCAAGGATAAAAATGACGACAACACCTAACAGGTTGTCACATTCATTAAGCATGTGGTCAATACACTCTAAAGGAGTCGTTTCCACTGACCCTGTGAAGGCACAGGATCCAGGTAATCGGCACATGTCTCCTACCTAGCTCGTATAAAGTTTGGGCTGCCCATCCTACTCTACTGTGATGTGGTCCCTGTGTTCACATGCTAAATGCATCGCTTATCAGGGAGTCCCTCTGCTGTTCTCTGGGGTGGCATATGAGGCTGTAAATTCCTCTCAATGGGGAAGCAGTGCAATATCATGGCTGGAGTGGACACTTGCCCTACTATTACGGAGATACTGAGCTTCCTTGTGGATGAGGCTGCTTAATAGTCATTAAACAAGATCAATGTTTTTTGCCTGCCTTCTGCTTTTGCAGAAAAACAAATGCCAACCCCAAATAAAGATCAGCGCTACCAAAGAAGGTAGGGGACAGTGCCCATCTGCTTTTTAGACAAGCAGCCCTCTTCAGACCCTTTCAGAGAGAGACGCCGATGAACATGACTGTATGAATCCTGCCTTGTTCAAGCAGTCAGTGATGGAGATGAGGACCAAAAAGTTGTCACAATTCATTAAGCATGTGGTCAAACTCTCTAAACTCTCCCCTTGTGCAAGAGTCATCTGTTCTGGCAAGGTCCAGTTTTCCTTCCAAAACCAGTAACTGGTCTCAAGAGCTTTCTCAGGCCAGCCAACCTTTTTTTTTTTTTTTTTTTTTTTATTTATTTATTTATTTTTAATTTTTTTTTTTATATATTTTTTTTTTTTTTTTTTTATGGTTGAACTGGATGGACTTGTGTCTTTTTTCTACCTGACTAACTATGTAACCTTCTTCAGACTCTTCCAAGGAATAAGATGCAGGTGAAGATGACCTTTATCCAGTTTTTCCAGTGAGATGCATCAAGATGGAAGGAAAGCAGTGGAAGTATTCTTCAAGTGCCACTGAAGACCGCTTTACAATTTCCCTATTGTGACTAAATTAAGGCTCATTCTAGAAGAATGAAGCAAAAAGCATGTTTTTACAGCAGGTGTCAAAATTATGCCTTTGTGAAGAGAGAGATGTCCAGCATTTGGGGTCACCCCTTTTGGTTCGTGTGTTCCTTATGGGATTGACCAGATACATTATTTTACTTTACCATTAGAAGATGATGTGGCCTTCAAGGAAGAACTCATTCACTGCTTTTGTTCAAGGTTCTGTGATTGTGGACAACCTGGCTTCCTGCCTCAAGATACACATCTAAATTGGCGTTTGGCAAATAAAGAACAGTATCATCGGACACCTACACAGTCCTTCTGTAATTAGAAGCCCAACTAATCATGGTTCAAAGTATTCCTTTTTCTGCTGCTAGAGGAACATACCGGTGGTAAGGTCTGAATTGTCCTCGTGTTCCTCTCTTCACCTGTCAGCATCTTCATTCCTGGTGACTATCAGGACCATGATCTCTCCTGTCCTTGTGTTGAGTGTCTCAGTGGAGAAAATACCCTTTCCAGTGGTTTTTCTTCAACACTGGATATGCACCAAACTATTTATATCTCACAGACACCTAGTACAAATCTTCACAGTTGCCAGGCAGTGGCACAAGGTCAAATTCTCCAACCAGCTCCAGAGAAGCTCAAGTTAGCGGCCTGGATTTTGAGAGGCGAAGGTTCACAGATTTCGGTTGCTCATCGAGAATGATAGATGCCCTCATGAGAGCACAGAGAGACTTTAACAAAGTCTGGCAAAATTCCAAGAATATGCCACATCAGAAGTTTTTTCTCTAGGGAAGCAAGAGTTTGTCAGGTCCTCTGTTTTCTTCTCAACATGGGCCTGAGTGCAAGCACACTCAAAGGACACATCTCTTCCACGTCGGCCCTTAGCGGGACTCAGTGGACCTCTTCAATTCTTAAGGCCGTAGTAAAGCTAAGGCCCCCCAGGACCCCCATGTTTCTACATGGGACGTCATATTAGTACTCAACTACCTGTCTGCTCATCTGCAACATGGGGATGTCGATATGGGAATTGTTGTTAAAGACCACTTTTCTGGTAACCAAAGCCTCTGCTAGGAGGGTTTCTGAGTTGGCAGCTGTAGGGTATAAAGAACCCTACACACTATTATTCTGCTCACAATGCTGAATTCTATTCCAAAAGTGGCCTCAACATTCCATCTAAGTCAAGAAATCGTGTGCCTACTTTTTATCTGGAAGATGGACAAAAAGTCCTTTTGCATGTCAGGGAGACACTGAAGATGTATATCAAGGCTACCCCAACTTTCAGGGCATCAGATTGCCCATTTATGGTTCCCAGAGGTTCACGCTTGGGGGCCAGAGCTTCGAGCAGAGTGATTGCTTCTTGGAATGTGAAAGTGATCTCCCTTTCATATAAGGATAGGGGGTTGGTCCTTTCGGAAAAAGGAGAAGCCTAGGAGAAGTGTTGCAAACTCCTAAGCAGCTGCCTGTAGAGACTCAATTAACTGAATATGCAAGGCGGCAATGTGGTCCTCCATACAAATCTTTATTTCTCATTATCGCATAGTTCTGTCATTATTGGCTGTTCATTTTGGCAAAGTGGTTATCTTGCTAGCAGGAGGCCATTATATGCCCTATTTTGTTTTCCCCTTATCCCACCCTGGGTAGCTAGTTAGTTCCCAGTAGTAGGCTGACATGGAGCTGTCAGGAAAACGGAAAATTGAATATCAAATACTTACCGCAATTTTCCTTTCCTGACAAGCTCCATGTCAGCACAGACTCCCACCCAGGTGCGGAAATCGAGTTATGGAACGCCAGCTGCGGGTGGAGTTAGGTCCTGCAGGTGGGAGTATGCGTGGAGCATACCCAGGAGGCTGACATGGAGCTCGTCAGGAAAGGAAAATTACGGTACGTATATACAGTATGTGTGTGTGTGTGTGTGTGTGTGTGTATATATATATATATATATATATTATATTGTGCTCAAAAGTTTACATACCCTGGCAAAAGGTATTATTTCTTGGCCATTTTTCAGAGGATATGAATGATAACACAAAAACGTTTCTTTCACTTATGGTTAGTGTTTGGCTGAAGCCATTTATTATCAATCAGCTGTGTTTACTCTTTTAAAATCATAATCGCAACAGAAACTAGCCAAATGACCCTGATCAAAAGTTTACATACCCCAGAATACATTTGTAGCAGAATACATTTGGCTTACATTTATGACAAAATGGTGGTAAAGCTGCCCATTCCTCCTGGCAAAAAGCCACCAGTTTCCTGTAAAATCTTGGGCTGTCTTGCACGAACTGCACGTTTGATATCTCCGCAGAGTAGCTCAATAATATTGAGGTCAGGAGACTGAGATGGCCACTCCAGAACATTCACTTTATTCTGCTGTAGCAAATGACAGGTTGACTTGGCCTTGTGTTTTGGATCATTGTCATGTTGGAACGTGCAAGTACGTCCCATACTGCATTCATCTTGCCATCAATTTTGACCAAATTTTCTGTGCCTTTGTAGCTCACACATCCCCAAAACATCAGCGATCCACCTCCGTGTTTCACAGTAGGAATGGTGTACCTTTCATCATAGGCCTTGTTCACTCTTCTCCAAATGAAGCGTTTATGGTTGTGGCCAAAAAACTTAATTTTGGTCTCATCCCTCCAAATTACTTTGTGCCAGAAGGTTTGAGGCTTGTATCTGTGCTGCTTGGCATATTGTAGGCGGGATACTTTGTGGCATTTGTGTAGTAATGGCTTTCTTCTGACAACTCGACCACGCAGCCCATCTTTCTTCAAGTGCCTCCTTATTGTGAATCTTGAAACAGCCTCACCACATTTCAGAGTCCTGATTTTCACCTAAAGTTATTTGTGGGTTTTTCTTTGCATCCCCAACAATTTTCCTGGTAGTTGTGGAATTTCAGTTGGTCTACCTGACCGTGGTTTGGTTTCAACAGAACCTCTCATTTTCCACTTATTGATTAGAGTTTTAACACTGCTGATTGGCATTATCAATTCCTTGGATATCTTTTTATATCCCTTTCCTGTTTTATACAGTTCAACTTTCTCTTCCCACAGATCCTATGACAACTCTTTTGCTTTTCTAATGACTCAGAATCCAGAAACGTCAGTGCAGCACTGAATGAAAGATGCAAGGGTCTGTCAGGAGTCCAGAAACTCATTGACCTACACACACACTAATTACAAGCAAACAGATCACAGGTGAGGATGGTTACCTTTTAATAGCCATTCAAACCCTTTTGTGTCAACTTGTGTGCATGTTATCAGGCCAAAATCACCAGGGTATGTAAACTTTTGATCAGGGTCATTTGGGTAGTTTCTGTTGCGATTATGATTTAAAAAAAGTAAACACAGTTGATTGATAATAAAAGTCTTAGACTGGCCATACACTATACAATTTTCTTATTCAATTTCCTTTATATTTACCTTAAACTATGTAGTGCAAGGGCCTGCCTGATAAAATACAAGTTGAAAGGGTTTAGGTTTGACCTCATATTATATGGTTTTGGTAAATCTAAAGGAAAGTTGAACAAGTAAATTGTATAGTGTATGGCCAGCCTTAAGCCAAACACTAACCATGAGTGAAAGAAAAGTTTTTGTTTTATCATTCATATTCTCTGTAAAATAGCCCAAAAAAATCGTAAATTCTGCCAGTGTATGCAAACTTGTGAGCACAACTGTGTGTGTATGTGTGTGCGTGTGTGTGTGTGTATATATACAGTGCCTTGCAAAAGTTTTCAGCCCCCCCCCCCTGGCTTTTTACCTATTTTGTTACATGTTGTTACAGCCTTTAGTTCATTGTTTTTTTTAATCTGAATTATATGTGATGGATCAGAACACAATAGTCTAAGTTGGTGAAGTAAAATTAGAAAAATATATACATAAAACTATTTTTCAGAAATAAAATACAGATAATTGGCATGTATTCACCCCCTTTGTTATGAAGCCCATAAAAAGCTCTGGTGCAACCAATTACCTTCAGAAGTCACATAATTAGCGAAATGATGTCCACCTGTGTGCAATCTAAGTGTCACATGATCTGTCATTACATATACACACCTTTTTGAAAGGGCCCCAGAGGCTGCAACACCTAAGCAAGGGGTACCACTAACCAAACACTGCCATGAAGACCAAGGAACTCTCCAAACAAGTAAGGGACAATGTTGTTAAGAAGCACAAGCCAGGATTAGGTTATAAAAAAATATCCAAATCTTTGATGATCCCCAGGAGCACCATCAAATCTATCATAACCAAATGGAAAGAACATGGCACAAAAGCAAACCTGCCAAGAGACGGCCGCACACCAAAACTCACGGACCTGGCAAGGAGGGCATTAATCAGAGAGGCAGCACAGAGACCTAAGGTAACCTAGGAGGAGCTTCAGAGTTCCACAGCAGAGACTGGAGTATCTCCATAGAGTTGGGCTTTATGGCAGAGTGGCCAGAAGAAAGCCATTACTTTCAGCAAAAAACAAAATGGCACATTTTGAATTTGAGAAAAGGCATGTGGGAGACTCCCAAAATGTATGGAGGAAGGTGCTCTGGTCTGATGAGATTAAAATTTAACTTTTTGGCCATCAAAGAAAACGCTATGTCTGGCGCAACCCCAACACATCTGTAAGAGAACTATTAGTCACCGCTTGATGCGCGCACACACAGACGGCTGCAGATGCCTGTGCGCATCAATGCGCGTGCGTGTCGGACGGCGTGCACGTGCAGGAGCACGCCCATAACGCCACTTGGTACCAGCCGGCTTATTTAAAGAAGTGCGCTGCCCTCAGACCGGTGCTGACTGGTCTTCAGCTGTACCCTGATACGTGAACCCTGCTTCTACCTGCTTGTTACCTATCGATGAACCTGGCTTGCCTTGAACCTATTTCTGGATCCTGTTTCTGCTCTGATTACCGGTTTCTGATCCTGGCTTCCCATTGGACTCTGTTTATGCCTACTGCCTTGCAATACACTGCTCGCCTGTTACCAGACCCGGCTATCCATGTGACTTCGCTTCTGCCTGCTGCCTTGTACCCCGCTGCCCGCCTGGTACCGAACCTGGCTACAATCGAGACTCTGCTCCTGCCTCTGGCGTTTATCCTCATTATCCTGCAAGTGCCTGCAATCACAGTCCTGCAACCTGTTGCGACTTCCTGCTGCAAGTATTCCAGGGACTTTACACCACCTAACGTTCCAGCACCACAGTTCCTACAGAGTGTTTCCTTAAGCCCAGCTGATCC
The DNA here is from genome assembly GCA_037952925.1 of Lithobates clamitans. Taxonomy (NCBI): domain Eukaryota; kingdom Metazoa; phylum Chordata; class Amphibia; order Anura; family Ranidae; genus Lithobates; species Lithobates clamitans. Next base: position 6,067,515 of record JBBGZY010000390.1, read on the forward strand.
TTGGCGCAGCACCGCTTATCATGATCTGACGGTTTCTCTGCTCATCCAAGGTCGCATCCTCCACCACAAGTCTCCGGGTCCGCAGCTTCAGACACTCGTGTCCCTCCTGGCCCTCGACTCCCGCTGTTCCACTTCCAGTGGGACCTGGACTGGAGATACAAGAGAGGCCGACCTCGTCATTTCAGTCTCCAACCAGGTACGTGACAACATCACATCACTCAAAGAACACCATCCCCACAGTGAAACATGGTGGTGGCAGCATCATGCTGTGGGGATGTTTTTCAGCAGTCGGGACTGGGAAACTGGTCAGAGTTGAGGGAAAGATGGATGGTGCTAAGTACAAGGATATTATTGAGCAAAACCTGTACCACTCTGTGTGGATTTGAGGCTAGGATGGAGGTTCACCTTCCAGCAGGACAATGACCCCAAACCCACTGCTAAAGAAACACTTGAGTGGTTTAATGGGAAACATGTAAATGTGTTGGAATGGTCTAGTCAAAGCCCAAACCTCAATCCAATAGAAAATCTGTGGTCAGACTTAAAGATTGCTGTTCACAAGTGCAAACCATCCAACTTGAAGGAGCTGGAGCAGTTTTGCAAGGAGGAATGGGCAAAAATCCCAGTGGTAAGATGTGGCATGCTCATAGAGACTTATCCAAAGTGACTTGGAGCTGTAATAGCCGCAAAAGGTGGCTCTACAAAGTATTGGCTTTAGGGGGGTGAATAGTTATGCACATTGACTTTTTCTGTTATTTTGTCCTATTTGTTGTTTGCTTCACAATAAAAAAAAAAATCAAAGTAAATCAAAGTTGTGGGCATGTTCTGTAAATTAAATGATGCAAATCCTCAAAAAATCCATGTTCATTCCAGGTTATGAGGCAACAAAACACGAAAAATGCCAAGGGGGGTGAATACTTTTGCAAGGCACTGTGTGTGTGTGTGTGTGTGTGTGTATATATTACATACCATAGTTTGTAGAACTATACCTTTCATATATACTATATAATATAAAGTAGGGATGCACTGATACCAGTTTTTTTAAGATTGAGTACGAATACCAATACTTTTTCTCAAGTACTCATGGATGTGTGTGTATATATGTAAAATAAATATATATTAGTCTATGTGACTTGTTTATTTTAGAAAAAGTAAACATTTAGTACATTTATCAGTTTATTTGGGTGATAACTCAAAGATACCTGAAGTTTAGGCATGGATATTTTGCATAGTTTGGACCAATGTAAATTATGTAAGTTATGTATGTGTCATATCTGGAAGATGCCTGTATAAGCTGGAAATCGCTGTACTGGGAACCACTATTACAGTATTTGCTGCTGACTTTTGGGTCTGTGCCGAGCAGCTGCCCTGCTGCTTAGTGAGTACATGAGGTTGTTCACTTGGTACAGGTACCATTTAGAGAACACTTTGCATTTTCTCAATGAATTCAAAGCATTCTCTGAAAGGGATGAGATTGTAATGTAATTGCCTTACCTCTCCACCTTATCCAATCATCCATTCAGAGACCCGTAAGCCAGCAGCAATCACTGCCATAGCGGTGCATACTACAGCGATTTCCAGCTTCCATCAGGATCTCCCTGGTATGACACATGCATACTTACATTGGTCCGAGCTGCAAAGTTATGCATAACTAAACTTCAGCTTTAAAGTGTTTGTCAAGGCAAAATAAAAAATTTGCAGCACACATCTGCAATGCATGCACACTTTCCCTGTTTATATCCTTTTAAAGAGCCTGCAAGTACAGAAAAATCCTTTCTTAATCTGCCAGAAAATGCTCTTTTTGCTCCTTATTTCTGTTGTGGGTTGTGGGTTGAGAACACAAAGCAATTTTGTGGTGTCAGCCCTGCCCATTGCCTTTTGCCTTACTGCTCAATCACTCCCACTTTCAAATACCCACAACACAAAAGCTAATCCTTCTGTAGTTCAAGATCAGAATCAAAGAGCTGCTTGACATAACACAGGAACAGCGGCGGCCAGTCCATAAGGGGCGCAGGGGCGCTGCCACACTAATCTCTATGCGCCAACCTCTAATCTCTATGCGGGGCACCGGACGCACAGATTTCTATGAGGTATTTGTATTTCTTTTTTTAAGCACATGATTAGAGCCTGAGGCTCTAATTGGCTTCAAAAAGGTTGGGCTCTGCACCCCGAGACAACCCACTTGTGACATTAGCAAATCAACATTCGCTATTGTCTTCCTGCTTCTCCTCCTGACCAATCAGGACAGGTAGCGGGTCTTAAGACTGGATTGGCCAGGAGGAGAAGCAGCTGGATTGGGCAGGAGGAGAAGCCGGGGAAGCCACCAGCGACCTGGATAGGGTAAATGCGGGCTGGCGGGTGGGGGGGTTTGTTTGCCCCCCCAAAAAATGGAGCACCAGCAGCCAATGCACAGGAAGTATGTACAGGACAAAGGACAGCTCTTAATTTCTGTAAGGATTGACAGATTTTTTTTTTTTCTTTTAACGTTTCAAGCAGATATAACAAAATGCCTCAAATGGTAAGTTAACTAGACAAAAAGGTAGCAAATAAGATAAGTTAATTGTTAATGTTTATATACACTTTAAATTGTAGAAGTGAAATATAATAATAATATGTGAGGTATATCACCACTCTATTTATATAACAATTAAGTCTGTTCTAGCAATTTACTTTAGCAAGATATGAGGAAAATACTACAAACAGGATAACTGTACTTCCTATCACACCTGTTGTCCCTGGATGTTCTCTCTTTGGTTTGAGCATCACATGTAATGCACGTAACACGCGTAGTCGCACACAGACAATCTGGTATCCTGTTTTTGGTGCTAAGATGTTTCTCATTTGTAGATCATGTGTTCCCTCTAGTGTTAGAAAGCATGTAACATTTTGTCTGTGCCTATAAAGCGTATCTAAGCACCAAAACAAAATGTAATATATTGCAGCATACCAGTCCTTTAATATAGTGGATGCATACATTTTCTTTTAGCTTTAAAAAACAGCTATAACAAAACACTTTTAAAAGATATAGTAACAGTCCAAAATGATTCACATAACAGAAGTTCATTGTTACAGTTTAGATACACTTTAATAACAAAAAAGTGATTTATAAAAAAACAAGTAAAAAACTAGTGTAGCAGAGTACACATTTACTCACTGTACTCTGATGCAGGCACAGACCCCTTTTCCCCAACTTCCAGGGTTCCTGGACATGCCCAGGGAATATACAGTATCTCACAAAAGTGAGTACACCCCTCACATTTTTGTAAATGTAGCCAGGAGCTGGCTAATATGCCTGAAATTCAGAGACATTTTTGCTGTGTTATAAATGTGGGGTTGACAACCCTCTAGTGTTTGCTGGACTTTGTGTCATTTCCTTTTCTTGTGGCAAAATTCAGAGCAAAGCATCGTGGGATGTGTAGTTTAGAATGCTGAAATTTCAATGCCAGCAGGACTGATCTGAACTACAATTAACAGAAAGCTGAGTGGACAGAACAGACTGGTGGAAAAGGATATAAAAGTGCTGGCGTGGCCTAGATCTTTCTCTTGGGACGCTGTTTGACTCTGCCAGCAGGCGATCTGTGTGACAGTGAGCTGCTGTTAATTTGCAGCTTACACAGCGGGGAGCCGTTCAGCTATACCCAGAGGGACCTCTGTGGACAGCATCCTTTCTTCTCTGCAGGGGACCGGAGGGTGTTCCAGGTCATCCAGAGAATACTGCACTTCAAATCCAAGTAGGCCACAGAGTGGCGCAGTGAGCGACATTTCCCAGAGCCAGGATACAGAGAGAGTTCCCGATAGTCTTCTTCATCACCTACATCGTTGCCAGCGGTATCTGAGTTCCAGAGTGGTGAACGGGCATAGCCCATCTTGTTGTTATAAGACACTGCTTTCAGATATCATTCACACAGTTCAGCTTGGTGGTACTTGTAGTTCTACTATAAGTCATAGCATGAGAACTAACAAACACTGAAAGCAGACATCTATGCCTTGTTCACATTATTGATTCTTGTAGCTGCACTGGATAACACCATTAGGATCATAAGTTGAAAGGAAGTTGCCATACAATAAGGATACCCTAAAGTTCTGTCAAATTTGCTATACTCTATTATCAAGGATTACCTTAGTTACAATACAACAAGGCTAGCTGAAGACATCTGGGTTTCAAGGAATACCCTTTTACCTTTTTGCTATCCTTTTTCCTCTGCTTTAATTTCATCAGACTTCATTTAATGGGCGCCAGCCAATTTGAATATAATAATCTGCATATTGGTTTCTTTATGTTGTGCACATTTTAATGGCCTATGGGTTGAGGAGACAGAAGGGGGGAGCCTGACATAGAAGATACAGTGCCAGCTCTCTACCCTCCTGCTGACCTGTTCACATACTGTAGGTGTCTGTGATTGGGTTAATACCTGTGTTCATTTACAGTTGAAGGAACTTTGGATCACTATGTTGCCTTTTTCATAAAAGTAAATAAAGTATTTGTAAGTGTGTCTTTTTACAGTATTGAGATATACTTATTTCTGTGTTCTCACTAATACAGTAAACAAACTTGAACTGTTTATGGATACTGTGCGAGTCTCTCCTTTTTTAATACAGTTGGTAAGATGACTGAACCCAGGGTGTCAGAGGTAATGGAGGATTTGTAGAGTCGAGGTAATCAGTGGGGTACATTAGCAGCCCTCATGGGGGTAACACTACATAAATATTTTATTATATCTTTTCATGTGACAGCACTGAAGAAATGACAGTTTGCTATAATGTAAAGTAGTGAGTGTACAGCTTGTATATCAGTGTAAATTTGCTGTCCCCTCAAAATAACTCAACACACAGCCATTAATGTCTAAACCGCTGGCAACAAAAGTGAGTACACCCCTAAGTGAAAATGTCCAAATTGGGCCCAAATTGTCAATATTTTGTGTGGCCACCATTATTTTCCAGCACTGTCTCAACCCTCTTGGGCATGGAGTTCACCAGAGCTTCACAGGTTGCCACTGGAGTCCTCTTCCACTCCTCCATGATGACATCGCAGAGCTGGTGGATGTTAGACACCTTGCGTTCCACCTTCCATTTGAGGATGCCCCACAGATGCTCAATAGGGTTTAGGTCTGATGACATACTTGGCCAGTCCATCACCTTTACCCTCAGCTTCTTTAGCAAGGCAGTGGTCATCTTGGAGGGAAGGGGATCATGCCTTCTTCTGTATGTCATAGTGCATGTTGGCATTCATGGTTTCCTCAATGAACTGTAGCTCCCCAGTGCCGGCAGCACTCATGCAACCCCAGACCATAACACTCCCATCACCACGCTTGACTGTAGGCAAGACACACTCGTCTTTGTACTTCTCACCTGGTTGCCGCCACACATGCTTGACACCATCTGAACCAAATAAGTTTATCTTGGTCTCATCAGACCACAGAACATGGTTCCAGTAATCCATGTACTTAGTCTGCTTGTCTTTAGCAAACTGTTTGCAGACTTTCTTGTGCATCTTTACAAGAGGCTTCCTTCTGGGACGACAGCCATGCAGACCAATTTGATGCAGTGTGTGGCGTATGGTCTGAGCACCGACAGACTGACCCCCCCACCCTTTCAACCTCTGCAGCAATGCTGGTAGCACTCATACGTCTATTTCTTAAAGACAACCTCTGGATATGATGCTGGGCACATGCATAAAAAGGAAGAAAAATGGATGGGGCGAAATTCCATCAAATTCTTGAGGAAAATCTGCTGCCCTCTGCCAGAAAGTTGTCAATGGGAAGAAGGCATGGGCGTCCGCAGGTAGGGGCAAGGGGGGTCAAGTGCCCCCCCCCCCTGGAATCAGGGATCGGATTATTCAGCACAGTGGAGTCACTATGGGGGGATGCTGAAAGCCCCGCCATCAGTGTAGTGTGAGTGTGGGCTCTTTTTCCTGCTCAGTCCAGCAGGGAACTCGGTGGCGCTGTGTCAGGAGAAAGGCGAGCTGTAGGCTGTTAGAGGTTTACCCCGCTTGCCCCCCCTTTCTACTGTCAGGGAGAAGAGACTGCGGCTCTCACCAGGTTCCCCGCCCTCTCCGTTCCTTCCTCATTGGCCATAACTGAGGGCCAATCAAAGGAGACTAGGAGAGCATCATGGGACATGTAGTCCGGAAGATTGGTGGCCCCATTTTCCACAGGAAGGAGGCTACCACTCGATCAAGAGAGAGATTGCGAGACTGCAGCCCGGAAAAAAGCTGTGGGAGTGAGTGCTACAGGACAAAGAAAGAGGCGTGTGCTGGGCGGAAGCCAGAGAGAGAGCCACGCTGTCCAGTGTCACCAGAGAGAGAGCCACACTGCCCAGCACCACCAGAGAGCCACGCTACCCAGTGCCACCAGAGAGAGCCACTCTGCCCAGCGCCACCAGAGAGAGCCACTCTGCCCAGCGCCACCAGAGAGAGCCACGCTGTCCAGCGCCACTAGAGAGAGCCACACTCCCCAGCGCCACCAGAGAGAGCCACGCTGCTCAGTGCAAGAGAGAGGGCCACGCTTACCAGTGCCAGAGAGAGCCACGCTACTCAGGGCCACCAGAGAGAGAAAGACTGAGCCAATGCCAGGGTACAGACATGCTACACTACTGACCAGAATCGCCCCAGGGGAACCCAGAGCGAGCAATCCTCCAGCCAGAGGGATCACTGCTGTAGTTTCGCTGGGTCTGGTAAGAGGGCCTGTCTGCCATTATCCATTACTTATCCTAGGGACTGTACTACACCTGCTGTCTCTGACCATAATAATGTGATAATGACAGTGTCAAAAAGGGGTGGTGCATGGGTGACCCTAAAATGATGCCCCCCCTGAAAAAAGTTCTGCGGACGCCCATGGAAGAAGGTTTAACTTCCAACATGACAATGACCCTTAGCACGTGGCAAAAACAACCACACAGTGGTTGAAGGAGAAAAAGATGAATGTTTTTGCATGGCTTAGTCAGAGCCCAGACTTAAACCCCCATTGAAAATCTGTGGAATGACTTGAAGACTGCAGTCCAAAAATGGCTACCATCAAATTTAACTGAACTTGAGCAGATCTGCAATGAAGAGTGGGCAAATATCGCAAAGTCTAGATGTACAAGGTTAGTAGAGACATATCTACAGACTAAAGACTGTAATTAAAGCAAACGGTGGTTCCACAAAATACTGACTGTTAATCTGACATGTTCTATCGTTCACTTGGATGATATAAGTTGCACTATTAAATACAGCTGGATAAAGCAAAATTTGTGTCTGTCTTCATTTCAGGCTGCAAAGCAACAGAATGTGATTATTTTGAAAGGGGGTGATTCTTTTCTATACCCACTGTAAACCTGGATCCTTTATAGACAATGTCGTTTTTGTTTTTTGCCACATTCCATCTTGCACACTTAGACGCTGTGTTGGGCTGGCTGCACTAGTATGAGCTGAAGTTGAAAGCCAAGAAGTGCTATGTTTTCAAGTGTGAGATTGAGTTCCTAATACAGTCTATGTCATCTACACACAAGGTTAATTCTCCAATTCTGAGAAAGTGAAGGTCATACAGGAATAGAGGCATTTAATAACTGTGACCCAAGTCACCTTTAAAGCACTATGTCCATTACTCTGCCCAGTTCAGAAACTGCTACATGGTGTAGGCCAGAAGGAGGGCCACATGAGAGTGGAATGAGGATCAGAACAATAGAAAGCATTTGACTTCTTGAAGCAGCAGCGTATGTCAGCTCCCATCTTGGGGGCCATACAGGAGACGGTCATCATCTATGCCAATCAAACCCTATATGCAGTGAGAGGAACCCTGTAAATTACAGCACCTTCAAGCTAGAGCTGTTGGCTTTGGTGGGGATAGTCAATATACACTTTGCTGAGTACCTAACATAAGCCACGCTCAAGGTGTATCCCCAAAATTAGCGCTCTCTCCTTTTCATTATTACCTTTAGAAAGAGCAACATCCCTTTCACAGTACCCATTAGTTAGACCTCCCTGAGACATGAATGAAGGAGCTAAAAAAATAGTAATCCCTGTCCTAAATTCCATGTAATGTATGAATATAATGGGGCTCAGACACAGTGAGAGGATGCAGTGGTTACAAAAATAAAAGAGCTGATATGAATTTTGGCAGTGATCCAGTACCAGAGAAAGGTCAAAGCTGTTATCAGAAACCAACAGACCGCTGTAATGCAGAATAATGTCTCCCTCGTGTTCAGTGATCTGAAAGGTTATACATCTGCCTTCCTTATAGTTATTGCTGAAGATACATTAAAACCAGTGCCCCTATTTTAAAATTGAATTCTTCCGGAAAAAAAAATGGTGCCACCCAGCATTAAGAAGTGGCATACTACCCTGTACCACCCACAAGGCAATAGGGCATGTGAGAGGTTCAGTCACACCCTAATACAACTGCTGAGAGCTAATAAGAAATGCAGGAAATTGACCCACTACTTAGCCAAAGTGGTCTGAAAATATTACCATACAAAAACATTCCATGACAGGCCACTCACCCTACCATGTTCTGTTTCACGAGACTCTTATTATGAGATCCAAAACTTTTGTTAATGTATATGATTTTTCAATTCTTTTAATATCAAACCAAAGACATTGGAGATCACTAGCACCCACATTTTTTTTCCCTCCTCAAGATCAGACAATCGATCCCCATTTGTCAGTACTTTTTACTTTGTCAGGGCTTTTTACTTTTTAGAAGGTGCTCTTTCCCTCCTCACAGAGTTATAGTTAGTGCTTTTACTCTCCCCTATGCCAAAAATATTGGCTCGTGATCCCCCATCCACTGTACAGCTCAGATTCAGCACCCTCCGTCTTCCACTTGTTCGGTCCAAAGAACGACAGCCCTTTGGAACAATGAACTGATGACACAGACAATGTGAAAATGGCTGTGAAGAAGTTGGTATAACAGTGCACACCTGAAGTGTCTAAAAGGGTATTCGAGATTTGGGTTCAATGATGGCGCAAATGCATTGCTTGTGGTGGAGACTACATTGCGTAGTACCTTTTGTATAGAGCAGGGGTCTCCAAACCCTTGCCCCCAGGGCACATCCAGCCCACTTGTGTATTTTTTTGTCAAGCCCGCAGCTCTCCCATACTCTGCCAACACATCATTGCCGATCTGCTGGCTTTTAAAATAAGCTGCTATTATCAGCAGTATGTCTGGCAGGTCCTGGAAACAAAGCCGCTCCCCACATATAAGCATGCGGAAAAGCTCTGAAGGGGACATGGATGCGCGGTAAGAAGGCTCTGATGTGGACACAGGTGTGCAAGGAGTTTCTGATGGGGTCACAGATGAGCATGGAGACTGTTGGGGACACAGCTGTAAGGAAAACTCTGGGGGCCCAGATTTGCAGAAAGGCTCTAATAGGGACATAAATGTGGTAGAGACTCTGTTAGGGACATAGATGTGCAAGGTAAAGTTGATGGAAACACAGTTGTATGGGATGACTCTGATGGGGACACAGATGTGAGAGTGAATCTGAGATGCAGGTATAAAGGGGGATCTTGAGAACGACACTGATATAAGTGGGGACTATGATGGGGACATTGATGTAAGGGTGAACTTTCTTGTAATGGTGGACTCTGGTCGGGACTGTCATCTAAGGGGGGGACTCTGATTTGGATTCTGATCTAAGCGTAAACTCTCAAATCTTTTCCTTGTTCAGATATCTCCTTCAGTTATGGAAGACAAAAATAAAAGAAAAGTGGACAGCAAGTGTCGCCTGTTTAATGAACAATGGAACATAAAGTACTATTTACACAAAAGAAAAGTGAAAATTAAGCTTTAACTCGGGCAAATGCAGCTTTAACTCGGGCCAGTTATAAAGTAGCTTCTAAAAAAACACAAACAAACAGCGCTCAATGGGACCAGAAAAATAAAAGAACTAGTGGTATGTTGATCCAAGTTCATTTAATCGCACGCTAAAGAATAAAAAATCACAACAGTCAGATGAAAAGATCAAGTATAGGAAAAATGTAATAAAAAAAGGAATCAATTTCATCATTGAAATACTCCGAAAATAATAGTTACAATACCGCCAGTTGCCAAGAGGTTAATATCGGCAAATGTGTTCAATTTCCTGGTCAGAAGGGAGACTCAGTGCTTCAGCTGTGTAGGAAGGGGTATGAAATAGAGAAACACCACTCTCTACACTGCGACTGCTGGCCCAACAATGGATGTCACTGACGCTCTACATCAGGAGATCAGGAGGTGTGCTGTAGCCCGTGTCACAGCGGAGTTTCCACAGCCAGCATGCCCTTCCGACAAACAGATGCCTGGCGTCCTGGGGGGCACTCTGATAGGCGAGAACTAAATCCGGAAGCCGGAGAGCAGAGTCAAAACCGGAAACAGGAGATCACAAAATGCTAGGCGGTACGTAGGCTCGATGTCAAGGCGACCGTGACTAACATGTTTCACGCGCCTGCGTTTTGTCAAAGTCACGGGAGCCAGCATCAGCAGGTGAATATAAGGGCATGTAAGCGTAAAGGGGGAAGTGCTCTCACATTTTGTAATATTAACCCCTTGTGTACATTATTATAGTGAAATAGTGCACACATAGTGCGTCATAAGAAACAAATTAAAATACAACAACGCTGTTAACTTGATGAAACTAAAAATGAAGATAAAAATAAGGAAAATGAAAACTAAATAAATAAAAAATGTAATTGAATAAATAGCACCAAAACTGATGTTCAATATATGACGTGTCATATCTCAGATACTACAATGAAATAGATTATCTATAAAAAAATCTGTAAAAAGACTACATGTACCATGTCATGTCAAAAATGTAGAAAAATGAATAATGAAAATTTAAAATATTATAAAATGGACAGGAATGGAAATTATATATATATGTATAGAGTATAAAGGCAATGTATAAAGGCAATGTATAAAAAATATGTATATAAAAGAAATTATCTATATATATATATATATATGTATATATTCTATTCAGTGCCAAAAAAAATCCACACAAACAAATATATGTGGTGGCCTTGTGTCTATGGCTACATAATATGACTAGACTTGCGTACATAGATATTGACAATCAAAACAATGAGATATATTATTGGATCACGCTGAGGATATCAATTTCCTCATTGAGGCCATCAGGCGAACCCAAACGGTAAATGCAAAAGGTCTCCCTTCGGCAAAGAAGTGAGAACCTTTCATTAACAGTTAGGGTACCTTTAGGGACTGCCTCAATTGCTCGTACTTCTATTTGGCCAAAATCCTTGTTATGTACGTGGCGACAATGACGCGGGACGCTATGTTTAACACATCCCTTCTTGGTTAGTCTGTGATGTTCCCCAACTCTCGTACGCAGGGTGAGTATCATGCACGCAAAACATAAACTCTGTGGAACAGGTAATGAATTGTTTAATTTGAAAAGACTTGCCTCTATTGGTTGCTATCTCTGAGCAACCATGGGGAATGGATTGGCAAGTGAGACAACCTCTCTTCCAGCATTGGAAAATCCCAGTCCTACTATCAAGGTAAGTTCTAATGTCAAACGAAGGTCCACGGTTTTGTCAGCTTACTAGGGGCAATGATATTTTTTACTGTACGAGAGTGTCTAAAGGTCACTTGTGGCTTAGGAGGAAGTATAGGAGCCAAGATATGATATCATAATGTTTACGTATTATTTTGGAAATGGCTCTATATTTAGTATTAAATGTTGTTACGAATCTAGCTGTATTGACCATTTCTACAGGCTTATCCTTTCTACTTTTAGGAGGGTGTGTCTCATTTGAGAGGAAAGCATCCAGTATCAAATCTCTTGGGTATCCTTTCTCCTCAAACTTCTTCTGCATATGATGTCCTTGTGCCATATAATCATCTGCTTTTGTACAATTCCTACGTAATCTATGGAATTGACCATTAGGAATATTATCTTTCCAAGTGGGGTGATGGCAACTGTTGTAATGGAGGTATGAATTGCCAGATGTGGGCTTACTGTGATTACTAGTAATCACAGTATCTTTATCATGAGATAAAACCAGATCAAGGAACACTAGTTCCTTCTGACTGATCTCATGAGTAAAAGATAATCCAAATGAATTATCATTGCAATACGCTACGAAGGAGGAAAAGAGATCTATACCACCACTCCAGATCAATAAAACATCATCAATATACCGTCGACGATATATCGAGAAAAAGGGTTGTCAATCCATATTCTTAAATCCTCCCAATACCCCATAATCAAATTTGCATACACAGGGCAAAATTCGTCCCCATTGCAGTACCTTTGCACTGGAGGTAAAAAAGATCCGAAAACGTAAAATAATTTTGACGTAAACAGAAATCAATGCTTGAAAGCAAGAATTCTGATTATTTTGAGTTCTTCGTATCTCCATTTTTGCTAAAAAAATACTGTACGGCCGCAATACCGATATCATGAGGTATCGATGTGTACAATGAAGCTACATCCAATGAAGCCCACATATAATCTTCTTACCAAGAATATTCCTTTAGAATGTCAATAACATGACTCGAGTCTTTGATATATGATGTTAGTTGACTAACCATCGGTTGCAACATGTGGTCTATATATATATTGATAGACCACTGGTAAAACTATTCGTACTAGCAACGATGGGTCTCCCTGGGGGGTCGACAAGAGATTTGTGCACCTTTTGGAAGGTGATAAAAGTAGGGAGTACTACACACCTTAGGGAGCAGAAAACATTTTTCTTTGATATTCAGTACACCATCTCTATATGCTGCCTCAACGAGATTAACCAATTCCCGTTGAAAAAGAGGAAGAGGATCGGAGGGAAGTCTTAAATAAGTATCTACATCTGATAACCGATGGGCCTCTCGGAGGTAATCTAGTCTATCTTGAACCACCAGACTCCCTCCTTTATCCGCCTGTTTAACTATAATGTCTCTGTTGGTCGTTAGATCTTTAAGGGCCTGCCATTCATCAAAACTCAAATTCCAGGATTTCCTACTCATTGGGACATCACACAACTCCATAAAATCTTTGTAAACGGCTTGATAAAATGTTTCGATATGTGGGCCCTTACAGTTCGTTGTTAATGTGAGAGCACTTCCCCCTTTACGTTTACATGCCCTTATATTCGCCTGTTGCCGCTGGCTCCCGTGACTTTAACAAAGCGCAGGCGCGTGAAACATGTTAGTCATGGTCGCCTTGACAACATCGAGCCTACGTACCGCCTAGCATTTTGTGATCTCCTGTTTCCGGTTTTGACTCTGCTCCCTGGCTTCCAGATCTAGCTCTCGCCTATCAGAGTGCCCCCAGGATGCCAGGCATCTGTTCGTCGGAAGGGCATGCTGGCTGTGGAAACTCCGCTGTGACACGGGCTACAGCACACCTCCTGATCTTCTGATGTAGAGCGTCAGTGACATTGATTGTCAGGCCAGCAGTCGCAGTGTAGAGAGCGGCGTCTCTCTATTTCATACCCCTTCCTACACAGCTGAAGCACTGAGTCTCCCTTCTGACCAGGAAATTGAACACATTTGCTGATATTAAAGTGGGGTTCCACCCAAATTTTGAACAATATCTGTATGTATTCTCTTCCTTGCCTAGATGCTGACATGCCGTTTAAAAATTTTTTAAATCGCCGTAATTACCTTTTATTTTTCTATTCTTCTTTGCACTTCCTGGTTCTCCTCCCATTGGAGTAGGCGTGTTTCTAGCCTCTCCCAGACTCCTGGGAGCTAGTCTCAGGCTTCCCAGGATGCCACTGAGCATGTGCGGGAACGAGCGGTGAATGCTGGGAGCACAGCATTCACCACATCCAGGAAATAAATGCTTGTGGGCTTCAAATGCCCACAATGAAGATGGAAACCGCCTGCAGTGAATAATATAAGTTATTCTTTCCGACGAAATCTGACACAGGCGGACATATTACACACAATTTGTGAGTATGTAATGCTGAGAAGAAAAGTTTGTGAATTAAAAAAACGATAGGTGGACCCCCGCTTTAACCTCTTGGCATCTGGCGGTATTGTAACTATTATTTTCGGAGTATTTCAACGATGAAATTGATTCCTTTTTTTATTACGTTTTTCCTACACTTGATCTTTTCATCTGACTGTTGTGATTTTTAATTCTTTAGCGTGCAATTAAATGAACTCGGATCGACATACCACTAGTTCTTTTATTTTTCTGGTCCCATTGAGCGCTGTTTGTGGGGTTTTTTTTATGTTCACTTTTCCTAGAAGTTGACAGCTGCACTGGATCCCAGATAATTTTTATGTGAATATGACACAATGATGATTTTGTATGACTGACAATTTTAGCGCTTAAGGACTGTGTTGTTACTTCATAAAGTACCTTATGCCTTGGCTAAAAGAGAAAAACCATTCACTGAAGGAGATCTTATCAAGAAGTGTATGATGGAAGCAGTGGAAGAGTTATGCCCAGAAAAAGCAAATTTGTTCAAAACTAGTCTTGCACCAAATATTGTTGCTTGTAGAATTGATGATCTAGGAAGCAATATAGTTAATCAAATTTTAGTAAAGTGTATATTCTCGCACTTGATGAGTCAACTGATGTGTGTGTGTGTGATACATGACAACTTTTAGCATTCATTCGTGGTGTCGACAGTGAATTTGATGTCCCACAAGAGTTGGCATTAGTGCATAGCATGCACAGCACAGTAACTGGAGAAGACATCTTCAAAGAACTGCAAAAAAACTGTGACGGAATATAACCTGGAGTGGAAAAAACTGCAATGCATGACAATTGATGAAGGAAAAAAACATGTCTGGGACGGAGAAAAGTTTAGTTGGACAAATCACAAAAGCTTGGGAGGTTGGTGGATTCTCAAAGCCCATGTTCCTGCATTGCATTATCCATCAGCAAGCATTGTGTGGAAAATATCTGGATTTGTCTTGCGTTCTGAAACCTGTTTTTTCAGTAGTAAATTTTATTCGATCTCATGGGCTTAATCATCACCAGTTTTCGTGATTTTCTGAAAGAAATTGATTCAAAGTACATTGATTTGACTTACTATACAGCAGTTCGATTGCTTTGTTGTGGAACAGTTCTATCACGCATCTTTCAGCTCAGAGAAGAAATAAATTAATTTCTAACAGAAAATAATTGACTCTACCCACTTTTGTCAAACACTGACTGGCTTTGGAAATTGGCATTTTTTGCAGATTTGACAGACCATATGCATCAACTGAATCTGAAATTGCAAGATGAAACACATTTGATGTGTGACCTATTAAATCATTCAGGGCAAAACTCATGCTTTTTGTAGGACAGGGGAAAGTCCTTAATTTAGTTAATTTCCCACGTTTTGAAAAATTTCATGAAGAAAGTGAAACAGAATTTCCTTCTTCGTTTGCAACTGAAATTATTCAGGACTTGCAAAAGCAATTTCAGGAGCGATTTTCTGATCTTGATGGGAAAGCAGATGAAATAAAACTGTTTCAAAATCCATTTGACTGCAATGTTGAAACACTCCCAAGTCAGTTTCAGTTGGAAATTATTGACCTACAATCAGATGGCATGCTGAATAACTAATATAAAGAAGGAAATTTGATCCAGTTTTATAAATCTTTGCAGCTTGAGCAGTTTCCAAATTTGAAGCAATTTTCTTGTAGACTTGAGTCAGTTTTTGGTACAATATACCTGTCTGAACAAACATTTTCAAGAATAAAATATGTCAAGTCCAAACATCGAGCAAATTTATCGGATTATCATTTGAAGTCCATTCTAAAAATTGACTCCAAGTTTGAAACCTCAGTTCAGTGAAATTTTGAAATAAAAAAAATAAAAAATCGGCTCCATCATTTACTTTAAATTTGTGAACATGTTTTTTGTTTTGTGAACATGAAGCACAAAATTCTTTGCATTATGCTTTGCTGTTTACACAAAATTGCCAGATCTGTTCTGAAAGGTGCAGACTGATTTTATTTTTGTTCAACTCATATTAAAGGCTCAAGTTTATTTTGAATGTCTTTGCTTTGTTTTACTAAAGTTGTTCCTCTTTTGTTCTCAGTCATATCATGCTGATTACAAAAACGATCCATGTAACATATATTAATTGAAATTTTATTCATTCATTTATACATAAAGGATTGTTTTTTGGCCCCCGAATACTTGTAAAATCTACAAAGTGGCCCTCGTGTTGAAAAGTTTGGAGACCCCTGGTATAGAGAAAGCGTTACTCTACCACCATGAGAAATTTGAATGACCTACAGTATATAATTTATATAAGTTATTCCCACCTTTTCATTACTTTCGGCATATGATTTTGACTATATATACTGTATAAATATATATGGTGTGTGTGTGTGTGTATGTATGCATATGTGTGTGTGTGTGTGTGTGTGTGTGTGTGTATGTATATGTGTGTATATAATATAATATATATACAGTCAGGTCCATAAATATTGGGACATTGACATAATTCGAATCTTTTTGGCTCTATACACCACCACAACGGATTTGAAATGAACGAGATGTGCTTTAACTGCAGACTTTCAGCTTTAATTTGAGGGTATTTACATCCAAATCAGGTGAACGGTGTAGGAATTACAGTTGGTATATGTGCTTCCCACTTTTTAAGGGACCAAAAGTAATGGGACAAATTAATAATCATCCATCAAACTTTCACTTTTTAATACTTGGTTGCAAATCCTTTGCAGTCAATTACAGCCTGAAGTCTGGAACGCATAGACATCACCAGACGCTGGGTTTCATCCCTGGTGATGCTCTGCCAGGCCTCTACTGCAACTGTCTTCAGTTCAGTTCCTGCTTGTTCTTGGGGCATTTTCTTTTCAGTTGTGTCTTCAGCAAGTGAAATGCATGCTCAATCGGATTCAGGTCAGGTGATTGACTTGGCCATTGCATAACATTCCACTTCTTTCCCTTAAAAAACTCTTAGGTTGCTTTCGCAGTATGCTTCGGGTCATTGTCCATCTGCACCGTGAAGCGCTGTCCAATGAGTTCTGAAGCATTTTGCTGAATATGAGCAGATAATATTACCCAAAACACTTCAGAATTCATCCTGCTGCTTTTGTCAGCAGTCACTTCATCAATAAATACAAGAGAACCAATTCCATTGGCAGCCATACATGTCCACGCCATGACACTACCACCACCATGCTTCCCTGATGAGGTGGTATGCTTTGGATCATGAGCAGTTGGTGAAGTCTTCTCTTGATTGTTGACTTTGACACACATACACCTACCTCCTGGAGAATGTTCTTGATCTGGCCAGCTGTTGTGAACGGTGTTTTCTTCACCAGGGAAAGAATTCTTCAGTCATCCACCACAATTGTTTTCCGTGGTCTTCCAGGTCTTTTGGTGTTGCTGAGCTCACCGGTGTGTTCTTTCTTTTTAAGGATGTTCCAAACAGTTGATTTGGACACAGCTAATGTTTTTGCTATCTCTCTGATGAGTTTGTTTTGTTTTTTCAGCCTAATGATGGCTTGCTTCACTGATAGTGACAGCTCTTTGGATCTCATATTGAGAGTTGACAGCAACAGATTCCAAATGCAAATAGCACACTTGAAATGAAAGCTGGACCTTTAATCTGCTTCGTGTAAATGGGATAATGAGGGAATAACACACACCTGGCCATGGAACAGCTGAGCAGCCAATTGTCCCATTAGTTTTGGTCCCTTAAAAAGTTGGAGGCACATATACAAACTGTTGTAATTCCTACACCGTTCACCTGATTTGGATGTAAATACCCTCAAATTAAAGCTGAAAGTCTGCAGTTAAAGCACATCTCGTTCATTTCATTTCAAATCCGTTATGGTGGTGTATAGAGCCAAAAAGATTTGAATTATGTCAATGTCCCAATATTTATGGACCTGACTGTATATATATATATATTATATTATATACACACATATACATACACACACACACACACACACACACACACACACACACACACATATGCATACATACACGCACACACACCATATATATTTATACAGTATATATAGTCAAAATCATATGCCGAAAGTAATGAAAAGGTGGGAATAACTTATATAAATTATATACTGTAGGTCATTCAAGTTTCTCATGGTGGTAGAGTAACGCTTCCTCTATACCAGGGGTCTCCAAACTTTTCAACACGAGGGCCACTTTGTAGATTTTACAAGTATTCGGGGGCCAAAAAACAATCCTTTATGTATAAATGAATGAATAAAATTTCAATTAATATATTTTACATGGATCGTTTTTGTAATCAGCATGATATGACTGAGAACAAAAGAGGAACAACTTTAGTAAAACAAAGCAAAGACATTCAAAATAAACTTGAGCCTTTAATATGAGTTGAACAAAAATAAAATCAGTCTGCACCTTTCAGAACAGATCTGGCAATTTTGTGTAAACAGCAAAGCATAATGCAAAGAATTCTGTGCTTCATGTTCACAAAACAAAAAACATGTTCACAAATTTAAAGTAAATGATGGAGCCGATTTTTTTTCTTTTTTTATTTCAAAATTTCACTGACCTGAGGTTTCAAACTTGGAGTCAATTATTAGAATGGACTTCAAATGATAATCCGATAAATTTGCTCGATGTTTGGACTTGACATATTTTATTCTTGAAAATGTTTGTTCAGACAGGTATATTGTACCAAAAACTGACTCAAGTCTACAAGAAAATTGCTTCAAATTTGGAAACTGCTCAAGCTGCAAAGATTTATAAACTAATGGGACAATTGGCTGCTCAGCTGTTCCATGGCCAGGTGTGTGTTATTCCTTCATTATCCCATTTACACGGAGCAGATTAAAGGTCCAGATTTCATTTCAAGTGTGCTATTTGCATTTGGAATCTGTTGCTGTCAACTCTCAATATGAGATCCAAAGAGCTGTCACTATCAGTGAAGCAAGCCATCATTAGGCTGAAAAAACAAAACAAACTCAGAGAGATAGCAAAAACATTAGGTGTGTCCAAATCAACTGTTTGGAACATCCTTAAAAAGAAAGAACGCACCGGTGAGCTCAGCAACACCAAAAGACCTGGAAGACCACGGAAAGCAATTGTGGTGGATGACTGAAGAATTCTTTCCCTGGTGAAGAAAACACCGTTCACAACAGGTGGCCAGATCAAGAACACTCTCCAGGAGGTAGGTGTATGTGTGTCAAAGTCAACAATCAAGAGAAGACTTCACCAACTGCTCATGATCCAAAGCATACCACCTCATCAGGGAAGCATGGTGGTGGTAGTGTCATGGCATGGACATGTATGGCTGCCAATGGAACTGGTTCTCTTGTATTTATTGATGATGTGACTGCTGACAAAAGCAGCAGGATGAATTCTGAAGTGTTTTGGGTAATATTATCTGCTCATATTCAGCAAAATGCTTCAGAACTCATTGGACAGGGCTTCACGGTGCAGATGGACAATGACCCGAAGCATACTGCGAAAGCAACCTAAGAGTTTTTTAAGGGAAAGAAGTGAAATGTTATGCAATGGCCAAGTCAATCACCTGACCTGAATCCGATTGAGCATGCATTTCACTTGCTGAAGACAAAACTGAAAGGAAAATGCCCCAAGAACAAGCAGGAACTGAACTGAAGACAGTTGCAGTAGAGGCCTGGCAGAGCATCACCAGGGATGAAACCCAGCGTCTGGTGATGTCTATGCGTTCCAGACTTCAGGCTGTAATTGACTGCAAAGGATTTGCAACCAAGTATTAAAAAGTGAAAGTTTGATGGATGATTGTTAATCTGTCCCATTACTTTTGGTCCCTTAAAAAGTGGGAAGCACATATACCAACTGTAATTCCTACACTGTTTACCTGATTTGGATGTAAATACCCTCAAATTAAAGCTGAAAGTCTGCAGTTAAAGCACATCTTTTTAATTTCAAATCCATTGTGGTGGTGTATAGAGCCAAAAAGATTAGAATTGTGTTGATGTCCCAATATTTATGGACCTGACTGTGTGTGTGTGTGTGTATATATATATATATATATATATATATATATATATATATTGTATATGTGTGTGTGTGTGTGTGTATATATATATACATATATATATATATATAGACATATATATAATGTATATGTGTGTATATATAAATATATAATATACAGTATCCCCTCACATTTTTGTAAATATTTTATTATATCTTTTCATGTGACAACACTGAAGAAATGACACTTTGCTACAATGTAAAGTAGTGAGTATACAGCTTGTATAACAATGTACCTTTGCTATCCCCTCAAAATAACTCAACACACAGCCATTAATGTCTAAACTGCTGGCAACAAAAGTAAGTACACCCCTAAGTGAAAATATCCAAATTGGGCCCAATTAGCCATTTTCCCTCCCCGGTGTCATGTGACTTGTTAGTGTTACAAGGTCTCAGGTGTGAATGGGGAGCAGGTGTGTTACATTTGGTGTTATTGCTCTCTCTCTCTCATACTGATCACTGGAAGTTCAACATGGCACCTCATGGCAAAGAACTCTCTGAAGATCTAAAAAAAAGAATTGTTGCTCTATATAGAGATGGCCTAAGCTATAAGAAGATTACCAAGACCCTGAAGCTGAGCTGCAGCACGGTAGTCAAGACCATACAGTGGTTTAACAGGACAGGTTCCACTCATAACAGGCCTCTTCATGGTCGACCAAAGAAGTTGAGTGCACGTGCTCAGTGTCATATCCAGAGGTTGTTTTTTGGGAAATAGACGTATGAGTACTGCCAGCATTGCTGCAGAGGTTGAAGGGGTGGGGGGTCAGCCTGTCAGTGCTCAGACCATACGCCGCACACTGCATCAAACTGCATGGCTGTCGTCCCAGAAAGAAGCCTCTTCTAAAGACGATACTGTCAGGAAAGGCTTGCTGGGAGCAGCAGTTTTATGCAAGAGGGTGCGCACTTGCAGGTGCCTCTTCGCACGCGCATGCGTATGCACCCGAGAGCGCGCATGCGTGCGATTACCGGCGCCAGGCGCGCTATTTAAACTCTGCCATGACAAGGAAGTCTTGCTGTCTGATCTACAGCATTCCCTGAGAGATATCCGTGTTCCCTGATCCGTTCCTGTGTTATCCGGCTTGCCTTGTGACTACCCTTTGCCATCTGCCTGCACCTGACCTCGGTCTGTTCACGACCTTGCTTCTGTCTGATTCTCTGGCTCATCTGTACCAGTCTGTTTCCAACCCGGCTTGTTCTGTGACTCTCCTTCAGCCTCCTGCATCTGCTCCTGTACTGCTCATCTGTGTATGACCCAGCCTATCTGTCCTTCCTGTGTTCCAATCCCTGGGACCATCTTCCTGCATCCTGTGAGTGTCCGTCTGCCTGCTCCAGCTTTCAGTCTGCTGCATCCCAACTGCTGTTCCAGTTGTCTCAGCAAATCCCAGAGCTTCAGACCATTACACCAGCTGTTTATCCTGCCAGGCACTCATGCTGTCCTGTACTCCTGTGCTTCCTGTCTGCTCTACCAGGGGCTGCGAGTCAGGGACAAACGAGAGGCCTCCCTCTGCATATTGGGCTCAACCACCAGGTTTGTGACAGATGCACAAGAAAGCCTGCAAACAGTTTGCTGAAGACAAGCAGACATGGATTACTAGAACCATGTCCTGTGGTCTGATGAGACCAAGATAAACGTATTTGGTTCAGTCGGTGTTAAGTGTGTGTGGCAGCAACCAGGTGAGAAGTACAAAGGCAAGTGTGTCTTGCCTACAGTGAAGCATGGTGGTGGGGGTGTCATGGTCTGGGGTTGCATGAGTGCTGGGGAGCTACAGTTCATTAAGGGAACCATGAATGCCAACATGTACTGCAACATACTGTGGCCCAGTCTCCCTTCGGGGACTGGGCCACAGGGCAGTATTCCAACATAATAACAACCCCAAACACACCTCTAGGATGACCACTGCCTTGCTAAAGAAACTGAGGGTAAAGATGATGGACTGGTCTCCAGGCCTAAACCCTATTGAGCATCTGTGGGGCATCCTCAAAGGGAAGGTGGAGAAGTGCAAGGTCTCTAAAATTCACCAGCTCCATGATGTCGTCATGGAGGAGTGGAAGAGGACTCTAGTGGCAACCTGTGAAGCTCTGGTGAACTCCATGCCCAAGAGGGTTAAGGCAGTGCTGGAAAATGATGGTGGCCACACAAAATATTTACACTTTCGGCCCAATTTGGGCATTTTCACTTAGGGGTGTACTTACTTTTGTTGCCTGCGGTTTAGACATTAATGGCTGTGTGTTGAGTTATTTTTAGGGTATAGCAAATTTACACGGTTATACAAGCTGTACACTCACTACTTTACATTGTAGCAAAGTGTCATTTCTTCAGCGTTGTCACATGAAAAAATATAATAAAATATTTACAATAATGTGAGGGGTGTACTCACTATTGTGAGATACTGTGTGTGTGTATGTGTGTGTGTGTGTATATACCGTATATACTCGAGTATAGGTCGATCCGAGTATAAGTCGAGGCCCTAATTTACCACAAAAAAATGGGGAAAAACTTATTGACCCGAGTATAAGACAAGGGTGAGAAATGCAGCAGCTACTGTAAGTGGAAAAACAATGCCCATCTGCAGTTGTATACCTCCCTGTGTCCTGTGCATGTGTCCCTGTGTATATGTGCATGTGTCCTGTGTATATGTGCATGTGTCCTGTGTATATATGCATGTGTCCTGTGCATGTGTCCTGTGCATGTGTCATCTACCTGTGTCCTGTGCATGTGTCCCTGTGTATGTGTCCTGTGCATGTGTCCCTGTGTATTTGTCCCTGTGTATGTGTGCATCCTACCTGTGTCCTGTGCATGCCTCCGTGTGCCGCTCTGCACTGATCAGCGTGCCTTGTCATAATACAATTCGGCCATTCTACTGTTCAAAAGCCACGCCTCCTCCTCGTCCGTGATAGGCAGAACACTCCATTTCCCAGCAGTCAGCGGTCAGCCTATCACGGACATTCTCTCATCCTCATACCACGGATGAGGATGAGAGAATGTCCGTGATAGGCTGTAGACTGACTGCTGGGAAATGGAGTTTTCTGCCTATCATAGACGAGGAGGAAGTGCGGCTTTTGAACGGTGAATGGCCGCCGAATGGTATGTGTCACACGCTGGCCACCGTCTGTCTACATGACACGCTGATCATGTAGGCAGACGGCAGTGACTCGCGTATAAGTCGAGGGGGGCACTTTCAGCCCAAAAAAGAGGGCTGAAAAACTCGACTTATACTCAAGTATATACGGTATATACGGTATATATATATATATATATATATATATATATATATATATATATATATATATATATTTTTTTTTTTTTCCTAGAAATGGTGGCAACCGTTGGTGGACCCCCTTAGTGACCCAGGAGTGTAGCTCCCATAATGCTCTTTTACACACAAGTATGTTCCCTTATGTTTTTATGTATCCAACAGTATAGACACAGAATGCAAAGAGAAGATGGAATATATATGTTTTTACATATATGTAATATACAAAGAAATAAAATCAGCTGTAGCTTGTGAGCAAAATGTACTTGTGAACAAATGCTGGCCTTCAGTAACCTCTCAGCAAATATCTACGCCAAGCCCGGCTACGATTCCCAGGAGGAGTCTTTAACACCCTTTGTAAATAATAGCATCACATCTAATTTCCGCTTATTTTAGGGCACTAGCACAAAAGGAAACTGAGGCCTATGAATTAAAAATAGTGGACTAATATTTCCTAAGTCATATTAAAGAGACGGTAACATTGCTTTCTAAACTCAAACCTGTATCCCAACTCAGTATCAGGTAAGCGGAAGTAAAACTATTGATAGTGTTATAAGGTGGTTAGAAGATCCATATTGAGCAAGCATGTCCAATTACAGCCAACAGTATGTGAACAAATCTCTAGGTACCCATAAATATATGATTGTATCCCAATATGACTGTCATCTGTTTAATAAGGTGAAGGTCTTCTCATGTCTGTGGACCATTTGACATTTTGTGCATACACACAAACTGTGAAAAGTTTCTAATGTGCGTATAAAACTAAGCCCTGGTTTACACCAGTGCAATTTGTCATGCAATTTGACAGTTCAAAATTGCATGACAAGTTGCACCCTATTGCCCGCAATGGAACTGTTCAAATTGCTGCAACTCAAGTCGCACCAACTTTGAAAAAGATTTCGGCACTACTTTTTTGTGATTTCATTGCGACTTGCAAAGACATCTGTTAAATGAAGTCGCAAGCCGCAATGAAATCAGAGGTCCAAATCACAGTGATCTGCTGCTTTGAAATTGCGCAAAAGTAGTGCGATTTCAAAGCTGCACTGGTGTGAACCGGGGCTAATGAAAATAGGTGGAATATGTGATTTTTAACTCCAGATTACATTTCAATCAGTCCCAAAAATGTATCATGGAATACATGAAAAACTAACTGCAATTCATGCGATAGTAGCTATTTAACACACTTGTAACAGCAAAGTTGAACACTGTCCATGATACTTTGTAGTTTGCACAAACAGTAATTTTGTGCATCAAAAATCAACTGGACATGCAGCGGTTCAATTCAACCCCTCTTTAATTAGTCATTCACTTGTAATGTCCATAACCCAATTAAAGATATGTATCACAGCTGGGCGAACATGTTTAACTAAATCAGATAACTGAGTGCCAGTCGGGTCATTTGAAGAGTAACTGTAGCAGCAAGTCTAGAGATAGTGGTAAACAGCAGATCTAAAGCAAGCGGGTGAAGCAATGAACTTTCGATGCAAGCCAAGTGAAGTATTTAGACCCCTTTCACACTTGTGCAACTTGTTCTGCAACTTGGGACTGCAAAGTCACATGACAAGTCGTACCCCATGATTTCCAATAAGTACCATTCATATCTGTGCGACTTCAAAGTAGTCCCTGCACTACTTTGGTCCAACTTTGATTCGGCTTGAGGTCCATAGACCTCAAGATTACACAGTCAATGCTTCAAGTCGCGGCAAAATCGCTGCAAAAGTCGTGCAACTTTCAGGTCGCACAAGTGTGAAAGGGGCCTTAAGCAAAGTTCAGCAAGGAGCATCATTGCAGAGTGAGGGAGCAAAACAGTCAGTAAAAATCCCAATAAGCGACATGGGTCTACAAATAGTCCTCTTGACTGAGTACTCATGTGCACGCCGGTATAATGCGGGAAGACACTTGTTGGATGTGTCCTGTGTGGGACCTATCACCAGGACATGTAGTCATTTTATTTAGGCACTTTGCCATTTCAAATAAGGGGATCAGGATCCTCTGCTTATCAAGAGCAGAGATGGGCTCAGGCGTGTTCGGGTTCCAAGTCCCAACCCACCTGCCTGATCCCGCCAGGAAGCCGACACTGTACACCGCTAATCACAGGCAGTGAGACACTTCCTGATCTGCGCAGCTGCGGACCGGGAAATGCCTCACTTCCTGTGATTAGTGTTGTGCAGTGTCAGCTTCCCGGTGGGATTGGGCAGGTGGTTTGGAACTAGGAACCTGAAAACGCCTGAGCCCATCTCTAATCAAGAGCTGTCTGCTGCTATTGCTCCTCCATACATGCAGGGCTGGCCGTCTGGCAACTCCAGAGTCCCTCAGCAGCTCGAAATCCGATCAACAGAGCGTGACCCAGCTTTTGGCTGTGGACACGGGTCAGCATGGTCACTGCGACTGGGCTGCGCCCACACAGCCCCATGCACAAAAACTGTGATGCCCATATTTTTTTTCTGCATTCAACACATCAATTTCACGGACAACATTTTCACTTGCTGTCTAATATATTCCACTGACTTTCAGATGCCATTGTAACAAGATAATCAATTTTATTTACTTAATAGATGAAGTTAATAAGTATAAGTTCATATTTTGGAACACAGTTTCCTGTGAATGAATGGACTAAAATTTATCTTGTAGCTCTGAATGATCTGCAAGGGCGCCTATGAGCACCACTGTAGTCCATTCACAAGCCCCGCAGCTTGCAAACCGATAGCCTGTATTGAGGTACGAGCTGAAAGCTGCAGTGCTTGTCTGCAGAAGCCTGACATTTCAACCCTGATCCACTGATCACAGGTGCAACACTTTCCAGGCTCCTAAAGGAACAAAAAATAAATGTACTTTACTTTACTTTTTTTTTTTCAGCAAAAATATGTGCATTTTATTATTTTTCTAAAAAGGTGGACTTATTCTTGAATTTGTCAGTGGACCATGACACTCCCACCACCATGCTTGACTGTAGGGAAGACACACTTGTACTTGTACTTGTACTTGTATTCCTCACCTGGTTGCCGCAACACACGCTTGACACCATCTGAATCAAATAAGTTTATCTTGGTCTCATCAGACCACAGGACATTAATTCCAGTAATCCATGTCCTTAGTCTGCTTGTCTTCAGCTAACTGTTTGTGGGCTTTCTTGTGCATCACCTTTGGAAGAGGCTTCCTTCTGGGATGACAGCCATGCCTTCAACCTCTGCAGCAATGCTGGCCGCACTCATACATCTATTTCCCAAAAACATGACGCTGAGAACGTGCACTCAACTTCTTTGGTCGACCATGGTGAGGCCTGTTCTGAGTGGAGCCTGTCCTTTTAAACGGCTGTATGGCCTTGGCCACCATGGTGCAGCTCAGTTTCAGGGTCTTGACAATCTTCTTATGTCACGTACACACGGTCAGATTTTCCGACGGGAAATGTTGCATGTGAGCTTGTTGTCAGAAAGTCCGACCGTGTCTATGCTCCATCGAACATTTGCTGTCAGACTTTCCGCCAACAAATGTTTGCTAGCAGGTTCTCAATTTTCCGCCAACAAAACTTTGTTATCGGAAAGTCCGATCGTGTGTACGTGGCATTAGAGCCTAGCAGGGCCGTAGATATTTTTTTTTTCTGGGGGGGTTAAGGTCTTAAAGACATCATTTACACTTTTTTATGTTGAAGGAGGTACGGTAAAAACATGTGACAGAAGAGTGGGGCCATGAGACTTTGCAATGCAGCGCAGCAAAAATTATCCCCATTCAACTGAATAGAATGCAATGCATGCAGTTGTGGTACGGTAGTGTACTCATTAGTACAGCGAGCTCCTCCTAAGCTCCCTAGTTTTTTTTTCCTTCAGCCCGCATGGAATGGCACATATACCATGAATACCTACAGCCAGGATCCCAGATGTTCCATTTTTTTGTCAGCTGCTCAGCCTGTTCACCTGAGTGATGGACTGAAAAGAGCCACTGCTGTTAACATGTATCTGTACATCCAGTGGTCCCCATGTTTAAGTTCCAGGGGACAAAGCAAAACACATTGGGTTGTGGCCTGGCGGGAACCCAGGCTGAGGTCTCTCCCATCACTACTATATTACCATAGGACTCCATGGATTAGTGGCACCAGGGATTTTTTTTTCTATCTTCCTTTCAGTGACTACAGGAGCTGGGATGAGCCTCATCCCTCGCCGGCACTCCTGCAGCACATTCGGTATCATCTACATTACTCCCCACATCGATTGAGCCTGAGTGACACACTAACAAACCCTGGGTCACAGTGGTTACCTGCTGTTAGGGACAAATTTCTGAACTTGGATGCAGAGAGATTTTATCTGAGGGCAAAAATGTATCCCTACCTGGAGGTAACCACTGGATGTGCAGATACAGGTGGATACATGTTTACAG
This sequence comes from Lithobates clamitans, assembly GCA_037952925.1. Taxonomy (NCBI): domain Eukaryota; kingdom Metazoa; phylum Chordata; class Amphibia; order Anura; family Ranidae; genus Lithobates; species Lithobates clamitans. Next base: position 6,095,054 of record JBBGZY010000390.1, read on the forward strand.
CAGCAGACAGCCTTGGCTCTTTTCAGCCCATCACTCAGGTGTACAGGCTAAGCAGAGATTAGAACACCTGATCCCAGGTGCAGGTATTTGCAGTATACTTGCTGCACCATGGTTATGTAGCATGTATGAATGAAACCCAAGACTGCATTTTAGCTAACCTTACTGTGCAAGTTGAGAAGGTGCAAGGGGCAACATATTCTGGTGCGCAGTAAATTCAGTGATTTATTTAAACCTTAAAAAAATGTGTCCTAAGAAATTTTATTAAATGTTTTAAGAGATGAAAAAATACAAAATATTGTGCATTGCCTACCACAGGATGGTGCCCTTTGCACCTGGTCAATATGGTTGGCTTTTATTCAGTCTTAAACTGTAGCAAACCCAGCTTTTGAACTTGTATCTGCAAGTAAGCCTATAATAATGCTTAGCTGTTGGTATAGTGAATATCTCCTAAACTTGTGGTGTTTAGGAGATATTCACATGCAAAGTAGCTGGTGATGTCACTGGTGCATACACTCTAAAGGGACGGCATACTGCTTGGTTGTACTTATCCTTGGGAGGTGTGCAGTTCATTCTGCACTTTTGTGACCCATTTTAAGCCGACAGCCAGCTATAGCCCGCTGTCAGCTGACATCGCTCAGCGGGTCCAGGCTGTGGAAAGATCCTAACTTTGAAGTCAGGATTCACCCAGATGCCCTGACCAGCAGCTCGCTCAGCCTCTCAGTGAGCCGCAGAGACCCTGAGCCAGCCGCTCCTGCCCCCTCCACAGCCTGGCATTCCAGTGAGCTTGGGGGGGGGGCAAAGCCATGGACTGACAGTCACCACTCTTTGCTCACTGAAGGCTGAGAACTGTGTAACCAGCGGTCTTTGATGGCTCTGTTGTTGGGCTTAGAAGCAGCTGGGGACAGATGCATCATTAGATCGACGCTCCATACACCTAGGTAAGTATAATTTTTAAAAAAACATCTCTTTTAAAGGAAAAAAATCCCCCTCCCCTCCTAAGAATCCTCTCTCTCCAAGCAAAGATTCCCACTGTAAAATAGCTCCCTCCCTCAAATATCCCCCCAAAAATTAAACCCCCTGTCTCTAAACCGACCCAACAAAGCAAAAATATCTCCCTCAGTCAATATCCTCTCCCCCAGCAAAGATTTCTAATTATGAAGAAAATCTCCCTTCATCCAATCAAACTCCCTCCCAGAAGCAAATCCATGCCATTAACCACCCCCTGTAAACTTCTCTACAAGAAACTCCCCCCTTCTCCAAAAGCAAACCCACCCCCTTTCCTTAACCCCCCCCCCCCACCAAAAGAAACTACCACAGACTTCCTCCTTCCTAAAACAGAAAATTGATGCCTCCCCACTTACCAGACCTCAGATTCATCACGGCAAAGAAGTAGGAAAACTTCTGAATCCCCAGTCTCCCTTCGGCTTTGTCATATGATACCTCAACGAGGAGTCTACGAATTCCCTCAACTATGCACTGTCAATTGCCAGCATCTGAGACCTCTCAGTAATTTCATGCTTTTCAGGGGGACCTCTTATTAGACTGAGGGGATGGGGCACAATAGAAGGGGGTCTGGCTGCTGCACTCTGAAACTCTGATTGCTTCTAATGTGCCGATGCTGAGGCTAAACAGCAGGGACACTGTCTGAGCATTTTGCCAGGATGCTCTGGGGGGTTTGAACACCCCTGACCCCCCCCCCTTTTATCTACGCCCCTGGAGCCTAGGCCATCTTTTTATGTAGAGCAACAATTCTTTTTTTTCAGATCCTCAGAGTGCTCTTTGCCATGAGGTGCCATGTTTAACTTCCAGTGACCAGTATAAGAGATTGAGAGCGATAACACCAAATTTAACACACATTCGCACCTGAGACCTTGTAACACTAACGAGTCACATGACACTGGGGAGAGAAAATGGCTAATTGGCCCCAATTTAGACATTTTCACTTAGGGGTGTACTCGCTTTTGTTGCCAGCGGTTTAGACATTAATGGCTGTGTGTTGAGTTATTTTGAGGGGACAGCAAATTTACACTGTTATACAAGCTGTACACTCACTTCTTTACATTGTAGCAAAGTGTCATTTCTTCAGTGTTGTCACATGAAAAGATAAAATAAAATATTTACAAAAATGTGAGGGGTGTACTGACTTTTGTGAGATACTGTATACTGCGGCAGGTCGGCTCTATTACGCAAAATGGCGTACCTGTATGTTGTTTTGTGCAATAGCCAGTGGGGATGCGCACTGATTTGCCAGAGGGGGAGCCAATCAGTGGGTCAGCCTGTGATCACTCCCCAGAGAGATAGAATGGCGGTCTACCGTAAACAAGGCAGACCACCGCTCTGCCAGAGATAAACACAGTGATCTTGTGCTCCTTCTAATCAGGAACACGGATCACTGTGTTCATCTAGTGAGTCCATCCCCCACGCAGTTAGAATGCATCCCCTAGGGACACATTTAACCCTTTGATCTCCCCTGGTGTTAACCCTTTCCCTGCCAGTGTCATTAGCATAGTAACAGTGCATATTTTTAGCACTGATTACTGTGGTAATGTCACTGGTTCCTAAAAAAGTGTCAGAAGTGTCAGTTAGGTATCCGATCTGTCGCAGTCCCACTAAAAATCGCTGCCATTATTAGTAAAAAAAATAAAAATGCCATAAATATATCCCATATAACTTTTGCGCAAACCAATCAACATACGCTTATTGGGATTTTTTACCAAAAATATGTAGCAGAATACATCTTGGCCTAAACTGATGAAGAAATTTGATTTTTTACTTTTTTTATTGGATAAGTTTTATAGCAGAAAGTAAAAAATATTGTTTATTTTTTTCAAAATTGTTGGTCTTTTTGTTTATAGCGCAAAAAATTAAAAAACGCAGAGGTGATCGAATACCAGCAAAAGAAAGGTCTATTTGTGGGGAAAAAAAAGGACATCAATTGTATTTGGGTACAGCATCGCACGACCGTGCAGTTGTCAGTTAAAATAATGCAGTGCTGTATCGCAAAAAATAGCCTGGTCATTAAGGGGGTAAAACCTTCCGGGGCTGAAGTGGTTAAATAAAGCGCATGTAGAAAGGCAACCAGAACGAATCTGGAGAACTTTTTCGTGGTGTGAAATGGCCCTTAGGCTGGATTCACACCTATGCAGTTTTAGTGCTTTTTGCATTTTGCAGATTTGCACTACAGTCCATTCAACATGGTTTCCTATGGAACACGTTCTGTAGTGCAAATCTGCAAAATGCAAAAAGCACTAAAACTGCATAGGTGTGAATCCAGTCTCACGCCAAGATTGCTTGGCAAGCAGAGCCCAATAGCTCCCAAAGACATGATACTGTTGACCAGGCCAGACATTTTCTCCTGTTTGTGCAAAGTTTTTAACTGTTAAACTTGTTGACTGAAAGCTGCTTAGTGCAGTAACTAACCAGTAAAATCTGACAGTAAACATGCTGCTGCTTAATGACACTGCTACAACAATTCTTCTCAACACTTTCCTCAGTTTCAGGAAAGGGTGGGTCACCTTTAGGGGTTTCCTGAACTTTTTTTATAGCGTGATCTGTAACACAGACACACTTTCGGCAAGACCCCAGAGAATCTTGTTTTGAAACACCGCATCTCCCACGCAACTTTCTGTTATGCAAGGATACCTATTTTCATATGTTTGTACATTTTGTGTCTTTCATGCTTGAATAGCAATTTTAAAAATAGTGCTATAATGAAATTGAGGACTGCTTTAAAGGCTGAGCTTTGCTGAGTAAAACACCTGTTTAAGGGTATACTCCTACTGCCAACTTAAACCATGCCCACGTACATTTCACCTCTTTGGTCCAGTTTATTTGTGTAATTTGAGTGACCTGAACCAAGCCTAGGAACGGTGTTTGTTGTTACCCCACAATTTCATATTCCTGATATGTGCCTGCTGTACCATGTACTTGTATGGAAAAGTATTCTGTTCTCCTTGTGTAACCAAGTACAGGCCTAATGATGACCCCCAGAGTTAGAGACAGCTGACATCCTTCTATGTAGAGTGGGTTACGAGGCATGGTGGGTGTAATGCAAGGTAGATTCATTTGCGTCAGACACTTCTTGAATGCAAAAGGGATTTATTTTCTCTTGAACAGAACTGGGGGAGAGAAGGTTAGGACCAGGAACCCTTTAGTAGTTGCAATGTTAATTAGCAGACTCCGAGACTTCTATAGGTAGACAGCCACGCAGGGAAAGGCACCGGGTACCACATCTGCATGTGTAGACACGCTGTCTCCTATGGCAACAATCTTGAACAGTTTCTAATTCTAACAAAGGTTGTAATGAACTCTTTCACTTCCTCCACAATCTCCTTTTTAGATCTTCACTCAGCTGAGTTCCCAGTCTATCACTTAGACCCCCTGATCCACTGCCACTGGATCTCTTGAGCTCTTCTATTCTTCTCACTGAGTATCTTCCTCAAGTGTCACCCCCGCGTCCCTGCTGGGTCCCTAGCTTGGTACTCACAGATACTCCTCAAGCGTCACCCCACTGGCCGGCTCGGTCCCTGGCTTGGCACACACAAGGCTGCTCTGCAAGCGTCACCTCCGCTGGCTGGGTCCCTGGCTTGACACTTGCTGAAGTTTCCCAATTCTTTACCGTCCCCGGTTGGTGAGAATACTGCTCTGGTACTGCTTCAGCTACTCACAGCTGTCCCTGGTAACAAGGTGGATGGTCCCTTAGTGCCGACAGCTTCCCCTCTACCTCCGACCACGACAGGTTCTCCGGCCGGCAGAACCGTTACTTTCATTGAAAGAGATGGCCAGCAGACAGGCAGCACTCATGAAAGGAGATTTTTCAAGTAAGCCTATATTGGATTGTCAAATGTAACTATTGTTTGTATTGCTATAACAATGTCTGATGTTATAAAATGAAAGTGTACAGCCGTGGCCAAAAGTTTTGAGAATGAAACAAATATTAATTTTCACAAAATCTGCTGCTTCAGTGTTTTAGATCTTTTTGTCAGATGTTACTATGGTATACTGAAGTATAATTACAAGCATTTCATCAGTGTCAAAGGCTTTTATTGACAATTACATGAAGTTTAGAGTAAAGAGTAAATATTTGCAGTGTTGACCCTTCCTTTTCAAGACCTCTGCAATTCGCCCTGGCATGCTGTCAATCAACTTCTGGGCCACATCCTGATGGCAGCCCATTCTTGCATAATCAATGCTTGGAGTTTGTCAGAATTTGTGGAGGGAGGGGTTTGTTCACCCACCTCTTAAGCATTGACCACAAGTTCTCAATGGGCTTAGGTCTGGGGAGTTTCCTGGCCATGGACCCAAAATGTCGATGTCCTCAAGCCACTTAGTTATCACTTTTGCCTTATAGCAAGGTACTCCATCATACTGGAAAAGGCATTGTTCTCCACCACCAAACTGTTCTTGTATGGTTGGGAGAAGTTGCTCTCAGAGGATGTTTTTGTACCATTCTTTATTCATGACTGTTTTCTTAGGCAAAATTGTGAGTGAGCCCACTCCCTTGGCTGAGAAGCGACCCCACACATAAATGGTCTCAGGATGTTTTACTGTTGGCATGACACAGGACTGATGGTAGCGCTCACCTTTTCTTCTTCGGACAAGGTTTTTTCTGGATACCCCAAACAATCAGAAAGGGGATTTATCAGAGAAAGTGACTTTACTCCAGTCCTCAGCAGTCCAATCGATGTACCTACTGCAGAATATCAGTCTGTCCCTGATGTATTTCCTGGAGAGAAGTGGCTTCTTTTTTATTTTCAATATTGTTTATTAATTTTTGAAGAAGAGCTTACAAAGTGTATCACAATAAATGATATAACTGAAGACTAATGTATTGCAATAGAATTATAAATCAAAGTTGTTTAACATTTTTAAGGCATGGAAAGTATCAAGTAATATTAACAAGAGAACATTGGCTGGGTACATCTCTTAAAAGGGGGGAAGAGGTATAGGAGGAGACATTAAGGAAGACGATAAGGCTAGAAGGGTGATGTCCCAGGGAAACCAGTGGGGGTGTCATGTCACCGTTACATGTGCACAGTACATAATGGATGTTGGAGATATTCTGACCACTGTGTGCAGAAGAGTTGACTGTTGCCGTTTTTCATGGAGAACATGAGTTCAAATTGGGTCTGAGTATTGAGATGTATTAAGAAAGAGGAGAACTCTGGAGGATCCTGTTGTTTCCAGCATGAAGCTATTGACTTCTTAGCAGCCGTCAGACAATGAAGCACTAAGGGAAAATGCTTCTTAGGCCAACGGTCACAGTTCAGTAACAGGAGAGCCATGGCTGGGTCTGGAGGACAGTCAATGCCAGTGATGGAAGAGATAAAGTGGAATATCTTCCCCCAGAAGGGAAGAATCTTGGAGCAATGCCACCAGATGTGTATTAGGGATCCTGATTCTTCACAATTCCTCCAGCAGCGTGGAGAGTTACTTTTGGAGAATTTGGAAAGCTGAATTGGGGTGTAGTACCGGCGGTGTGTTAGCTTTAGGTGTAATTCCCAATGTGTTGTGCAATGGTTTTTGAGTAGGTTGTTAGTTGTTGCATTCCATTGCAAATGATTGAAAGTGCAAAAGAGGTCGTTTTCCCACTTCTTCATGGACAGAGTTTTTTGCTGTGGTGGGGAGAATAGAAAGAGTCAGTAGAAGGTTGTGATGCCTTTCTTGTTGGTTGCTGGAGATGCGCAGAAAGCAAGAGCTTCTTGTGGAACAATTACCTCCGGTTGGAGGATGTGTCCTAAAATGTTCCAAATACGAAGATATTTATTTGTAAAATTCACTTTGTGGTAGACAGAAGTGTTTCCGCAGATCTTCATAGGTTATGAGGTTGGTCTTGTCGAATAGATGTCCAATAGAAACAACTCCTGCCTCTGATCAGCTGTCAAGTATTAGATCAGTGTAGTATTTCAAGGTACTTAAAGGTATAGAGTAAAAGTCCATAGGGATTTCATTGTGTAGACGGCTTTGAAGTGCCATGAGGCCATAGCAGCTTGTAACATGAAGTAGTGGAGAGGTATGGGAGGGAGACCTAGAAGGAACAAAATATTACAGCGCACACATGCAAAATGACATTTACCTCCTGCAAGGCTTATTTAAAACACCTAGACATTTTCAAAAAGCATTATCAAAAAGTATGGGGATTTGGTCACACTATATTGCTATATGGTGCTTAAGCCCACTTACTGCGACAAAGTACCCCATGATTAGTGGGTCCTACACTATCCAAAGACTGGGAGATCCTGCTTCTCTGAACCATGGGAGCAATACACTCCTCTATATGGGAGAACTTGAGGTCTCCACCCATGACACTAATGATAGGCACTTGATGAGGGAGTGGGGTGCTCCTCACCGAAAAGGATTTGGTCAGAATTCATACAATAGACAAAGAAGATATTTGGGTGGCACACCCTAAAAGATGCATTAAAGATGGTGCAGCCACAGCCATAAGACCATACAACAGGAACAAAATATTACAGCGCACACATGCAAAATAACATTTACCCTCTGCAAGGCTTATTTAAAACACCTAGACATTTTCAAAAAGCATTATCAAAAAATATGGGGATTTGGTCACACCATATTGCTATATGGTGCTTAAGCCCACTTACTGCGACAAAGTACCCCAAGATTAGTGGGTCCTACACTATCCATAGACTGGGAGATCCTGCTTCTCTGAACCATAAGAGACCTAAAAGGAGCGCAAATATGAGGCCTTTGAGTTGGTGACCCATTATGGATTGTTCCATAGAGGCCCTTTGTTTATCTTCTGAGGGGTGACCACCATACGGCGGCTTGGTCCATAATAACGGCGTGATAGTAGAACTTCAGATTGGGGACTCCCATGCCTGTTGTGCGTTTAGGTCTGTACAAAATGTTGTTGCTGAAGCAAGCTCTTTTTTTCCCCCATATGAAGCTGTTAATGGAGGCTTGTAAGTTCTGCAAGTATGAATTAGTCAGAGGGATCAGTAGAGTATGGAAGTAGTATAAAATTGTTGGAACATTTTGGTGACTGCTGCTCTGCCCGCCCATGAAATATGTAGTTTGGAAAGTTCCAGTGTTTGATTTCTTATATTCCTTAGTAATGAATCATAGTTGCTATTGACTATTAAAGAACTTGGTAAGGTCAGTTGTATTCCCAGGTATCTAATACCTGACTTGGGAGCCCAGGAGAATCCGGAGAGCACTGATAGATGTGATTGTACTTTTTTGGACAGTGAGATGGGGAGCATCTGTGATTTAGCAATATTGACCTTGTAGAGAGATAATGACCCGAATTTTTGAATTATATCAGAGACCACTGGTAGGGAGGCTTGGCGACCTTTCACAAATCCTACTTGGTCAGGGTGAATTAATTTGGGTAAGATGTTTTCTAATCTAGAGGTGATGACTTTAGCGTAAATCTTAATATCAGTATTGAGGAGGGAGATGGGATGATAATTAGCCGGTTGGTCTGGAGGTTTTCCTGGTTTGGACAATGTTACTATTAATGCTTCGAGTGCTTCCTTGGGAAAGCCTGCCGAGGTCGCTGCTGCATTATATACTGCTTGTAAGTGGGGAGTAAAGATATTGCTAAATTTTTTGTAATACTCATTACCAAACCCGTCTGGGCCTGGGATTTTGTGCAAAGAAAATGTAGTAATTGCTTTTTGGATTTCCTGGCTGGAGAACTGAGAGGATACTTTAGTAAGATCCATAGGGGATATCTGCGGTAGCGAGAGGGATCGTAAAAACTCTCTAATTTGAGCCTGGTCAGGAGGTGGGATCACTTGGGCGGATTCTAAGTTGTAAAGTTCAGTGTAGTATTCAGCGAAGCGATTACCTATATGCAGAGGATTAGTTAACCTTTGGTTTCGTGTATCTAATAGGTGGTCTATTTTGCTCTTGTTTGTTTTATGTTTTATTTGCCTTGCCAGTAGAGGGCCTATTTATTTACCAGCTACATAATAGTTAATTTTGAGTCTTTTAAGGAGTAGATCATACTGTAACACAAAACACTGGGAGAGTTTGTGTCGTGCCTCTTGAATTTTATTTGCTATGTCGATGGAGGGTTTGTTTTTATTTTGGGTCTCAAGGTCTGTTATGGTCTGGGTAAGATCATTAATCTTTTGTGTTCTCCTACGCTTCTCCTGTGCGCCCATTTTTAAGAACACTCCACGCATGTAGGCTTTGTGAGCCGTCCATAAGGAGTGTGCATTTTTCACTAAATGAGTTAACATTTTGTGTGAAAAAAACATTTACTTCGGATGCGGTATGTCTCTCGTAGCCAGGGTTGTTCAGGAGGTTGGTATTTAGTCTCCATAGTTTTGTGGGTTGCGTATGTTGAAGAGTCAAGGATAGGGAGATTGGTGTGTGATCGGACCATAAGATAGTGCCAATCTGTGCTTCAGTGGATTGGAAAAGGGTGGCCCTGTCTACGAGGAACATGACGATTCTGGAATATACATGGAATGCGGAAGAGAAGAAAGGGAAGTCAATCTCAGAGCCGTGTATGCTTCTCCATAGATCAAATAAACCTTTGTCTCGTGCGAGAGAAGAGAGGTTCTGTGAGTGTTTCTGGCGCGAGCTCGTGGAGTCCAATGAGGTGTCTAGGACAGCATTGAAGTCTCCACAGATTATAAGTTGGCCTACTTGGATCGAATGGACATGCTTTAGTAACTGACGTAAAAAAAAATTCTGGTTAGAGTTCGGTGAATATACCGACACTAGAGTGAATGGTTGGTGGTTGAGCTCTGCTCCCAGGATCACATATCTCCCATTGGGGTCACATTCTACGAATTTTTGCGCGAAGGTGAATGTGTCCCTAATAGCTATCATTACACCCTTGGTTTTCTTTTCCGAATTGGCGAAGAACCAGTGTGGGAATTTATGGTGGGAGACTCGTTATGCGTTGGGTTGAGTTAAATGTGTCACTTGCACGCACATTATGTCGCATTTCTGGGAGAGAGCCTCTCTTAAGAGTAAGGATCGTTTGTAGGGGCTGTTCAGGCCCTTTACGTTTAGGGAAACAATTTTTAGAGACATCTCCAGAGCGGTGGGGCACTAGAGTAGAAGGTATAATGCGAAGAGCTGGGAGTGTCCCACTCTCGTGTTGTGTGGTGCTTTGGAGAAGTGCACACAGTTAGAGAGATGTACCACAGCTTAAATAGATAATTAGTAGTGCTAATACAGCTATAAGTGCTTATTAGTTTGCTCTATGCATTACAAATAGTGTACTTAGTCTACTAAATAGTATGCAACAGATTATGAAATACAAACAATCTTTAAAGAGGGATACCACCCCGGACCCCCTGCTGTCTGTGACAGGGGTGACTAAACAGTGAGAGAGCGCAGGAAAGAGGCGGACCACGGCCACTGCTGCTCCTAGCGAGGGTTGAGTTCCTGGCACGGAGGCCTCCCCGCTCTGTGAATAAGGCCGGAAACAACAAAGAGAATCGCAATTCTAACAACCAACCAAGTGATCTCTCAGCTGGTGACTTCCTTGATAATTGTGGACATGAGGACAGTGATTATCTTGATGATCAATGTCAGAGTAAGCTGGAACGATGAACCATTCTTTAGAAAACTCCATTCCATATGAAGATTACTTGAGAATGAAAGCACAGACCATTCCCCCACACCGCATGAAGGAATTCTTAGATTCACTCAATGGAAAGGGAGCCGAGGAAATGCAGCAGTTTGTACACTCTCCGATTTCTGTCTATCAACAAAGGAACCATTTCTTCTACATGGACAGTGCAGATGTGGCAGGGTCTTTGTTGGAGCTTGCTAGGCCCATTGCATCCCCTTTACAGCACCCTACAGTAAGTCCTGGAATCCCTCTTGATCAGCATCACCTCCAAATGCACCATGTACAGTTGCGACAGAGCCACAATATTGATGTTCAGCAAGGCCAGACAAATAAGACTTTGCAGCAGCAGGTTGATGTACAGCCTGTTTCTGATGGACAAAATGCTAGCATTGTTGGTTCATCAACCTCACAGGATAGGAGGTCATGTTCATCAGGATTGTCTCAACCAGTAAAAAAAAGAAAATTTGATTTGCCAATTGAAGATGGCTACACTGTTAATCACACATCCATACAAAATACTCCTGCAGTTCTTGCATTGCCCGTGCAGAGCCAGCAACAAGCCTACATTCCTCTTCGCCAAGAGCTGCTAACTGTAGATTGTAGTCAGTTGTATGGACTAGTACCTGCGAGTTCATCGACTGCTGGACAGTTACCTAATGTGGAGTCATGGGCAATATTTTCTGCCCATGCTACTTGCCCTGAGTCTCAAACTTTAATAAATAATTCTGTACCTCAGGATAACTGTGGATTAGTACAGATGGGAGAAATTCCAATGAATCCAAACAGCATTAAATTAGAAGAAGGCAAAGAGACCTTTGAAGTGAAAAAGAACCTCTCTGATAAAATGACACATAATGCTGGCACATCTGGTTTTCCTATGTCAATCCTAAACATGAACGGGAATATTCAAATTCCATTACCCTTACAAACAGGGGGACGGGTATATCAGTCTTCAAAATACTGGGATCAACAAGTGCAGCCTCAAGGGCTGCAGTGTTCAACATCTGAGCCACACCTCCGATTACAAAGTAATTCTGATTTTCCTTGTACCCTTAAACCAGAAGAAGGAGCTTTACTATGGAAGACTTGGGCACAGATCAAAAATGCAGAAACATTGAAAGAAGCTGAAAACAGATTGTGGTTTGGAAGAAGAAAACCCCTAGTGTTCAAAGATGATGTTCTTTCAGTGCCAATTGCAGAACTAAATTTTGGGTTGTGCTTGATAACCAAAGAAGCAAAAAAGCATGATGGTTCTCCATATGATGCAGACATGTTGTTTTATTTACTACTTTGTTTACAAAAGCATATGTTTGATAACAACAGAATCGACAATGTCTTTGCTGACCTTTATTATTCAAAGTTCTTGGAAAAACTTCATGAAGTGCTTAAAGGATGGTGTCCACGTGTAAATCCATTTGGTTACATTATTGCAAGCTGCATATCTGAAGAAATGCTATGGGATTGCAAGCAGTTAGGTGCTCATTCACCTACCACATTACTTTTCACTCTAATGTATTTCAATACCAAGTATTTTGTTTTGAAGACTGTGGAGCAGCATTCACAACTGGCTTTCTCCAAGATAACAAAGCAGACTAGGAAGAACCCCGGAATAGGAAAAGACAAAAACTGTACAATACGATTTTTGCGCCTCTATGGTCAAGTTCAAAGTGGTTTAAAAGTAGCAGAAGAAACATACGTGGAACAACTTGAAAACCCAGATAATCCTTTGCAGTGTCCAATCAAACTGTATGACTTCTACCGTTTTAAATGTCCTCAAGGGGCCCGAGGACCTGCCTTCTATTTGGTCCCTGAAGCGGTGGTTGCACCGAATAGCCCAATCTGGTACTCTGGACAGCCTGTGAATGAGGAGGTGATGGAGCAAATGTTAACGCGCATTTTATTGGTTAAAGAGGTCCAGGAAACACATGCCTCATCCCGCATTTCTGCATATTAATTACTTGCTTCTATATCCTTGTTTTCAGTCTTTTGTATATACAAATGCATTTTGTAAAGCATGATAAAACACATATAATCTTTACCCTACTGTACCTTATTCCACATGGAAGCTGAGTGCTTTGACTATACAAAGCAATGGTTGACCATTATCTATGTTACTATGTTTGCAAGAAGCACATTTTGCAGAATTGATGTTTGTTATGAAATAATTTATGTTAGCACCACATTGAGCACCTATGTTACACTGTTTATACAGTTCTGAAATCACTTGTATGGAGTAAATTTTGCACTCCAAATGGATCACGAGTTATCTTTTGTTTTTTGTAAATAGATTCATTGTTTAACTATTTTTCATATATACAAGTGCATACAAAGTCACTTATCGTAAGTCTTATAATTAAGAATGATGTATCATGTGGAAAACTGTATGTACGAAATCATTGTTTATACCAAGCGCTTAGCAGTTGTATAATTTATTAATCACTTTAGTGCAATGCAGCCATAATCATGTTTATAATGAAACATGCTGAAATTATGGAATTGTACTGTTCTTTTCCTTTATAAAAGGAGAATGCTTCCACAGCTAGCCTGTTTGCAGTGGAACCCAGTTTCCAAGGTAATGCTTTGGTTTAAGCAAGAATACAGCCATTGCACCCTCTCTGAACTGTAACGGGAGATTTTTTGTTCCACCATTTTCCTCTGTTTTGAAAGCAAGTGTAAACTGGGTTTATGGGAAGCTTTAGAAAATGTTGGATTATTTCCAGCTTTTTGTGTTTTGTTGTTGTGGGTGTACTTCGTGCCTAAGTAAAATGTCACTATAGATTTGACACTTTATTGGTTTGGACCCCTTTCACACTGAAGGCATTTTTCCGGCGTTTTAGCGCTTGAAATAGCACCTGTAAAGCGCCTGAAAACTGCCTCTTAAGCCTACCCAGTGTGAAAGCCTGAGTACTTTCACACTGAGGCGGTTCACTTGCGGAACGTTACAAAAAGTTCTGCAAGTAGCAACTTTGGGGCTGTGTAGGAGCACTGTATATAATAGCGCTCCTACATCGCTCCTGCCCATTGGAATGCATGGGGAGCACTTCCGAAGCGCAGCAACACGGCGCTTTTAAACCCTTTGGCCGATAGTGGGGGTTAAAATTGCCCCAACACGGTCATGGCCGCAGTGTGAAAGTAGCCTAAGACCGACTTTTGTGTTTGCACAGAAGGATTGCACATCATGCTGAGATAAAGACAGACAAACTATACAACCTTACCTCAAAATCCAGTCTTGTTGTGCCTTAACACAATCCAGGCACTTGGATTTCTTTCAGTGGTGACTGTAATGTAAATTTTGATTACTTGTGTTTTTAGTAAGTTCACTTTTACAGGGAGATTTGTATATTTTCACAGAAGATTTAACATGGAAATCACTGACTAATGGGAAAATGAGTTTGTTATATCTGATGTATGCTAGATTTCTGGTACCTTTTTGTTATTTAATACAAATTGAGCACTAATTTTGATTTGAAATAAAATTGCAATTGAATGTAAAAAAAAAAAAAAAAAAAAAAGAGGGATACCAAGACCGGGGGTCAATAACCAAACTGATACCAACTGATGCGTAGGGCTGCGAGGTAAAGGGTTCTAAACCAAGGGGAGGTGAGTTGCTGAGTCTAAGCATTGTCATGCCCTTAATATGTGTAGTGTTTAGTCCAGATGTGGCGCTACTATGTTAGCCTGGGCCAGGAGGAGTGATCCGGTTTTGAGCTTGTGAGCGAGGGATAAGGGAGCGTTCCCCATCCTTTGCAGGTGGTGAAGAGATGCCCCATTGTCGGGGCAGTGTCCGTGCCTCTGCTGGCGAGTGTAGGATATTGCCCCTGATGCGTGACTTGTAAGGTGGCAGGGAAGAATTAGTTGTAGATGATCTTTTTCTCTTAGATCTGCTGTAATGGGTGCGAACTGTCTGCGACAAGCCAGAGTGGTAGCCGAGAGGTCGGCGTAGATGTTGATGTGGGAAAATGGGTCAGGGAGTTTACCTGCTTTACGGGCTGCAGCCATGGCTCTGTCTTTGATATGGAAAAAGTGAATTCTGTCCAATACATCCCTTGGGATCGTATCCGGAAGGGAATTGGTTTTAGCTATATGATGAGCTCTGTCAATGACCAGATCTCGGGCGTTTTCCATAGGAAGGAGGGTTTTTCGCAATTGGAGTAGATATTGTGGGAGTTCAGGACAAGTAATTATTTCAGGAATACCTCTTAATTTCAGGTTGTTCCTCCTGGACCTATCCTCAAGGTCTGTGACCTTGTTTTTTAGCCATTGTATGTCAGCATCGCATCCTTGATAATTGTCCACTAGGACATTGTGCGCAGAAACGCATTCCCTCACTTGTTCAGTGACATCCATTCTGTCCTCTAATTGTTCCACCTGCACTTGTAGTACTGACACTGATTTGCATAAATCAGCCTGCAGATCTTTTTTTAATGATAGAAGTATCTCTTTTAGGGTGTACTCTGAGGCAGGGCGGTCAGAGGTGGGAAATGCAGCGAGTGAATCTTGTGGGGCCTGTGCATGGTCACTGCTTTCTAGTGCAGAGAACTGCTTTTTACTTACGGGACCCTTGGATGCTGGTGAGGCAGTTGGAGAGTCTGCTGGGCGTTTGTTAGCCTGTTTGTCATCCAGTCTGTGGTCCTGCGTGTGAGGCTCCTGGCTGCCGGGATGTGTGTTCAGCTCTGTGGAGGGTGAGGGAGAGAGGTCCATGCTTCCTTCGTCGCCATCTTGGATCTCTTCACAGCCTGTGCCCGGGAAGAAATCCGTGAGCTTTCTAGGCTGTCCCACTCCGGGATTGCGGTGAGCGGATGTTCCCTGTGACATCCTGGTGGTCGACGGCACTCTTTGATTGTTTTTTCTGGGCTTGAGGTGCTGTGTGGTAGCTGGCCGAAGCTTCTCCCTGTCGGAGCTCCTGAGTTAAGTGGCCATTAGCGCGAGCGGCCAAACCACGCCCCCGAGAAGTGGATTCTTTGCTATCCTCCAAAAGTCTTCTCCTCACTGTGCAAGGAGATGCACTCACACCTGCCTGCTGCCATTCCTGAGCAAGCTCTGCACTGGTGGTGCCCCGATCCCGCAGCTGAATTAACTGTAGGAGATGGTCCTGGCACTTGCTGGACTCTTTTTTTGGGTGCACTGAAGTATTCTTCACAACAACTGAACCTCTCAGCTTGAAGTTCTTGATGATCTGATAAATGGTTGATTTAGGTGCAATCTTAGTAGCAGCAACATCCTTGGCTTGGCTGTGAATCCTTTTTTGTGCAAAGCAATGATGACTGCACATGTTTCCTTGCAGGTAACCATGGTTAACAGAGGAAGAAAACATATTTCAAGCAACACCCTCCTTTTTAAAGCTTCCAGACCGTTATTCTAACTCAATCAGCACTACAGTGTGATTTACAGCCTTGTCCTCATCAACACTGACACCTGTGTTAACAAGAGAATCACTGACACCTATGTAACGGGAAAATCACTGACATGTCAGCTGGTCCTTTTGTGGCAGGGCTGAAATGCAGTGGAAATGTTTTTTTTATGGGATCAAAGAGGGACTCCACCTTAAAAAAAAATTAAAAGCCAGCAGCTACAAATACTGCAGCTGCTGACTTTTAATAAATGGACACTTACCTGTCCCAGGGTCCAGCGATGTCGGCAGCTGAAGCCGATCATCTTGGCTGCCCCGCCATCCTCGGTCAACGAATTGGAAAGTGAAGCGTTGCCCGGTTCCCTACTGTGCATGCGCGAGTCACACTGCGCCTCTGCACTGGTCCCCGTTGTGTTCTGGGAACGGGCATCTGCAGATATTCTGTGGCTATCTAAGCCTGTAAGTGGCTGCAGATACCTGTATTAGACAGGTATCTGCACCCCCTTCCCCCCTGAAAGGTGCCAATTGTGGCACCGGAGGGGGGGGGATCCGATGAGTGGAAGTTCCACTTTAGGGTGGAACTCCGCTTTAAGATTTTCATAGCAAAGTGGGATTTTGCCATTAATTGCAATTCATCTGGTCACTCTTCATAACATTCTGGAGTATATGCAAATTGCCATCATAACAACTTTGTGAAAATTAAACTTTTGGCCATGGCTGTATGTTGTGACCAGAGATTTATTTTAATAAACTTCCAGATAAATATCACTGTATCTTTTTTTTGAGCCAGCTGTAGAATTATCTGCACATCCACCCCGTGCACCAAGCTTTCCTAATCTGCATAAACAGTAGACCACAGATATCTGTAATAACAACTAATGTATCTGAGAGTAAAAAAGACATATACGTAAAAAAGACAAGGCTTCCATCTACTGGCGAAACATCATGTCAATTATCTAAAGCAGTGTTTCTCAACTCCAGTCCTCAAGGCGCCCCAACAGGTCATGTTTTCAGGATTTCCATTATTTTGCACAGGTGATTTGATCAGTTTCACTGCCTTAGTAATTACCACATCCGTTTCATCTGGGGGAAATCCTGAAAACATGACCTGTTGGGGCGCCTTGAGGACTGGAGTTGAGAAACACTGATCTAAAGAGTTACTTCTGCTATCCACTAGATCAGGCATAAAGATAAACAGAAAACTAAAGTAAGCAGTGAATTTTAGTGGTAAACCACTATAATAATATCAAAAACAATAAATAGTAAACAGATACACTATATTTTTTAGTGTTGTGAAAGACCCTCTAAACATCTCCCAGAGTCTCTCAACTTGTTCCCACATAACAAATAATACATTTTCCATCATTTTTGTTTATCACTCAACAAGGTAGTTCAGAAACCTAGAATAGGGGGATGTCTCAGGGGAACAAGACCATAATCACCAGGCTGAGGCCGAATTCGAAATCCCCCACCATTCATCCATCTGTTTGCTATTAGCAGCCAACCACATACTTTCTTACCTATTACACTTTTATGGGCTATTCAGATACCGATTTGGTGGATGTACATTTGTTTATGCAACACCAGCCGAAGTAATGGAAAAATGTATATTAAAAGTGTAATAGCCACTATTGGTTTAACAAAATAAGCCCAACATAATACTGAGTTTTCATTTAAAGTGGAAGTCCACGCTCTACTTAACTAAGTTTTTAAACGGCTCTCACCCCCTTCTAACTCCAATCTAACTACCCTGTAAAGGAAGATGCTTATACTTACCTATTCTCAGCACATATCGGTCTGCTCACCTGATCGGTTCCCAGCGGCGGCTTCAGGGGAGAGGAGGGGGAGCTGACAACAGATGCCCCATAGTAGGCCTACAGGTGACGTCATTGCTCAGGCATTCTATCCATCGTTGGTGCTCACTCCTCTCCCCTGAAGCCAAGCTGCTGGGGATATCTCATGACCAGACTGGAGCTCCCAGAGAATATGTAAGTATATACATCTTCTAGGGCGTACACACGGTCGGACTTTGTTCGGACATTCCGACAACAAAATCCTAGGATTTTTTCCGACGGATGTTGGCTCAAACTTGTTTTGCCTACACACGGTCGCACAAAGTTGTCGGAATTTCCGATCGCCAACCACGCGGTCACGTACACCACGTACGACGAGACTAGAAAAGGCCTGTTCAGAACCAAGTGCGGCACCCTTTGGGCTCCTTTTGCTAATCTCGTGTTAGTAAAAGTTTGGTGAGAGACGATTCGCGCTTTTTCAGACTCGTGGCTTTCAGATCGTTTTCTGCCGTTCAGTTTGTGCTTGTGGGTTTGTATCTGCTCTTCAGTGCGTGCAGTCAGTTCGTATCGGAGTTTTCTGTGTGATCTTGCCTGCTCGTTGCTGTTTTTCAGGTCGCTCTTCACAGGCCTTGCTGTTCTTCAGTGCGTTCTGTTACTTCGTTCTGAGCAGCCGACCGTTTTCTAGCCATGTTTCGTATGCGTACTCCTCGTAGAGTTCGTGCTGTGCGGGGGCTTGATGTTGGGGTCCTGACCTTGACACAAGTCCAGTCCATGAACAGGGTGGGGAGGAGTTCATGGACCAAGAATTGGTTGCTTCAGCGTGACCAGTTCTCTCATATGCCTTTGCTCCGTGAGATCCGTGAGAATAATCCTGATGATTTCAGGAACTTTCTCAGGATGACGGACCCCGTGTTTCACCGTCTGTTGGCTTCGCTGACCCCTTATATTAGCAGGCAGGATACCTGCATGAGGCAAGCCATCACTCCGGAGCAGAGGTTGGTCGCTACCTTGCGGTATTTGGCCACAGGGAGAAGTCTGCAGGTCTTGAAGTTCTCGACAGGCACCTCCCCCCAGGCTCTGGGGATCATTATCCCAGAGACCTGTTCTGCCATCATCCAGGTCCTGCAGAAGGAGTATATGAAGGTAAGATTTTTATCCTTTTATATCACATTTTATTGTATTGAATGTTTGCTAATATATTGTATTTCTTTCCTCATTCCCTAATTACCATGATTGTAATATGCTGTGAATGTCCCCTTTGTCCTCATGCATGCTGGATTTTTAGGTAATTATTATTTTAGGTCCTTCATACATATTTGCCCTTCACTAACCTCCCCAGCATGGTGTCTCCTGCCCTATATTCACCTCATGTAGTCACTTAACAATGTATTTGATCAGCTCCATAGTAGTGCTTTACCCCAAACACCCCCTAAAATGTTTGGAAATTTAATTTTTGATTTAAATTCAGGCAGAGTGCCAGAGGCTTTTTTTTGTGGTGTCCCCAAATAATTTTTAGTTACCCTCCCAACCCCCAACTGCTAAGTCAGCTGATCCCAATTCTCTATCCTCAATCATCTATTTGCTGACTTTGCCAAACCCATACACACTATACCCACCTCTTTACTGGTCAGATTTATGGATGAATTACCCAAAGCATGTAGTGCAAGGGCCTGCCTGTATACTTTCCAATGGTACTGTTTAAAGTTTTTGTATCCTATTATTATCTTGATAGGTAATAGCAGAATGTCCAAATGTCCTCAAATGTGTACAATGTGTATTTATATCTTTGTATTATGACACTTCTTACCTGTCCAGTGGGCAGCCAATAGTGTAACTAAGGAGGGGCTGTTCCAAGTAATACCCTGTATTTAGGCATTCATCTCTCAATGAAGTGAAGAGGGTTACCTGTCCAAGATTTACACACACCCCATAATGTTAGAAATGGCCCATGAGAGGGGGGAGGGGGAATATGATAGGTGTACCTTATACTTTGGCCTTGTTAAATTCCCCTTACTAAATGCTATCTGGAGGTTGCCCGATAATGTTTGTGTCTAATCTGCTTGCCATGTTTCAGAGTAAAAATAGTAATGTTTATTGTTTTTTCCTCAACAGTTTCCTTCCACACCACAGGAATGGCAGACTGTGGCCTTCCACTTTGCCCAGCGGTGGGACTTTCCTAACTGCAGAGGGGCAATTGATGGAAAACACGTCCACATTGTCCCACCACCCAACTCGGGGTCGTACTATTTCAACTATAAGGCGTTCAATAGTATAGTGATGTTGGCGGTGGTGTCGGCTAATTACGACTTCCTGTATGTGGACATGGGGAAGAATGGCCGGATGTCCGATGGTGGAGTCATCGCCCAGACGAAGTTCTACAGGCGTCTCCAGAATGGCAGCTTGGACTTGCCAACTCCAGAGGACAATGTGGAAGGACTCCCATTTTTGTTCGTTGCTGATGAAGCATTTGCGCTGGGGGACCACCTGATGCGGCCATTCACGATGAGGACCCTCACCCCGGAACAGAGGGTTTTTAATTACCGGCTGGCCAGAGCCCGAAGAGTGGTGCAGAACACATTTTGAATCCTGGCCAGCCGGTTCCGCCTATTTCTGACACCTATCCATATGGCGGAGTATAAACTGAACCATATAATACTTGCGTGCTGTGTTTTCCATAACTTTTTACGGAAACATTCGGCCAACTATGCTGGCTCAGTTGGGCCTGAGGCAGGAATCCTACATCAAACCACACTGACGGCGCTTGAAAGTGGCCGTCCTGGCTTGCCCTCCCTGAGTGCCCGTGATGTCCGCTTACGCTACCTGGAGTTCTTTGCGGGTAGGGGGGCTATCAATATGCCAGACAATATGTGAAGCCTTTTTCAAATTAAAAAAAAAAAAAAATCTTTCTGGACATTTACTGCTTGTGTTTGTTTGAGCTGACCCTGACAGAAATGTTTTGAGTGCAGAAAATGGCGTGATTGTGTAACCTTATACAAAGCACTGTTGGCTGTTATTTACTAAATGCAAAAACACATTTCACTACAAGTGCACTTGCAACTGCACTGAAACTGCACTTGTAGTGCAAAGTGGATTTGCCCTTAGGAAATAACCCCCATTTTCTCATAAAACAACAATTACATCACCCCAAAAGTGTTGTAGCGTTGAGACAATAATCCACACATTCTTGATTAACAATCTTTTTAATACCTGCACAATCACATGTGCATTTACCAAAGGTTTTGCTGACAAACCAACATGTTTGTTGTATACCAATTTTGGTGGTGGCATTATCCAAAATTAAAATGTCCATTTTATAGAAAACAGGCCTGTGTAAAACCAACAAGAAAGACACAAATCTTGATCTTACAAAGTTCACATTTGGTAGAACTTGAAGGCAATATCAGACATGAGTATTTAGGAACTGTGTTTGATATTGCGTTCAGATGGGGGGAAATCACCCCTGGAAAAGCCAAATTTGGAAGATGCACACAAATTTCCCAATGTCAACATGTGCTACCTGCCATCACGGGGGATCAAGGGATGTGTTTTGGGGGAGCAAGCCCTTCCTCACCGCTACTTTATTATTGAGGAAGGGGTTGCACCCCCAAAACGCATCCATTGATCTCCCGTGATGGCAGATAGCACATGTTGACACACTGTGTGTATCCTCCAAATTTGGCTTTGGGAAAAATCACAAAAGCATTTAGCACATTGTAGCACACAAAAGAGGAAAGTGATTTGGAGGGGTTTTAAACTCGCCCCAAAACATCAATGATGTTTTTATATTTTGGAATAACATCATTGATGTTTTCCAATTGTAAATTACACCCCATGATCTCCCCGATCAGGATCTGGGCACTTTCGGATGTGAAAGGATCTTCATCCACAACCTCACGATCACCTAAAAAGGGAGGAACCCCAAAATAAATTTGGTTTTAAAAAAATGCCGCAATCCATCTCTTATCTGAGCCTGTGGTCGCAGACACTCACCTGTTGTGGTGACTAGTTCCACCACATCTTCATCCTCCTGCTCAGCTTGTGTTGGGGGGATTTCACCTTCTTCCAGAGGGGGGGGGGCTCTGGTCTCCTTAGATGAGGGGTGTCCTCCGAGTCTTTTCTCCCCTATGTCAAACAAAATGGTATAATTAGCACACAGATATTTAATGTCAGAACTATAAAGATGAAACATTGCTTGGAAGTGGGGTACAATTATCTATTTTAGCAGAGTTCCAACATGTAGCTTTTTTAGTGCCCTTTGTCAACCTGCAATACTTTACCTGTTTGGTACAAGCTTCACAGATGGAGACCCCCTATAGTATACACTGGAGCACCTGTGTGGCCCCCCTAATAAAAATGGTGTTCTTTTGTCCCACACTAGTGCTCCAGTGTCCAGATGTAAAAACAGCTGCTCAGTGTCCTCTCCTTACACACAATCTAGTTTGCATTTCATTCTAGTAACAAAGCCATCTACACAACCCAATTCTTTTAAGACAAGTATAGGGCGTCAAAATGGTGGCCAAATGCATATGGGCTAAACAATGTTATTTTATATTTGGAACGAAAAATGTTTGATCCGAACGAATAATGTGCCCATGAACATGAAAGTTGCCATTTTAAACTGTACAACAGTTCCTAAAAGCACATGGAGCAGCACGAACGTAATAAACACAAAAACAATAGGAACACAGCACAACTACTTACTTTTTTGCAGTACTCTCCGGATCTTTCTGTACTGCTCATGTTCTCGTAATTTCAGGTCCGACCACCGCTTCCTGAGCTGATCTTTCGATCGTCGTACCCTGAAATTCCGGTGCAGACTCCTGACCACTTTCGCCATGATCTTGGCCTTTCTGAGATTGTGGTTGGGGTAAGGCCCATACTTTCCATCATTGTCGGCCTTCTTCAGGATGTCCACCATCTCCAACATCTCCCCAAAGGACATATTTGAGTCCTTAAATCTCCTTCTGGATCGGGACGTTTCAGGCTCCGGCCTTTCCTCCCCCTCCTCCTCCTCGTTGCTACAATTAGCACGCACCTGCTGTCTATCCGCCATGTGCTCTTCCCCCACTCCGAACGAAAAGGGGCGGGGAATAGACTAGAAAGAACATCAGGGGCGGGCGGAGTTATACGCATGCGCAGTGTGTATAAAGCATAACACACGTGCGTCTTACGTACAATCTGTGAGCGGAGGAAGGAGCATCGGAGACGCCGATCGTGATAACGAAGGTAAGATCTAAACTTGCGCCTATACTGCTTCGAAATGGAAGCCTATATTATAACAAGATTAGGGGAGTTTGGCCTGACATTAGGGTTTGTCTTGTGTTGTGTCTTGCAGAGAAAATGGATGGGTTCAACGACCACAATTTCCTGCCCCTGTTCATAGACAAGTACAGGGAGCTGCCCTGTCTGTGGCAAGTGAGACACCCCCACTATAACCACAAACAAAAGAGGCAGGCAGCGCTGGAGAAACTGCTGGAGTTGGTGAAGCCGGTGGTCCCCACAGCAACCATCCCTTATTTAAAAGCTAGAATTGGTGGCCTGAGGAGCACTTATCTAAGAAGGTCACAGATTCCCAGAGATCCGGAGCTGCAGCAGATGATGTTTATGTCCCCAGGCTGTGGTACTACGAGAGACTGCGATTTCTGTCAGACCACACTGAAGTCAGGGAATCACTCTCTACTCTTCCTTCCACGCTTCCTTCCACCCCAGCTGAGGCTTCCGATGTCCAACCTGGGCCTTCCAGCCAGAAAGAAATGGAGGAGCCCAGCTGGAGTCAGGTATAGCATTCTTCTACAGATTTCTGGTCAATAAATAAATGATGTTTACTAGATGTTAGTATTGATCACTAATTGCTGATTGAAAAAAGTGTTTTACATATCAATAGACAGTAGTGGGCACCCAAAATTGGGACAAGAATGAAAAATGCTGGGCTCAGAATGATAGTCTGTTATATTTGTTAACATTCAATTTGCAGCAGTCAGGAGGTGAAAATTGTGTGTGATTGATTGAAAAAATACTAAAACTATGTCCCTTTTTCATACACAGGAAGACCTCAGCCAGGAGGAGGTTGTGGAATGTGGCAGTCAGGAGGAGGCGGGGATTAGTGGCAGCCAGGAGGAGGCGGGGATTAGTGGCAGCCAGGAGGAGGCGGGGCTAAGTGTCAGCCAAGAGAAGCCTGGGACCAGTCGCAGCCTGACTGAGTCTGAGGTCCCTCCCCTCCGCCTGCCACATAAACGAGCCAGGAAGACGACTCCGAGTCCCGTGCAGGATTCAGCATACAGGCTGATCCAGGAGACTTCTGCGTCCCTCTGAGCCTTCCCCAGTCCTGAAGAGGCCTTTGCCTGCATGGCTGCCACCAAATTGCAGGGCATGCAGGAGGGTCAACGCAGGCTCTCTGAGGACCTGATTTATAAAGTCCTACATAAGGGGTTGAGTGGGGAACTAACACCCAAGACGGATGTCATTGAGATGGACTATCCTCCTCCTCCTCCTCCTGCTGCCACAACTCCACCACCACAGCCACCGCGTGGAAGGAGGCGTGGAAAGAAGACCAAAGAGTGATGACCCTGGGTTCAGTCTGATCTGACAGAACATGCAGTCTCTCGTATGACCACAGCCTGGGGACACAGATGTTTCACATAGGTTGGACTTGATGGACTTGTGTCTTTTTTCAACCTCACCTACTATGTAACTATGTAACTATGTCATCTGCTGCTTTCCGGATCTCTGGGACTTCTGGACCAGACTGCCCTCCCTTAGATATGGACTCCTCAGGCCACCAATTTTGCTTTTAAATAATTGATGTCTGCCCTGGGGGTCCAAGGCTTCACCCACTTCTGCAGTTTCTCCAGCGTTGCCTCCCTCTTTGTTTAGTTGTGACCCCTTAATAAATTTTTTGGGTAAATTCTACTCTCCTGTGTGTGTTTTCATCCAAAAATGACAGTTTGTTGGTGAGGATTCAGGTACATTTCTAACATAAAATGTGAAATTAACAAGGGACAACAACACCAAACAATCTCCTACAGATTAAATAGAACAACATATCAATGGTGTTGTGGGAACTTGTCACAAAAAACACACACAAACATTTTCTGGAGTACAAATCAAAATCGCAAAAAAAAAAAAAAAAAATAGAAACACAAAAAAAGATTCTACATTAAAGCCAAAAAATAAATAAAAAATATACAAAAATATGTTGTCAGATGTGAGAAATCAAAATATATTGAGGGAATCCCGATAAATAGTAACGAAATAAGTTTGTGAGAAGTGTGTGTGAATATGAGCAGCAAAACTACTTAATTCTTG
This sequence comes from Lithobates clamitans, assembly GCA_037952925.1. NCBI lineage: Eukaryota > Metazoa > Chordata > Amphibia > Anura > Ranidae > Lithobates > Lithobates clamitans. The sequence goes on from JBBGZY010000390.1 coordinate 6,120,069, forward strand.
TCACATTATAAAGAAGAAGAGAGTGCGCTGTATTAAACCATTTTTAACATTGCAGCGTGACGAAAGTGCTGTATCCATTGCGAACGCTAAGTTTACCAGAACGAGCTGTCCCGTCTCGGAATTTCTTCTGAGCATGTGTGGCACTTTGTGCGTCGGAACAGGCCACACACGGTCGGAATTGACGCGATCAGATTTTGTTGTCGGAAAATTTTATCTCCTGCTGTCCAACTTTGTGTGTCGGAAAATCCGATGGAAAATGTCCGATGGAGCCCACACACGGTCGGAATTTCCGACAACACGCTCCGATCGGACATTTTCCATCGGAAAATCCGACCGTGTGTACGAGGCATTCCTTTTACAAGGTATTTAGAACGGGAGTTAGAAGGGGGGTGGGAGGTGTTTTAGGCTTACCGGTATTTAGTTCATTCACACTAATGCGCTTTTGATGCATTTTGCATTTACAGAAATGCAGGGAAATCTTTTAACATGGGTTCCTATGGAACATGTTCACATCAATGCATTTTTGGGCCTCTCTGTTTTTGGAAAGGGTTGGGGACTTTTTTCCCCCAAAAATGCAGCATTTTGCATGTAATAGACTTCAATGGACTCGCATCCAAAACGCAAGTACCGCGTTTTTACCACGGTTTTGACGCAATTTTGCAGCGATTTGCGTTTAACGATTTGTGTTTTTTTTTTTTTTTTTTATCTGTACATTCACTGCATCTAACTGGTTGCTAAGGAGGGGGCCGGGAAGCCGGCCGCCGCATCCTTAACAACCGATGAGTCATCAGCTGTCAGTGGGCTTCCACGCTGAATGTAAAAAAAAAATTGCCGGCAAAAAAAAATTAAAAAATGGCCGGTTTGATTGGCCAGTGTGGGATAAAGTCACTGGCCGGCATGCACGGGAGTCTTTCATTTTGGCACTGTGCCGTAAATGCATGCACAGTTCAATTTACATTCTGCAGAAGATTGCAAAGATGCAAGTAAGTGTATTTTATTGCAGAAGAGATGTTGCATGTGCCTGTTGGCAAAAAATAAAAAATTGCCTTTAATTCAGCTTTAATAGTGTCCTTCAATGGAAAAACCTGAATTGCATAATTTGAAGGGGTATCCACATGGATTGGCTGCTACTGTAATGCCCCGTACACACGATCGCACATTCCGACAACAAAATCAATGGATTTTTTCCGACGGATGTTGGCTCAAACTTGTCTTGCATACACACTGTCACACAAATCTTGTCGGAAATTCTGAACGTCAAGAATGCAGTGACGTACAACACGTACAACGAGCCAAGAAAAAGGAAGTTCAATAGCCAGTACGGCTCTTCTGCTTGATTCCGAGCAAGCGTGGAAATTTGTGCGTCGGAATTGTGTACACACAATAGGAATTTACGACAACAGATTTTGTTGTCGGAAAATTTGAGATCCAGATCTCAAATTTTGTGTGACGGAAATTCTGATGGAAAATGTCCGATAGAGCCTACACACGGTCGGAATTTCTGACAACACGCTCCCATCGAACATTTTCCATCGGAAAATCCGACCGTGTATACGGGGCATTAGAGTACGTTGGAGTTCAATTAAAAACGATTGACAATGTTTATAATGTGATGTGAATGTATCCTTTCTATATTAAGTATGATGAATCTGTGTTCTCTGGAATCATTCAATCTTGTGCATGCAATTTTTTTTTTCTTTTAATTTTCCTTGGACATCTTTTGGTATTCAAGTGAATATAGCTTTGCCCTATAAGAACATGTTTTAACCATTTCTTGCTCTATCCAAATAGAAAAAAAGTTTTGCCTACATACACACCTCAAAAACCCTTCAATCAAACCCTACAATCATCAATCAAATGATATTTATGGATTCCTTTATTTGATATTACAGTCTGACTTTGATGTACTTGGACTTGTGGACCTAAAAATGCATTGATGAGATCAGGCGTGTATAACATTTCTTGTGCCACATAAAGCCATACTTAAAAGCTTTACAAACTTCCTGTAACAGTTTTAAGCCCCACCTACCCATGACCTGATTAAACCAGCTACTGGTAGTGCATATAATAGCCTGCAGAAGCAATGTTAATGGTACAAAAATACCATTCTGCTTCTGTTTATTTTCCTAAAGTGAAAGTAAAGTTTTTTTTTTTTAACTAAAAATAACAAAGATGTTATACTTACAGTGCCTTGAAAAAGTATTCATACTCCTTGAAATTTTCCACATTTTGTCTTGTTACAACCAAAAACATAAATGTATTTTATTGGGATTTTATGTGATAGAACAATTCAGCCCCTTTACTCTGATACCCCTAACTAAAATCTAGTGGAACCAATTGCCTTCCAAAGTCACCTAGTTAGTAAATAGAGTCCACCTGTGTGTAATTTAATCTTGGTATAAATACAGCTGTTCTGTGAAGCCCTCAGAGGTTTGTTAGAGAACCTTGGTGAACAAACAGCATTATGAAGGCCAAGGAACACACCAGACAGGTCAGGGATAAAGTTGTGGAGAAGTTTAAAGCCTTGTTAGTTCATAAAAAAATATCCCAAGCTTTGCACATCTCTTGGAGCACTGATCAATCCATCATCCAAAAATGGTAAAAAAGAGTATGGCACAACTGCAAACCTACCAAGACATGATCATCCACCTAAACTGATAGGCCGGGCAAGGAAAAAAGCAGCCCAGAGTTCCATGGTAACTCTGAAACAGCTGCAGAGATCCACAACTCAGGTGGGAGAATCTGTCCATGGGACAACTATAATGCCGCGTACACGCGACCGTTTTTTTCCCCTGGAATGAACTCTGACGGTTTTTTCGACGGAGTTCCGACGGGGTTCCGCTGAAACGGACTTGCCTACACACGATCACACCAAAGTCCAATCATTTAGAACGCGATGACGTATGACGGGACTAGAAAAAGGAAGTTCAATAGCATACAGACGAACGGAATAGCATACAGACGAACGGTTTTCCCGATAGGAATTGATTCCGTCTGAAAGATTTAAAACATGTTCTATTTCTAGGTCCGTCAGAATTTTCAAAAGACAAAGTCAGATGAAGCCCACACACAATCAGAATGTCCGATGGAATGATTCCGTCGGACCTTTTCTGCCAGAAAGTCCAGTCGTGTGTACGCGGCAGTAGTCGCACCCGCCACAAATCTGGCCTTTATGGAAGAGTGGCAAGAAGAAAGCCATTGTTGAAAGTAAGCCACAAGAAGTCCCGTTTGCAGTTTGCAAGAAGCCATGTGGGGGACACAGCAAACATGTGGAAGAAGGTGTTCTGGTCAGATGAGACCAAAATTTAACTTTTTGGCCTAAAAGCAAAACGCTATGTGTGGCGGAAAACTAACACTGCTCATCACCCTGAACACACCATCTCCACTGTGAAACATGGTGGTGGCAGCATCATGTTGTGGGGATGCTTTTCTTCAGCAGGGACAGGGAAGCTGGTCAGAGTTGATGGGAAGATGGATGGAGCCAAATACAGGGCAATCTTAGAAGAAAACCTGTTAGAGTCTGCAAAAGACTTGAGACTGGGGCAGAGGTTCACCTTCCAGCAGGACAACGACCCTAAACATACAACCAGAGCTACAATCAAATGGTTTAGATAAAAGCATATTCATGTGTTAGAATGGCTCAGTCAAAGTCCAGACCTAAATCCAATTGAGAATCTGTGGCAAGACTTGAAAATTGCTGTTCACAGACGCTCTACATCCAATCTGACAGAACTTGAGTTATTTTGCAAAGAAGAATGAGCAAAAATGTCACTCTCTCTAGATGTGTACAGCTGGTAGAGACATCCCCAAAAAGACTTGCAGCTGTAATTGCAGCCAAAGGTGGTTCTACAAAGTATTGACTCAGAGGGGCTGAATACAAATGCACGCCACACTTTTCACATATTTATTTGTAAAAAATGTTGAAAACCATTTATCATTTTCCTTTCCCCTCACAATTATGTGCCACTTTGTGTTGGTCTAGCACATAAAATCCCAATAAAATACAATTATGTTTTTGGTTGTAACTTGACAAAATGTGGAAAATATCAAGGGGTATGAATACTTTTTCAAGGTTTCAATGGTTTTGCACAATTCAGCCCTAATCCTCCTCTTCTGGGATCCTCAGGAGGCGCTCCTGGCTCCTCCTCTTCTCCATGTGTTGTGTGCGTACTGACACACACAGTGCGGCTCAGCCTCCCCCCCTGCTCCCTTGTCACTGGTTTTGATTGACAGCAGCAGGATCCAATGGCTCTCATTGTTCTCACTAAGTTCAGTAGAGTCATCAACACAGACATGTATAAGATGACCTTTTTTGTCTGGACTTTCCAGTACATTTCTCTAAACTTTAACTTTGTTAAAACACATTTCCTTTGTTTTTTGGCTATGGCTGCTGAACACTTAAAGTGTCACTAAACCCACATCATAAAAAACTATCAATAAATGGTGTATTACATGCTGTTCAAACTCAGTCCCTATGAGATTTGTTTTCTGTATTCTGCAAAAAACCTGGTTGATCGTGCTTTTCCCCATCTCCCCCTTTCTGTTCATGTCCCCAATTCAGCTAGGGATTTTGCAGCTGTGGTGGCAACTCTGCACATGCTCAGTGAGTTTCTATGCTGACAAAAAGAAAGAAAGAGGGCGCACCAGCCTAGTGCATTATCCTTTAGTATGTTTATTAAGAGACATGATTAAAAACTACTCACAAAGGTAGAAAGACAGTCACGCTTATTGCAATCATGTGGCAGTTGGTTTACTGATAGCAGTTTTCAGGTCTTAGAGAGAGGACGTACGAACCGCTGCTGGCTGACGCTGTCCCTTCTTCTTCAGAGCCTTATCAGTGTTGCTCTCTTGCGGCTATTTATACATGTGTTCATCTGGGAGCCACATCCCAGATCCACTCTGACGTCCCTCCCCCAAGTGATGGGTGGTCTTGTAAAAATGCGGACCTTTACTTGATAGTTGTAGTTAAATATGTATACTTATATGTATATGTTTGTTACACATGCGTGTGCACACTAGTAATACGTGCATCCAGCAACAGACTGACCCGCATCCATAGATGGATCACATGCATGTGTCTATATATACCTCTCTCTGAACTAGGCATCATGGATTGCAAATAACCTCACCTCCATCCAGAGAGCCCATCTTCGGGAACTACAGTTATTCCGAGGGCACATAGTCCTTGCTTTTAGAGTCCGCATGCTGAGACGTCCTATAGCGGCGGGTGGAACGCATGCTGTACTGTCTCTTCCTGGTTGCGGTCCACAGGGCGAAAGCGCGGCCCCACACCCCACCCCACACTTTTACCATATACCCAAGGTACACAAGAGCCTTACGAACCCCCCAGGTAGACCAATAATAGCCGGGATCGTTAGCCTCTCTAGTAACCTGGGTTGTTATATTGACTACTTCCTGCAGGATATAGTGATAAATCTGACGTCCTTTGTAAAAAATTCAGGTCACATACTCGAAATCCTGTCTAACTATAAATGGCTGCCTAATTACAGATGGCTCTCCTTGGATGTGGCTTCGCTATACACATCAACAGACCATGTATATGGCCTAAGAGCCATGAATCACTTTTTAATAAAGGACGACAGACTAAATCCCTTACAAGCTAAATTCCTGTTGGACTGTGTAGATTTCTCTCTTATACACAATTATTTTTCCTTTTTGGGTGAACACTATTTGCAGACAAAGGGTACAGCTATGGGGGCCAGGTTTGCCCCTAGCTACGCATACATTTTTATGGGCTTTTGGGAAGATGATTATATATGGAAAAATAATCCCTTTGGGGCAAACCTGTCCTGTATGCCAGATATATTGACGATATTGTCATAATTTGGGACGGGTCAGATCAAGTCCTTTGTAACTTTTTGGAGCATTGTAGGAACAATCCTTTTGGCATAGAATTCACTCATAATGCCTGGTCTTTTTGGATTTAGAACTGCAGGGTGATCTAAACGGTGATATTTTTTCTAAAACACATTTTAAACCCAGTGGAGGCAACTCATATTTACATGCCAAAAGCAATCACCACCCTAGGTGGATACAGAACTTCCCTATGGACAATTTTGTCATTTGAAACGTACATGCACTAAAAAAGAAGACTATATGGAACAAAGTAAGCTTCTTACACAGAAATTTAAAGAAAAAGGATATGATGCTAGCCATATAGAGACAGCTTTCAACAAATATCTAGCTCTCTATGATAATCCACTAGGTGAAAATAATAAAAAAAAATCCCGATGCCAGATTACCCCAGATACCCAACAGGCTTGTTTTTCCATCCAATAAGGCTTTTGAAATTCAAAAAATTATTAAAAAGAACTGGAATATTCTTAAACATGATCCCTTGCTAGGCTATACACTTCCCGACCATCCTAACATTGTTTTCCGCAAGCCCCGGGATCTTAGGAGCTTGGTAGCCCCAAGTAGGGTAAAGATATCCACCAACAAACCCATTAGTAGTTGGTCAACAATATTCGACCAAAAAGGGAGCTACAGGTGCAGTGTGAAGAACTGTGGCACATGTATGTACATGTGGCACAGAAAGAAAACTGTAGTAGGGAGAGATGGAAAGGTTCATAAAATCAAACAATTCATAAACTGCAGAACAGAATATGTAGTCTATGGCATTGTCTGCCCATGTGGGCGCCTGTATGTTGGTCGCACTCAGCGCCCAATGCGAGTCAGAATAGGGAAACACAAATGTGGCATCATCAATTTAAGAGATAAATACCCAGTCCCCCAACATTTTTTAGAGGCTCACCAAGGGGACCCTGCAGGCATGAAAGTTTTCAGAATTGAGTCCATCAGGGGGGGAACTGGATGCGGGGAGGAGACACCAGAGGCTATGTAAGCGAGAGGCCTTCTGGATCTTCACCCTTGGCAGTCTCGCCCACGGAGGCCTAAATGAAGATCCCGAAATACATAAAATAGTGTAATAGTACAATAGAGCCAACATAGTGAAATAGCCTTATTTCTATCCACTATCTTAGTCAGTCCTATTCTTGTCTATGTGCATTTATTTATTATTTTTCTCTATTTTTATTTTTATCTTCAATTACCAGCAGTAGAGAAGAAAAAAGCCACTCACAGGACACTTACACCCCCCGTACACACAGTCGGACTTTGTTCGGACATTCCGACAACAAAATCATAGGATTTTTTCCGACGGATGTTGGCTCAAAATTGTCTTGCATACACACGGTCACACAAAGTTGTCGGAAAATCCGATCGTTCTAAACGCGGTGACGTAAAATACTTACGTCGGGACTATAAACTGGGCAGTGGCCAATAGCTTTCATCTCTTTATTTATTCTGAGCATGCGTGGCACTTTGTCCGTCGGATTTGTGTACACACGATCAGAACTTCCGACAATGGATTTTGTTGTCGGAAAATTTTATATCCTGCTCTCAAACTTTGTGTGTCGGAAATTCCGATGGAAAATGTGTGATGGAGCCTACACACAGTCGGAATTTCCGACAACAAGGTCCTATTACACATTTTCCGTCGGAAAATCCGACCGTGTGTACGGGGCATTACTCCTCTCTGGTAGTGAACGCCCTCACTCAGCCTCACAGGTGCTGGCTCTGCACAAATCTTGGAAGACAAGGAGGAAGAATCTGGACGGCCGCACTTGCGTGTAGAAAAAAGCACATTTATTTTAGTAAAAAGCAAGTGCAAATAGGTCACATCACAAGTGGATAATGGGGATAACAGCTAACGTGTGAAAAAGTATCGGTACTTGTACTCGGTCTTAAAAAAGTGGTATCGGGACAACCCTACTACTATCAGTTTTTTTTTATTTTTATTTGTGGCCCATTGGGTAGATTTCATTTCCTATCACATATCCAAAACAGGAAGGGACAGGAAATTCCTCTAAAGTTAGAGTTGGAGTAAACTCCCTTGTATAATAAAACGTACCTATAGATACAGTAAATATCTCCCAAAGGTACACCTTTTAGGAGATAATTACTTTAGATGCAGCTGGACCTGTTCTGTAAACAGCGATTCCCACGCACATGCGCAGGAGTGATGTCATCTTCGGCTCAGCCATTCATATCGCTGAAGCCCACAAACCCGGAAGGAAGACCAGATGAAGATGGTAGCGCTTTCAGCTGTGACAGCTGGAGGGCTTAATTTTCAGGTAAGTCTGTCATAATGTGCTAGTGTGCGATGCATACTAGCACATTATGACTTAAACTGCCTATTTTTTTTTTTTTATGCGGTTTACTACCGCTTTAAGAAATCCCTGTGTCATCAGAACTAGCATCCCCATTGGAAGATTTCCCCTCTATTCTTGTTCTAGCAAAAACCCAATTTTTTCTTTTTCACTTTCACTGATAACGGTAAACAGAACAAATCGGGTACGTGAATCTCTCTAATGGGTACACAGACAGCAGAAAAACCTGACAGGTGTTTCCCTCTCCACTCTGTCCCAATCTAAAAAAGTTGTATCTTAGTTATACTTTAAAGGCTGGTTTGGACCATGTGGTACGAGAAATGTGTGTCCAGTCCTCAGGAAGGATGTACTGGAAATGGAGCGAGTACAAAGAAGGGCAACAAAGCTAATAAAGGGTCTGGAGGATCTTAGTTATGAGGAAAGGTTGCGAGCACTGAACTTATTCTCTCTGGAGAAGTGACGCTTGAGAGGGGATATGATTTCAATTTACAAATATCGTACTGGTGATCCCACAATAGGGATAAAACTTTTCCACAGAAGGGAGTTTAACAAGACACGTGGCCACTCATTAAAATAAGAAGAAAAGAGGTTTAACCTTAAACTACGTAGAGGGTTCTTTACTGTAAGAGCGGGAAGGATGTGGAATTCCCTTCCACAGGCGGTGGTCTCAGCGGCCGGCATCGATAGTTTCAAAAAACTATTAGATAAGCACCTGAACGACCACAACATACAGGGATATATAATGTAATACTGACACATAATCACACATAGGTTGGACTTGATGGACTTGTGCCTTTTTTCTACCTCATCTACTATGTAACTATGTAAAAGCGGTATTTTTTGTACGATTTTCTGATCATGTGTATGGGGCCATAAGTCTCTTTTGCATAGGCACCTCTAATCAGTCCCCTGACCCTTCTACGTCTTCAACTGAAGAACTCTCCACCCCCCCTCCCTCCGACCGTGGTCCACCAAGCCTCCTGCAGTCCTGTCCTTTACACAAAGGTTCAAGTAGAGCTCCAATGCATGTTTACATAGAAACCTTCCTAATCACATTCATAATTGTAGATGGTAATTCATACCTCCCAACTCCTCCTGCCACACCCCCTTAAAGGAGAATAAACCAAGAAAGGTTAATTAAATCCACAAGGACTTTTTTTTTTACCACTACCATTCCTTTATATTGGCTTTTAAAATGTACAAAGGCAGCAATTTAGAAATTAGATGAAAGTTTTAGCACAGGGAAAAACTTTTTTAAAGATAAAAAGTGCGTTTTATATACAACTATATGGATCTGACCAAAATGAGGGGGGAAGAGGGACAGAGGGACATTGCTCCAAATCAGGGACAGTCCCTCAAAATCACGTACAGTTGTGGGGTATGGGTAATGTATTCAGCAACAAGCAAATATAGCAAAAACGCATCAAGATTAACAACGTTAAAAAACTAAAATGACCCAGCAAAATATCCAACCAACAAAATGGCCGCTCACTTAGTCGGGACCAGTTTTAGTTACGCTTCTCCGTAGCACTTGCGCATAAGCGTCTGTATGGCTACGGAGTGACGTGATCACTAAGCGGCCAGAGCTGCGCATGCGCAGTCAGTATCGGCAATCAGTCGGTGAGGAGCCGGGCATTGAATGCTGTTGCGGTTGTGAGTAGTGGAAAGCACGGATCTGTTATCACCATGGTGAGTGTAGCGGGGGTCACCGGCTCTTGTGTGTCCCGGGTAGGGAGGGGAATATAAGAATGTGGAGCGGGGAGGCAGGGTGCTTTTGTTTATTTTCGGTTTCAGTTTGGTGTTGCTGTGTCACCGGCCTGTACTCTGTGGGGACACCTGTACTAGAGCTGGGGCTGCACATGGCATTGGTGATCTATAGCAGACATAAGAAGAACAAAGAGGGTCATCACATACCAGTCACTCTATGATTCTAATAGCTGGACAACCATTAACTCCTTTATGACTGCCCAACACATATGTGGGGTGACAGAGGGATGTCACATGTATGTGTCGCTGGGCCGCCATTGTTTATGTTCTATGATTGTGTTCCCAGAACAAGGACCGAGCTGTCCGATACAACGCTCAATCCGGGCTAAAGATCAGGAGTCGGCGGGACCGAATCCCCATCATGTGACCGCTATGACAGTCCTCACATAAGAGCTGAGCATTTCAAACCGTTTTAGGCTACGGTCACGCATGTGCTGTTCATATGTTTTTTCATGTATTTATTTATTTTTTTGTAGGAGGAGGTGACTGGTTGTTAACTGCTTCCCACCCAGCCTTATAGACGAATAACGAGCGAACAGGAGCTCCCCCATCCTGGGTGGAAATCCTATGACACCCTCCCAGTCACTAGCATCGCAGGCACCCTTTAAAACCAAACACTTATTAATTACACAGGTTCTGGGGATTATTAACCACTTCGCATCCAGGCCATTTCTGACACTTTGCTCCTACATGTCAAAAATCATAATTTCTTTGCTATAAAATTACATAGAACCCCCAAACATTATATATGTTTTTTTAGCAGAGACCCTAGAGAATACAATGGCGGTCATTGCAACTTTTTATCTTGCACGGTATTTGCGCAGCAATTTTTCAAACGCGTTTTTAAAAAAAAAAAAAAAACAGTTTCATGCTTTAAAGAGAAACAAAACAGCAAAGTTAGCCAAATTTTTTTGCATTGTGTGAAAGATGAAGTTACGATGAGCAAATAGATACCTAACATATCACGCTTCAAAATTACACATGCTCGTGGAATGGCGCCAAACTTTGGTACTTAAAAATCCCCATAGGCGACGCTTTAAAATTTTTTACTGGTTACATGTTTTGAGTTACAGAGGAGGTCTAGGGCCAAAATTATTGCTCTCGCTCTAACGTTCGCGGCGATACCTCACATGTGTGGTTTGAACACCGTTTTCATATGTGGGCGGGACTTACGTATGCGTTCGCTTCTGCGTGCGAGCTCACGGGGACAGGGGCGCTTTAAAATTTTTTCTTTTTTTTTTTATTGTTAATTTTACGTAAAAAATTTTATTTTGACACTTTTAAAAAAAATTTTTTTTTTTGATCACATTTATTCCTATTACAAGGAATGTAAACATCCCTTGTAATAGGAATATGACACGATCAGTCCTCTTTACAGTGAGATATGGGGTCAATAAGACCCCATATCTCACCTCTAGGCTGGGAAGCCTAAAATAAAAAAAATAAATAAAACGATCGCCGTTTTTTTGAATGCAGAGGCGGGGCGTGACGTCATAACATCGCGCCTGGCTTCCGAACGATCATAGAGACTCCGGCGACCATCTGGTCCGCCGGAAATCTCTATGGTGAACATCCGGCGCCGGCGGATCCGCTATCCGACTCACCGATCGCTGAGGTGAGTCGGTAGAAGCACCGGAGGGCGGCGGGAGGGGGGGGGACGTCCCCTCTCGCTGCCCGTAAGAACGATCAAGCGGTGAAACAGCCGCTATGATCGTTCTTATGGTGTACGGAATCGCCGGCTGAAAATGCCGGTATCTGAATGATGTCTGTAGCCTCAGGCATCATTCAGATATAAGCCCTGAAAGTCGAGGCCGTCATATGACGGCCTCCGGATGTCAAACGGTTAAAGAGGAAATGAACCCTGATGGTTTTTACTTCCTCTTTATTCCCCTGCAAAGTAAAAGCATATTGGGCTAGTATTGCATCGCATACTAGCCCATTATGATGCATTTACCTGCAAACTAAGCCCTCGAGGTCCCTGCTGGTGGCCTTGTCCATCTTCTCACCCCTCTTCCTTCCAGGGCCGTGGACTCCGTGTGACGAAAGATTGTGCCCTTTCTTCAGTGCGCTTGCGCCGATAAAGTCAGTGCCAGCGTATATGGTAGATGTCTCCTAAACAGTGCAGGTTTAGGAGATATTTCCAGTACCTACAGGTAAGCCTTATTATAGGCTTACCTGTAGGTAAAAGTGGTGTGTAAGGGTTTACAACCACTTTATGTAAACGCCGTTCAAACCACACATGTGAGGTATCGCCGCAAGCGAGAGCAACAATTCTAGCACTAGATCTCCTCTGTAACTCTAAACATAACCTGTAAAAAAATTTAAAGTGTTGCCTATGGAGATTGTTAGGTACCAAAGTTTGGCAAATTCCACGAGTGTGCGCAATTTTAAAGCGTGACATGTTGGGTATCTATTTACTCGACGTAACATCATCTTTCATATTATGCAAAAAAATTGGGCTAACTTTACTGCTTTATTTTTTTAATTCATGAGACTTTTTTTTTTTTGGGAAAAAAAAAAAGGCCTTTGAAAAATTGTTGCGCAAATATCGTGCGACATAAAAAGTTCCAAATAACATTTTATTCCCTAGGGTGTCTGCTAAAAAAAACCATATATGTTTGGGGGTTCTGAGTAATTTTCTAGCAAACAAATGATGATTTTTACATGTAGGAGAGAAGTGTCAGAATAGGCCCGGTATGGAAGTGGTTAAAGGATTTCCAATAAACTACAATTTTTATGCTGGTAGTGCCACCACTCTTCATTTGATTGTTCATTCATGCTCTGGCTGCGGACCGAGGCTGGCACGCGGCATTTATTAAGGCAGGAAAGGTCTCATTCTCCACCTGGAGTGGTGCAATCTTTGATATACTTTGTACTACTACCGATTCTTTCAGGCTGGGTTCACACTATGTGCGGCCACGGGGCACAGCAGGGTGTCCAGTGCGTCCCAGTTCACCGTTTTCAGGTCCGAATTTTTGGCTGGATCCACACCTGAAACAGAGCCAAAGATGCGCAGGACTCTCCTGCAGTACGCTCCACGGCCGCCTGGGACATGTATGAACTGGCTCCATTGAGAGCCGGTCACAGTGTCCTGTCGAATTGGAGGCGCTTTGCAGCTGCTTTTAATCATTTTTCGGCCTCTGGGGGGGGGTTAAAAGCGCCCCGCTAGCAGCCGAAAAGCGCCGCAAAAACAACAGTAAACCACCGCTAAAAGTAGCTGAGCTTTACCGCCGACACTAGTGTGAAAGTGCCCTTATTGAATTAACTGGCTTCTCAGTTCCACATTGACTTGTCAGTTTGTGCATGGTATATGACTATAAATAGGAGCTCCATAATAATATGTGGGAAATATAGCACTAGTGAGATTTTCTTCATTGCCACGTGTGATGTGCAGAGCTTTCATCTGATATCCTCCATAGTATGCTGTGTTGTGACTCCTCAGCACCTAGTCTAGAGGAACCTTCCATAAATTTCTGAGGAATGATTAGGCTGCATGTGGTGGTGGTTGTGGTAGTTCTCTTCTTTGTTTATGATGCTGAAGACTAGACAAGTGTGTTCCATTGAAATGTAGCTCTACTAGAAATACATTAACATTTATGGCATTTTGTTAAATCTGTGTTTCAGAATACAAAGGCACTTTCTTCTCAGCTCAAGGACAGTATCCCAATTACTGAACTGTCAACCCAGTATGGGGGCTATGGACTGCAGGATACTCTCCGAACAGGGTGCGTTTCTTTTTCCTTTCTTTATATTTTAATGAATTTCATCATTTATTCACTGAAAGAAAAAGTAAGGCAGACTTTTTCCACTTGTGTGTTAATAAATAATACACAATAGTATTATGAAAGGCAGGTTGTAACGAAACGAATACAGCTATAACTAGGCCCAGAATAACACAGAAAATCTGAAAGGTAAGGAGCTAGTTGAAGATTAGTCTGGCACTAATGCCAACTGCTTATACCTGTATTCTATGAATGATGTAATTTATTCCATAATTATTCATATATGTTTTTAACACGTTGTTACAGGTTTACAAGTGCGCAGACTGAGCTCTTACCAAGCCATCCTTTAGAACTGTCAGAAAATAATGTAAGTATTCATCCTTCTGTTTTTAAAACACCCCTAATTGGAAAATCATTCTTATAACTGCATAGGGACAATACATATAATTGTAGCACTAATTTTTTTTCCTTTCTAAATTCCAGCACCCCTATGTATCAATATACCATGAATGTACCTCTGTTGCAGAAAAAATAAAAGCTTTTTTATTTTAAGAACAAGGCCTTACCTTAGCCCCTGGTGTGTTCCATAGAAAAGTTGATCACTTCTTGGTATATAGATTTAGGACATAAAAGCCAGTAATACACAGGGAGCAGTTCACTAGCTGACCCCCCCTAGCATGTGCACCTGCACCCATCAATTATGTTTACACAGCATCCCTCCAGATGTGCGTTTGCCTGGCTTGTCAATGTAGGCTGCCACAGCTGCTATGTTTACACCGAATCCCCAGTGTCTCTCCATGTCGGCTCAGACCACATGCTAAACTCTTTTGGGTCGCATGAGGCCCCTGGGTTTGGCACCCCGATGTAGTCCAAGGGCCTGCCTGATTGGATACTGAGTGAATGGATAGATAGGTGGGTCCTCCTATTCCATAGTTTTGGTAAATCTAAAGGAAATTGTACATTCTGATTGTATAATGTATGGCCACCTTTGTACATAGGGTGGAAACAGTCAGCTGTCAGGCCCCATTCACATCTCTGTACATTTTTTTGGGGGGCATTTTGGGGGTTTCTGCTCATAGCACATAGGGCAGCCAATTTGAGTGATATGGCTGCCCTATGTGTGATGCCGTGCAAACATAGCAACTGTGGCAGCCCACATTGACAAGCCAGACAAACCCATACCTGGAGGGGTGCCGTGCAAACATAGTTGATGGGTGCAGGGTGTATGTGCTAATGAGGTCAGCTGGTGATCTGCTTCCTGTGTCATAATGGTTTGTATGTCCTAAATCTACATACCAGGAAGTCATGAAGTCTAAGGAACACACCAGGGGCTAAGGTAAGCCTTGTTCTAAAAATCAAAGAAAGCTTTTATTTTTTTGCAACAGAGATACATTAATGGTATATTGGTACATAGGGAAGCTGGAATTTAGGGGGAAAAAAGGTGAACTTGGCCGTTAAAAATATATGGGTTCTAGGAAAAAGTGATAGTGGTTGGAAAATGGATATCACTGCTGGGGGTGCTTGAGAAGTTGTAGCCACAGATTTTTGTTAAAAAGACCTAATATATAAACCAGTGCTTTGCCCGTGTAGGGCATAAGCAACTGGTTCTCTTTAACGTCAGTCCACCAGCATCACATACTCCTCTTCCCTTTACCCTGCTGCTCCACTAGGCCACCAAGAGCAAAGAAAAATAACTAGTAGTTTTGAGTATCGTGAGCATCTGACTTGCTCCCCTTTCTCCCATGTGACAGCACTGGTTCTTGGTGATTGGCCACTTAAGCCCCATACACACTATTAGATTTTCTGCAGATTTTTGTCTTCAGATTTACCAAAACCATATAATATGAGGTAAAACCTTAAGAGTTTCAAAACGTATGCAATCAGGCAGGCCCTTGCACTACATGGTTTTGGTAAATCTGCAGACAAAAATCTGCAGAAAATCTAATAGTGTGTATGGGGTCTTAGGCACCCAGTGCTAGCACAGAGGAGAGAGAGCTGTCATTTAGAACTTCTTCCACAGGGTTTACTTTATTTGTTTTCGGTGGCTGAACAGAGCAATGGAAAGCAAAGGGATGGTATCTTAAAAACAGCTAGTGGGGCCACCATTACAGTGTTTTTTTTTCCCCACTTTAACACCATTACAATTTACTTTGAATCATATGAATTAAAGGTAAGCTCTTCTGACAATGGTTGTCCCAACCCCTTTAACCGTCACTTTTGCTGGATAGCTTGGCCTTCGTGTAAATGTGGAGAAAAAATAAAAGGCATGTGCAGTGAAAAAAAAGAGGTATTCCTATTACAATACAGAATAAAATATTTTGCAACAGCATACCTTTTTAAAGGATCACTGAAATTCTTACCCTGGCTCCCTCATTGAAATTGTAAAATGCACAATAATTGGGTTTGAGTTTATATTTGAAATTCAGACATGAGTTTATAGGTCTTAAAGCAGAACTATAAAGTTCCTCTGTCACAAAATGCACTCAGGCAGGTTCTTTATTGCAGAGGAGACATGCAGTGTCTCTTCTGAAATAAAATATACCTTCCTGGCAGCTTGCAGAGTTTTCTGGCATGTAAACTGGCTTATATTGCTGGCACAGTCCCTGTGTGCCAGGCTGACTGACTTCTGCACATGGACAAGTGTGACGTCATCCCAAGCTGGCCAGTGAAGGTGGCTGAAGACCAGCACGCAGAAGAAGATGCCAGTGAGGGATGGGGATCGTAGAAGAAAATATATATTTAGCTCCACTTTAGCTGTTCACTATATTTGGACAGAACTTGATTCTATATTTACGTTAGAACTAGTACTGTCACTGAATATTTCTAATTGTATGCTTATTCATTTGTCAGCTGTATTAAATATAAAGTGATGACATTTTTTACATATTATCGGTTTCATTTATATATACATTAATCTTTCAGTTTCAGCTCAATCAGGAGAAAGTCAGCTTTTCAACTTTAAGAAACATTCAAGGCTTGCATGCTCCTCTGAAACTACAGATGGAGTTCCAGGCAGTGAAACAGGTGAGCTGTTTAGAATTATGGAATCATCAAAATCAGGGCTGTCAGACTTCTGTCCTCGAGGACATTAATTCTGACATTTCTCACATACATGTAAATGTGTGCATTTTTTGCTAGAAAATTACTTACAGTGCATCCAGAAAGTATTCACAGCACTTCACTGTTTCCACATTTTGTTATGTTACAGCCTTATTCCAAAATAGATTAAATTCATTATTTTCCTCAAAATTCTACAAACAATACCCCATAATGACAACATGAAAGATGTTTGTTTGAAATCTTTGCAAATGTATGTGTGTGAGCATGGGGAGACAGGGCCAATTTTAAATTTTATTTATTTAAATTACATTTTATACACTTTCTTTTTTTTTATATTCAACTTTATTGCTATCACAAGGGATGAACAACATCCCTTTTGATTGCTAGGCAGTGACAGGTATTCCTTACTGTTAGATCTGGGGTCTATTAGACCCCTGATCTCTCCTGACTTCATAAGCAGCTGATCAAACCAAGAATTTTGATTGGGTGGCTGTAGGGCTACCCTGATCGCTTTTACAGGAAAATTCATCACCCGCTCTAAAAAATGATACCAGGATTATGGCAGCAGCCAATATCCTGATATCACTTCCACCCGACGATGGGTAAATCCTAAGGGGCTTGAAGTGATTCAAAAGGGGGCAGTGCAATATCACTTTTTCAATGTTATATATTGCCTTGTGTTCAGATAACTTGAGTACAGCTTATCATTTTGAGATTATATTTGATATTTTTTGCACTTACACTCTGCATAGTAAAAAAAATAAAATATATACTGTATTTATTGGCGTATAACATGCACCCTAGTTTTAAGAGGGAAGTTTCAGGAAAAAAACTTTCCACAGACCCCCTGCACTCCCAGGAGACCCCCAGTCTCCTGGGACAGCACTGCCGGCATACTTTAGTGTTAAGAAAAAAAATCACTGCCAGTCCCTCTCTTATACACTGCCCCTCCTGTGTCATTGTAAATCAAAGCTTCAAAATACCTCATTAACGTTGTTCTTCCATGCTACTCGGTGACTGCTCTCCTCTCATGTTTCATGGACATCACGTGACAGCTGAACTTGCACGATTTCAACCCGGCAATGCAGTCTGACTTCGGGGGCAATTTGACAGACATCTATGCAGGTTCCTGCATAGATGTCTATACAAATCACCCCCCGAAGTCGCCAAAAGTAATACAGGAAGTACTGTATTTATTGGCGTATAACACACACATTTACACCCTGAAAATCGGGTGCAAATAGCGTAAGCCACAGCATTGCCATCAATGCAGCCTCACGACAGATTACTGCTGCCTCGGATGGGACAGAGAGAGGGGCAGAACGAGTGCCATCAGATTACATACAGTGAGAATCTCCTGTTCACTCGGCGGCCTCTGTAATAGGATATCTCCTGGGCCGGCATTGAACCACTGTTCTGTCTATCATAAGAGGCGGGACTTTGTATTAAACTTCCCTCTTAAGTGAAGGTGTGTGTTATACGCCTGTGCATGTTATACGCTGATAAATACTGTACTTTTGGGAATCGGTGCGGCCCTGCGTCGATTTGGACGGTGCCATTGCCGACAATAGCCGCCGATTTGGCATGACTGCATCAAAAACATGCATGCAGAAAAGCATCTGGAACGCATCCGGACTGTGTTTCTATGGTGTGAACTGGCCCTGAGACAAAATTTGTCTGAACTAAAGCACAGTCATTCAGCTTTTACATTTTTATTTTCTAAGCTATGTGGAAAAACAGATTAATTGCTTTGGGCAACAACACCAATTGTGTTAAACTGCAAATTTGAAATAAGGTCTAACTTTTTCTTAAATCCGTTCTATATCTTTTACTTTGCTCTTTAAAGCTGATGTTTCATGTTTCCTTTAACTTTAAATAGTTTGTTTGGGCCAAGCTGGTCCAAACAAACGGTTTCCTTCACTAAGTGCTGTACTGACTCTAAACACTGTATGTACTGCATGTGAATGAACACAAAGCTTCCTGTAATTGACTGGGTCAAAGATCGTGACGTCATCAGCCTTCCTCAGTCTATATATATATATATATATATATACACACAGCAGGAAAAATAAATCCATCACCATTTTTCTAGGTAAATATATTTCTAAAGGTGAAGAAAATTTTAATATTTTTAACATGTTATTAGCACTTTTTCTTAGCTTCCTTGGCTTTGTGTTTTGGTATCATTGTCTTGCTGAAATGTTTAATCTTTCTCATCCTGGTAGATGGCATCAGATTTTTATCAAGACCAATGTCTTGGTACGTTTTTTTTTATTCATCCTTCCTCCAATGATATGAAGTACCGTATGCTGAAAAACAGCCCCATGCCATTATGTTCCCAACAGGAAACTTTACTTTTGCTATGGGAGTGTTTTTGGGGTGATGTGCAGTGCCATTTGACCTCCAAACGTGTGTATTATGGCATCAAAAGAGGTCAATTTTGGTCTCATCTGACCAGACTATATTCTCCCAGTATTTCACAGGATTTCTAAATGTTGTGCAGCAAACTTTAAATGAGATTCAACATGCTATTTCTTTAGCAATGGAGTCTTGCGTGGAGAGCGTGCATACATTCCATGCCGGTTGGGTGCATTACTTAGTGTTTTCTTTAAAACAATTGTACCTGCTAATTCCAGGTCTTTCTGAAGCTCTCCACACATGGTCCTTGGCTCTTGGACAACTCTTCTGATAATTCTTTTCACTCCTCTGTCAGAAATTTTGCGAGAAGCACCTGGTTGTGGCTGGTTTATGGTGAAATTATGAACTTTTCACTTCCGGATTATGGCCCCAATAGTTGGAACACTGAGGTTTAGAAAGCCTTCTGTAACCAATGCCATCAGTATGTTTTGTAACAATAAGGTTGTGAAGGACTTGAGAGAGCTCTTTACCCATCATGAGATGTTTCTTGTGTGACACCTTGGTAATGAGACACCTTTTTATAGGCCATCGGTTGAGACTAAACCAGTTGTTATTTATTTGCACTGACAAGGGGCAGGATTGCTTTCTAGTTAGTAATTACCGACAGATTTCAGCTGGTGTCTTGGCTTTCCATGCTTTTTTTTTGCACCTCCCTTTCTTCATGTGTTCAATAGCTTTTCCCAGTGTCATTCCATTTTATTACACATAACATCCAATTTCTGAGCTTATTTGTTTTTAGTTCTTTGTATGTATGGATTGCATGGGTTGTTACCGATGTGGTGAAAATGTCATGTCAACAGCACCTTTTAGAAATATATTTACCTAGAAAAATGGTGATGTGTTCAATTCCTATTTTTACGCGCTGTGTGTGTATATATGCTGAGACTGATGACATTGCAATCTCTGTCTCAGCCAATCAGGCCAAAATCTACATTACTGTACCTACTGGGTACTGCACTGTAGAGTAAGGCGGGGGTGTCCGGACTCAGGAATCCACCTCCACTGCTCTTCACTTTACTGTCCTCAAGCTCCCGCTGTTCCAAAGTACAGTTTGGCAGAGGGGGAGCTTGTTTTTAATGTGAATGCCTCTCTTAACCGGGATGCCAGGGAACCCCTAATTACCTCAGGCAGCACCTCAGTTGAGAAAGGCTGGTCTAATATATAGAAGTTTTGTTGCCAGCAGAGGCCAAATGCTGATCTTCCACCGCAGGTCAAAAATTTAATGCAAAATCTGATCTTTCTTCATCGTGTCAGATCCAAAGATTTTAAAAACTGCTCTGGTATTGTGTATTCTGATATGGGCAGCTCAATGGTTAGTAGTAATGACTTGTAGCTGAAAGGTTCTAATGCCACCAAACTGTATTACATGTAAAGATTTTGTGGGTTAGGAAGTAGTATAAATGGTTCTATGTACCCTTTTTAGGCACTGAATCATTTTGGTACTAAAAAAAAAAAATGTAGTAAATAATGCAGTAGTTTTTAGGCCTGGTTCACATTTATGTGGCTCTCTGTGCTCCATTTGCATGAGCATTGTAGCCCATTTATTTGAATCGGCTGCTGTGCCTGCGTTTCTTGCATCAAAAAGGACCCTGTGCCTTTTTTAAAAACGCGGTCGCACGGAAATTGCATGCTTTCGCACCAAGCCATTTCCATCTGTGGAAAGCCACACCGTGTTTTTCAGTGCGTGCGCAAGTTTCCTCTGCACCACCACATTTTGTATTGGGCTGCGGGAATGCATGCAAATTACACACACTCCCACACCTGCATTTATGTGAACGTAGCCTTTTCCTGTTATTGAAATTTGTGGATACCTCCCTAAACTATGTACATCTGTCTCCTGCAGGTTCAGCGTCTTCCTTTTCTACAGAGCTCTAACATTTCTCTGGACACCTTGAGAGGGAATGATGAATGTATTGGCTTTGAAGATATCCTCAATGGTAAGAAGTTAGACCCTACCTTAATATATTTGGGTTTTCAACTGTTATTTTGTATTTACCTGTTTATGTATTTGGGTCCCATTCAGAACTTGCAGTAACATGCACATGAAGGGCACTCCAGAGCGCCTAAGCATTGCACCACCAAACACGTACGAGTTAAACAAATATGGGTTATTTACTAAAGCTGGTGTAGCCATTCCCCCGTAGGGGTTGCTGAATGTTGTGGTTCACCTGTCACCCCGCCCAGCCTGACATCCATCTCTCATGCACTCAGAGACACAGACCAGTCCATAGCTTTGTTTTTTTTTCTTTTGTTTTTTATTGAGGGGATTAAACTTGGATGGGAATAGGAAATTATGGGATGTCCAGAAAGATTCAGTGCAACTTGCTTGGGACTTGTATATAGACTCCAGTCTTCTCTCCAGCACAACTCTTGCTTAAAACCTCTCTCCCTTACTCTTCCAGCACTTCACTTGCTGCAGACCGTTACTCCTCCAGACTAGTTGGCACCACATGGTTAGGCCTGACACTAACTCAGCCAGGCCTTAATGAATTGCCCTTTGTAGGCAGGGACCGCGGGCCCCTATAGTGTGGCAAATAGAAAGTTCTTGGTGCTAACTGTCCTCTTCCCAGCAACTGATCCCAGATAGCTTCCTTCAGGCCTTGCCAGCCAGCCTGGCTGCAATGACCTCTCGCCACTGCCCTTCCCACAGTCTACTGCTCTGGTTCTGCACCCATCTCAAACTGCAATCTTTCCGTTCTCTCAGTCGTGCCTCCCCAATCCTCCCGAGCTTCACTCACCAGCCTTCCAGGCTGCGACCAGTTGTCCTCCCTGCAGTCTCTTAGCAGTGTTCTTTCCCACTATCCTCTCCTTGCTCTCTCATGTGCCTCTCTTCCAGGATCTCTTCTGGAGCTGCACAATTAATCGTTCAAAAATCGTGATCTCGATCCAACCCCCCTGAGATCTCTATTGCAGAGTTTGCCGATTCTTTCATATAACACGTGGAGAGACTTATCTGCTCATTTACCTGTCAAAAAAAAACATCCGGCAGTCTGCCATGAAACATTGTAACTAACTCTTCCTTCTTAGAGCAAAGGGATAAACTTCTGTGTGTAAACAAAACAAAAAAAAAGTTTTTAACAACCTGTAAATGCAGGAAGTTTAACCATTTAAAGTCTAAATCTTTTTCTGACACTTCTTAAGTTAAAATCAATATTTTTTGTTAGAAAATGACTTGGAACCCCCAAACATTATATATATCTTAGCAGAGACCCTAGGGAATAAAATGGCAATTTCTGCAATATTTTATTACACACTATTTGCCCAGCGGTCTTTTAAATGCAATTTTTTGGGAAAAAATACACTTCAATGATTTAAAAAAAACAGTAAAGTTAGCCCTTTTTTTTTTTTTAATGTGAAAGATGATGTTACGCTGCGAGAATCGTGGTCTATCTTCTAAGCAAAAAAATTGTGATTCTCCTTTTAGCCAGAATCGTGCAGCTCTGATCTCTTCTATTCTTCTGGATGTACCCGAGCCCTGACCCAAGGTCACTCAAACCCTCCCCAACCCCCCCCCCCAGACTGGGGGAGCTTCTTGTGGGCCCTGACAGCCTCCACACTCTCTCACTCCAGCTCTTCCACCCGACAACTCCTCCCTGGCTGGGCTGACCCTGGGTACTTAAGAAGGACTGCCCCCTGCCAACCCAAGTTGGGGATTGGTCAAGGCTCCTCAAAATATCCCAGGCAGCTCCACCTCTCCTCTCTCTCGCACCTTCTAGAAAGAAGAGGGAGGTGACAGTGATGCTACCTGTGAGGCACTCAGCCCTGTCCTGAGCCACTCCCAGCCCAGAATGGAAACAAAC
This sequence comes from Lithobates clamitans, assembly GCA_037952925.1. NCBI lineage: Eukaryota > Metazoa > Chordata > Amphibia > Anura > Ranidae > Lithobates > Lithobates clamitans. Next base: position 6,143,028 of record JBBGZY010000390.1, read on the forward strand.
ATGCCTAGCCACCAGCTAGGCCTACCGAAATTTTCCTGCCCTATAGAAAAATCCTCATATTAGTACCTACCTAACTAGAGGGTGCTACACTGGCGAGTGCAAAACATGGCACAACTCTACATAGAAACCAAGCTTCCAGGTTTTATTATTTTTTTTGTCAAAGCTTAATTGAACAAGCTGAAGTTAGAAGCGGATTGGCTACCATGCACATCTGCACCAGATTCTGTGCTCTAGTTTTAGTAAATCTCCCCCAATGTGTCTTGACCATTTCCATATATAAGTACTGTTCAAAATAAATTGAAGGATGGAGGATTTCAGTCAACACACATGTAACACTATGACATACCAATCATAAAATACACTGTTTATTATTAAAACACAGTTCCAATTACATAAAATTACCATAAGGATAGTAGGATCTCCTTTATCCTCAGTGCCTTTTCAAAAAGTTTCTTACAAGTTTAGCAATTAGACCAAAGTGAACATTTATTTTTCTGACATATACTATTATTATTTTATAATGTTGTGTGTCAGATAAACACATGTTCACTTGGGGTAATTGCTAAACCTCTATGAAATGTATTTTGAGTGAACAAGAGATATTTTTGAGATCCCTTTCCTCCTTATGGTCATTTTATGTAATTAGAGCCAGGTATTAATAATAACCTGTCTGTTTTATGATTGACATGTTATGATGTTATATGTGTGTGTTAACCAAAACCAAAAATAGATATTGAACATTATCTTGTATGGATTATATCCTATCTGAACAATTGTTATCCTCTTCCACCGGCTGCTCTCATTTATGTGGAAGCAGACCTAGCCTTTAAGGCTTGCTGCCACATATATGCGTACCTTTTTAGATTGGAAGTGCACTCGATCGCATGCCCGCCAACACAGAGATTAAGCAGTAACTGATAGCTCCTGGTCTGGGACTAACAATCGAGATTCGAGAGGACTGGTTCCCAATCATGTGAACGCTAGACTTAGAACTCCCCTCTGTATAAATTAGTTAGCTCAGGACTTAATCTAAGGTGTAGAAAAGGAAAGGGATCCTGGACAGTCGCACTCAATGAAAAAAGGCATCTTTATTGACGAAAATAAATAAAATCCAAAATACAGTCACATCAGGAGTGGCTGAAACAGAGAAGAACCGCTAACGCGTTTCACATTGACTGATGCTTACTCATAGCTGAATTATCGAATGTCAATTGGATGCATTTCAATTTCACACTGTGATTGGAGCATTCCATATCAATCTCCCCCTTTATATGCATCCAGTTGACATTCGGTAATTCAGCTATGAGTAAGCATCAGTCGATGTGAAATGCGTTAGCGGTTCTTCTCTGTTTCATCCACCCCTAATGTGACTGTATTTTGGATTTTATTTATTTTCATCAATAAAGATGCCTTTTTTCATTGAGTGCGGCTGTCCAGGATCCCTTTCCTTTTCTACACCTTAGATTAAGTCCTGAGCTTACTAATTTATACAGAGGGGAGTTCTAAGTCTAGCGATCACATGATTGGGAACCAGTCCTCTCGAATCTCGATTGTTAGTCCCAGACCAGGAGCTATCAGTTATCATGCCTTTTTTCATTGAGTGTGGCTGTCCAGGATCCCTTTCCTTTTCTACACACCAGTGCAGAGCCAGCACCTAAGAGGTTGAGTAGGGCGGGCGCATCTATTCAGGTGTGGAAGTCCTGGGAGCGTGCATTTCCTTTTGGACTTAATCTAAGGCTCGATTCACATCTCTGCATATTGCTTATGAGCATTTCTGCAGTGCTTTCTGAGTTTTTGTAACCGTGTTTTTACCGCAATTTGCGTGGGGTGTGTGGTTTTTATTTAATTTTTTTTTTTTTCTTACATTCACTGTATATAGCTGGTTGCTGAGGAGCGGGTCGGGAAGCCGGTCACCGGGTCCTTAGCAACCTAAGAGTCATCCGCTATCAGCAGGCTTCCCCGCTGACAGCTGAATGTAAACAATAAAAATAAAATTGGCTAAAAAAAAATCACGAAAAAGACGGCATGGGGTCCCCCCCGGAAGACCATACCAGACTTTTTTTATGTTTTATTTTATTTTTTTACATTTCACTTTTTTTTTTTTTTTGGTGAATGGGTAGGGGTACGATGTACCCAATACCCATGCACATGGGGGGGCGGGATCTGGGGGGTCCCCTTGTTAAAGGGGGCTTCTAGATTCTGATAAGCCCCCCTGCCCACAGACCCTGACAATGACCGGCCAGGGTTGTAGAGAAGAGTCCCTTGTCCCCATCAACACGGAGGCAAGGTGCTTTGGGGTGGGGAGGGCGCAGAGCCCCCTGCCCCAAAGCACCCCCCTTATGTTGATGGCATGTGACCTGGTATGGTTTGGGGAGGGAGGGGTGCTCGCTTGTCCCTTCCTTTCCTGACCTACCAGGCTGCATGGTCAGATAAGGGTCTGGTATGGATTTTGGGGGGGACCCCACGCCATTTATTATTTTTTTAAATTTTGGTGTTGGGGTGTCTCCTCCTAATCCATACCAAACCGAAGGGTCTGGTATGGTCAAATTGCAGAAAGAAAATCGCGGTAATGCAGTACTTGCATTTGAATGTGGAACCATTTCCCTGCATTTCTGCAAAATGCAAAAAGAATTTAAAAAATGCATTAGTGTGAATGGAGCCTAAGGCCTGATTCACACCTATGCATTTTTAGTGCATTTTGCAGATTTGCACTACAGTCCATTTAACATGGTTTCCTATGGGTTTTATATTTAGTGTTGGTGCCATTGTTCACGTCTGTGTGATTTCTTTCTGGGCCCTACTATGGGCACAAACCTCAAATAATGCACACATATCGGGTATCCCTATGCACATCAGGAATAGTTGGTGGGTCATGGTAATGGCAAGAAATATACAGCTAAAGTTTAAAAAATATTTTTTTTACTGTTTTGAGACACATTTTATTTTTTTATTTATTTTCATAAGAAGGAAAAGTCCAGAGATATGCTTTAACATTTACAACCAAACGAAGGCCCATTTTGTCCTGAACAAAACATGATATAATTCACATGATACTACACAAAGTAGTTGCACAGTTATGTAGAGTTTTACTAGCACATACCAAAGTTACAAAACTGGGTTCAGGTGTTAAGGTTTGTTTTACCTTCTGTCAATAAGGGGTTAAAGCGTTACTAAACCTACAACAGTAAAATCTGTCTGTATTTATTTGAAGAATAGCATGCTTGTTTTACTCACTGTGGAACTTGGGGGTTAATCCTCTGCATTGTGTAAATAGGATGTTTGATCCTATTGCTGGAGAGATCATTTCCTTGTTGAGCTGTTCAGGTCACATGGTATGACATCACACATGTGGGAGTACATACAGCTCCTTAATGACAGCCCAGTCCCTCCCTCCCCCTCAATGCCCAGTAACTAAGAACATAGTTGGTGGGATGTCACATCTTGATTCATGGATGATCTGCCTCCTATAACAGCATGAGGCTGTAGTGGAAATCTCCTCCTACCTGAACACTTAGCACTCGGGCAAACCCTGCAGTTTATCACGTGAGCATGGTATACAGATCAGCCAAAAAGGTGCGTTTGTGTGTGTGATATATATATATATATATATATATATATATATATATATATATGTACACAGTATTTTAATGTGCAAATATTTTTTATAAGCTGTGGGTACTGCGGTGGGTGAATGAACTATTTTCGTATTACTGGGTTTAGTAGCACTTTAAGCAAGGCGGTTCTAGTGAAATGCAGAGCACCCTCTAATGCCTGATCCAAAATTCTCTCTACTGAATTCAAAAACACAATTGGGAAGGAGCAAGCATACAAGAAAATCAGTACCCTTCCGACATATACACTTCTCCAAAACTACACCACACTTTCCCTCCAGACAAGGCAGTTGTAGTCTGTAGCAGCTGAAGAGTCATGAGGTGCTGCTCACACATGTATATTTTATTTTTCAGATCCTTCTCTGAGTGAGGTGATGGGAGAGCCACACGTGATGATGGAATACAGGCTGGGCTTGTAATATATGATTACAGTTACTTAAATATAAAATATGAATAATTGTTTTGTAAATGTCTCAGGACGCCATGTGTGTTGGATCTGGTCATCAAGACATCAACCCTGTCAGACTTCTTCAGTAAAGCAGAACAAAGTGTAGCAGTGATGTGCATCTAATAAACCATAACCCTTAGATTTTACCTTGCTGGAGTCGGTCAAAGATAAATTCTGATTGGTTACTGTGGTTTAGCTGCAACTAGCACTTTGTGCTTTTGCCTTATTGAATAAGACTGTGCAGGTCTTTTCCGGTACACTGTAATAATACATAAAACCATGAAACATCAGTACAAGATTCAGGCAAATGTAATAGTTCTGCAAAAAATATGACATTTAATAAGTGACAATAAACAATTTTTTTTTATAGTCTTTATTATTCTGTGTTAATTTTTTATTTTTTACTATGTTTCGTCTGCTCACCACCATTGGAAGAAATATACTTGCAGTCTGTTATTGGCTACTTCCACATAAGTGTTCCATTTTAACACTCGTGTGTTATTTAAAGTGGAGTTCCACCCACTTTTACAACTCTTCAGCATCCCTCACTAAACTGTGCACTGTAAATGAATTGGATATTTTTAAATTTTTTTTTCTCAGCACTTACTGTATACCTGCTGTATTCATTTTTCACTTCCTCCTCCCTGGCCGCGGTCCATCGCATCATTTCCTGTTTGCAATGCCTTCTGGGAAGGGGCGGCAACTTCCTCTGACACTGCCGTTGCTATGGAAACCTGACCTGAAACCTATTACACTGCTTGTGCTGCACTGAGCATGTGCGAGATCTGCAAGGATGAGATCCAGGAAGAAATACAGTCTGGCTTCAGATGCCCACACTTAAAATGGCCACGGCCTGCTGTAAGTTTATAAAATAACAAACTACTGCTATAAACTAACAAAACAGACCTTAGTTTACAGACTAACTTTACTAGAATACATTAAGCTTGTGTATTATAGGGGTATTTTTATTTAAAAAGTATAATTTCGGCCGGAACACCACTTTAAAGCACTCATATCTAGGCCAGGGATATGCAATTAGCGGACCTCCAGCTGTTGCAAAACTACAAGTCCCATCACGCCTCTGTCTCTGGGTGTCATGCTTTTGGCTGTCAGAGTCTTGCTATGCCTCATAAGACTTGTAGTTCTGCAACAGCTGGAGGTCCGCTAATTGCATATCCCTGATCTAGGCTATATGAGCTCTCCGCCCCCCTTTTTCTAAACTCAGACAAGCTTTAACATTCAGCACTTTAAATTGATGTTAATAAGAGAAGACTGCAGATAAACAGGTATAAACTTGTGTAGGAGTATTTGTTTAATCTCTGTGTATCACCTGAGACCAGTCTCTTCACTGGGTATATGTGAGGGTTTGCAACCACTTTATTAATTTGGAGGTATGATCACATATCACATAAGTGTTGCTGTACAGCCAAGTGTAGACATACATTCATATTATTAAGTTCAGGTGTTAACAGTGAAGAGAACAGTTAATTCTACAGCATACAAAGATATTTTAAACATTTGTGCTTCCAAACCTGTGGCAAAATATTGCAACAATCACTTATCTGTTTCAGCATTAGAGCGAAGTTCCACCCAAAAGTGGAACTTCCACTCATTTGTCTCCTACCCCCTCTGTCTGGTACCACATTTGGCATCTTTTGGAGGGGGGAGAGGATACCTGTCTTGGACAGGTATTCTGTCCCCACTTGCGGGAGTCTGGGCCATTGCGAATTAGGTCGTCGGCTCGACTCCCTCCATCTTTCCCCCGCCTCCGAGCCAGCAGGAGAGTGCAGCGGGGCCTCGCGCATGCGCAGTAGGGACCCGGCGTGAAGCCATAATGCTGCACTGCCAGATTCCCTTACTGGCAATGGCAGCGGCAGCACCCGACAGCTGTGGTGCCGACATCGCTGGACTCCAGGACAGGTAGGTACCCTATTAAAAGTCAGCAGCTGCAGTATGTGGGGGTGGGCGTGCAGGGTGCCCTGTACACAAAAACCCAAACTTAAGTGCAGCACTCATAAAACAAAGGAAAACTCATATCAGTTCAGCATATGTGTCTCTATATTAACTTGTCCATGCACGTGTCTCTATATTAGAATGGCTCCACCATGAATTGTAAATTACATAATCTTCAAATAATGTAAAAAAAACTCCTTCAGGTAAAAAAAAAACAAAAGAAAACACGAACATACGCTCTTACTGTGAAGAAACCTTTCCATAGTTGGAGAGGAAATCTCTTTTCCTCCAGATACAGTCAAGTCCATAAATATTGGGACATTGACACAATTCTAATCTTTTTGGCTCTATACACCACCACAATGGATTTGAAATGAAACAAACAAGATGTGCTTTAACTGCAGACTTTTAGCTTTAATTTGAGGGTATTTACATCCAAATCAGGTGAACGGTGTAGAAATTACAACAGTTTGTATATGTGCCTCACACTTTTTAAAGGACCAAAAGTAATGAGACAATTGGCTGCTCAGCTGTTCCATGGCCAGATATGTGTTATTCCTTCATTATCCCATTTACAAGGAGCAGATAAAAGGTCCAGAGTTCATTTCAAGTGTGCTATTTGCATTTGGAATCTGTTGCTGTCAACTCTCAATATGAGAGTCAAAGAGCTGTCACTATCAGTGAAGCAAGCCATCATTAGGCTGAAAAAACAAAACAAAAACCCATCAGAGAGATGAGGAAGAAAAGGGCTTTAAGGCATAGAGCCTTGGGACTTTAAAGGTGTCAGTGTTCAGGAATTTAATCCAGATTTAAGAGATTTAATTAAAAAAAAAATTTTATTATGACAATTTAAAATAAAGCCTAATAGAGGCCACGTACAATACAGAGATTTCCAAAATTTTATAAAATACAGTAGCAATTCATGATACAGCTACCACTTATTCTCAACATGTTTCGCTCTGTGGAGCTTCTTCAGGAGACTGTGTGTGGCATCATTAATAAAACTAGAAATTACATAGAAAAAGAAAAAATCAATATAATATGAAATGGTTGTATACAAATACTTATCATAAAGAGAACTCTAATGTAAAATATAAGCTATATTACAAATTTACAGTGTATTACATAAAGACATGTGAATCTATATATGTATTTTAATTGTTCATATTGATGTATTATTTTATGTGTAAGCTAGACTGTAGCAAAAGAAATGAATCTTGCCCAAACAAAATTTATTTCAAACAGTTACACTTGGAGCTGGGAATCACCAGATGATAGAAAGGTTAGTCCATGGAATAGGCCTCTCCCACTATAATCCTGCCTCGTAGATAAACTTGCAGAGATAATACATATAGTCAGAATTGGTAGTGTCCTTACTGAAAAAGACAGGACAAAATGATTGAAAGAATATATTTGCATGGTTAGTAATATATAGTTGAATTTTCTCAATAGAGAAAATCATTATGTTATGAGTACTTTTTTTTACGTTTTACCTTTGGTATACTTTAAATGGTAGAATCAATATTGGTCACTAAGGACATCCTGAGTGTTGAATTGGACAGGAACAACGCCGTAGGATGTATAGAGTGAAAAAAAAACTTCAATATAGCAGAAATGCTGGGGGAGATCTGGAGAGGGAGGGATCGGCGTCCGCCTACACCCAGACCAAACCCTAAACCGCAAAGGTAACCAAATAAGTTTAAATTAGTAAGTATTATAAGTTTGATGGATGATTGTTAATCTGTCCCATTACTTTTGGTCCCTTAAAAAGTGGGAGGCACATATACAAACTGTTGTAATTCCTACACCGTTCACCTGATTTCGATGTAAATACCCTCAAATTAAAGCTGACAGTCTGCAGTTAAAGCACATCTTGTTGTTTTATTTCAAATCCATTGTGGTGGTGTATAGAGCCAAAAAGATTAGAATTGTGTCCATGTCCCAATATTTATGGACCTGACTGTATAAAGAGTGCCCCCTTGTCCTCTGTGATGACCTTAAAGTGAAAAACTCAAGACCAAGTTCACTATATGGACCACTTATATTCATACATGTTGATCATATCCCCCCTTAACCTTCTTTTCTCAAGAGAATAAATTCAGTTCCTCTAATCTTTCCTCATAGCTGAGCTCCTCCATGCCTATTATCGGTTTAATACTCTTCTCTACACTTTCTCCAGTTCCCAATATCCTTTTTGTGAACTGGTGCCCAAAACTGAACTTCATATTCCAATTAAACCATGCATTGAGGTTGGCTTGTAAGTTGGAGACATTCTGTAAGGATGTTATTTCACTGCATCGCTTGGTGTCATTTGTAAACACTGAAATGTTACTTTTAATCCTATACCCTATATCATTTATAAATATATTAAAAAGTAAGGGTCCCAACACGGAACCTTGGGGTATATAACTGATAACCTTAGACCATTCATATGTTGTGTATGCCAGTGTACTATATTTGGGAATTTGTTTTTAATTAAAGTTTTTAAGGATATTACCTATAGGCCAGATTAGCAAGTTTTCTTTTTTTGCGGTTCTTGGGCTCTGCTTGTGAATTGAAGGGTACTGCTGCTATGTCCTGAATTTGTCAGTTATAGCTGTCAAAGTTTGTACATGTTGAAGTGACAGTGAACTGAAATGCTGAAAAGGAAAAGATTGGTTAAAGATAAAAGTGAGTGTCATGTTTAACCACTTGCTGCCTGTCGTATAGCAAAATGACGGTGACAAAGTGGTTGTGACCGGACGTGATGAGGATAACAGCCCTGGAGGGTGCACAGCGTGTCGATCAGAGGTGCTGTGTGTCAGTCTGACACACCGCAACTCCATGGTATGAGGCCTCTGACAGAGGCTTCATACCACGTGATCAACTGTGACCAATCACAGCTGATGATCGCGTGAACCTGGAAGTCCCGGTAAAGGGCTTTCCTCGGTTCACGCTGACGGGGAGAGCCGATCAGCGGCTCTCCCTGTCAGAGAGGGGGTCTGTGCTGATAATCAGCACAGCCCCCATCAAAAGGTGCCCATCACCTGCCAGCCTGTCCCCCTCTATAAACACCTGTCAGTGCCCAAAAAAGTGCCAATTATTGCCCCATCAAACTGCCAATGCCTGTCAGTAGCTCCTCATCAGTGCTGCTTTTCCAGTGCCCATCGTTTTTTTTTTCAAAATTGTTGGTCTTTTTTCATTTATAGCGCAAAAATTAAAAACCGCAGAGGTGATCAAATACCACCAAAAGAAAGCTCTATTTGTGGGAAGAAAATGAGAAAAATTCAGTTTGGGTACAGTGTTGCATTACCCCGCAATTGTCATTCAAAATGCGACAGCGATGAAAGCTGAAAACTGTCCTGGGCAGGAAGGGGGGAAAGTGCCTGGTATTGAAGTGGTTAAGGCTTCCTTTACTCCTGTGTGCCTCCATGCTAATTTGGTTACCATGACAATGCAATGCAGAATGAATAGGTTTTAGAAGCATTATGTGTAACAAGCTCTACTGTCATCTCTTTCAACATGTTTGTTTTATTTGTTTCATCCAATTTACCAAAAAAAGTGTTACTCTAAGACCACATTCTGAATGGCACCCCAATGCTGCTTGCCCAACTGACGCGTAGAGCTGCACGATTCTGGCCAAAATGAGAATCACTATTTCTTTGCTTAGAATAAAGATGACGATTCTCTTGGTGTAACATCTTTCACATTATACAAAAATATTGGGCTAACTTTACTGTTTAGTTTTTTATTAATTCATTAACCGGTTCCCGACCAGCTCACGCAGATATACTGCGGCAGAATGGCTCCCCTGGGTGAAATCCTGTACGGCTACATCCTAGCCTTTTTTGGGCCACCAGAGGGCACATGCTGCACAGCGGGGGACCCGATGCGCGTGGCGCGGCAGGCACGATCACCGCCAATCGCGTGCACGAGCGCCAGCACGGGGATTTGTGTGTGTACACGCACAAATCCCTGTGCTGTCAGGAAAGATGAAACATAGTTTGTTCCTACTAAGTAGGAAAAACAATATGTCTCCTACTAAGTAGGAAAAGCAATACCACTAAAAATCGCAGATCACCGCCATTACTAGTAAAAAAAAAAAAATAATAAAAATGCCATAAATCTTTCCCATAGTTTGTAGACGCTATAACTTTTGTGCAAACCAATCAATATACGCTTATTGTGATTTTTTTTTTTTTACCAAAAATATGTATCAGAGTATATATTTGCCTAAACTGATGAAGAAATGTGTTTGTTTGTTTTTTTTTAAATTTGGGGGATATTTATTATAGCAAAAAGTAAACAATATTTTTTTTCTTGGTCGCTCTTTTTTTGTTTATAGCGCAAAAATAAAAACCGCAGAGGTGATCAAATACCACCAAAAGAAAGCTCTATTTGTGGGGGGAAAAAAGGATGCAAATTTCGTTTGGGTACAGCATTGCATGACTGCTCAATTGTCAGTTAGTGTGTTTTTTTCCAAATAAATTGCTTTTTGAAAGACCGCTGCGCAAATACAGTGTGGCATAAAATATTGCAACAACCGTCATTTTATTCTTTAGGTCTCTGCTCAAAAAATATATATATACTATTTGGGGTTTCTAAGTAATTTTCTAGCAAAAAAATACTGATATTAACTTGTAAGCAACAAGTGTCAGAAAAAGGTTTAGTCTTTAAGTGGTTAAACTTCCCTCATTTACAGACCAAAGTTTATTCCTTTGATCTAAAAGGACTAAGTGTTACAATGTTTCTCTTTAGTTTGAGTTGGACAATGCTAAGGCAGTGGCATACATCAACTATTGTGGACGACTAAGATGTCTTGCTGTGGCAAGAGCAGGAAAAAAGAATTCTGTTCTGGGCTGAACTTCTCATTTCAGATGTGTCTGCCATTCACATTCGAAGCATAGACAATTGGCAGGCAGACTACCTCAGCAGGCAGCTCCTGGACCTGGGGAAATGGTCCCCACATCTGGTTCCAGAACTTATATCACAGGTGGGGGGGTGCCTAATGTGGACCTCCAGAATCCACAACAAACTACACAGATCCTCTGGCAGGTGGATGCTCTGATAGCTCAATGGAATCAGAACAGCCTGATCTACGCCTTTCCTCCAAAAAAAGCTCCTTCCTTGTCTACTTTACTAAGAGTCAGGGTATTCCCATGATACTCTTAGCTCTGGACTGGCTCCGGTGGATGTGGTACCTTGACCTGGTCAGACTCCAGACAGATGCTCTGTGGGCTTCTAGATCAACTGGATCTTCTATCCCAAGGGAGGGTATGGCTTGAAGGACAGGGACCTCTTTGACTCGGTGATCCAACAATTTTTTAAAGACAGAAAATCTACTTTCCACAAGGTTCCCGGATTGTACATGGAAGGCATGCTTTGCTTGGTGCAAAGAAAGAAGCTTTTATCCCAGAAACTATTCCATGGGATATATCCTGACTTTTTTGCAATTAGGACTGGATCAACCGTTTTTCCTGAGTGCCTTTAAGGGCTAGATTTCAGCACTTGTGATCTTGTTCCAGAGACCGCTACCCTCCCATTCGTTTAATAAGACCCTTGTACAGGGTGTTTCTTTTGCGCCCATTTTGGTATTTAAATTTGGTTCTTTCAGCACTTCAATAACTGCCTTTAAATCTATCAGGGATATTCTTTTTTTCTTTTTACCCACACTCACAAGGTAGTGTTCCTTGTTTCCATCACCTCTGTGAGGCAAGTGTCTGAGCTGGAGACTTTGTCATGTAAAGAACATTTTTGGTCTTGCACAAGGAAAATGTGGTATTAAGGGCTAGAGTCTGCTTACTTTCTAAGGTGATTTTGGCTTTTTACTTCAACCAGGACATTGTGCTTCCATCCCTCTCTATCTCCAGTAAATCTGAAGGTGATTTCCCTTCATTCCCTGCATGTACAGTAGTTTGTGTCTTCCTTGCAGCCACTTCCATTGGAAGTATTTTACCCAGAAGTTGTGCTGTTTATGAGCACTAGAGGGAGTACTTATCAAAGAAGTAAGCCTATGGAAATGCTAGTTGCCTATCTTTTCCTGAAGTTCTTATCTGCAAACCTATTTGAGCCACTCAGTATTGGAACAAGGGGTCAGCATGACAGCCAAGCAACTATCAGTTTCAGAAGAATGGGTCAGCTATGGCACCCTCCATGTTTCTCTCCTGACAGGTTACTGTAAAGGTTTATTTGTCTCAGCAATTGAGATGCAAATGCACACTAATCCTGTTTTGCATGGACATTCCTGCATGAAAAATTTCTAGACTGCAAATATATCTGCATTGAACAGTTACAGTTCCTGCTTTCACATATAGCCATGCCACAAAAAGATGACCGGTTCCAGTTTGCGAGAAACAAACATTTTCATCTACAAAGGGGTTTCAACAAATGTCATTTTTCTGTAAAAGCAATTTCCACCGCCACAAAGTGGCATTTCAGTTTTGACAAGGTACACCTTATGGTCAACAGTTTGTGGACACCTGATATCACATCTATATAAGTTTGTTGGGACATTCCATTCCAAAACCGTGGGCATTAAAGTGATTGTAAAGCTTAGTTTTTGTTTAAAAAAAAAATGTCATACTTACCTACTCTGTGCAAGGGTTTTGCACAGAGTGGCCCCAATCCTCCTTTTCTGGGGTCCCACTGCAGCACTCCTGGCTCCTCCTCTTCTCGAGTGCCCCCATGGAGAGCTGCTTTCCACGGGGGCACTTGTGCAGGCGTGCTCCCGAATGCTGCTGCTGCGTCCATCGACGCAGACAGCAGGACTCAGCCATGACCCTCAGCTTCCGTGTCACTAGATTTGACAGCAGTGGGAGCCAATGGCTCCTGCTGCTATCAATCTATCCAATGAGGACCCGAGACAGTGGCTGGAGCTGCTGTGTTTGTCCCCATTGTTGGAACAAACGGGTTCAGGTAAGTAAAAGGGGGGCTCTGGGGGGCTGCTGCATAGAATGCATTAAGGTGAAAAACTGTGAGGGTTTACAACCCCTTTAATAAGGAGTTAGCCACAGCTCTTCTAGGAAGGCTTTCCACAAGATTTTGGAATGTGTTAACCACTTGCCCACTGGGCACGTAAACCCCCTTCCTAACCAGACCAATTTTCAGCTTTCAGTGCTCTCACATTTTGAATGGCAATTACTCAGTCATGCAACACTGTACCCATATGAAATTTTTGTCCTTTTTTTAGTCACACAAATAAAAAAACTTTCTTTTGGTTGTATTTAATCGCTGCTGAGTTTTTTATTTTTTTACGCTATAAATGAAAAAAGACAATTTTGTAAAAAAAAATATTTTTCTTTTGTTTCTGTTATAAAATTTTGCAAATTAGTAATTTTTCTTCATAAATTTTGGCCAAAATTTATACTGATACATATCTTTGGTAAAATAACCCAAATTAGTGTATATTATTTGGTCTTTGTGAAAGTTATAGAGTCTACAAGCTATGGTGCCAATCACTGAAAATTGATCACACCTGATGCACTGATGACCTCATTTCTTGAGACGCTAACAAGCCAGTTACATACAAATACCCCCCAAATTACCCCTTTTTGGAAAGTAGACATTCCAAGATATTTAGTAAGAGGCATGGTGAGTTTTTTAAGTTGTAATTCTTTACCACAATTCTTTGCAAAATTACGATTTTTTTTTCTTTTTTCACACAATTTTCATAATAACAAGTTATTTCTCACACACAGCATATGCATACTCGCAACTACACCCCAAAATACATTCTGCTACTTCTCCTGCGTATGCTGATACCTCATGTGAGACTTTTTCACATCCTGGCCACATAGAGAGGCCCAACATGCAGGGAGCACCATCAGGCGTTCTAGGAGCATAAATTACACATCTAATTTCTTGACTACCCCTTACACTTTTGAAGGTCCTGGAGTACCAGGACAATGAAAAACGCCCAACTGAGGCATAATGAGTTTTTTGAAACATGTCTTTTTTTCCACGTTTTTGGAAAATGTGTAAATAAACCGAAAACGCTTTTTTTTTTTTTTTTTTTACACAGTTGGCCAGTTATAAGATATTTCTTGCACATAGCATTTACATAGCAAAAATGACACCCCAAAATATATTCTGCTACTCCTGAGTATAGCGATACCACATATGTGAGACTTTTACACAGCCTGGCCACATACAGAGACCCAACATGCAGGGAGCACCATCAGGTGTTCTAGGGACATAAATTTCAAATCTAATTTGACTACCTATTACACTTTTGTGAGGCCCTGTGGTGGCAGAGATGAGAACTGATGTGGCACAGATGAGAACTGATGTGGCACGGATGAGCACTGATGTGGCATAGATGTGACAAGGATGAGCACTGATGTGGCATGGATGGGGATGGATGATCATGGAAAGGGATGGATGAGCCATGGATGGGGATGGATGAGCATGAATGAGGATGGATGGATGAGCCATGAATGGGTACAGATCAGCGCTGTGGGAACTTTAGATCCAGCCCACAGCGCTGCTGCACCCGTTTCCCCCTCTCCTCGCACACTGTACCGATTGGTGCGATAAGAGGGGAGGAACTGATCCGGACATGCTCCGGTTTGTTGACATCTGATCGCTCTGTCATTGGACGGGGCGATCTCTTGGTAAAGACGCGCTGTCATTGGCCCTTTACCCTGATCTGTGATGCGCTGGGTCTGGAAGACCCGATGGTCATGGACATTCCCGGGTGCACGCCCCCTGGGGTGCGCAGGAGCTCAATTCTGGGAGGATGTCATTGTACGCCCTCCAAGAGTAATTCGGCTATGGCACGGTTGATAGATGGTTAATGGGAATTTTTGCTCATTCAGCCTAAAGATCATTTTTAAGGTAATGCATTACTGTTGAAGAAGAAGACCTGGCTCAGAATCAGCATTCCAAATTGTCCCAAGGGGGTTTAGTAGGGTTGAGTTTAGGGCTTTGTGCAGGCCACTAGAGTTCCTCCACGCCAAATGATGTCTTTATGGAGCAAAGTTCTGGAGTTGCACACCACTTCCAAAAGGGCAAAATCAACTTTCTTTCAGTACAAGCACACATACTCCACCCAGGATCCTCTGTCTAACATGTTTCAACCCTACTGGGCATTCATCGTGGAGCCCCAGTAGGGGTAGAAATTTGCGGGTGGAGTGTCTGTGCCTTGTGCTGAACAATAAACATGATTTTACCCTTTGGAAGTGGTGTGAGTCTCACCTTGCTGGTGTGCGGGGGGGGACGGATCCTGGAGATAAGTTTTACATCAGTGTTAGGAGCAGCTTCATCTGTTTTGAGTAACATATGTGTTTATGGAGCTGCCTTTGTGCACAGGGCCAGTCATGCTGGAACAGAAAGGGCCTTTCCCAAACTGTTCTCCCAAGATTGGAAGCACACAATTGTCTAAAATGTCTTGGATTGCTGCAGGACTAATACCCTGTTTCCCCGAAAATAAGACCTAGCGTGACTGTCGGTGATGGTTGCAATATAAGCCCTACCCCCCAAATAAGCCCTACCCTGTTTCCCCAAAAATAAGCCCTACCCTGAAAATAAGACCTACAAGGACTTTAAACTAGGGCTTATTTGGGGGGTAGGGCTTATCCTGCAGACATCACCGACAATCACGCTAGGTCTTATTTTCGGGGAAACAGGGTAGTACCCTTCACCAGAAATCTACAAGCTCAATATTTTGGAGGGGTGCCAAGCTACTATATACTGTATGTGCATTGAGTTGCAATTTCTTTTGAATGACACTGCTTTTATAATGCAGATAGTATTCTGCATTAACATGTGTTGGGATTAACACAGTGCCCAACTGTCAGGGCCGGTGCTACCATTAGGCAAACTAGGCAGCCGCCTAGAGCGCACTGCTGCCTAGGGCGCCCGGCCACTAGTGTTCCTACTCTCTTCTCTCTGCAGCAAGTAACTAAATCTCAGCATCAGCAGGCAGCTGCCGTTCGCACATACTGTCAAAGGCGCAGTGGTGACGGAGGACTGTGTTAATGGGCGTTGGTGAGGCTGCATTTGATGGGTGCTGGTAGGCTGCATTTGATGGGCGCTGGTAGGCTGCATTTGATGGGCGCTTTATTATAAAGGTGGAGTATACATGGGCAGGACAAAGGGGGTGGAGTCAGGGTTGGAATCAAGGGGGGGCAGCAAAATAAGAATTTGCCTAGGGTGTCAAAAATCCTTGCACCAGCCCTGCCAACTGTGAAGCCAGCCTTAAAGTTTCACTAAATCCACATTATAAAAAAAATTGTCAATAAATGCTGTATTACATGCTGTTCATACTCACTGTGATTCGTTTTCTTTATTCTACAAAAACTCGGGTTGATCCTGCTGCTCTCTATCACCACCTTCTGTTCATGTCCCCAATTTTTCAGCTGTGCTGGCAACTCTACACATGCTCAGTGAGTTTCTATGCTGAGCATTTCCTCTCGATCACATATGAGCAGCCCGTGTCACTCTAGAGTCACACGTGTGGGCATATACACAGTGATAAATGCCCACTCCCTCCTCCATGCGCACTAACCAGCTAAAGACAATGGGGGCAGGATATTACATGTAGATTAATGGTGGCTTCACCTCCCTCTTTTTCTAAGACACAGGCTGGAGGGGTAGGACACAGCCTGTGACTGGCAGAAACATGCCCAAACTATGTTATTTCCACAAAATAATAACAATTTGATTTCAAATATATATTTGTATGCCGATTTAAAACAGTTTATTGCTATTTTTTATTTATTTTTACTCTGTATTCCAAAGGCTGTTTTTTATTTTATTTTTATTTATTTTTTTTCAACATGTGACCAGCAGCAGAGGACTAGAAGCTCTTCCTGCTAATGTTTCCCTGCAGACAGGCTGGGAAAGATCTGGGTCATGTGACAGCTGTATATCCAGTGGCGGCCCATCCATAGGGGGCGCCCGGGCGCCGCCCCCCCTTCTGTGTAGTCACTAAAAAAAATAAATAATGTTTTAAAACTGCCCCTTTAAGAAAAAAAAAAGGTCCTTTAACATAGTGCACTGTGTTCGAGCGCCCGACACAGTGCACTATGGCAAGCGCCACGTCAATGCAATCACGAGATTGCAGACACGGCGCTTCATTCGCGGCCGTTTATCCCGCCTTGGGGCGCTTTCTGAAGCGCTGAGTAGCTTCCGCCCGGCACTATTACTATGGCCGGGCGGTTTGATTGACATCTGAGGTTTGATGTCACTTCCTGTTGTCTCTGTCCCGGGCGCAATGGGAAAGAGATAACAGGAAGTATGAAGAGCGGATCTCTCCATTGCTTCTGGAAGGAGACACCGCCGGAGAGGAGAGGACGAGGACAAGGAGAGGAGAGGACAGGACAAGGAGGAGAGGAGAGGACGAGGAGAGGAGAGGACAACACAGTCAGCATGGTAAGTGCCGCTGCTGTGTTGGGGGGATCTGTATTAACATTTTTTAAACCTGCTGGAGGTTTTGTGGTGTTCTTGCTGTGAGATGTATTTTGGCATGGGGTTTTCTCTGAGAGCTTTGAGCCAGCCCCTGCCTGTGTTACAAAAGATCCGGAGCAAACATAGAGAACTCTTCTGGTCTGATCTGCACACTGGCTCTCACTCCCGCGCTAACTTTGGGATAACAAGATAACAGAAGAGCCGTGCCAGTGAGTACACTTGCTATCACACTGATCCAGCCTATCCCTGACAAAACACTAGCCCTGCAGCCGCAAAGCAGATGCCTCTGATCCTTCCCACGCGCTCCCCCCTCTCCCTGTGCTTGATAATGAAGTCCCCTCCAGCCAGCTACTATCTCTGATGTTAACCACAGCACAGTGCCTCTCTGATCCTCCCCCATGCTCTCCCCCTCCTCTACTTAGGCTTGATAACAGAGGTCACTGCAATGGCTCCTTTTCAGCCTCACGGACTGCACACCTCCGTCCCTGCTTTCTCTGCATGCCTGGTTGCTGTGAACCTCCCTGAGCTCCCTCAAACACCACAGTAGAAGAGGGGGCACATTTAGGGTCGTTCACATTGCTGCGATGTCATTGATCACATGTGATTAGGGTTGCCACATCATCCCTTTAATCCAGGACACACATCAATTACACAGGTTTTGTGGCTGATTAAGGTGGTAATTAAACTTACTTGGTGCCTTATCTGCATTAAATCAGCCTCAGAACCTGTGTAATTCATATGTGTCCTGCATTAAAGGAATGATGTGGCAACGCTACATGTGATTCGCACCGCACTGCTCTGCAAATCTCATTAGATGTCTGTGTGATGCAAATTCAGCCATACAGATAGTATGGCTGAAATCGCATTCGGACCAAACTCACACAGGACCCATTTTTTGATCCGCACCAGAATCGGATCACATAGGTGTTCACACCCATGTGATCCGATTCCTGTCCAAATTCACAGTTCGCACTGTGATATGCAAACTTTACTGGAGGTGTCATTAGCATTGTATTGACACCCCCAGCAGTTCGCAAAGGGCAGTGTAAACTGCCTGCGAGTTGTATGCGATGCAGGAACCCGTACTGGATTCGCAGGGTTCCCGCATCGCTGCAGTGTGAACGGAGCTTAAGAGTACCTGTCTTGCTCCGCAGTAGCCTGGCCTGTCATCACCAATTCTGGCCCTGCTACCTGCGATTTCTGCGGGGAAGCAAGCAGCAAGTACTTCTGGCTCCCTTGCCTGCCTGGCCAACCACAACTCACAAATGGCTGTCAGTAAAACACTTTGGGGGAAAAAAAAGTCTGTTATTCTGAACTGTGCATGCGCAGTCTGAAGTCAGCCATTTAGAGAACTGCATTTGATGTGCACAGTGGCTGCGTTTTGATGTGCACAGTGAGGCTGCAATTGATGGGTTTTTTTTCCTGAATTTTTCCGTTTGTTTGCGCCCCCCCAAAAATTTTGAGCACCAGCCGCCACTGTGTATATCTATTAGAAAAAGGGTACTTTTGATGTTTTTTTTTTAAATTAAAATAATTGCAGTGCCATCATCCACATACATAAATAGATGGGACAATGTCAGATAAACTGTGCGTGTTTAGTATCGCTTTAATGAAAGCTGCAGATTTAAAATGATTTTTTGAAATGACAGTAACATGCGATAGATATGAGATTTTGGTAAATGGGTTTACATTTTTTTAAACTATGGTAATACTTGACTTGAGATTAGAATACATAATAGAGGGTTAAATAAAGTTGAGGTATCAGACTGCTGATTACAGGTTCGCTTGCTGCCAAGTCACTGTTCAGCTCTCTTGTGATGCGAGGTCTGTTTACTCAGCAGTTTTTCTTTCAGCTCGGCAGCTCATTGTAATCCAGCAGTTCACATTTCTGCAAACTCTGGTACATTTTCAGGCTCAGAAATGCTTAGTCACTAATGCAGCTGCTGTATAAGATGGCTGGAGAGCTTCGCTAATTGTGAGGAGGCAGACATATTTCTTCCCATGATTAATCATGGAGAAGGCTAACAAAATAAAAGTGTCTGTAAGCACAATTATTTCACTTCAGAGAGTAAATGTCATGTGACTGGAGATAGGTTTTAGGTTTCATGAATGCATTGTAAAGGGACAGCATCCCTTTTAGCGGCTGTTTTTTTTAAATATAAATGTATTATTATGGGGGTTGGTTTACTAAAACTGTAGAGTGCAAAATCTGTCACAGTTGTGCATGGTAGCCAATCAGCTTCTAACTTCAGCTTGTTCGATGAATCTTTAACAAAAGAATCTGGAAGCTGATTGGTTTCTATGCACAGCTGCACCAGATTCTGCACTCTTCAGTTTTAGTAAAACAACCCCATGATTAGCTTACAGAAAACCTGTGCTTTACCTATTTTGATCCCAACTGGAAAGTCACTTTAACCTCTTCCCTCCTGCGCTATAGATTAAAAACGGCTACAGCGCGGAGTCACATTGCCGGGAGGGCATCTATGGACATCCTCCCATGATCACAGGATTTAAAGGACACAGCGATTCACAGATCAGGGTAAAGAGCCAATCACAGCAGCTATTTACCATGTGACCAGCTGTGTCCAATCACAGCTGATCACAGTGTAAACAGGATTTCCCCGGTATCGACAAATCCACACAGGGGACATCTACACTCATAATCAGTGTCCTGATGATCATTGCATCCTCCAACAGTGCCCACAAATGCTGCCTATCAGTTCACTCTCATCAGTGCATATCAGTGAAGGAGAAAAATTACTTCTTTAGGAAATGTTATAACAGAAACTAAGAAAAACTTTTTAAAAAACAAATTCCAGTCTTTTTTAGTTTGTTTAGCAAAAAAATAAAAAAACCCAGTGGTGATTAAATAACACCAAAAGAAAGCCCTATCTGTCTCAAAAAAATGATAACACTTTTGTTTGGGTATAGTGTTGCATGACAGCGCAATTGTCACCACTGGAAGCTGAAAATTGGCCTGGGCAGGAAGGGGTTAAAAGTGTTCAGTAGGCAAGTGGTTAAAGGATCTAAATACATTCCAGGTACATCAAAAGAAAAGGTGTGCAAAGCCTTCAAGTTTGTTTTCTTTAAGGCTGGGTTCACACTGTTGCGGTGCGGGAACGCAGCGAATTTACTGCGGGTTCCCGCATCGCACCAACTCACACGGCAGTTCACACTGCCATATGCGAACTGCTGGGGAGTGTCATACAATGTTAATGACACCCCCAGTTCAGCCCGAATATCGCACTGCGAACTGACAATTCGGACATTTTCGGATCGCATAGGTGTGAACACCCATGCGATCCGATTCTGGTCCGAACAAAAAAAAGGGTCCTGTGCGAGTTTGGACCGAATGCGGTGCGATATCAGCCATACTATCTGTATGGCTGATATCGCACAGCACAGACATCGCATGTGATGTGAACAGCAGTGCGCTGCGAATCACATACGATGTCTGCCACCGCAGCAGTGTGAACCCAGCCTAAAAGTAGCCACAGCCTGGAGAGAAAAGCCAGTCCCCTACCCACAGCTGCACAGTGCGCATCTCTGTATGGAAGCAGAGAACTCTCTGCAGAAGTCCAAAATGCCCACTGTTGAGTAAGAGGCAGAGCTCTCCAATCAGCAGGGAGCATAAGGTTTGCTGGTTGCAGAGCTATAGCTTTGAATTAGCAGGGTGTGTCAGACCTCTGCAGAGAGACCATTGCTTTTTCACAAAGAGCAAGGGTCCTTCTCTGCAGCATGCTGGCAGTGGGCAGACTTTTTTCGTTTTAATGCACCTGGAATGTATTTAGCTGGTTTAAATTGAAGGTTCAATTAGACTTTAATCCTCTCATCCTCGGTTTCATATTGAGGGTTGAGGTGCAGAAACACTGAGAAGTACATGTCACCAATAAGGCTCCATTCACACCATGACGCTCTGGATCAGCGACAGGCGTTCCGCGATTCTGTTTGTGCGATTTTACAGCAATTCGCCAGGCGACAATCGTGGCAAAATCACGCTGCGATTTGGGTGCCATTGAAAGTAACGGGTCCCACATTTTGCGGCAATTCAGAATCGTGGGCAGAATCGCAGGAATTCCGTCCACAATCCGGGGGTGCCATGGTGTGAATGGAGTCTAACGCAAGCAGCCAGTGGGGAACAGAAATTATCCCTCAATACTCTGCTAGGGCAAGATTAGTATATTTTTTCAAACGCAGAGTATAATAGTTACAATGGTTCTAAGGAAACGGTTCTCTTTATAAATGCATCAAAAGTAAGTTACCCACCTAGCTACACCATTCTGTTGCCACTTTTGTTCATTTGAGTTCAAGTTCCCAGCAGCTCATCTGATTCCCGCATTTGGTTTCTCAATATGTCAGCCTTACTGTGTTTTAGCAGAACAAATCAAAAAATGTGCAAGTCACAATTTGCTTTGTCAGCACATCTTTTATGAAGAAAAAAAATACAAATATTTTTGGTCATTTTGAGTCTTGCTGATGTCCTTGGGATCCTAAGCAGAACAGGAGTTCTGATGTTGTAAGGTCAAGCTAAAGTATTAAAACATTAAGAACTAGCCAAAACTAACCAAGGGTAAGAGAAAAAAATGTCTCAAAACACACAATGTTTAGAAAAGCGAATTATAAATTTTAACATCTCTAATGCATAAAAGGCTGTTAGAATAAAACAGCAGTTTTTGTTCATAGTCAGTATATCTTATGCAGAAAAAAATAAGAGCATTTTCTTTTTAAATAGAAAACACCCAACAGTTTGCTAAGGAACATAAATTAATGTTTTGTAGAGTTCTGCCCCATTTTTGGGATTTGTACTAAAGTGATGACATAAATACCTTCTGATTTAAACCTGAACTTGTGGCAAATAAATAAATACATCATTGGAAAATACATGGGCTCTGTTTTACATGTGAAAGGACATGGGGAGTGGGGAAAATTATTATTTGATCCCCTGCAGATTTTGTAAGTTTGCCCACTTACAAAGAAATGAAGGGTCTATAATTTTTTTATCATAGGTGTATTTTAAATGATAGAGACAGAATATCAACCAAACATCCAGAAAAAAACCACGATACAAATGTTATAAATTGAGTTGCAGTTCAGTAAGTTAAATAAGTATTTGATCCCCAAGCAAAACATGACTTAGTACTTGGTGGAGAAACCCTTGTTGGCAAGCACAGAGGTCAGACGTTTCTTGTAGTTGGTTACCAGGTTTGCACACATCTCAGGAGGGATTTTGGTCCACTCTTCTTTACAGATCTTCTCTTAGGCCCCTTTCACACTTGTGCTACTCCAAAGTCACACGATTTTGCGACTTCGCGGCTGCAATTTTGACAAGACAGTCATACGACTGTGGATACGACTTTGCCCCACGACTTGAAGTACGACTTCAATGAGCAGGGACGCGACTTTGATTAGTAAATAATTAGGGGGAACTTCACGCCAATTTTTTTTTTTTTTTTAGACGGCATGGGTTCCCCCTTCATGAGCATACCAGGCCCTTTGGTCTGGTATGGATTTTAAGGGAAACCCCCACACTGAAAAAACGGCATGGGATCCCCCCCAAAATCCATACCAGACCCTTATCCTAGGCACCAGCCTGGCCGGTCAGGAAAGGGGGTGGGGACGAGCGAGCGCCCCCCCCCCCCTCCTGAGCCGTACCAGGCCGCATGCTCAACATGGGGGGTGGGTGCTTTGGGGCAGGGGGCCCTGCGCCCCCACCCCAAAGCACCTTGTTCCCATGTTGATGAGCCCCCTTTAATAAGAGGCACCCAGATCCCGGCTCCCCAACCTATGTGAATGAGTATAGGGTACATCGTACCCCTACCCATTCACCTGGGGAAAAAAGTGTCAATAAAAAAAAAACACTAGACAGGTTTTTAAAGTAATTTATTAGGCAGCTCCGGGGGTCTTCTTCCGACTTCGGGGGTCTCTTCCGACTTCTCCGCTCTCTTCTCCTGCTCTCCGGTGTCTTCTCCCGCCAACCAACGGCCAGGGTTGTCAGCAATGGGCCCTTGTCCTCATCAACATGGGGCAAGGTGCTTTAGGGTGGGGTGGCCGCAGGGCGCTCGCTCGTCCCCACCCCCTTTCCTGACCGGCCAGGCTGGTGCTCGGAAGGGTCTGGTATGGATTTTGCGGAGGACCCCACGCCGCATTTTCAGCGTGGGTTTCTCCTTAAAACCCATACCAAACCAAAGGGCCCAGTATACTCATGAAAGGGGAACCCATGCCGGTTTTTTCTTTAACCACTTCAATACCAGGCACTTAGACACCTTCCCGCCCAAGCCAATTTTCAGCTTTCAGAGCTGTCGCAATTTGAATGACAATTGTGCGGTCATGCTACACTGTACCCAAACAAATTTTTTATCATTTTGTTCCCACAAATAAAGCTTTCTTTTGGTGGTATTTGATCACCTCTGCATTTTTTATTTTTAGCAAATAAAAAAAGACCGAAAATTTTGAAAAAAAACAAGTTTTTCTTTGTTTCTGTTAAAATTTTTTGTAAATAAGTACGTTTTCTTCTTCAATGACGGGCACTGATACGGCTGCACTGACGGGCACTGATACGGCGGCACTGATGGGCATCGATGAGGTGGCACTGATAGGCGGCACTGATGGGCACTGATAGGTGGCACTGATAAGTGGCACTGGTATGCGGCACTGATGGGCACTCATAGGTGGCACCGGTGGGCACTCATAGGTGGCACTGATGGGCACTCGTAGGTGGCATTGATGGGTACTTATGGGTGGCACTGATGGGCACTGATAGGTGGGCACTGATGGGCACTGACAGGTGGCACCGATGGGCAATGACAGGTGGCACTGATGACACTGATAAAATTTATTGGTGGCATTGCTGGGCATAACTGAAACATAATGGTGCCCATTTGTGGGCACTGATTGGCACAGATTGGGCACATGTGGATGGCCATGGGGTACATACCTGGCCATCCACATGTTGCCCCTTCCCTGGTGGTCCTGAGCGGCTTCCCTGGTGGTCCAGTGTGGTTATCTGAGGGGGGGCTGCGCTAATAAACAATCAGTGCAGACCCCCCCTGTCAGGAGAGCCGCCGATTGGCTCTTCTCTACTCGCGTCTGTCAGACGCGAGTGAGGAAAAGCCGATCAACGGCTCTTCCTATTGACATCGTGATCAGCGTGATCGTGATTGGACACGGCTGATCATGTGGTAAAGAGCCTCTGCCGGAGGCTCTTTACCAAGATCGGTGGAGCGGTGCGTCAGGCTGACACACCGCTCCACCGATCGCCGTGATGCGCGCCCCCGCGTGCGCGCGGCGGCATGTTATCCTGCCGGACGTCATATGATGCCCAGTCAGGATAACGGAACCACTTCCCGGACATCAATCCGCTATAAGCCGGCAGGAAGTGGTTACAAAAATTTGGCATGGAGTTCCCCTTTATGCACAAGTTGCATGCCAAAGTCGGATCAGTTAATGCGGAATCCGACTTTGATCCGGCTTCAGACAAAAAGTAGTGCAGGAACTTCTTTGAAGTCGGCTTGACTTAAAGTCGTGCCAATATGAATGGTAGTCCTTCAAAATCATAAAGAATGACTTGTCATGCGATTTTGCAGTCCAAAATCGTGGGACAAGTCGTATAAGTGTGAAAGGGGGCTTAATACTTAAGGTTTCTTGGCTGTCGCTTAGCAACTCGAAGTTTCAGCTCCCTCCATACATTTTCTACAGCATTAAGGTCTGGAGAGTGACTAGGCCACTCCATGACCTTAGTGTGCTGCTTCTTGAGCCACTCCTTTGTTGCCTTGGCGGTATGTTTTGGGTCATTGTCATGCTGGGAAACCCATCCACAACCTTCAGTGTTCTGGAGGGAAGAAGGTTCTCATCTAAGATTTTACAATACATGGCTTTGTTCATTGGCCCCTCAGTGCGGCAAAGTTGGCCTGTGCCTTTAGCAGAGAAACCGTCCCAAAGTAAAATGTTTCCTCCTCCGTGCTTGACTGTAGAAATGGTGTTCTTAGGGTCATAGTCGGTCAGCATTTTTCTTCCTCCAAACAGTTAACTCCTTGAGTTAATGCCAAAGAGCTAAATTTTGGTCTCATCTGACCACAGCACTTTATCCCAATACCTCTCTAAATCATTTAGATGTTCACTGGAAAACTTCAGATGGGCCTGTGTATGTGCCTTCTTGAGGAGTTGGACCTTGCGGGCGTTGCAGTATTTCAATCCATGGCAGGGAATTGTGTTACTGATGGTTTGTTTGGTGACCATGGTCCCAACTGCCTTGAGATCATTCACAAGCTCCTCCCGTGTAGTTCTAGGCTGATCCCTTACTTTTCTCATGATCATCCTTACCCCATGAGGCGAAATCTTGCATGGAGCTCCAGACCGAGGGTGTTTGATGGTTATTTTGTATTTCTTCAATTTGCGAATAATCTCTCCAACAGTTGTCTCCTCACAAAGCTTCTTGCTGATGGTCTTGTAGCCCATTCCAGCCTTGTGCAGGTCTACAATCTTGTCCCTGACATCCTTTGACAGTTCTTTGGTCTTGCCCATGATGGCGAGGTTTGAATGGAAGAAAGATTATGTGGACAGGTGTTTTGTATACACATAATGAGTTGTTGTTAGGATCACCTTCTTAAATTGACAGGACTAATCTGTGAACCACATGAGCACATACTGTAGCCAGTCTGTGGGAGCCAGAATTATTGTTGGTTGGTAGGGGATCAAATACTTATTTTACGCACTAAACTGTAACTCAATTTATAACATTTGTATCATGTGTTTTTTCTGGATTTTTGGTGGATATTCTGTCTCTTATCATTTTAAAATACACCTATGATAACAAATATAGACCCTTCATTTCTTTGTAAGCAGGCAAACTTACAAAATCTGCAGGGGATCAAAGAATTATTTTCGCCACTGTACTTCCTGTACAGTGGCGAAAATAATGGTAGCATACATGGTAGCATACATATAATACATCTCTACCCACAGGACCTGTTTAAATCCATAAAAGGAAGTAAGGAAAGATCCGCCCCATTTACCATAAAGTTTGATTATCCACTTTCCTACCGCCTCATGGCAGATTTACTACTAAAGGCCGGCTGTTCTGTGCACAATCACGCGTATATATATCACAGCATATACAGTTAGGTCCATATACAGTGGGGACGGAAAGTATTCAGACCCCCTTACATTTTTCACTCTTTTTTATATTGCAGCCATTTGCTAAAATCATTTAAGTTCATTTTTTTCCTCATTAATGTACACACAGCACCCCATATTGACAGAAGAACACAGAATTGTTGACATTTTTTGCAGATTTATTAAAAAAGAAAAACTTAAATATAACATGGTCCTAAGTATTCAGACCCTTTGCTGTGACACTAAATATATTTAACTCAAGTGCTGTCCATTTCTTCTGATCATCCTTCATTTGAGTCCAGCTGTGTTTGATTATACTGATTGGACTTGATTAGGAAAGCCACACACCTGTCTATATAAGACCTTACAGCTCACATGTCAGCGCAAATGAGAATCATGAGGTCAAAGGAACTGCCTGAATAGCTCAGAGACAGAATTGTGGCAAAGCACAGATCTGGCCAAGGTTACAAAAAAATTTCTGCTGCACTTAAGGTTCCTAAGAGCACAGTGGCCTCCATAATCCTTAAATGGAAGACGTTTGGGACGACCAGAACCCTTTGTGGAGCTGGCCGTCCAGCCAAACTGAGCTATCGGGGGAGAAGAGCCTTGGTGAGAGAAATAAAGAAGAACCCAAAGATCACTGTGGCTGAGCTCCAGAGATGCAGTCGGAAGATGGGAGAAAGTTGTAGAAAGTCAACCTGCACTGCAGCCCTCCACCAGTCTGGACCCTATGGCAGAGTGGCCCGAAGGAAGCCTCTCCTCAGTGGAAGACACATGAAAGCCCGCATGGAGTTTGCTAAAAAAACACCTGAAGGACTCCAAGATGGTGAGAAATAAGATTCTCTGGTTTGATGAGACCAAGATAGAACTTTTTGGCCTTAATTCTAAGCGGTATGTGTGGAGAAAACCAGGCACTGCTCATCACCTGTCCAATACAGTCCCAACAGTGAAGCATGGTGGTGGCAGCATCATGCTGTGGGGGTGTTTTTCAGCTGCAGGGACAGGACGACTGGTTGCAATTGAGGGAAAGAGGAATGCGGCCAAGTACAGGGATACCTTCTCCAGAGTGCTCAGGACCTCAGACTGGGCCGAAGGTTTACCTTCCAACAAGACAATGACCCTAAGCACACAGCTAAAATAAGGAAAGAGTGAATTCACAACAACTCCGTGACTGTTCTTGAATGGCCCAGCCAGAGCCCCGACTTAAACCCAATTGAGTATCTCTGGAGAGACCTAAAAATGCCTGTCCACCAACGTTTACCATCCAACCTGACAGAACTGGAGAGGATCCCCAAATCCAGGTGTGAAAAACTTGTTGTATCTTTCCCAAAAAGACTCATGGCTGTATTAGATCAAAAGGGTGCTTCTACTAAATACTGAGCGAAGGGTCTGAATACTTAGGATCATGCGATATTTCAGTTTTTCTTTTTTAACCACTTCCCACCCGGCCACTGCACATAAACGGCCAAGTGGGCACTCTCTCCTTCTGAGTGGACCGCTGCAGCCGGCTGGTGATCAGTGAGTATGAGCTGTTTTTTTACAGCTTTTTACTCACTGATCACCAGTCTAGTGACCCCACACAATGTAAAAACACAAAACAAACATTATATTGTTTTTTTTTTCCAAATCTCCGCTCTTTTTTCGCTTATATCGCAAAAAATAAAAAACGGAGTCGTGAATAAATACCACCAAAAGAAAGCTCTATTTGTGTGAACAAAATGATAAAAATTTAATTTGGGCACAGCGTAGCATGACCGCGCAATTGTCATTGAAAGTGTGAGAGCGCTGAAAGCCGAAAATTGGTCTGGGAAGGAGGGGGGCGAAAGTGCCCAGTATTGAGGTGGTTAATAAATCTGCAAAAATGTCAACAATTCTGTGTATTTCTGTCAATAATGAGGTGCTGTGTGTACATTAATGAGGAAAAAAATGAACATAAATGATTTTAGCAAATGGCTGCAATATAACAATTCGTAACTGCAACCATTTTTATACACTGTCCCCCCATTTTCAAGGGCTCAAATGTATTTGGACAAATTAATATAATCATAAATAAAATGTTCACCATTAATATTTTGTTGAGAAACCTTTACTGGCAATGACTGCCTTAAATCTGGAACCCATGGACATTACCAAAGACTGGGTTTCATCCTTTCTGATGCTTTAACAGGCTCTAACTGCAGCTGTCTTCAGTTGTTCTTTGTTTGTGGGTCTTTCTGCCTTTAGTTTTGCCTTCAGCAAGTGAAAAGCATGCTCAATTGGGTCGTGATCAGGTGACTCGGCCATTGCAGAATATAACACTTATTTTCCTTCAAAAGCTCCTGGGTTACTTTTGCAGTGTGTTTTTAGATCATTGTCCATCTGTACTGTTAAGTGCCGTCCAATCAACTTTGCTGCATTTGGCTGAATCTGAGCCGACAGTATATCTCTAAACACTGCAGAATTAATCGGGCTGCTTCTGTCACATCATTGATAAACACCAATGATCCATTGCCACTGGAAGCCATGCATGCCCATGCCATCACACTCCCTCCACCATGTTTTAAAGATAACGTTGTGTGCTTTGGATCATGAGCTGTTCCAAACCCTCTTCACACTTTTTTCTTCCGTCATTCTGGTACAGATTAATTTTAGTTTCATCCGTCCAAAGAATGCTTTTCCAGAACTGGTCTGGCTTTTCTAGATTTTTTTGGCAAAGTCTAATCTGGCTTTTCTATTCTTCAGGCTTATAAATGGTTTGCACCTTGTGGTGAACCCTCTGTATTTGCTCTCATGAAGCAATGATAGGGCCACTTCCTGAAGAGTGTCCTTTACTTGTCTGGATGTTGTGAATGGGTTTTTCTTTACCATAGAGAGGATCCTGCAATCATCCACCACTGTTGTCTTCCGTGGACGTCCAGGCCTTTTTAGGTTGCCGAGCTCACCAGTGCGTTCTTCTTTCCTCAGAATGTATCAAACTGTTGATTTGGCCACTCCTAATGTTGCTGCTACCTTTCTGATGGATTTGTTTAGTTTTTAAAGCCTTACAATGGCCTGTTTGACTTGTATGGACAGCTCTTTTGAACGCATGATGTAGGTTCACAGCAATAGGTTCCAAATACCACACTTAGAATCAACTCCAGACCTTTTACCTGTCTAATTGATGAGGAAATAATGAAGCAATAGCCCACACCTGGCCATGAAACAGCTTTTGATTCAATTGTCCAATTACTTTTATTCCCTTAAAAAGAGATGGCTATTTTTAAGAGCTGTAATTCCTAAACCCTTCCTACAATTTGGATGTACATACCCTCAAATTAAACCTGAGAGTGCTTGAATATGTTTTGGTAAATACCTGAAAAAAACTAAAATTGTGCCTATGTCCAAATATATATGGACCTAACTGTATCACAGCAAAAACAATAGATGTTTGCCAGCCACCTGCTGATCATCAAGGAGAGAGGTTGGACGGAGCTCTGCATATGTAGACAATGCAGAGCTCCGTTCAGTCAGTGGGGATGTGATAGATTTTCCTGCTACGGGGCGGCTGTTCTGTGCACAATTACATATATATATATATATATTCTACATAATTCTGCACTTCCGCCTAGGAGCGTGCGCCACTTCTGCTGTGATTAGTCACAGCAAAAGCTGATCGTCAAGGAGAAAGGCTGGGTGGAGCTCTGCATATGTAGACAATGCGGAGCTCTGTTCTGTCAGTGGGGATGTGATTTTCTTACCTGGAAAGCCGAAATGAAATGAAAGCAAATGAAGATCGGTATCCAGAAGTTGACCATCGAAATAGGTCAGCAGCCAGTATGGGAGCTCTGGTACACCGCAGCTTGAAATGAAGGTCAGTATAGTTCCATTTTATTACACAGTTTTCTACAAAGTGCTGATATTGGTATGCTGGGAAACGACAGAGCAGCACAGAGCAGGGTATGAAAGTGTACCAGAATTTCTGTGTACTGATAGAACATAGATTAATGTAAACCACCCCAGAACAATCACTACTACACATTCATCAGATTGGAATTATCTTTTAATACACTCTTATATGTATAACAAAACTAGAAAACTTTAGTTACAAAATTTCAAAAATATATCTAGTATTAAGAACTTAATACGTGGCAATGGCAAGAATTTCCCTTTAATTTGTGCGGTTACAAAGAAAGCATACTGATCTTTTTCATACTGTAATTACCAGAATTCAAAAATCTGATCAGTAGATTCTGAAATCAAGTGCTATAGTACATTTATAGAATACTATATAAGTCTTTATCAACTCTTTTTTCAAAAAGTGCACACCCTGATTAGTCAATTTCATGCACCTGTTGCTATAAATAAACCATTAACAGTCCGGTCCAGCAATAAAGTCATCCTTGTAGTTTAAAATATGTAAACTAACAACAAGACTTGAAGGGCTGGCATCCACATACTGCAGAATGGTCTGAGATTTGTGAAGCTCTATTATGCAAATTGTAGATTCAGGCACTAAGTCAACCTTGGACCCACTCCTTGCCATCTCCCAGATTTTACTACTGGCCAAGCAGCTGTGATAGGCATCCTTACTGATCAATAGTGAAATATAGGATCTGAAGCTGTTTTTTTACCAGAGAGTACCTTGAGTTCTTGGGCTATGCTGCAAACTGAGTTTATGCAAACTTAGTCACCTACTCTTTAGTTAAGCTGTTGGATTATCAACTTTAACCTGAACCTTTTAGGCTTGCAGAACTCCTAGTAGGACATATTAATGCAGAGTATTATTTGGACTTTTAGAAGCATTCTGCCTAACTTAAAAAAGGACATGAAGGTGCTCCATAGTCATATGTTTGGACACAGTAACACAATGTGATCTCTCTAACAGCTAAGTGTTGCTCATAGCAAGCTCTAAAGGCCCCTTTCACACGGACATTCCAATCCAGTCTGCCTGTCCATTTTTCAGGTGGAACCGATTGGAACCTCCATTCTTCTCTGTGGAGTGGCGTGTATAAACGGACATACAGTATATCCGTTTACACCCATCTACATCCAATCCAATCCACCAAAAAGACGGCTGGGGATCCGTTCCCCTTCCATCCAGCAGATCAGATCAGTTGTCGGGTATAAACAGACAGGCAGTCCATTTAAATTTGGCCGCCCATAGAGGACACGTCTGTGTCTGTGTCTGCATGAGCTGAGCGGACCTATCCGCCTGCCCAGCAGAGATCAGCTGAGATATCCCCTGCTGAGCTAGCGGATCGCAGCTGCGGTTCGCCCCATATGAGGGGCTTAAAACCTGACTCCATGAAAATGAAAAAAAAAATCCACCCTTGCAGTGGTGTTCCCCTGCACTGTAATTAAGGAGAAATAATTAGCTTCCCCCTTGCTCCAGCAAATTTACAAAATTTCAAAGATATAGTATCTGATATTATCAAGTCCTTTCAACCATGGGGTATTGTGGCTTACATATTTGCTTTTACAACTAGCCAAATAAAATATTATCAATTTACTTTTGTTATTTTGACCATATGTTTCTGCCACTATTAGGCCTCTTTCACATGGGGCAGATCAGTCATGATCCGCCCCGTGAACATCCGCTGGCTCAGCGGGGATCGCTCCGCCGATCCCCGCTGAGCAGGAAGATGACAGGTCCATCGCTGCACGCTGTGCAGCGACGGACCTGTCAGAGCGCCGCTCTCCCCTATGGGGGATCGGATGATGACGGTCCGTAGTGTCCGTCGTCATCCGATCCGAAAAACGGATGGAAAAGTAGGTTTTTCCTCCGTTACACTTTTCGGATCGGAGCGGGTCGGATGTCAGCGGACATGTCACCGCTGACATCCGACGCTCCATAGGGATGACTGTATGTCCGTTTTTCATCCGAAAACGGAAGGATGAAAAACGGACATACGGATCGTCCGTGTGAAAGAGGCCTTATGATCTGACCTTGGCTTAAAAAAACAAAACAAAACAAGCCTTACTCAAAAAAATGTGCAGAAGCTCTGTATCTAGGTAATAATGTATTAAAGCAGTCTGATTGGTTTCAAAAACCTTATGCTTTCATTCTTGAGCCAATAAATGGCATCATTCCAACCTCAAACTTCTGCTTTCATCAATGGCTAACATGGAACAATGTTCTGCTGCTTCCATAAAGTGCAGAGTAAAATTTCACTAATGGAAAAAGAAAACATCCTTTAACACATAGGTTTTCAAACAGTAACATGTAACTCAAACGTACTCAGAGGACTAATTCCAAAAATATTAGGAGGTGCTTCTGGCTCCTAAATTAAATGTATATATTGGACTGATCTGAGAAATTACACTTTGGAAAATAAACATACATGGTTAGGGAGTACTGGTAATAAATTATATATGTCCTGAGGTACTAGGAAAAAAAGTCTGAATGCCACCAGGGGGTACTCATTAAAGCGGAGTTCCACCCACCTTTATTACTTGGTCTTAAACGAAAGATCACCCCTCGTTTTTGGATATACTTTTTCTTGCCTTAGTAGTAAGAAGGTAAACTTCTGTCCTAGAGGACAGAAGCCAGTGTGCGTTCTAGAGGAAGAATGGGGGACAGGCAATAGACTGGATATGGCGTTGCGGCTCAGCTCAGCTACGCACTAAAAGCATAGAGGCTGAGCTGTGTCGTCATTTCGGTGGCCACGAACAGTGGTGCAACTATACCGTAACAGTACCTTACAGGCACCCGAACCATGTGAGTACCTTATTTTACCAACTTTGCACCTTGTTTTAATAAACACACTAAACTATGATCTATCTCTTGGATTTCTTATATAATCCATGACTGAATGAGAGTTATCACCAGAAGGATTTCCATGCTGGGGCTTATCAGGATCTTTTATGGTAAAGGTTGCTAAGAACAAGAAGACACAGAGCTCTTATTTAGAAGCACGTAGGCTGCTTTGTCAGCCACTTATATCTGGTGAGTGCACACTTCACCTGGGCACGTGGAAAAAGCACTTATTCACTCATTGAGAAGAAATAGTCACCATACACGTTTTTACACGAGCACGGTGGATTGGGACTACTTATTATAATTTGGCATATTAAGCAATATAGACTTGTATTATTGTATATTATTATATTATTAATGTATAGTTGATCCTTTATTAATATAGATGTGGTAATTGGCTTTTTATAGTGAAAAACTAGCTCCTGCGTTTTGGTATATTTTGTGACACTGGTGTTTATACACTTTAAGGGGCAGCAGGTTCTATTAAAAACTGTATATTTAAATATTTGCAGCAATCAAGGAAGCGCCTTCACAGTGTTGGTTAAATGTGTAAGTTACACTTCTCTGTGTCTGTTCCAAGAAGTGATGCTTTAAAACTCTCCTGCTGCCTGCAGGCTTCCTGCCCCTATGCTCTTGTTACAGCTCTGTCCAGCTCCGTTCAGGCAGTGCTCTTTTCCAGCTTTGTTCTAGCTCTCTCTAATGCTACAGCTTAGCATTTCCTTGAGACTCTTCTTACAGTTCAGTCATGGCTTTTGAACAGTCATTAAGCACACGCCAATGATGCTGGGAGTAGCCAGGAGTGTATTTAAGCAGCATTCTTTGAACAGGCTAGTGCCGTGTTTTCTTATTAGCTACCTGAACACTATAAATAATGAAGCCTGCTATTGCCCGATTGCTGCTGACCCAACTTCTGCCCTGTCTACTTCTTATTCTTTGCAAACCCAGACTTCTTGTTTACCCTCTGCTTGCTACCTGCCTTCACCCCTGCTTTAACCTGACTACTGTTTTCCTTACAGCCTTGTCTATCGCCTACTCATTGCTGATCTGGACTGCATGTCTACCCTGTGTTTGTAATCTGGCAAGACCCCTGCTTGTATCTGACTGCTTTTTGCTGTTTGCCTTGATCCCTTCTACGATCAGACTAATCTTTAGTTTTTTGCCTTGCCCTCTCTCTGCACAGTAGCAGGACTTCCACCAGGGGCCTCGACCTGGGGCCAGTTTGTAGAAAACAAATCTAGGGGTGACTAGGGTTCATGGCCATTATCCACTGCAGGGTGCTCTGGTGAAGACTGAATTGTATTCAGACCCCATGCTCTGGGTGAACCTGTATCACTTGCAAGGAGGCACCATGTCAGCTCTACTCATAGCAATCCTAGGGGCCGACCACTTCAAATTTAAGCTATAAACTACATAATGGGGATCACAAATGTGTCGGCATCAAGTGCGTAAGGAGAGAGCTGCATTTTTAAAGCAGTTTACAGTATATAGTAAAGGATGCCACGAGACATACAGAACATACATACTACACTTTCCTTCACTTAATGTATTACATTATTTTTATGGGCTTCTTCCTTATGTTCAATGTAAATTATAAAACCAAAATCCACCTCATTACCAACTTGGTGAATGCTATATAGATCATGGGTCCTTATTTTAAGGAAAAAAAAGACTAGTTTGACCAGCTACAGATGCTATATTATAGGGAAGTATTTAAAAGGAAGTGAAAATGGCAAGTGCTCTCAGGCTTAAAGTGCTTGTGAGTTATGATTTCTGTCATTCAAGATTCCTCTTCAGTGCTGCATTCTTCATTAACAAGAAGAATATGATTCCTTTCTTGATAGCCAAAACACAGCAAGAACCTGCAATGAAATGAACATTAAACATTAGTGACAATTGTTAGCAATGTTCTCTTCTTAAAGGGTACATGCACTTTAAAGTGAATTATCCCATCTGCTGCTGACCCCCCCCCCCGCTATTGAAAACAAATATGAGTTATACTTCTGTAGCTCTGCCCATATTTTCATTGTGTGGCCTACTGAGCACTACACATCTCCTCTTTATAGGAATGCACAGATTCCTGTTTTTTAAGAGCGAGTACAAGTACAGATTCTTGTGCTCAAGTACTCGCCGATACCAATTACCGATATTGTGCAGTGCGATTTGAGCCCATACAAAATTAATGGGCTCAAATCGCATGGCAAAGAATTGCATGTGATTTGAACAGGAATACTGTGCGATTCCTGTCTTAATCACATATGGTTTCCCACACTGCAAGAGAAGAGAGGGAGGGGGAGAAAGGCGCCAAGCTGACAATATTGTAGCAATGTTTATTCAATAAAAGTATTGCACTCACAGACATCGCTGGTGACAGGCATAAAACATCCTCAGCGTGGAGCCCCCAGTCCAAAGTTCAGTCCCCGCTGGAGAAAGTGCTGTGAAGCCGAAGTAGGAATCCAGGCAAGCCACGGGGAGCTGCCGTGGAAGACTCAATCTATACAAGCAGCTGTCAGATGTCCAGGATGCTGTGGCCAATCAGAACGCGTTTCAGAGGCAAAACCACACCTCCTTCATCACCCTTGATACAGTGTAACAAATTGGGCTGCTCCAGGTAGATAGGCAAGTCTGTATTCAAGTGAAGGATAATGAATGCGGTGCACGCCCTGTCACCGCAGCAGAAGCATGTGTACGTAAACGAAGGATGGCCGCACTCCCATACCCAATGCAATAAGGTTTATTTTCAAAATATAAAAACAGCACTGGAATGTTACAAATAGGGGGGAAGCAGATAACGCTAGGTTGTGACAAAACACGCCCGTCGTGTGAAATGCATTACCTGCTTCCCCCTGTTTGTACTATTCCAGTGCTGTTTTTATATTTTGAAAATAAACCTTATTGCATGGTTTATGGGAGTGCAGCCATCCTTTGTTTACGTACACAACCTTCATCAGCCTTCTGATTGGACACAGCATCCTGGACATCTGACAGCTCCTTTGACAGGTTGCGTCTCCCGTGGCATCTCCCCGTGGCTTGCCTGGATTCCTGCTTCGGATTCAAAGCACTTTCTCCAGCGGTTCTAGTGGTGACTGAACTGTGGACTGGGGGCTCTACACTGAGCTTGTTTTATGCCTGTCGCCAGCGATGTCTGAGTGTAATACTGTTTCATTTGAACCCTTTTTATAAACATTGCTACACTATTGGCTCTCCCCCTCCCTCTCCTCTCTTGCAGTGCGGGAAACTGCATGTGATTTAAACAAGAATCGCACCGCATTCCTGTTTAAATCACATGCCATTCTTTGCAACGTGATCAAGCCCATTCATTTTGTATGGGCTCAAATTGCACAGAACAATATCGGTAATTGGTGTCGCGAGTACTCAAAGTATTGGTTTTATATATCGGAGCATTTGCATGAGTACAAGTACTTGTGCAAATGCTTAGTATCTGCAAAAGATACCAATATCGGTGCAACTCTACCTCTTTAGACATCTCCTCTGTCCTGAATTATTCCACGGATATATGCACAGCTCAGATTCTATTCTCTTCAATATAAGGCCCAGGAACCTATGGAAGTGAAAGGCCTGGCTGTATGCCAAGAAATTTTCCAA
The DNA here is from genome assembly GCA_037952925.1 of Lithobates clamitans. Lineage (NCBI taxonomy): Eukaryota > Metazoa > Chordata > Amphibia > Anura > Ranidae > Lithobates > Lithobates clamitans. The sequence continues at coordinate 6,179,857 of JBBGZY010000390.1, forward strand.
AAAGGGTCTGCGCAGCATTTTCTTGGCAGTGTCTACTCGTACACAGAAATAAACATGGGACTGTGGCACCACCTTTTAAAAACAGCTGGCTTGGACAATGCTTATTTCATATCTATGGTCATCTGTACAATTTGTGTAGAAGGCTTCTACCGCTGCCCAAGGTAAGCTGGCAATTAGATCTACTTTCCAAACACAGGAGGACACAGCTTGCCGATGTACAGGCACAAGTAAAAAACATGAAGGCTGCACTCACTTGCTCTTCAGTGCAACAATTTTTTTTAAAACAGTTCATAAAAGCAGCTCAATGGTACAAAAGTAAAAAAGTAAACACGGGGGAGAGAGAGACAGGGCAGTGCAGCCATCCAGATTTTTTACTTGTGTTGTGTAGATGGGCGATTAAGGGGCTTCCCAAACACCCCATTGGGCTTCACTTAGTAGAAACAAATCAATTTAATTACTGTTGTTTACTGGAATTATTGGCCCTATAAGCAGTAGTCACACAGTGTGTGTAAGCCATTGGCTGCCCCACCTAACACATCCTAATAGAATATACAGAACATCTCAGAGGGAATGTGTCCAACTGGAATGCTCTTCACTGCTTTTGGGAGTTCAGCAGCAGGTGGGTGACTATTAAAAAGGCCATCTACCCTAAGGCAGTAACAGAAAATGCTTGGTTATTCCAATACTCCTGATACAATTGTTCTCTGTTCTTGCTTCATTAAGGGAATGTTTGTACCAAAATTAGACAAACCACGTCAGTATTTGTCCGTGTATTACAATCTTTACTGAAAGCAAGTAAAAGTCTATCTCAACGAGCAATAAATTCATAACCATACAGAACAAAAGTATCCCCCCCCCCAATCTAATTTAATCATTAACCAAATTCACAGCTTGTGTCCATCACAAGCATATCCTGTTTAACAAAGAGGCCTTTAGAATCAGAATTACATAACGTCTAATTTTTACAAAAAACGTAATTGGTTGATGAGGTAAAGTATGTACTGTATATAAAATACTTTAACTAGAAAATTTGATATCTGTGTAAATACCACAAACAAAGCTTCTTACCACACTACTCCTATCGGAATTAAGCAAAGCGCAGCTGACAACAGGAAACAAAAGCCAGGAAACCACAAGACAGTGGCTGCATAGATGCTGTTGTAAAAAGTGACGGTTAAGCTTCCAGTTAAATTCTCCAGACAGGCGATGCATGCAAACAGAGCTCCTGAAACAGACGAAATAAGGAAGCTGTGTTAAAAAAGACTGGGGGTGAAATGTATCAAGTGAAAGTGAAGTCTAACATTATTCAAGATAGCTACTAGTGAGCAGGATTTGCATACAAGGGTACAGGGGTCTCCAAATGTGGCCCTTTGCCAGCCGTTATCTGGCCCTTGGGGCACTATTCCTCCCACTGACACCAACAATGGGGAACCATTTCTTCCACCAATACCAATGATGGGATACTATTCCTCCTACTAATATTGACCTCTAACCCTGAGGCCATATTTATTCTCACTCATGTTGAGCCTGTGACATTTTCTACCCCTGCTGGCCACAATCCGGCCCTCCTAAAGTCTGAGGGACAATAAACTGGCCCTTTGCTTGAAATGTTTGGAGACCCCTGTTGTAGGCGGATAATAAGTGATAGAAGCCTTGTGTCAATATATAGTTATGGAACTTGGGTATTGTTATGTCATTCCCAGAGGACCCAGCATGAAAGAGCCCCCATTCCATGATCAATGTAATCACTAAATGAAAGGACCTATCTACCCAAAACTATGGGATCCATAGGGAGCAGCATTATGATCTGACTGAGGGCATACTGCTGCTTTAAAGAAAAAAACACTGCCACATTTATAAAATACAGCGATATAAAGTAATTTTATTACTATATTTACATTGTCTTTAACCTTTACCACCTCCAAATCTAATGTAAATGCCATTTTTTCCTTTTCTTGAGTGGTCTGGCGATGGGATTTTGCCTAAGTTAACAACTTCCTTCAAGCCCATGCTCACTTTCACATATTTTTTAAAGGGTTATAATTATTTGTATGTCTAAAGAAATGTATTTTACCTTTATTTGACACAGTGCTATTTCTAACAGACTCAAGGTTTTGCCCAGCTGTGTATCCAAAAGTGGAATCTCAGCTTATCTGCCCCCCCCAGTGTCACAATTGACACTTTTCAGGGGGGGGGTGGGTATCTGGTTTTGTCAGCTCCCACTTCTGGGTGATCTCGCTGCAGCGAGATCACCAGGAAGTCCGGGCCCCCCTCCTCCTTCCACCACCGGGCCATTCAGAAAGCACAGCGCACTTTGTGCATGCGCAGTAGGGAACCAGTTGTGAAGCCACAAGGCTTCACTGCCAAACTCCCCTACAAGCAAGCATGGGTATGCTGGATTCCTGGACAGGTAAGTGTACCAAAATTAAAAGTCAGCAGCTACAGTATTTGTACCTGCTGACTTTTAATTTTTTTCTGCAGGAGCCTGGACCTCCTCTTTAAGGAAAGGGGAAGGCTACAAGGGTAACAAATTATTGTTCATTACAGATCAGGGGGTAAATGAGCAAGGGAGCATGTACTGTATAACGAAAGTCCCGCTACAAAATTACAAAACCCTCTAAGTCAGGAACATAACTTTTGATCATAGGGTCCCACAGCAGAATTCTGATGGGGCCCTTAGCTAATTCTTAGCTGGCAGTGTCAACTGTGACAATATGGGGGAGATTTACTAAAACTGGTGCACACAGAATCTGGAGTAACCAATCAGCTTCTAAATTAAGCATGTTCAATTAAGCTTTGATAATAAAACATAGAAGCTGATTGGTAACTATGCACAGCTGCACCAGATTCAGTGCAGTTTTGATAAATTTACCCCTATGTATCATTTTTTTTTTAATATAACATATGCCTTAGGCTAGGTTCACACTTCTTCAGTTGCGGGACTGTGTGTAAACTGCAGGTTTTCCTGTATCCACAGCAAAAAACGCACTGCTGTCTGAAGGAACCCCCACACACTGAAAACCGCAGCGCCTTTTTCCATGCTGGGAACCACAAAGCATTATGTGGTTTCCCTGTGGCTGCGATTTTGTAAAAGGTGCAAGGACATTTTCCGTGCATTTTTCATAAGTACAGCAGGCCATACAATGAACGGGCTGCTGTGTCCATGTAAATGCGGCCGTACGGAAAGCGCAATAGTGTGAACCTGGCCTAAATCAAAAAAGGGCAGCAAGAAAGTTGTCAGCATAGTCAGGGAACAGTCCTTTGGATAAAAATTATAGTTGAAGTAGTAGTAATAATAATAATAGTTTTTACTGCACAAAGGGGATCTGTGACCAACATAGACCCTGAAGTCTGCCTTTCGTTCTTATACACTGGATTGGGGGTCAGCAACCTGTATATGGCAGACAGGTGACTGGTACATTGCGGTCCGAGCTTACTGACCCACCATTCCAGAGCATCAAACAGAGCGCATTGCAGAGGGACTACTTGTAAAGTTGAAGCTGTAGTAGGGAGCAAGAGCTGCATAATCTGATGCCTCCTCTGTAGTGCTGGCTCCTGTCCCATGCGGAGTGATACCAACTGCAACCTTGTACAGTACAGCACAGCAAATAAAGGGTGAAGGCAGGCAGCGTTGTGTTGCTTTCTTACCACCTGCTTTAACCCCTTGGACACCGCAGAAGCATGCAGTTTATTTGAATGGGTCACGATTTACAGGTTGTTGCACCCACCAAAAACAACAGGGAGCCCAATTCATGCTGCAACATGTGTATACGTTTGGCTGCTGCCTCAGCAGCTACAGGGGGTAGAGATTGGGGTGGTAAAACCGTGACTCAACTGCGACTGCGACACGGTAGTACTGCAATTGGAGGTTTAAATCAGGTATGAGGAGGCGACACTGTGCCTGGTGATCTTTGACTTCTCCCCTGTTGTTCAGATAGATCCGATTTGGACTGCAAGCAATACAAAGGGTGCCATGAAGAGGCCTTACAGCTTATGCATGCGTTTGCAAATGCGTGCTAACTAAACCCCTGTTTTTAACGCAGACAGGTTAATTCAGTTGGTCAGCAGACTGGTTGGTTGAGCTGGGAATGTTCTCTGGTTTTGTCTTTCATGCATTTGCCCCTCTATGTGCTCCTTGCTATGAAGGCCAGTTATAGGTGGGGGCGGGGGCCTTTGTTTCAGATAGATCTCCACCTCTTTAAAGGTTGCCTAACCCTGCTTCACAGTTTAGTTTTCCTAAACAGCCTCCCCCATGAGGCTCAGCTTCTATCCTAGGCCCCATAGCAGCTGCGTGGCCAGCTATTGCTAGTGTTACACCACTGTTCTCAATATATGTTCTGCCTTTCAGTACCTATTTTAATGTTTGATACTTTCTCTAAATACATAATCATTAAGCTGATGAAAGGACGTCAACTTTTTAAATAGCAACTCTACCCAAAGCTGATTATTCAGTTTTGGGTTGAATTATAGGTTTTACTCCTGTAGTCCTAGGTTATCACCTTTTGCATTCATAACTTTGGACCATCCACAGTAGAGGGTGGTTATAAACATCAGACACGAGACATGTCACATCTGCAGTGCTGTAGCATTGCTGGTCCTTCAAAGCGGAAACTTCCTCTTTAAGGGCCTATTTCAAGGAATTAACGTGGTATCAAACCAACCAGAATCAACCGATTTTTAAAAAATGTATTTATGGGTAGACTTATTCTTTCATTTCACTTTGTATATATTCTGGTTGTGCTCACAGAGTGTGTATAACATTTTACCTTGTTCATTATCCAAAACTATTTTGGACATCATTGATCTCAGCACTGGAAGAGGCATGGCAGAAAATAGAAGAGGGACTCTCACTGTAAAAAAAAGTTTAACATATCAGACATTAATTATTAAAACACCTAAAAGGGATAAAAACATTATTACACATTTCATCTGTTCTTGTTATTAACACAGTTTTAAAAATTCTCCTTTTGTGACATATTAACCTCCCTGGCGGTATGATTATTTCTGATTTTAGGTGCTGAAAGCGGTACAATTATTTTGCACAGAAATTTGGCGTTTTATATTGTAGGCCTGTAATTCTTAGGAATAGTTCACTTAAATCTGTCCAAACAAGAGTCTAGTAGACATCCCGGGTATGATAAAGTTTGAAAAACGAAATAAAAAATTATAATATAATAAATAACTATAAATAATTATAACAAATAATAATATAATAATAATAAAAATTATATAATAATGTAATCAAATCAAAAACACTGAAATTTGCTCAGTTGCAGAATTGTCGCTTTCGTTACTTTTAGTGTTTGATGACGGATCTCCCCACAAATCACTATCGCTCAATTCTGCGAGTGATTCTAATTTATTATCGCTTTTTTCTAGCTGCTCTAAAACCACTTTTGATGTAAAGGGACAGTTTTGGTTGCTATGGGCAATCTCCAGTTTCCTGGCAGAAAGAACAGTTTTATATATATAAAACTGCATGCAGGACACTGGGAAAACCACTAGGGACAAAGGGGATGTGTAATTATTTGATACAGTACTGTAATCTGTAAGATTACAGTATGCTGTATCTGTACTGTGTGTTTCACTATTTGAATTTACCGCCGAACTCCGTCCCCGTGCGTCGCACCGCTCGCAGGGAACGGAGCTCGGCACTGTGAATCGAGCGAGACACGGCGGCTCGCCGATCACAGCGGGGAGACATCGCAGGATCCAGGGGACAAGGTAAGTATGCTCTTCCTGGATCCTGCGATGCAAGCCCGAGTCTGGCTCGGGGATACCGCTTTTGGTATAAAAAATCCAACCCGAGCCAGACTCGGGAATACCGCCAGGGGGGTTAAGAGAAAATATGGATTGCCAATAAAGCTGACTATACACTAGAAGCATTGACCAAATGCCTGACCATATATCAGTTTTAAAGTATAAGTTCACCTTTTCCCAAAAAATAAATAAACACACATTTTTTTGCAGGTAAAAAAATGTGCATTTATTATTTTTTGTTGCAGGAGCCTGTAAAGCATTGCACCAGTGATCAGCAGATCGCTGGTGCCCCTCAGGTCTTCTGGAGATCTGTCACTGTATCGGCTTCCTCATACCCCATACGAGGAAGCCAATACATGCTGACAAGAAGAATGAATCAACTATCACAACGCTCACAGCACTGCGGTAGTTCATGGAAAACTACAAGCCAACAGCCGCAAAGGCTGCCGGACCTTGTTGTTTTCTATTCACAGAGAGCTGTGCATGTGCGACTGGGTGGGCAGTGCCCCGCACGGCTGTATTTTTTAAAAATTCTGACAGCTGGCGGGGAGAAGATTCCTCGCTAGCTGTCACAGCAGGGGAGCGGGAGGTGCGGGGGTCGGTGCATTCATAACATGTTACATCCCGATTATGGGTGTAACATGTTATGAAAGGTGAACTTATCCTTTAACTTTGTTGGTAAAAAAGCCTTTATTGTTGCGGGGGACTGTACCAAAATTTTCCCACATACACTTCTGTGGAAAAATCCTCAGTTGCCACAATTTTTCACTTATCAAGACCCGGTCATATGGACCAAATCTGGCATAAAAAAAGTAGGAGATATTCAGGTCAATTTACTAAAACCTGGAGAGTGCAAAATCTAGTGCAGCTGTGCATGGTAGCCAATCAGCTTCTAACTTTAGCTTGTTCAATTAACCTTTGATAATAAAACCTGGAAGTTGGTTGGTTTCTATGCAGAGCCACACCAGATTTTGCACTCTCCAGCTTCAGTAAATCAACCCCATTGTGTGTAATGGAAAGCTCCTCCAGATTGATGCCTTGAAAACTAAATTTCATTTACCCAATACTCATTTGTTTTGCTATTTACAACTTAGGCATGCATATGCCACTCAATTTGGTGCGTCGCCTCTTCAGGTTCAAGCGAGTGTCTGGAAACATTGCTTAGAGATGACTCTTTAGATATGGGAGAAAAAAAGGCACTTAAAATGAAAGCAGCATTGAAGCTACACGGACAGCTGCGACTCAAATGTGTGATATCACAAAAACAGCATAATATGGAACAGAGTCAGGCTTAACACATACAGCATAAAACATCTAATCATGAACAGTACTCCTTATTGGAAAGGTGATGTAAAGAGCAGGGTGATAGGTAGACAGCAGTGCCAAAATCTTGAAATTAGTAGTCCACGTTTAGACTTTCAGACACAGTACAGTCCCTTCCAATCCCCTGTGTAATGAACACCATACGAGACCACCACCGATGATAAGAAATGTCTGCTTACAAGATGTACTGGACCTTTAAAAAGGCCAGTGACGCCTGTGGCTGATTACCCCGCCAGGGCCTTTGGATTGCTATCTGACCAAGGATCAGTAGTCCTGCAGGCGATCCCTCTCTCTCCAGATGTTAGGAACGTCCCACTCGAAAATAATAGAAGAGACTCCACATGGGGCAGCAGCACGACGTCATCTCTGACTAAACGCTTAGGGAGGATGATGTGCTGACATCATCGTGACTTACAAGTCCCAGTAGCGCAGGCGCTCATTGTATGTTTTTACCGGCCTGTGTTTTTACTATTCCTCTGTGTGCGGGAGGTGCTTTTAACCAATAAATCATTGGATTTATACAATGTGGAGTCTCTTCTATTATTTTCAAGTGGGACGTTCCTAACATCTGGAGAGAGAGGGATCGCCCGCAGGACTACTGATTCTTGGTCGGACTGCAATCCAAAGTCCCTGGCGGGATAATCAGCCACAAGCGTTACTGGCATTTTTAAAGGTCCAGTACATCTGGTAAGCAGATATTATCATTGGTGGTGGTCTTGTATGGTTTCCATTACACAGGAGATTGGAAAGGATTGTACTGTGTCTGAAAGTGTACACGTAGACTACCAGTTTCAAGATTTTGGCACTGCTGTCTACCTATCACCCTGCTCTTTATATCACTTTTCCAATAAGGAGGACTGTTCATTATTAGATGTTTTATGCTATATATGTTTAGTGAGGTTGACAAGCTACTTGCACGCTGTAGAGCTGCTTGGGAGGCGGTGTTCCCCCAGAAGGACGGGGGTGACTGGGATGATGTTTGGGAGATTAATTCTCCAGATTAGTGTCGGCCATCTTATCCAATATAAATTTCTACACCGTATATACCGGACCCTGGCCAGATTGACTAAAATTTTTCCTACCCAGTCACCCAGTTGCTGGTGGTGCACGTCAAACAGCGCAGACTTCCTCCACATCCTTTGGGAGTGTGCAGCTATCAATTTTTTTTGGTGTGGAGTTACTGAATGTATAGGGGAGATTACAACACTGTGTGTGCGGTTGGAAGTGGATACCTGCCTTTTGGTTTCGTTGATGCCCTAGCCCCCAGAAATGTGACACGTACGCTATTGACTTTATTGTTTTATTATGCTAGGAAATTAATAGTACTTTCCTGGAAAGAGCCTAATCACCTGACTGTTCCAGCATGGAAGGCACTCATTAATAAAGCCATCCCTCTATATAAAGCCACGTATACCAGTAGAGGTATACCTCATAAGTTTGATAAAGTGTGGAGTGGATGGATGAATAGTGCATCCACGGTGTCTGATTAAATGGATGTATTCTATTACCGGTGGGAATTTCATTTTATGTCCGGTATGCAGATGGGTGGCTATTGATCATCGTTCGTTAAATATTATTGATATGGAGATGTGGACCTGAGCATTACATCTGTGGTTCAAGTGTCAATGGGTGATGGCGGGTCATATGCCATAGATTTGTGGAACTAAAATAATGACATTGTATGATGCTGAATTTAAGTACATATAATACATACTGGTATTATGGTCTTATTTCAAGCCTCAGAGTTATACTGCGGGCCCAATTCTGAGATGTGTTCTAAGTTTTAATTTTTGAATGTTGTTGGAGAGTGAGGTCTGGTGTCAGACTGACTCTCACTTGTTATGTGTTTGTTTCATGTATGTTATCTGAAAATTACAATAAAAATAATTTTAAAAAAAGCCTTTATTAGTGGTACCCAATGCAGTCATAGAACACAATTATGGTTAAAACCCTCTAAAAGGTGGCCATAAGCTCTACCACTGGTGTCCAACTTGGGCCAAAAGACCATATGTGGCACTTTGGTACTTGCTGCGTGGCTCTTTGCAGACCCTAGCAGTCAGTAATGAGGCTTTATCTGACTTACTGCAGATTCTAATTCGAAGCTCACCGTGTGCAGTGAAATAAGAGTAAGCAATTTCAGTACAGGAGAGAGGTCTGTACAATTGTGCAAGACTGATGGATGGAGTTCAGCTTTAACTCTTTGAAGGCAATACCATCATGGCTGAGATAGAAGCTGTGGAATGTTAACTTGCTAGTTTCCTGTGTAGATGGTAGGGTTCTGAATTAAACTAGTGACCCGAATAATGCAATAAGTGTTCAACAACATATAGAGAAAGGCTGATGTCTGAAGATTATAGTACTGCTGTATAACCAAGAAGCAGTAATATATATATAACTTTGATAAGAGGGAATGAGTCAGCACTTATCAAATTATTAAAGGTTTGCTAATGAAAACAGACTTCTGGTTTTATGGTATCACTTAATACCTTTCCTTTACCACAGGCTTTTAAAGTGGATTTCCAACCAAAAAGATGTTTTTTTTTTGTTTTTTTGCATAATGATTATTATTCATTTTTTGGCATATGGTACCCACAATATAGACTACAAAATACAAATGGTAGATTCTGAGTTAAAGTGTTACTAAACCCAGGACCCTGCATTCACTATATCTGGTCCCCCACAATACACAGAACATGAAAATGCAATAGTTTTAGTAAATACAAACTGCTACCTTTTCTCATCAGCAGTTAGAACAGTCTTGTGACTTCAATCAGTGTCTGGTAAAAGCTTGTAGGAGGAGTTTTCATACTGCACTGACTGTCTTATCAGGATCCAGGACCCCTGACCCCCTGTCTGGACAGTGCTGATAGGCCCTGTGCTGATCACATGCACTCAACCAAGGAAAAAAAAAACTCTCTAGTAATACACACCAAACTGAGCATGTGAAGCCTGACTCCAGTAACTCTGTCTTATCTGGACCTGTTCTGGAGTCAGTGGAAGAAGAGGAGGATCTCTGCATACAGGATCACACAGCCTTTTTACACAATGTGGAGGATTAACCCCTTAGGTACCTCAGTGAATATAACAAGCATGCTTTACTGCATATACAGACTGATTTTACTGTTGTGGGTTTAATAACACTTTAAAAGGAGTGAAATTCAGAAGTTGGGTGAGCCAACAATTATACTACAAACAGTATAACCTGAAAAAGGGAAAAAAAAAGGTGGGGGGAAGAGTGGAGAGGAAGGGGTAAAAGGTAATAGGTAAAGGATCCCTTAGTTAAGTACTACGTTGTTAAGAAGTCCACCAAATACAGCTCTAGAGCAGCCTATCTGAAGTGGACAGTTGTACCTAGCAAGGGTAGGGGTATAAAAAGATTTATAAAGGTAGTGTTCAGGGGACAAAAGGGGCACGAAATAAAGAAAACAAGGAAAGATAAAAAAGGGGGGGGGTAAGAGCAGGGGTGGATGAAGGGCTTCAGGGGGGCCTGGATAACTTGTCTGTTTTTCCCTTCCCCTGCCAGCGTGCCAAGGCCTCCAGAGTCAGACCAGGGTCAAGGGTGAACCTGTCATATGTAATCATTCCAATTATATAATGTTTGTGTACTTTGTACTGTGTTGAGTATTTTTAATTTTAGGATAAGGTTTGTTTACCTTTTTAGACCTGTAATGTTTAATTTAGAAATCTGCTGAAAAGACAAAAACCATCCTACTGTTTATTGAGAGGGATTGAAGGAAGTGACAAAGTTCAGCAGGGTGTTTGGGGACACAGCTGACAATTTAAATAGAAATTGATTACAACAGAAAAAATATGGGAGAGTGTGAGGTAGTCAGAAAGAATGATCCTTCTAACATGTAAAATGAAGAGATGTGAGTAATCTCGTAAAACCAAACATTGGAAAGGATCATTGCTGGGGACTTCTGTCTGAGGGATGAGATGTGCAAAAGGATGAGCAAGAACTGAGCCATTACCTCTAGTAGGTGTTTTCAACAGAATGCCGAAAACAAAAAAGTGACCCCCCCCCCCCCCCGAGAATGCACGAAATCACATATATGATATTTTTCTTTTTCCAAAGCTGAACTCTGGACATTACCCCCCCCCCCCCATCTAATTGCTATTTACTAGGGTTGCACCAATACTGATACCGGTATCAGTGCAGATACTAAGCATTTGCACAAGTACCAATACTTGTGCAAATGCTCTGATACCTGAAACCGATACTTTCAGGCTCAGTTCTTTCAGCTGTCAGCGGGATTCCCCCACTGACAGCTGAAATGTAAAAAAAAAAATGGCAATTACTGGTTGTTAAGGAGCAGGGCGCCACGTCCGTAACCTCCCTTGCGGTATGATTATGTCAGATTTTTGCGTCTCAAAGCGGTACAATTATTTTGCAAAGAAATTTGGCGTTTTATATTGTAGGCCTGTAATTCTTAGCAATAACACACTTAAATCTGTCCACCAAGAGTCTAGTAGATATCCCGGGTATGATGAAGTTTGAAACACAAAATCATAAATTATAATATAATAAATAAATATAAATAATTATAAAAAAATAATAATATAATAATAATAAAATTAATTTCCCCACGATTCACTATCGCTCTATTCTGCAAGTGTTCTGATTTAGAGCCCTTGCACACTGGGGCGGTTTGCAGGCGCTATTGCGCTAATAATAGCGCCTGTAAACCGCCCCGAAAGTGCCGCTGCCTTCATTTCAGTGTGAAAGCCCCGAGGGCTTGCACACTGGAGCGATGCGCTGGCAGGACGGTAAAAAAAGTCCTGCCAGCAGCATCTTCGGAGCGGTGAAGGAGCGGTGTGTATACCGCTCCTTTACCGCTCCTGCCCATTGAAATCAAAGGGACGGCGTGGCTATACCGCCGGCAATGCGCCTCTGCAGAGGCGCTTTGCAGTGGTATTTAACCCTTTCTCGGCCGCTAGCGGGGGGTAAAACCGCCCCGCTAGCGGCCGCATACCGACGGTAAAACGCCGCTAATAATAGCGGCGTTTTACCGCCGACGCCGCCCCCCGCCCCAGTGTGCAAGGGCTCTTACTATCACTGTTTTCTAGCTGGTCTAAAACCACTTTTGACATAAAGGGACACTTTTAGGTTGCTATGGACAATCTCCAGTATCCAGGCAGAAAGAACAGTATATATAATATAAAACTGCATGCAGGGCACTAGACAAAGCACTGGGGACAAAAGGGATGTGCAATAATTTCATACAGTAATGTAATCTGTAAGATTACAATGTACTGTATGTATTATGATTTTTCACTGTTTTGAGTTTGCCGCCAGGCTCCACCCGCGTGCGCTGCGACGCTGGCAGGGAACGGAGCCCGGCACACAGAGGCATCGGGTGGAGGACACAGCCCGCAGACACAGCGGGGGGACATTGCAGGATCCTAAGGACAAGGTAAGTACACCGCACCAGGATCCTGCAATGCAATCCCGAGTGTGGCTCAGGGTTACCGCTAATGGTGCTGAAATTTAACTCCGTGCCACACTCGGGAAAACCGCCAGGGAGGTTAACAACCAAAGACTCATTCAGCTGTCAAGCTGTGTAAACAAAGTCCCGGTAATTGGAGCTGTCAAAAAAAAACAAAAAAAACAGCCTGACAATGTTTATATGTTTATCAACAACATTGCTCAGCCGCTAAAACAGAAAGATAAAAAGAAACATTGTTTAATTTTGTAGATTTCTGTTTATTCATCTACAGATCAAAAGGGGTGAACTTTGATCTGCCTATGAAGTCAGTTTAAAGTGGGGGTCAGCAACCTGTAGATCGGGATCTACCAGTAGATCCTGGCTAGGTGACTGGTAGATCGCGGTCTGGGCTTGCTGACCAGCCATTCCAGAGCATCAAAGAGAGTGAGATGCAGAGGGACTACTTGTAAAGTTGGAGCTGTAGTAGAGAGCAAGAGCCGCATAAGCTGATGCCTCCTCTAGAGTGCTGGCTCCTTTCCCATGCGGGGTTATACCAACTGCACTCCACCTCTTATCCCGCTTAGCGGTCTTCAGAGTGGTGCCAGCTGCAGGAAAGAAGAGATCTTCAGGTCAGTATAAAGCAATACACTGGGCATAATAGTATAGGGCTGCTTTCACACTGATATGCTGTGGTCTACCCACACCACGGGTGCAGTTCAGTGTACCTACAGCTGTCCTGCAGGTTTGCTGTGCTTAGCCATAGACTTCTATTATATCCTGCAGGTTTGATGCACTTTGTGAAAGCGCTCCAAAACTCCTGAATGCATAACAAAAGTCTATGGCAAAGTGCAGCTAACACAGGAAAGTCGCAGATGCCCTGCGCTTCACCCGTGGTGCAGGTAAACCACAGCAAGTCTGTGTGAAAGCAACCTTATAGGAGGCTCAGAAAAGTAAGGGTTAATTTACATTTGCAGTTTGGGGGGGTGGTGAAAGCACATAGTTAAGTTAAGACATGTTTTTACCAGCTCTGCTCCCACCGAACCCCCTTTAGCTGCAGTAGCCAAGGGTGTACACATGTCACAGCTGCAGCAAGAGTTATATGCCCTGTCACGGTTGGTGGATTAAGCACCTGCTAAGCATGACTCGTGCAGTATAGCAAACGAGGGAAACACCATGCCCAGTGATCTTTGACTTCTCCCTTATTGTTCAGGTAGATCTCCACCTCTTGAAGGTTGCCTACCCCTGGAAAGCAACCTGTCAAGTATAAAAAAAGTTTTTTTTTCAATTAAAAATGTTCCTCTGTTTAACCCCTTATTAACCCTTAATTTACTCTAATTAGCCCTAATTAACTCCTTATTCTCCTTCTCCATTTAATTATTTTTTGGCAGATTTTTTTTTTTGTTCAATTCTATTTTATAAACGAAACTATTAGGCTACATGCCCACGAACATTTTAAAAAACGGTCTGTAAAGCCAGTACAGGCACCAGGAAAAAAGCGGCCTTAAACACGCGATTTTTTTCAACGTTTTGCATTGAGTTTAATGCACGTTACTCCGCGCTGGCTTTCAGCCGTGTTTCTCTGTCTCTATTCAAAATCAATGGTTCCCTATGGGAGCCCATTGATTTGAATAGAGGTCGCACCAGAAGTCGGATCAAGAGGATCCGACTTGCGGTGCGACTTGTGTGCTGAGAATCTTGAGGGGGGAACCCAGCAATTTTTTTTTTTTAATTCCTTTCGGTCTGGTATGGATCTTAAGGGGAACACCCACACCAAAAAAAAATGGCGTGGGGGTCACCCCAAGATCCATACCAGACCCTTATCCAACCACGCAGCCCAGCAAAGGGGGGACGAGCGAGTGCCCCCCCCTCCTGGACCATACCAAGCCACATGCCCTCAACATGGGGGCTTGGTGCTTTGGGGCAGGGGGGCCTTGTGCCCCCCACCCCAAAGCACCTTGTCCCCCATGTTGATGAGGACAAGGGCCTCTTCCCGACAACCCTGGCCGTTGGTTGTCGGGGTCTGCGGGCAGGGGCCTTATCGGAATTTGGGAGCCCCTTTAATAAGGGGGCCCCCAAATCCTGCCCCCCCACCCTATGTGAATGAGTATGGGGTACATCGTACCCCTACCCATTCACCAGGGATAAAAAGTGTCAATAAAAAAAACACACTACACAGGTTTTTAAAGTAATTTATTAGGTAGCTCCTGGGGTCTCTTCCGACTTCTCTGCTGTCTCCGGCCTCTTCTCCGCGCTCTCCGGTATCTTCTGCCAGGCTCCTTTGCTATCTTCTGCTCTTTTGCTAGCGGTTGCCCGGTCTTCTCCTTCTCCTTGTCTTCTTCCCTTTTCTCTTCTTTCGATGTTGACTCAGCGCTCTCTCCCGCTGTAATGCCGTGTGCGCGGTGCGCAACGACTTATATAGGCATGGGGCGGGGTCCCCGGATGATGTCATCCGGGGAGCCCGCCACTTATGACATCACAGTCCAGGGATAAGATGGGACTGTGACGTCATAACCCCACAGCGCTGCACACTGATAATGCTCCTCCCGCTGATAATATGAACAAGCCGCTCCTTAACGCGGTGTGCTGACAGCTTTCCTCCACAGAGCACTGTTTTGCTTTCCGCCTTTAGGAGGGAGGGAGGGAGGGAGGGGAGGAGAGAAGAGAGAGGACTGGACAGGGGCGCTACAGAACGACACCCCCGTACTGGGCGGCACCAGGGGCGGGGCCCCGCCCCATTTTCGGCTCTACTATCAGCGTATTTTCTCTTTTGGCAAAGTGCCGAAAACGCCATTTTCGGCCAATATGTTTCGGCGGCCGAAATTTCGGTGCATCCCTAGCAAATATTCAAAATTCTAACTACCAGCAAGAATAAGTCCTTACATTTAAAGAGCACCTGTCAGCACAGATCCATCATGGCAGCGCCTGTTAGTGGGCATCCACTCACCTGCTGCCGCCATGTCTTTTGCCGTGTTGTGTCACTGCCGCATCACCAGCCGTCCCATTAAAGTGAATGGGATTGTCGGTGAGTCAATAGCGGGTCAGAGGAGGAGCCGCTGGGGGAGAGATGACAGTTGCTGTTTAAAAATTATGATTTAAAATCAAGTTGATTTAAATCAAATCCACCCTGCCACACACTGATTGAAATTTGGCAGGTCCCTGCTGGACTGGCCGAATTTTGATCAGTGCATCGCCCACAATGTACATTTATAGTGATCACAAGGTAAGAGGCTACAGTTGAGGCTAATCTGTATCAGACATTTGTAAACAAAGCTTTGAACAGAACAGCACAGGTACGAGGATTACATGTCACCTCCATCCGGGAAGTAGATGGCAATTACGCTTGTGACCGATACCAATGCTTCAAAAAAAGTGAATATTGACCAACGATAATCAGCCGCACCGATAATCGGTCGACCCCTAGTCAGTAGGCAAGAGGCTACCCTGCAGTCCCCTCCAAAAGCCCTGCCCTAGTTGGGTCTGTCACACTGCCAATCTAGAGAGATAAGAAGATAAAGACAATGGGGACGATTTACAAAAACTGGTGCACGCGGAATCTGGCACAGCTGTGCATAGTAACCAATCAGCTTCTAGGTTTTATTTTTAAAGTTTAATAGGACAAGCTGAAGGTAAAAGCTGATTGGTTACAATGATAGCTGCACCAGATTCTATATAATCATAAGTAGTATTGTGATCTGTGTGAGCAGTCACGTTGTTGTTCCAGGCTAGTGAGTGACTGGGTAGTAAAGCCAGCATTGGGATAACCACCTGGGAACTTGCACTTTTATAAAAAATAATTAAGAAATGGCAGCCTCCATTTTTCTTTCAACACAGGTTTACCTTTTACATAGCTTGGCCAAGCTGCCCTGAGCAAGCCAAAGAGGCTTTGTTAGAAACTCACAACCTATGTGCTAAAAAGATCTGCACAAACCACATGCACATCCAAGGCCTCGTGCATACTGGGTGTTTACCCCAATCAGTGGCGGCCCGTTCATACGGGGCGTAGGGGTGCCGCCCCCCTAATCCATGCGCCTCCTGGCCCCTAATTTACATGCAGGGCGCCAGCCGCATGGATTTCAATGGGTTTTTTTTTTTTTTTTTAGAAGCACATGATTAGAGACTGAGGCTCTAATTGGCTTCAAAAAAGGGTGGACTCCTGGCGCAGAGCACCTGGGGAGGGGGGGTGCATTGTTTGCCCCTGCCCCCTAAAAAATGTTCCTCCAGCCGCCACTGGTTATAAGGTCCCCTCCTTTTGTTACCTGGGGATTGCATTGAAATGGGCCTCATTTATTAACGTGTCTGAAATAAGAAAAATCTGTGTAGCCCTGTAACAATGTCTTTTAATTTTTCCACTGTTATTTTTGTTGGCAAGTTAGAATTTATTTGGTTGTTGTAGGGTACAAGGGATTCCATGTCTACACGGATTTACCCCAGGCACTGTGTTTATTGTAAATGGACTACCTTCTGTTTGGAGTATGTAACTCGGTCTTTCTCAATCTTTTTATTCAAAAGGAATCCCTAAAATAATTTTCAGGTCTCAGGGAACCCTTACTAAAACCAACTCAATGTGGGTCAATGTAAGAAACGCAGTGGCGGCGCGTTCATAAAGGGAGCAGGAGCGCCAACCCCCCTCCTCCTGTCACTCTCTAATCACCATAGATAGATTCATGCATTGCATGAATCTATGGTCGCTGCTGACACCCCCTATTCAGGTGTCCAACCCCTTTTCGGTCACCGGGCACCTGAATAACAGCGGTGGGGGTGTTTTTTGGAAGCACCTGATTAGAGCCAAAGGCTCTAATAGGCGTCCAAAAAAGTGAGAAGCAGGCGCAACGCTGTGCTTTCACTTCTCACTCAGCTGTATGTTAGCAAACCGAAGGAATTCGCTTTGCTAACATTGTACCGCCCCTCAGCCAAACAGGTGCACGGGTCTGTGTTACGCGTGCACTAATTGGTTGAAACGACAGGCGCTGTGACTGGACGTCTATCAGACGTCCAATCATAGCAGAGGATGAGAGGAGGAGCGGGCGGGAGAAGACATCGGGGAGGAAATGTAGGACACCGCTGCCGTTGTCACCCAAGACAAGGTAAGTGCCGGGGGGAGGGGGGCACAGTGGCAGCACTTGGGGCACAGAGATCAGCAGAATGTGCAGTAGGAGATGTATTTATGGTCTTCCTTGCAGGGACAGCTTTATTTTGAAGTAACTGAGTCACAAGGAAATCTTGCTCTCAGGCTCTATGCAGTTGATGGTTTTTCACTTTATTTTAAAAGATTCTGAATGCAACATGAACACACAAAGTGAGTGGTACAAAATTTACTGAGAAACATATAAAGAAAGTAAAATGCAATGTACCTGTATCTGCTTTACACTGTATATGTGCAATTTGGAGCACTTAAAAAAAGGGCAACAACTCACACTTTTTTCTGTTTTTTTTCTATTTTAATTTATAAATAGCCCCATTCAGGGCTTTTTTTCTTAGGGAATAGGTGCAGGAACTCCCACCTTCCGAGTCAGCCTTTGTTTCTGCCCCCTACCCACCTCTGTGCACTGTCCCTTGGTTCCACCTCCAACCTACCTCCCAGTACCACCCCTTTTTGAGAATACATAACCAAGTATCATTTTGTGCTACTAAGTGATTTGCACAGTTGTTAATGATAACAAGAAAGACAGAAAAATAGATCCCCTGCTGTGAGCAACAATAGACCCTACCCCAGCAACCATAGACCCCCCCAGAAACAATACACCTCCCTCAGCAACAATAGATTCCCCTATGCAACAACAGACTTCCCCCACAACAAAATACCACCCCAGCAACAATAGACCCCCAGCAGCAACAACAGATATCCCAGCAGCAATAGACCCTCCAGCAGCCAGCAACAATAGATCCCTCCCAGCAACAATTGACCCTCCACCAGCAACTATAGACCTACCCAGCAACAATAGACCCCCCATGCAAAAATAGATTCCCACCAGGGACAACAGATTCCCCCAGCAGCCAGCATCAATAGACCCTCCAGCACACCCCAGCACTCCTTTCTATTACATACATTAATTGCTGGAGATGCCGGAACTGTGTTCCCCCCGCGCTCCTGCTGAGAAAAAGTCCTGGCCCCATTACATTTTAAGGTCTCTGTTGGTTACAGGAAATAAAGCTTGCCTCATACTGCGTATAACTTATATGTCTTATTATACTTACTCTGTATGGGCAAAGTGGCTGCGTTTGATGGGCAAAGTTGCTGCGTTTGATGGGCAAAGTGGCTGCGTTTGATGGGCACAGTGAGGCTGCAATTGATGGGGTTTTTTTTTAGAATTTTTCAGTTTGTTTGCGCCCCCCCCAAAATTTTGAGCACCAGCCTCCACTGAAGAAACGCCCCTGTTTAATAGGAAAAAAGTTCCTTACATTGGATCTCAGTGGGAAGAATGCTCCTTACATTGGTGGTCATTGGGAAGAATGTGCCCCCCCCACCCCCCCCCTGCACAGACAGGAAAACTCACCGACATGCTGATGGCTTTCCCAAGTGATGTTGGCCCTGGAATTATGCAGACACCATTTAATTGAAGTTCAAACCCCAAGCAACCTTTGGAGAAACCCTGGTTGGGAATGACTGATATAACCGATTAACCGCTTGACGACCAGCCGCCGTCATTATACGGCGGCAGGTCGGCTCGTTTCGGCAAATCGCTGTAGCTGTACGTCGGTCCCTTTAAGTGCTATAACAGGTGCATGGTTTTCCGTTTTCATCCAATCTCCATAGAGGAGAGCGGGGCTCTGACAAGTCTGTCTCCGCACAGTGAGCGGAGACAGACATGTCATCCACCTGCTCAGCGGGGATCAGCGGATCGAACCTTGCTGAGCTAAGCAGAGTCTGTACACGGACAAGCCCTTTGTTAAAGGGGCCTAAGGTGCATTTTTGCTCATTAATACGTATATAGATGAAAACTAGTCAATCAGACTGGTGTCTTTAATGAAGATATTGCGTCACTCTAATGCCGCGTACACACGATCGGAAATTCCGCCAGCAAAACTCTGACGAGAGCTTTTTGTCGTAAAATGCAACCGTGTGTATGCTCCATCGGTCTTTTGCTGGCGGAATTCAAGCCAGCAAAAGATTCAGAGCATGTTCTCTATTTTTCGGTCGGGAAAAGTTCCTATCCGAAAATGCGATCGTCAGTACAAATTCCGACGCGCAAAAAACGTACGCATGCTCGGAAGCATTGACCGTGTGTATGCAAGGCAAGCTTGAGCAGAATTCCGTCGAAAAGACCATCCAAGTTTTTTCAGACGGAAAATCCGCTTGTGTGCGGGGCATTACAGTTTAGTGCCATTTTCATTTTTTGACCTTATTGCTGGGTACTAGCTCTGATGAGTGTATTATAACTACATTCAGAGGCCTACTTATCACTGTCTTTAGTTCACATGGGAGGGTGACAAGAATACAGTAGCAAAGTTCCATAGATAATGTAAAAATTGGCAGGTATACATTAGGTTCCCCCATCATACTGCCCCATACAGTATATCAGCTGCCCCATCAGTGCCCCCTTACATATGGTGGCCCCATACATAAGGTTTCCCCACCATTGTGCCCAGTGCGGATCTGGACCACAGTCCGCCATTTAGCGAAGGGTGATGTAGATTAAGGCTGGCACTATAAACACGCAGCAGCTCACAGCAGGAGTCCGGTGCGTCTCCATTCACAGTTTCTTGGCTGAATTCGGACCAAAAGACGGTTGTAAAGGCTCAAGATTTTTCACCTTTATGCATTTTAAGCATGAAGGTAAAAACCTTCCCTGTGCAGCAGCCCTCCTAATACCTGAGCTCGATCTTCCTCCAGCGCTTTGCACGAGAGTCTTGGCTCTCTGGGGAATGTCCCTCCTCATTGGCTGAGATACCAGCAGGAGCCATTGGCTCCCGCTGCTGTCAATCATAACCAGTGAGCCAATGAGGAGAGAGAGGCAGGGCCAAGCCTTGACTGTGTGTGTGTGAATAGACACACAGAGCAGCGGCTCGGGAGCGAGCCTGCCTGGGTGCCCCATAGCAAGCTGTTTGCTGTGGGGGAACCTGGTAGGAGGGAGGGGCCAAGAGTGCCAGCGGGGGACCCGAAAAGAAAAGGATCAGAGCTACTCTGTACAAAACCACTACACAGAGCAGGTAAGTCTAACATGTTTATTATTTTATTGTAAAAAATCCAGAGCTTTAATATCACTTTAAATATTTCCATACATGCAGCAAGTAAAGCTGTAGATGGAGCCATTTTACTACCAATCTGCAGATTGCTACCTACATGTACGTTCCAATGTGCATTGTACAATAATGCCAAATCTATAGATCTGCAGATATAGGTCTTATCTGAGATCATTCATAAAACATAAGTATTGGATAATCCCAATTCATCTGTGTAAAGTACAATGCAAACCCAATCTGTATGGTGTTCTGATTGTATCTGACTGATAATAGATGATTCTGCTTTTCCACATCAATGTTTTCTCCATCTGTATTATACACAATAGTAATCTTTTGCCTCTTTGTTTAGATTGGGAATATCGACCTGATATCAAGAATATGCCAAGCTCTTCCAGGCATCCACCAGTGGCCTCAGCCTATTCAATGCCACAAAATTGGCCATCACATTCAGGGATGGTTCTTCAACCCAACCACCAACAGGTAAGTCATAAGTGTGTACTGAGTGAATGGACCCTGACACTACACAATTGTATCATACTATACCAGTAATTAAAGAGAACCTATTCTAGTTCAAAAGTGCCTAGGATAAATTCTGAAGTGCAGACAATCTGCGATAGCTGCAGTTGTGTTGATCTTTAAATTGGTTCCTTAACCAGGCTTTAGTTGGCCATACATTATAGTAAAGTTCTAACTAAACCTACTTCCACCCCCAATCTAAGATTATTCTTTCTACCATGTGAAAGAAAAGAGGTCTATACTTACCTATTCTGAAGTCGCCCCGGTCCGGTCACATGATCAGGTCCCAGCATGGGCTTCAGTGTAGAGGAGAGGCAGAGACAATAGCTGCAGAGCCTGCATGATGACGTCACCCATAGGCTTACTATGGGGCATCCATTGTCAACTGTCCCTCCTCTACAAAAAAGCCAGCGATGGGACCCAATCATAGCGGCTTCAGAATAGGTAAGTATAGACATCTTATACTTTACAGGGTGGATAAAATTGTCTTAGAATGGGGGTGGGTGTAGGTTTAGGCTTAAGCCTGGTACAAGCTAAAAATGTTTTCGTGCTGTTGTGTTCTGACAGGGGGATTCCCCCAGACACCCCAGCCAGAACACTCTTGCTAAAAGTGCTGATTGGAGTCAGTCAGCTGCTGGTTTTCCAGCATGCATGTCCGACAGACTGTCATACACATGGGCCGAGCGCTAGACGTTTTGTTTTTGAACCGGCTGATGTCTCCCGACATACAGCCCATGTGTACCTGGTTTAAGTTAGAAATTGACTGGAATTACACTTTAAAGGCCGGCTTTGGGCACTTTTTCTAATAAAGGCCCCAACCAGTTAAAGAAAATCAAAATGTTAAAATGCTTGCCTTTAACATGAGGCATTTTCCCTACAGTACTTCTTTTTCGCCAATAGATGTCCAGTTGAGCTGAATTCTTACTGCAGAGTCAGAACAGGGGTATACACATCCTGGTAGTGTCAGCATTTTAGGGGCTTAAACAGGTGGCGGGGAGGCAACTAAATGCCTCCTCACCTTCTATCAAACGTTCTCTGAAAAGTGATACACCTGGGATTGCACTTCAGTGGGCAAAACCCATTTAAAAGAGCACTAACATTTGCTGCTAGCTTTTTAGTTCATACTCATAGTCATGAGTATTGGATAATCCCAATTCCTCTGTGCAAAGTACAATGCAAACCCAATCTATAGGGTGTGCTGATTGTGTCTGAATGATAATAGATTATTGTGCTTTTCCACACCAGTGTTTTCTCCATCTGTATTATACATGATAATAATCATTTGCCTCTTCGTTTAGATTGAGAATATGGACTTAAAACTAAGAAAAGGAAGGCCCCCTCTTCGGCATATGACACCATGCCAGGCTCTTCTAGGAATCCACCAGCAGCCTAATTCTAATCAATGTCGCAAAATTTGTCATCATATTCAGGGATGGGTCCCAAACCCATCCAACCAACAGGTAAGTCATAAGTGTGTATGGAGTGAACGGGGCAACTACACAATTGTATCATACTATGCCAGCAATTAAAGAGAATCTATCCTAGTTCATTTGGTCAGTTCACTTCAATTGGTTCCTTAACCAGGCAGATCAACATTAAAGGCCAGCTTTGGGCATTTTCTTTATAAGGGCCCCAGCCAGGTAAAAAGAAAATCAAAAGGCTGCAATGTTTGCCTTTAACATGAAGCATTTTCCCTGTAGTACTTCTTGTCCTGGATATTTTACAGATAGGCAACTCCTATACTCATATTGATCAGTGGTTCCAAATTATTAATAACTACAGACGGTAGGGAACAGACATAAAAATAAATGCTCAGCATCCTTCCAAAAATAACTGTTCTGCTTTATTTTGACGCAATTGAAGGTTTTTATACACATGATTATGTAGGCATCACATTAATATTACAATTGTACTTTTGGTAACAAGGGGCGTAACATAGGCAGGCTAATTCTTTCTAATTTCACCAATGCCCTCAGTCTTCTGGGTTGAATGATGCCCAGTGTCACTTTACTCAGAATACTGAGAACATACTATAAAATTAGGGGGTGGGCATGGCTGTGTTTGTTGAGGGATGTCACCCTGATGCCCTTTATTTATAGTGTATTTGTTCTGCCCACTGCTGGAGAAGATTGGGAGAAAAAGAAAAGCCTGCATGCCACACCAGATGACTTCAGAAAAAGTATACTAAAAATCACTGACCACTTTTGGGGAGCCAGCTAGCTGCTGCCAATACAATGAAATTCCTCTTCAAAGTTAGGACGTATATCGGCATGTGGTGGTCCAGAAGTGATTAATATTTTGCAGGCACACCTGGACATCCCAGCAGATGCCGGCATTCCTTAGCTCCATAGGAGCAAGAAGCATGCAAGTTTTGTACCCTGTTATGCAGATTTTTTTATAGAAACCATCAAGCCTGTTACCCTGCTCCCCAGAGAATTTTGATAAAAACTGCCAACATAAAGCCAGTTAACCTGCTTTGCAGAGAATTTTTATAGAAACTACCAACATCAAGCCCGTTACCCTGCTCTTTAAGCAGGACACACTTTAAGCAGAGTTCCACCCAAAAATGGAACTTCTGCTTATCTTTCTCCTCCCCCTCTGGTGCCACAGCGGCAGCACCCGACACCCGATGAAAACATCAGCTGCAGTGCCGACATCGCTGGACTTCAGGACAGGTAAATGTCCTAATACTAAAAGTCAGCAGCTACAGTATGTGTAGCTGCTGACTTTTAATTTTAAGAGGGGGAAGGCGGAACTCCGCTTTAACCCCTTGATCGCCCCTTGTGTTAACCCCTTCCCTGCTAGTGTCACTAGTACAGTAATGCCCCGTACACACGATCGGACATTCCGACAACAAAATCCATGGATTTTTTTTGACTGATGTTGGCTCAAACTTCTCTTGCATACACACGGTCACACAATCTTATCGGAAATTCCGAACATCAAGCACGCGGTGACGTACAACATGTACGATGAGCCAAGAAAAATGAAGTTCAATAGCCAGTGCGGCTCTTCTGCTTGATTCCGAGCATGCGTGGAACTTTGTGAATTTTGTTGTCAGAAACTTTGAGATCCAGATCTCAAATTTTGTGTGACGGAAATTCCGATGGAAAATGTCTGATGGAGCCTACACACGGTCAGAATTTCCGACAACAATCTCCCATCGAACATTTTCCGTCGGAAAATCCGACCGTGTGTACGGGGCATTATAGTGCATATTTTTAAGCACTGATCACTGGAATAATGCCACTGGTTCCCAAAAAAGTGTCAATTAGGTGTCCTATTTGTCCACCGCAATGTCGCAGTCCCGCTAAAAATTGCTGATCGCTGCCATTACTAGTAAAAAAATAATAATAATAAAATTGTCATAAAATAATCCCATATTTTGTAGGCGATATAACCTTTGCGCAAACCAATCAATATACCTTTATTGGAATTTTTTTTTTACCAAAAATATGTAGCAGAATACACATTGGCCTAAATTGAGGAAGAAATTTGATTTTTTTTACATTTTTTTTTTATTGGGTATGTTTTGTGGCAGAAAGTAAAAAAATAGTGTTTATTTTTCAAAATTGTCACTATTTTTTTGTTTATAGCGCAAATAAAAACTGTAGAGGTAATCAAATACCACCAAAAGCAAGCTCTATTTGTGGGGAAAAAAAAGGACATCAATTTTATTTGGGTACAGCACAATGGTCAGTTAAAATAAGGCAGTGCCGTATTGCAAAAAATGACCTATTCATTAAGGAGGTAAAACCTTCCGGAACTGAAGTGGTAAAGTAGAGCTGTCAGACATTTTTAAAAATGAAATGTCTTGTCTAAGGGCCGGGACCTAAAGATGCCTGCTATTCCCTTTGTTAACATAAAAAAAATATAAAAGCCATTTACGTTTAAAGGTTTAAAATAGCTGACAGCTTCACTTTAAACATTTTAGTACAAAATATAGTTCTTCTTATCAAACAGTAATAAAAAATATGACAATGACGTTTCTTTAAAAGATTTGTCCGAAGAC
This sequence comes from Lithobates clamitans, assembly GCA_037952925.1. NCBI lineage: Eukaryota > Metazoa > Chordata > Amphibia > Anura > Ranidae > Lithobates > Lithobates clamitans. The sequence continues at coordinate 6,205,075 of JBBGZY010000390.1, forward strand.
AATACTGATGCAAATCTCCCTACTGTGAGTAATTACAAATACCGGGAATATATAGAATTAAAAGTGCCAAAGCATAACTACCATTATGCCCTGCTTGTGCGATAAGCGATTTCCTTCTGTATTTTTCATTTATTTTCAGTGTTAATGGAAAGTCTCCTGCAGTCTCTGATGTTTTCTCGATTCATTAGCCCACCGGTAATGACATGGCATCAGCTAATTTTCCATATCATAAATATACCGTGTAACAAAAGCTGAAACCCACTGGTCTGAAACATATGACAAATTGCGTATGAAAACAAATTTGAACCTCCAAATGCAATACTCCCAATGCACATGTTCCTGCACAAACGGCTGTATCTTAGAGCCCTTTCACACTGGCCGCCCAAAGCGTCGGCGGTAAAATTTAGCGGCGTTTTACCGTCGGATTAGTGGCGCATTTCGTCCGCTAGCGGAGCGCTTTTACCCCCCGCTAGCGGCCGAGAAAGGGTTAAAACCGCACGAAATGTGCCGCAATAGCGGCATTTTGCCGGCTGTATCCCAACGCTGCTCCATTGCTTTCAATGGGGAGCAGCGGTGGAGGAGCGGTAAACACACCGCTCCTTCACTGCTCCAAAGAAGCTGCTGGAAGGACTTTTTTTCCCCATCCTGCCAGCGCAGCGCTCCAGTGTGAAAGCCCTCGGGCTTTCACACTGGAGACATAGCACATTTATGCGCAACTTTAAAGTGTTACATGTTTGGTATCTATTTACTCAGCATAACATCTTCTTTTTTATTTTACCATAAAAATTGATTATCTATTGTGTTTTTTGCATTAAAATTAGAAAAAGTGTATTTGTTCCCAAAAACATTGCTGCGCAAATACTGTGTGACATAAAAAAAAAAATGCAAAACCCACCACCAATTCATTCTCAGCCTCTGCTAAAATTTATTATATATATATATATATATGTATAAAATGTTTGTGGTTTCTAAGAAATCTTCTAAGCAAAAAATGTTTTTTTTCCCCTAAATTCCAGGTACTTAGTTCTCACCTACTGGCAAAGCCTACATCGCTTATGCCCAGCAGGTCCTCTGTAACATACTGTAAAGTAGGCCTCCTCTCTCCTGCTTCCTCCCTATAACACAATTGCGAAAAAAATAAATAAATTAATAAATATGTTTTTTTCCCCTAAATTCCAGGTACTTAACTCTCACCTACTGGCAAAGCCTACATCGCTTCTGCGAATGAGCAGGATCTGCCATGTCTACACATGCGATGAATCTCATTTAAAAAAGGCAGCGCCAGAGAGGAGCAGTGTAGAAAACGCTGGACACCATAAACTAGTAAGTATGTTTTTTTTCTTGCTTTTATACAGAGGCAAGTTTTAGGAAATACAATAAATGTGTATATACATAACCTCAGATGAACTATGTCCACTAAAAGGATTAAAAACGGGGATAGGTTATGAAATATTTACTAAAACTAGGGATTGGCGCTTGGAACTGTTTGTTTCTACCATAATTTACTCTGATAAGATCAAAGATAATAACTTGTCTAACTGAGATGAGAAATCATAAACCCATATGACACCAAGGACAAAAACCAGATTATGCAAACTGTACTTAAAGTTAACCTTCACTCCCAAATACCCATATTCATTACAGTAATCCTCCTTAACCCCAAATTGCCTTTTTTTAATTACTGGTCTGGCCTACTCTCTCTCCTTATGCTTGCCAAGGTGTGAATTATATCAGCGATCTCCTGGGATCTCTATCTCAGTTATCCCAGGAGGCATCAGTTTCTGTATGTGTTTGGACCACACACACACACACACACACACACACACACACACACACACACACACACTTTTACTGCTGTGTATTCTTGAATACATCATTAAATTAATTTTTTTAGCAAGCAGTGAATGTCCCCGATTTAGAAAACATTGCCTTTTTATGGCCTTGTAATAGTGAACACAGACAGAAATTACTGCCAGGAAATGTTGCCGTTGGATTCTCTGAAATTGGTGGATAATCCTGACTACAGTACAGATGGCCAGAAATTTGAATTATGGTGGAAAAGACTTTTAAGCACTAAGAGGCAATTGATGACAGCTTACACTTCTTGCTTCTTTTAATGTTCCAATAGTTGTAAACTGGCGAACATGCATTTCTAAAGAAATGCAGCTTCATAACAAGGTATAACCATATGGAAAAAATTGAACTGGCTTATCACAGTGAACCTTACCTAACATCATGGTTACGGTTGTTGTGGCAAATGCAGCCATAACGATCCCTGCAATCCACGATGTCATTCCAATGAGGCAGATATAGGAGTCTTTCATACAGCGTGTGAAGAGGAAAATGCCCAGGAAACTGCCTATAAAGCAAAATGTAGACAGAGCCGATCCCCATCCGATGAGTACCGGGTCCCAGCACAGAGGCGAGTCCAGCTCATATAAGGTGAACAGGTTTATAGCTCCAAAATTGGCAAACAAAAAGAACATAAAAGCAAACAACAGGAGGCTGATTGACAGTCGTTTCTTGCAGGATGCATGTTTGAACAATAAAAAGACTCCGGAGAACAGTTCCTTAATGCCATCTTTGCTCAGGACAGGTTGAGAAAATTCTGACCTTTTTACAGTTTCTTCCAGTATAAAAATTATGTATAAAATATTTAAAATGTGCAAAATTGCTGGTAGGAAAAATGACCATTTAAATCCTAGTGCATTAATGATGTACCCAGATGTGATCCCTGAAATCCCACTTGACAACCCAAAAATCATATCAATAAAAGCTATGCGAATATTCTTCTTTCGGACATCCTTTGCTATGTCTGCTATGTAAGAAAAACATCCCCCCAAAAATGTAGCAAATCCACCCATTAATCCACTGAGTACTGAAGAAAGATACAAGACTTCAAGCGGCCACTCAAAGAAAGACACTGAACAATAAGCAGTGACGGTGATTAAGCCACCTATAGAGGGCAGTAGTAAAGATGCCTTCCTTCCATGATTATCACCATAAGAAACCAGTATTAAGGTCACTACAAGACTTGGGATGAGGGAAATTAAATCCAACTTTGTAGAGAACATAGAAGCTCGCTTCTGGACCTCCTGCAAGTAAGAACAGAAAAAGTTTAATGATGTAATCACTTTAATGATAACAGAAAGATAACTTTAATTTGGTAGCAAATTTCAATATAAAAAAAAATGTGCACCTATTGTAATTATCCATGTGCCTTGAATATACTGACTTCCTCAGTAAAAAAAATTCCAAAATGTATCATTCGAAGCATCTTACAAAAATTCTCTTGACTTTTAGGTCCCACACCTTCCAATAGGGCATGTTGCGATTACTCTTGGAAAACTCAGCAAGGTTCCCAGCAAGGCAATGGAAGCCTGACAGCGCCGACAGTTACTCGTGGCCATTCGCATGTAATCATTCATGCAGTGATTACCTGCAGATGATTGGTTCTAGACACAGACTGTCAACTGAGTGATTACACGCAAACGGCCGCAAATATCTGCAGGCGCTGTCAGGCTCCCACTGCTTTCCATGGGGCTTTCTGCACACAGCTAATTGCAGGAAACCCTGCTAAGGGGGAAATGAAAATGGTCCCATTTGCATGTGTAAATGGGGCCTTAATCTGTGATAAAACAAATCTGGCTTTATTCAAAAGTATGCTAAGAACTACACCGAGTTCAACATTTGGTGAATGCAGTTCAGTGTAAAACAACCACTTGGTAGCTTAATTTTTAAAGCGTATCTAAACTATATAAAAAAAAAATTATATATATATATAAATAAATATAAAATATACTGAAGCTTAGCTTATTGAGGCTGAAGTTCTTAGATGTAGTGGTTGAATTAGTTTTCTTTTTTGAGTCCTTTCCCTTTATTTTCACCTGGTAATCCTGCAAACACACTTCCTATGCCTCCATGACTATGCTTTTTTTTCTCCAATGTATCAAAGTGGGCAGCCATGGTTGTCATACATGCTGGACTTCAAACATGTCTGCCTTTGCTCCATTGCAGGTTGGATTGATGGGACTAGTAGTTTAAACAATGGCGATAAGGATCTTTGCTACTTCTCACAACAAAGTGACAAAAGGGTAAGTTCAACAGGTTTTCTGTACTTGCTGAAAAGTGAAAACGAATCACTACACTACACTACAGGGATGTTGGGACTTCAACATCCCTGTCAACACTAACACTACTATTACTTCTAAACTTCTTAGTCTAACCTCATCGCTTGACCTAAAGCAATGGATTCAGGCTCCTACCCACTCCAATGGCAACACCCTTGACCTTGCCTTCTCCTATATGTGCACTCCGTGCAACCTTTCCAACAATCCACTCCCACTCTCTGATCACCACCTTATTAGTTTTGCTCTCTCCTTGTCTTCCACCTCTTCTCCCTCCAAACGCCTAACAGTTACACGCAGAAACCTTCGCCACCTCAACCCTTCTCTTCTCTACTCTGCTACTGATCACCTCTATGACAAAATCTCCCCCCTGTCCTGCCCCAACCTAGCTACTTTCATCTACAACAGCTCACTGTCTTCCTCCCTAGACAAGCTGGCCCCCCTCACTACACGCAGAATTAGGCCCCCGACTGCTACAACCCTGGCAAACAGATGACACCAGAAGTCTCAGAAAACGTAGCCGCGCTCTTGAGCGCCTGTGGCATAAGACTAAGACCCAGGAAGACTTCACACAATATAAATCTGCCCTCCTAAAATACTACTCCTGCCTTCACACTGCCAAACAGACCTACTTTATCACACTCATCAACACCTTCTCATCCAGTCCACGTCAACTCTTCTCTACCTTCAACACTCTACTCTGTCCTCCACTGCCTCCACCCACCAACTCACTCACTGCCCAGGAGATTGCCAATCACTTCAAAACTAAGATTGATACAATTCATGAGGAGATCGCCAATGCACAAAAACCTCCCCCATGCAACACCCCATGTCCGCAGATACAATCATTACTTCCCTCATTCAACCCTGCTACTACTACTGAGGTTGCTAAACTTTTACTACTCCTGCCTTCACACTGCCAAACAGACCTACTTTATCACACTCATCAACACCTTCTCATTCAGTCCACGTCAACTCTTCTCTACCTTCAACACTCTACTCTGTCCTCCACTGCCTCCACCCACCAACTCACTCACTGCCCAGGAGATTGCCAATCACTTCAAAACTAAGATTGATACAATTCATGAGGAGATCGCCAATGCACAAAAACCTTCCCCATGCAACACCCCATGTCCGCAGATACAATCATTACTTCCCTCATTCAACCCTGCTACTACTACTGAGGTTGCTAAACTTTTACTACTCCTGCCTTCACACTGCCAAACAGACCTACTTTATCACACTCATCAACACCTTCTCATTCAGTCCACGTCAACTCTTCTCTACCTTCAACACTCTACTCTGTCCTCCACTGCCTCCACCCACCAACTCACTCACTGCCCAGGAGATTGCCAATCACTTCAAAACTAAGATTGATACAATTCATGAGGAGATCGCCAATGCACAAAAACCTCCCCCATGCAACACCCCATGTCCGCAGATACAATCATTACTTCCCTCATTCAACCCTGCTACTACTACTGAGGTTGCTAAACTTTTATCTAGCACTCATCTAACCACTTGCCCCCTGGATCCTGTTCCCTCGCAAATGCTACGCTCACCCTCTGACTCGATTCTACGCTCTCTAACTCACATTTTCAACCTCTCCCTCTCTTGTGGCATCTTCCCAAACTCTCTAAAACATGCGCTAGTCACCCCCATACTAAAAAAGCCCTCACTGGATCCCACTAATTTCAACAACTTACGTCCCATCTCCTTACTCTCCTTCTCCTCCAAACTTCTTGAAAGACTGGTCTACAACCGACTAAGCGACCATCTGACCATGAATAAACTTCTTGATCCCCTTCAGTCCGGTTTTCGCCCTCAACACTCCACGGAAACTGCTCTCCTTAAACTCTCAAATGACCTACTAATGGCTAAAGCCAATGGACACTATTCTGTACTACTTCTCCTGGATCTCTCTGCTGCCTTTGACACAGTGGACCACCCCCTCCTCCTCAAAAAACTCCACTCCTTTGGTCTCCGTGACTGTACTCTTCGCTGGTTCTCATCCTACCTATCCCACCACTCCTTCAGTGTCACTTACAACTCTACTTCCTCCTCTCCTCTTCCTTTTTCCGTTGGGGTCCCCCAAGGTTCTGTTCTCGGACCTCTCCTCTTCTCAATCTACACCACCTCCTTGGGTCAGTTGATTGCCTCCCACGGCTTTAAATATCATCTCTACGTTGATGACACCCAAATCTATCTCTCCACCCCCCAGCTCTCTCCATCTGTCTCCTCACGCATTACCAACTTACTAGCAGACATATCAGCTTGGATGTCACATCACTTTCTCAAACTCAACCTATCCAAAACCGAGCTCATGATATTTCCTCCCTCAGGTGCCACTTCCCCTGATCTCCCTGTCAAGATCAACGGCTCAACTATCAACCCATCTCCCCACGCCAAGGTCCTAGGTGTAATCCTGGACTCTGAACTAACCTTTCGACCCCACATTCTATCACTATCCAAAGCTTGCCGCCTCTGTCTTCGCAACATCTCCAAGATACGCCCCTTCCTAACCAATGACACCACAAAGCTTCTAATCCACTCCCTGGTCATCTCCCGCCTTGACTACTGCAACTCCCTCCTCATTGGTTTACCTCTAAATAGGCTATCCCCACTTCAGTCCATCATGAACGCTGCGGCCAGGCTCATCCACCACACAAACCGCTCAGCGTCTGCTACACCCCTCTGCCAATCCCTCCATTGGCTGCCACTCAGTCACCGAATTAAATTCAAGATACTAACTATAACTTACAAAGCCATCCACAACCTGGCTCCTAGCTACATCTCTAACCTAGTCACAAAATACCAACCTAATCGTTCTCTTCGCTCCTCCCAAGACCTCCTGCTCTCAAACTCCCTTGTCACCTCATCCCATGCTCGCCTTCAGGACTTCTCCAGAGCCTCCCCCATCCTCTGGAATGCTCTACCCCAATCCGTCCGATTTTCTCCTACTTTATCCACCTTCAGACGATCCCTGAAAACTCATCTCTTCAGAGAAGCCTATCTGGCCCCCACCTAACAACTGTACATTTATCTTCTCAATCAGCACATCACCCACAGTTATTACCTCTTGTATCTCTTGACCTTCCCTCCTAGATTGTAAGCTCTAAGGAGCAGGGCCCTCTGATTCCTACTGTATCAAATTGTATTGTATTTGTACTGTCTACCCTCAAGTTGTAAAGCGCTACGTAAACTGTTGGCGCTATATAAATACTGTATAATAATAATAATAATAATAATAATAACTACATCAAGGACTGTATCATGGTCTGGGGTCAGGCTCGGAGACCAGTAGCTATAGCAGTAGAAAGGCTCCCACTGACCAGCAGGATAAGTAGAAAAGCAGGTCACCCTGGCAGATGACTCTGGGTCTAAGCACTAACCGATATTTACCACAGCTCCTGATGATGGAGATGGGTTTTGTGTGTTAGTACCATGTCATGGCCGTCAGGATCACGCCACCAGGCAGTGAGCAAGCCGGGGTCCAGCAGCAGATATAGCAATAGGGTAGTCAGTAAACAAGCCAAAGGTTGGTAACAAGTGGTTGCAGGTTGGGATCAAGCAGAAGCGTAGTCAAAGAACAAGCCAAAGATCAGCAACGAGTGGTTTCAGGTTGGGATCAAGCAGAAGTGTAGACAAGGAACAACCCAAAGGTCAGTAACAAATGGTAGCGAAGATATGGATGACAGCAGGAGTGACAAGAGTGAGATATTGGCACAATAATCTGGCAAACAAGAAATGCCTAAGCATGGCTTAAATAGGAAGTTCATGGGAGAGGGAAAGAGTTCAAGGTTCACCAGAAACAATACCATTGCACAGAGCAGGTAAGTAATGACCCCTAAATACTTTCCTGAACCCGATCGAGCCCTGTGCCCAACTGCTTTTTCTCTCTCCTTACAGGACATGGAGACAAACTCTGAGGAGGGAGCGGGGGGAGGGGGGTTTCTGTGTCTGTTACCACTGTGTGTTTAACAGACACATAGCCTGCCTCAGGATCAAGCCTGCACAAGTGGCTTGCTATGGGGGCTGTCGGAAGGGAGGAGGAGCAGAAAGAACTGGTGGGAGTCACCAGAAGACAAGGTTTGGGACTATTCTGTGCAATACCATTGCACAGAGCAGGTAAGTATAACATGTTTGTTATTTAAAAAAATATATACCTTTACAATCACTTTAAATGATTTAGCCACATAGATATCAAATATTCAAGCCAATTGTGGTTGCTTTAGGAAAACCACATTGCCAAATTGTATTTGCTGTTTAATTTTTACCCACAAATGCAAAGGACTCGTGTGCTATGGTCATAGTAATGGTTTTCTTGCAATGAGAAGTCATCTGATTGGTTGTTATAGTAGAACTCCAGGCAAAGACAAGATAAAAAGGAACAGCCCAGAAAAAAATCTAATAAAATCAGCTTTTTCTGCGATATTCACATTCATTCCAGATATTTCCCATGCAACACTTTTTTTCTACCACCAGAAGTCTCAGTCTGATGGCCAGCATCATTAAACCCATTTTCTCTTAGACATGTTTGTCGTTCCCTGTGACTGGACATCTGCTTTCTCTTCTTATCCGCATGTACCCCTTCCTTCTCAGTACTTTTTGTTTCCCTACTAGGAAAATTTACCCTAGGTTTTTGTCCAGGAAAATTAAATTATAGGAGGTGCATTTTCACATAGATCGCTTCTTTTTAAATAGCTTAATTAAAAAAAAAAAGGGGGGGGCATGAAACAGACAGGCAAGTTTTCATCATACTCTGATACTATGATAAAGTCCTTAAAGTGTTAAAGTGTTACTAAACCCACAACAGTAAAAACAGTCTGTATACGCAGTAAAGCATGCTTGTTATACTCACTGTGGAACCTAAGAGGTTAATCCTCTGCATTGTGTAAAAAGGCTGTTTGATCCTCTCTTCTCTGATCCTTGACTCCTAATAATATAGAGTCTATGGAGTCAGGCTGCACATGCTCAGTTTGGTGTGTTCTGCTAGTTTTTTTTTTTTCTTGGGGGAGTGCATATGATCAGCACAGGGCCAATCAGCACATATGTCAGTCAGAAAACTCCTCCTACAAGCGTTAAGCAGTGCTTGGCTAGACACTGATGGAAGTCACATGACTAACTGCTGATGGAAAGGTATTTAGCAGTTTATATTTACTAAAAAAAATGGCATTCCCATGTTCTGTGTGCTGTGGGAGACCAGATATTGTAAATATCCTGGGTTCAGGTTTACCTGAAAAACTGACAGGTGGATCTGATCAGGAAAACCGTGTGAAAGGGCACTAAGCCCCGGTTCACACTGCCACGACTTGTCATGCGACTTGAGTTGAAAGTCGCATGTCAAGTCACACCCCATTAACGGCAATGGAACCATTCTAATCAGTACGAATCAAGTCGCTCCAACTTAGAAAAAGGTTCCTGCGCTACTTTTGGTGTGACTTCAACACGACTTGCATTGACTTCTGTTAGAGAAGTCGTATACAAGCCGCGCCTAATGCCCCGTACACACGGTCGGACTTTGTTCGGACATTCCGACAACAAAATCCTAGGATTTTTTCCGTTGGATGTTGGCTCAAACTTGTCTTGCATACACCCGGTCACACAAAGTTGTCGGAAAATCCGATCGTTCTAAACGCGGTGACGTAAAACACGTACGTCGGGACTATAAACGGGGCAGTGGCCAATAGCTTTCATCTCTTTATTTATTCTGAGCATGCGTGGCACTTTGTCCGTCGGATTTGTGTACACACGATTGGAATTTCCGACAATGGATTTTGTTGTCGGAAAATTTTATCTCCTGCTGTCCAACTTTGTGTGTCGGAAAATCCGATGGAAAATGTCCGATGGAGCCCACACACGGTCGGAATTTCCGACAACACGCTCCGATTGGACATTTTCCATCGGAAAATCTGACCGTGTGTACGGGGCATAAGTCGCGCAGGGATGCCAGATTCAAAGTTGCGTGACTTTGAAGCCGCAGCAGAGCGAACAAGGGCTTAGACTTGAAATCTGAACTGGCAGAAAATGTAAAAGTCCAGTATAGCTCTTAGGGGACAGAAGAAGAAAAGGAAAAAAAGTTGAACAATTAAATGTTACATTTTGTTTGATTTGAACCCAATGGGGTAAACAGGGATTTTACTATACTGTTTATGTTTTATTTGATCATTTGTATGACTACTGTCCATTACTTTGATTGAGATTTGTATGTTTTACTGCTATACCTGATTGTTATATACCAGAACCAGCTGCCTTTAACTTTTCTGTTATTTGTATGGAAATTTCAATAAAAATTCTTTAAATCTTTACTTGAAATGACATTGTACATATCCAAGTTTACCCAGCTTCACGTCATCGTCTACAAAGCATGAAAGAGTCGCTTGTGATTAGATTTCAGATGGATATGTAAAAAACATAATACATCTACCAGAAGCAGGAAACTCCCTACTCAACACTACTTTACAACACCTGAGATAAATATTTTTATTTTATTTTTTGCTTCCTCTATCAGCTTTAGTTATCACCGCTGAAGTAATAATTAAAAACGTATTAGAATCAAAGCATTTTTATTATATCTGAAATTGTATGTAAGATAACTGGACAGCATTTATAGAACACCATCATATTTTGTATTCGGGCTCATGCACACAGTTGTTATGAGATCTGAAATGCATACTTTTTTTACAGACCTGAATGCAGCTTTATATTATGCAATGGAGCCCATGCTCACAAACTCTAAAGCTGTGTTCAACTGCATACAAAAACCATAAAAAAATAAAATAATCTGTGTTTGCGAACCTGCTTATGGATTGTATTTAATGGTGTAGGCGTGTAATGATTTGTGCTAACATTTACATGCATACACCATTTATTGTAATTTAGAAAGGTGGCTGTCTGCCTCCTAGCAACCAAGGATGCTGGTGGGCACAAGCTGCCTACATCCTAGCTGCCTGCTGACTCTTTGTTTGTTAGGACACAGGTGTCTCCTGCCACTTAGCATCTTAGGTTGCTAGGACACAGGCAGCTCCTGCTGCTTAGTGTCCCAGGATGGCTTCTGTTGTCTAGCTTCCTCAGTTGCTAGGACGCAGGCTACTTCTGCCACTTATGGTCCTGGTTTGCTAGGACGAGGGCTACCTCTGCCAACTAGTGTCCTAGAAAAAAAACTTATGCCCCGTACATTTTCAGATGGAAAATGTGTGATAGGACCTTGTTGTCGGAAATTCCAACCGTGTGTAGGCTCCATCACACATTTTCCATCGGATTTTCCGACACACAAAGTTTGAGAGCGGGCTATAAAATTTTCCGACAACAAAATCCGTTGTCGGAATTTCCGATCGTGTGTACACAAATCCGACGCACACGCATGCTCAGAATAAATAAAGAGATGAAAGCTATTGGCTACTACCCCGATTATAGTCCCGATGTACGTGTTTTACGTCACCGCGTTTAGAATGATCGGATTTTCCGACAACTTTGTGTGACCGTGTGTATGCAAGACAAGTTTGAGCCAACATCCCTCGGAAAAAATCCATGGATTTTGTTGTCGGAATGTCCGATCAATGTCCGACCGTGTGTACAGGGCATTAGAACGGGTGCACCAGCCTAGTGCGTGATCTCTAAAATCATTTGTTAAACAAAAACATAAATACATTTGCTGAAAGACGTCCAGACTGTCAAAGCATATCAAAGTATTAAAAGTATTAAAATTCATGTTCCTGATCCTAAATGATGTCCTCCCAAGCCTAGGAGCAAGCTGAGTGGAAGAACTGATTTTAATACTTTGATATGCTTTACCAGTCTGGACATCTGTGAGTAGATTTATTTATGCTTTTGTTTAATAAATGGTTTTAGAGATGATGCACTAGGCTGATGCGCCCTTTCACTTTGTTTTTTTAGTTGTCTTTAGGGCATCCCTGGTACAGAGAAGGCGGCAAGGCATGGTGTGTTTAGATTTCCTTTCTTATAATGGATGTGTTACATAGTTACATAGTAGGTGAGGTTGAAAAAAGACACAAGTCCATCAAGTCCAACCTATGTGTGTGATTATATGTCAGTATTACATTACATATCCCTGTATATTGCGGTCATTCAGGTGATTATCTAATAGTTTCTTGAAGCTATCAATGCTCCCCGCTGAGACCACCGCCTGTGGAAGGGAATTCCACATCCTTGCCGCTCTTACAGTAAAGAACCCTCTACGTAGTTTAAGGTTAAACCTCTTTTCTTCTAATTGTAATGAGTGGCCACGAGTCTTATTAAACTCTCTTCTGCGAAAAAGTTTTATCCCTATTGTGGGGTCACCAGTACAGTATTTGTAAATTGAAATCATATCCCCTCTCAAGCGTCTCTTCTCCAGAGAGAATAAGTTCAGTGCTCGCAACCTTTCCTCATAACTAAGATCCTCCAGACCCTTTATTAGCTTTGTTGCCCTTCTTTGTACTCGCTCCATTTCCAGTACGTCCCTCCTGAGGACTGGTGCCCAGAACTGGACAGCATACTCCAGGTGCGGGCGGACCAGAGTCTTGTAGAGCGGGAGAATTATCGTTTTATCTCTGCAGTTGATCCCCCTTTTAATGCATGCCAATATTCTGTTTGCTTTATTAGCAGCAGCTTGGCATTGCATGCCGTTGCTGAGCCTATCATCCACTAGGACCCCCAAGTCCTTTTCCATCCTAGATTCCCCCAGAGGTTCTCCCCCCAGTGTATAGATTGCATTCATATTTTTGACACCCAAATGCATTATTTTACATTTTTCTACATGTGTTATAAGCTCTTGAATCAGATAACTACACTCATGCGCAGGAGGTGATAAGTTTCATTTTGTAACCTAATGTCCTAGGTTGCGGGTAACATCCAACCAAGGATGCTAGATGCAGAAGCTCCCTGATTTCATTTGCACTATATGCATGTAGCACACATTAGCACAAGCGTCACACATGTACAGTGTATGGACAAGATATTACATAGAATCTTGCTACCAGCAAGATCCTCTGTAAAATCCTACAGCCATGTGTATGAGCCATTAAAGTGGAACTACATCCACATTTTAGACAGTATGGGGAAGGATAAGAACCACTATCAGATTTTTTTTCTTTTTTTCTGTCTATGTCCTTGTTTGGGAGAGTTCCCCTCACTTCCTGTCACACACATTAAAAGGAAGGTAAATCTTCCCTACTGGCATACAGAAATAAAATGAAACCCCGAGGTCCCAAACCTTCTCTTCACTCCTACAAGTGTTTTTTTTTATTGCCCATGTTCCCACTGGAAAAATTCTATCCACTTCCTGTCCCACTAGCAGCACAGGAAGTCAGAAGAAGAAAAGCAGCAATTAAACCTGATGGAAGTTTATATCCTTACCGGTTATCCTAAATTTAACCAAAATTTTTGCTGGAGATCGACATTACATTCTATACAGTACTGTATACACGTAAAACAACAGCTGAGCTTTAATAAAGGACTAAAGGGAACTTTACTTACCTCCTCGCTATTGATCTGGGTCCCTTGCCAGTGCCAGCATTGTCTTCCTGGGTGCCGGTCTCTAGGGAACTCTTGCGCATGTGTAGGGGTAAATCCTATTTGCACACAGAGACCTTGCTGGCAATGCAAGCTGATCTGTGCATATGCAGCTCAGATTACATGCTACAGAAGACTGTGACCAGGCAGGTAGGTGTACTTTATTGCAGAAGTGACATTGCATTTCTCTTCTGCGATAATAGCCTCCCTGCTGCAGTCTTTTGTAAAACGCATTCAGTTCCACTTTAAGCTGGACATAGACTGTTGAAACTGAATTTTTGCTTATTGGGTGGCCCTGTCAGCCCCCTCCCACCCGACATCCTTTGTTTAAAAAGATCAAAGAAGCTGGGCAGAAAATGGTCAGCCAAACAGTGGCTGAATCCAACCAGATGCAGACACTGTTCAGGTATTTTTTTTTTTCTTTAAAAATTCTTTATTTATATTTAACAAAGAATACAGTAGGTTACACAGCCATGTAAGGCAGAGTAATCATACAAGTAGACCGAACCCTTAGATCAAACCGAGGGAAGCAGTATACAGTTTGACATAAACAATATAGAGAAATCGTCAGAGTTTGTGACAAGACTGTATGGACAGATCAAGAGACATATTGGTGTTGGCGTGGCTTGGGTATTCTGACAGATGCTGGTGCCAGCTGTCAGAATATAACAGCCTCAGTGTGAGATTCATCCATCCATGCTGTATAGCAGGGGTAGAGGAATCTATTAAATCCTTTTTATTCAGCCTATGGGCTAAATGAAAAAAGATTGAATAGTGTATGTATGCATACCTCACAACTTTTTGAAACGGGAACGAGGAACACTCATTAGCAAAAGTATGTAGGCAGAGGACATACCCCCTGCCACACCCCTTAACCAGTTCCCGACCGCCTGCCGCATATATACTGCAGCAAGGAGGCTCTATTGCGTGAAATCACGTACCTATACGTGATTTTGTTCAAGTAGCCACTGGGGGGGAGCACACCCACGCCGCCGGGGGCGCAATCGCGCACTGATTGGCCACAGGGGGAGCCAATTAGCGGGCCCATTAAAAAACGTCCTGCAAGCAGCATCTTTGGGGCGGTGAAGGAGCGGTGTATACACCGCTCTTGCCCATTGAAATGAATGGGAACTGCCGCTCAAAGTGCCTCGGCAGCAGCGCTACACAGGCCCATTTAACCCTTTATTTGGCCGCTAGGGGGGGTTAAAAGCGCCCCGCTGGCAGCCGAATAGCGCCGCTATAATGACGGTAAAGCGCCACTAAAACTAGCAGCGTTATACTGTCAACGCCAGCCCGCCTCAGTGTGAAAGCAGCCTAATAATGACACTGGTTCCCAAAAAAGTGTCAAAAGTGTCAGCTAGGTGTCTGATCTGTTTGCCGCAATGTCGCAGTCCCGCAAAAAATAAATAAATAATTTTAAAAATTTTAAAAAACACCATTACAAGTAAAAAATAAATAGAAATGCCATAAATATATCCCCTATTTTGTAGACACTATCAATTTTGCGCAAACCAATCAATATAAGCTTATTTGGATTTTTTTTACCAAAAATATGTAGCAGAATACATATTGGCCTAAACTGATAAAGAAATTGGATTTTTTAAAAAAATTTTATTGGATAGGTTTTATAGCAGAAAGTAAAAAAAAATTTTTTTTTCTCCAAAATTGTCGTTCTTTTTTTGTTTATAGCGCAAAAAATAAAAACCGCAGAGATGATTAAATACGACTAAAAGAAAGTTCTATTTGTGGGGGGGGGGGGGACACATCAATTTTATTTGGTTGCAATGTCGCATGACCGTGCAATTGTCAGTTAAAATAACCCAGTGCCGTATCGCAAAAAATTACCTTGTCATTAAGGGGGTAAAACCTTCCGGGGCTGAAGTGGTTAAAGGAGAATACAAAAAAAAGTTTAGTTAAACCCAGAAGTGCTTTTTTTTACCACTACTGTTCCTTTATAATAGCTTTTAGCTTTAACAAAATGCAGCAATTTAGAATTCGGATGAGAGGTTTAGCACTGGGAAACACTTACTGAAAGATAAAAAGTGCATTTTATATACTATATAGATCTGATCCAAAATGAGGGACAAATGAGGAGGACATTGTTCCAAATCAGGGACAGTCCCTTAAAATCAGGGACAGTTGGGAGCTATGTGTTTGGTCAGCTTTATGCCCCGTACACACGGTCAGATTTTCCAACAGAAAATGTGTGATAGGACCTTGTTGTCGGAAATTCCGACCGTGTGTGGGCTCCATCACACATTTTCCATCGGATTTTCCGACACACAAAGTTTGAGAGCAAGATATAAAATTTTCCGACAACAAAATCCGTTGTCGGAATTTCCGATCGTGTGTACACAAATCCGACGGACAAAGTGCCACGCATGCTCAGAATAAATAAAGAGATGAAAGCTATTGGCTACTGCCCCATTTATAGTCCCGACGTACGTGTTTTACATCACCGCGTTCAAAATGATCGGATTTTCCGACAACTTTGTGTGACCGTGTGTATGCAAGACAAGTTTGAGCCAACATCCCTCGGAAAAAATCCATTGATTTTGTTGTCGAAATGTCCGATCAATGTCTGACCGTGTGTACGGGGCATTAGTTTCTCTCAAGCAACATTCACTTTCCTTATTTAACAGACAGTGCATTTGGTTTTATCCCAATATTATAAATAGGGCTGTACACATATATGTGTTAGTACAAGTCAGCCCATGTTGTAGCGCACAAAACTGGACATAAATGTCTGTGCACTTGTGAACAGGGAAGATATGTTCAGTTTTTGTGGCTGAGGAATCCATTTTGTATTAATGTATGCTGAATATACTGTGACGGTGCTGTACCCTGCCACTGTGCACAAAGGAGTATATGTCACACAGGGTTATCACTGATGCAGGTTAAGGGGCTCCAGAATGTCTATTCTGAATGGAGAAAACTTTTACAGGATTTGTAATGCCCTGATTAGGTTCTGGAGCTCGGAGACTTTGAAGAGTCTTGGGAGAGATGACGCCTCTAATCCCATGTCCACGTTTTACTGGAGACCAACATGTGTGTGGAAAAAGACACTGGGAGAGTGTCCACCCTGGCCTCAAATAGAGGTGGCCAGATCTGACCAGGCCATCACCTGTGAGGCATTAGGAGATTGTGCATCTTTAGGCAGGGGCCTGTGTAGCCCAGGTGGACATTTCGTGTCAGAAAGCTGACTAAGCCAAAGAGGCGAATCTGTACGGAGATAGGCTCAGGGACTACGAAGCATGGATAGGCGGGAAGATTTAGGTTTTGATGCTGGAAAGCCTTGCAAGGGTAACCGTGTGTGATTTTTGAACTGTTCCATTTAAATAAAAGTGGACCACAAGCCCTGAAACTCGCTGATCTATAATGAATGGAAAGCACTACACTGGACACAACCCCCCTACAAAATCACAATACATATAAGATTTTTTTTTTCCATATGCAGTGCTGTTTATGCTAAAAGAGTGATTTTTTAAAATTTAATTTAAATAATCAAATAGAGTAGGCATTTTAACAAACGGTGAAGAATTTTCTTAACTCATTTTCACAGAAAATTGTGTTATCTGTATCTACCCTCTGCAGAAATCTGAGGCCCGTTTACAGGCCGAAATACCTTCTTCACCTCAGGCCATAATCTTGAGGCAGCATTCAAAATGGCTGACAGGGTGCACTTTAACGATAGCAGTACCAAGCACTTTAAACTCTCTTATCAGCATGCACCAGTGAAGCTTCCAGTCAGCCCACAGTAACTTTTATGAATTCTACGGTTCATGACTCCCCTGTGTTCTTCACTATGAACACAGCATATTACTGGGTGATGTTATCCTACAAAAAAAAATCAGCTTTATTAATGCAATTTACATACATCGGGTGGTTTCTGAGAATTGAAGCAACAAAATAACAGGACTGGTGCCCATAGCAACAACTGACAGTAAACAACTGTTCAGATTTTACATCTACAGCACCACTTTACTTTTCTCCAGGTCTAAAAATGAATAATTTGGCGAAAAAAAATATATGTATTTCATATCTGATAGGCATAGTTACCAAAAAACTGCCAATAAAGCTAAGGATCACCTGTACATAAAAACAAACTGCGACTTTGACCAAAGTTGAAGAATGCTCTTATAATGCTATAAATGCACAGTCATTTTAATATGCGCTTACCTTTTGATGGATAAAGCCGGGGTTACTCTGATTGGTTTCACAGTGTGATACATTGTCATTGAAGGTAAGAGTAGTATTAAATTCATCCTGCCACATCCTGTGATAGATGTACTGCCCTATTATTGGAAAACTGACTAAAGTTGCAAAGCAGTAGATGGCCATCACTGGCTCCACCATCTGGAGCTGCTTCATGGTGGCACCTTGTCAGGTCCTCTACGCCATGGACACATCCACGATCCTCTTCACTCCTTTATCCCTGTTAGCAACATAAACAGACTTATTCAAATGTTTAAATAACACCAGAAATACCAAAACTATGGGAAATATTTAATCTGTGGATATCAATGGTGAAATGGACAGGTGTCACCATAACTCTCAAAAAAAAAAAAAAAAAGGTACAAACCCTTCCCCAATCTACTAAATACAAGTCTTTTCGTCACTGCTGGTGTTGATTACCACTCACTTCCTGTCCAGTTGCCAACATATCACCAGGACATAAAGTGAGGAGAAATCTCCCCAATGGGGACACAGGAATGAAAAACATACAAAAAAAATCTAAATTGGTTAGAATATAAAAACGGAAGTTCACCTTTAGCCTAATAATACTTTATGTGCATTGCTGGTGATGTTTGTAGTGTGCAAAACTGAATGCTACAAGGAATTGCTTGATAAAATACCAGGGCGATGTCAGTCTGTGACTCATTGTGTCATACCGGTATATAATGAGAGTAGTCACACCAGACTGCATAGTTTATTATTACATGTGACAAAGTGCTCCGCTCCCAACCCAAAGCAAACTATGTGAGGTAGAGCCAAGGTTAGACAAACATTTCAGTCAGTTCAGCTGAAATCAATAAGAGATACAAGACTACAGGCAGTCCCCAGGCTATGAACAAGGTTCTGTAGGTTTGTTCTTAAGTTAGGGTGACCAGACATCCCCGGTTTCTGGGGACAGTCCCTGGATTGAGGACACTGTCCCCGGACCAAGTCTGTCCCCAGTTTTGTCCCCAGATTGGATTTGAACAGGGGCTGGGGCAATTTCAAAGCCAGTCAGTGCAGAATTAAAAAACTAATAATCTTACTAGCTTAGGGGGTTTATTTTTCCCATTATCTGTGCCCCTTTCTGATGATCATGTGCTGGTCGGAGCTGAAGGAATATTTCTTCAGTTTTCGGTGCATGCCCTTTTAGCCCCGCTCACATGTTCTTCTGCCTTGGCTCAAGTCCCGGCCAGCCGCCTGCCTGCTTATCTCCTTGCCTTCCCTGGTGGTGTGATGTTCCTCCGCTCCCCACCCAGTAGTAGCTGGGGCCCTGAGAGTAATACCTAACAGGCTCTGAGGCGGGCAGCGGCAGCGGCGGAGTCACTGATTGTCACCATTACTGGTAAAAAAAGAAAAATATGTCCCCAGATTTCATTTTAAAAATCTGGTCACCTTATCTTAAGTTGAATTTGTATTTAAGACCCCTCTAACACTGGGGCATTTTTTAGGCACCTTTGGGCTAAAAATAGCACCTGTAAAGCGCTTGAAAATTGCTTCCCCTGTATCCCCAGTGTGAAAGCCCAATTCCTTTACACTGGGGCAGTGCGCTTGCAGGACGTTAGAAAAAGTCCTTCAAGCAACATCTTCGGGGTGGTGTGGGAGCGCTGTATACATTGCTCCTCCACCGCTCCTGCCCATTGAAATGAATAGGCACCACTGCCAAAGTGCCTGCAAAGTGCTTTGGAAGCTACGCTACACAGGCGCATTCAACCCTTTATTAAGGTTAAAAACTCCCCGCTATCGGCCGAACAGCGCCACTAAAACTACGGTAAAGTGGCGCTAAAACTAGCAGCGTTTTACCATCAACACCCGCCCGCCCCAGTGTGAAAGCAGCCTAAGTTGGAAGAGGAACTCTTTTTTTAAGTGTTTTGCCAGCCAAAAAAATATTTTTAAGTTTTGGATAGCATAGGGAAAGGGTTAACTGGCCATGCAGTGATGTGGGGATACTGACGGGTCCGCCAGACAGTAGGTGGCAGCAACAAGATGGCCGCTCTGTGACGTAACGCTATTTCTGTTTTTAAAGGGTTTGTTACCCCAGCGATTCATATTCCTGATATGTGCCTGCTGTATCATGTACTTGTATGAGAAAGTATCCTGTTCTCTTTGTATTGCTTCCTTTGTGTGAAAGCCCAGGTGTTCCCGCCAGTACCTCTTCTTTCCTATTAAAAAAAAAACTGACCACACTAAGCAGGAGAACGCATCGTGGTTAGTTCTCTTGCTGTGGTGGGAACTCAGCTTGCTCTCCTCCAATGATCAGACTTGTCCTGACACGCCATCCCCTGCACAGCCTGTCACTGGGAAGATCAATGTACTGTTGCTTCTCCTCCCCCCAGCTCTTATGCAGCTGAGAACAGAGGGAAGGTGATCATTTATAAAAAAAGGGAAAAAATGTATTTATAATTTTTTTATATCTATATACAAATGTTTTGTCTTTCATGTCAATTTAAAAACAGAATGGATTGTTTTACAAGGTGAAGGTTTACAATCACTTTAAGTATGAGTTGTACATTTGTAGCTTGGAGACTGCCTGTATAAGACCCCTTTCACACTGATGCAGTTTTCAGGCATTTTAGCGCCTGTAAAGCATCTGAAAACTGCCTCCCATGCCAGCCAAATGTGAAAGCCTGAGTGCTTTTTACACTGGAGCGGTGCGCTTACGGATGTTAGAAAAAGTCCCGCAAGCAGCATCTTTGGGGCAGTTTGGAAGCGCTGTATTTAGTGCTCCCAAAACGCCCTGCCCATTGCAATGAATGGGCAGCGCTTCCAAAGCACCTGAAAAGCAATTCGGAAGCACCGCAACACGGGTGTTTTTAACCCCTTGTTTAGCCGCTAGCATGGGTTAAAAAAGCCCCACTAGCAGGCCAAAAAGCGCTGCTTAAAGAGCAGTAAAGTACCACTAAAACGAGCTGCGCTTTACCGCTAACACACAAGCTTCCCCAGTGTGAAAGGGGTCTGAAGCTTCATACCTGTGTGCTAGAGGCCAAGATAGCATAAATATCCTGAAAAGAACCTGAAAGGATAGCTTAACCCTAGGACCAAAAAATTAAGTAGTATTAACTTCTGCTCATTGTACTCCCCCCCCCCCTCCGGTGCCACAATTGGCACCTTTCGGGGGGGGGGGAGGGGGGACAGGTATCCTGTTCCCACTTCTGGGAGTCCGCGCTGCGTCCCATGACATCACCGCGGGCCTCCCTCCCCCCCCTGCCGCCAGGCCAGTAGGAGAGAGGAGTGGAGCCTCACTCATGCGCAGTAGGGTTCCCGGCGTGAAGCCATAAGGCTACACTGCCAGGTTCCCTTACCGGCAATGGCGGCGGTAGCACCGATGCGGCTGCCATTGCAGCTGCTGGCTTTTAATAATAGGACACTTACCTGTCCTGGAGTCCAGCGATGTTGCGGTGCCGACATCACTGGATTCCTGCACAGGTAAGTGTCCTATTATTAAAAGCCAGCAGCTGCAGTCTGTGTAGCTGCTGGCTTTTATTTTTTATTTTTTTGGGACTGACCTCCGCTTTAAACGCCAACATTTTTTAATGGTATCCATTTCTCATAATGTGACAATCATTCTGCATCAGGTTTGTATTTTTATGTTTGGTCACCACTTTTTGAAATGAGCTCTGCCGCTGGCTCCAGAGTGTTCTGCACCGCTTCCCTTAACCCTTAGGTAAAGGGAGCATTCACTGAGCATGTCAGCATAGAACTATTTGCTTGAACAGCGCAGGCTCCATCAAGCTGCTAGAGAAAAAGAGTGGCTTGCTGATGTAGGCTTCTCGTTGTAGTGAATGTGTGCACGCATGTATCTGGCTGAACTTGCAGCCAGGAGTACGCACACAGAGGTGGCTCTTGGGAGCTGGCAAGGGGATGGAGCCACAGTAAATGAGAAGCTGGGGAGAGTCAAGAAGGGTCACAAAGCAATTTACCACCCAGCTCCTTCCACAAAAGCCAATTGAAAAATGGACTTTCTTCAAACTGGGTGGTTCTGACAGGGCTAATGCCGCGTACACACGGTCAGACTTTCCGACGTAAAATGTGCGACTCGAGCTTGTTGTCAGAAATTCCGACCGTGTGTAGGCTCCATCGGACAGTTTCCGTCACACAAAATTTGAGATCTGGTTCTCAAATTTTCTGACAACAAAATCCGTTTGCGTAAATTCTGATCATGTGTACACAATTCCGACGCACAAAATGTCACGCATGCTCAGAATCAAGCAGAAGAGCCGCACTGGCGATTGAACTTCATTTTTCTTGGCTTGTTGTATGCGTTGTACGTCACCGCGTTCTTATTGTTCGGAATTTCCGACAAGATTTGTGTGACCGTGTGTATGCAAGAAGTGTTTGAGCCAACATCCATAAAAAAAAATCCATGGATTTTGTTGTCGGAATGTCCGATCAATGTCCGATCGTGTGTACGGGGCATTAGACCCCTTTCACACTGGGACAGCGGCTGCTTTAGGGGCATTTAAGCAGCACTTTTCAGCCACTAGTGGGGTGCTTTTAACCCCAAAGAAGGGGTTAAAAACTCCTGTGTTGCTGCGCTTCCGAATCGGTTTTCAGTCGATTCGAAAGTGCTGCCTATTCATTTCAATAGACAGGGCGTTTTGGGAGCGCTAAATACAGCACTTCCAAACTGCTCCAAAGATGCTGCTTGCAGGACTTTTCAGAATGTCCCACAAGCGCACCGCCCCAGTGTGAAAAGTCATCGCTGAATGAATGGCGGGTGCTTTTCAGGTGCTTAGCAGAGGCTATTTCCATCGCTAAAGCGCCTGAAAACTGCCCCAGTGTGAAAGGGTTCAACTGCTAAAAGAATTTGAGCGGATTCAGCAGAATTCGATTTGTGTATGGCCAGCTTTAGGCTCCATTCACACTAGTGCGACTTCAAAGTCACACAATTTCCAGTACGACTTTGGAGCGCGACTTTGATCCAACTTTAGATTCAATGGACCCAAGTCGCAATCAAAAGTAGCACCAAAGTAGTGCCAGGCACCCTTTCAAAATCGGTGCGACTGTTGCGCTGATCTGAATGGGTGCCATTAAAAAGAATGGGCTGTGACTTGCCAAGTTCAAAGTCGCATGACAAATCACACAAGTGTGAATGGAGCCTTAGACTGATACTGAAAAGAACAAACTATTTCAACTAGCCTGAATATGCACACATCCGATTATCATGCAAAACTGAGCACAGCACGGCTAATTAACTGACTTGCTGGCTAACGATTTAGGTACAGCATTATTATTAGACACTAATCTATATGGAACTCCATTACTTTTAAATATCTTCAATTAAAGTGGTGATAGCATAGGATGCCACGCCAAGCTGGCTCTCCCTCCACAAGACGCTATTACTTTCTGCTGGCATGGGAAATTTTATTTACAGTGTATGAAAAGCCAAAACATTTTCTTCTACTTTTGGAAAGAATAAGGCCTCTTTCACACTAACGATCCGTTCAGGTCCGCCTAAAAAACTGACCTGAACGGACCCTCCATAGATCTTTATGGAGCGTCGGATGTCAGCGGTGACATGTCCGCTGACATCCGACCCGCTCCGATCCGAAAAAGTGTAACGGAGGAAAAACCCACTTTTCCATCCGTTATCGGATCAGATTGGGTGACACCGTACACTACGGTCCGTCATCATCCGATCCCCCATAGAGGAGAGCGACGCTCTGACAGGTCCGTCGCTGCACAGTGAGCAGAGATAGACCTGTCATCTGACTGAGTCTATCAGGCTGAGCAAGCGGATGTTCACGGGGCGGATCATCATGTATGCGCCCCGTGTGAAAGGACCCTGGTCCTTTCACACGGGGCGAGAAATGGGACACTAGACCCTGGTTTACAAAGTGTTCTATTCAAGTATTTATTCCAATTCCAAGCAGTATTAAACCCAAAAGCAAACCTTTTTTATATTGCAGCTTACCAATTCTTAGATGTGATGGCTGCATTAGTTTTATTTTTAGACTTTCTTTGCATCTGGTGATCCAGCAAATAAGTCTGTTGTTGTTGTTGAACAAGCTCTCTTTCAGATGTATCAGTTTACACAGACATGAGGCTAACTATTTACCACTGACAGGAGTGCTTACAATAATCAGCTTTTAATTATTCATATAAAATCTTTATCCCCAAAAGAAAAAAAAAACTGGTTGCTGTAACGAATTACAAAAATTGGAGCTTCAATTTGATAGTATATTTAAATCTGCTAGTACATTTAACACTCTTTCCCCGCCAGACTGAGAATGCTGCTGTTTGCTGTGCCCTCCCCTTCCAGAGTGTACACACTCTAATACAGGAGGTGTGTTACTGGCCAGATCACAAGGTGAAAACAGAAGGGGAAAAAGTCTAAAAAAAGAAAACTAATGCAGCCACCACATCTGATTGGTAAGCTGCAGTATATGACATTTTTGGTTTTGGGTTTATTACCGCTTCCATTATAGGGCCATTAAGTCGTGGATGTGTATGGATTATTTTGGAGAATAAGGATATTGTTTAGTATCACTTTTAAAAAAAAACATCAAGTTCTATTCTGCTGCCCGTGTCCTGTTCCATTCACACCTAAGTTGGCTTTTGAGCATTTCTGCAGCGATTCTTGCCTTGATTTGCGGGGTTTTATTTTGCAAATCTGTTGTTGGGCACAATATAAAACGCAAATTACTGCAAAATCGCAGTAAAAGCGAACTCCATGCTTTTCTGCAGCTTCTCCATTGAAGTTTATTGAACCAAAAAAAAAAAAAAAGCACCGTTTTTCATTTTAAAAATAGTCCCTGACCCTTTCCAAAAACACAGAGGCACAAAAATGCATTGATGTGAATGTGTTCCATAGGAACCCATGTTAAAAAAATTACGTCACGCATTTCTGCAAAAAGCATGAGAAAACACATTGGTGTGACCCGAGCCTTAGCCCTCGTTCACACTGAAGATGCTTTTGAAATCGTGTGAGTTCAGCTGAATGCGCACAACTTCAAACCCGCAGTGCGAGTTCGGAAGCGATTTAAAAATATCTGGGTTCCTGCACAGATGTCTATTGAAATCGCCCTGGAAGTCGCCAAAAGTAGTGCAGGAACTACTTTTGTAAATCGGTGCGGCGCTGCAAAGTCGGCATCGCTGCGATTTGTCGTGTGATTTGACATGTGAATGGGGGGGGGGGGGTTCAGGGAAATTTTCCTTCACTATCTGTCTTAAAGACCCAACAGGAAGTTGAAGGAAATCTCCTGACAGAGAATTGAATTCCCACTTTAGTTGCCACCAGAACATTTCTCTGGACCTCTTGCTCTCGTGCCAACTCTAATGCCCTGTACACACGGTCGGACATTCCGACAACAAAATCCATCTGATTTTTTCCGACGGATTTTGGGCCAAACTTGTCTTGCACACACACGGTCGAACAAAGTTGTCGGAAAATCCGATCATTCTGAACGCAGTGACATAAAACACGTACGTCGGGACTATAAACGGGGCAGTGGCCAATAGCTTTCATCTCTTTATTTATTCTGAGCATGTGTGGCACTTTGTGTGTCGGATTTGTGTACACACCATCGGAATTTAAAGGATCAGATTTTGTTGTCGAAAAGTTTTATATCCTGCTCTCAAACTTTGTGTGTCGGAAATTCCGACGGAAAAAGTCTGATGGAGCCCACAATCCGATCGCACTTTTTCCATTGGAAAATCCGACCATGTGTACAGGGCATAAAATGTAGGATCTCCCCTTACTTTGTGTCAGGGTGGATATAAATCAATGATTTAAAAAATATATATATACATCGGATTTTTTTTATTTAATCTATCCAAATATAGTTTTCTATTTAAAATATATTAATAATTTAGTTTATTCAGCATTAAATTAATTAAATGGAGCTTAGTTATGTAGCATGAGGCTGCAATATTTCCATTTTTGGTAAACTCATTCAATGAATCCAAGCTCTGCAAGCTGAGATAACATGCACTGCATTGATGCATTCGCACAATTTCACAGTAACCATGAAATAAACCAAAGTTCAGGAATATTCCTTTATCCAGTTGTTTTGCAAATCTATGTACACTTCAAACTGTATGACTGAATCGGTTCTGATATCGCTGTTTTACTAACCTGACAGCTTATTATTCTAAATAAAAAACCTTCATTTTGTTTGCAAATATTAAAGATTCTAAATACCAGCAAGAATGAGTCCTTACATTTAAAGAGCACCTGTCATTTCAGATCCATTTATGGCAGCGCCTGTTAGCGGCAGATGGTGAGTGGATGCCCGCCAGCCCTGAACAGCGGGTCAGAGGAGGAGCCACTGCGGGACAGAGATGACAGTTGCTCTTTAAAAAATTATGATTTAAATCGAGTTGTTTTTAATCAAGCCATTTTACTAGTGATTTCAATCAAATTCACCCCGCTCAACCTATTTTTTTTCTGCCCCCTTTCCACTCATGTGAACAAACTTTTATTGGCTTAAAAACGAACATGTAAAAAAAATGTAACAGGACCCTTCTTGTTTTAGAGGAAGTGATAAATCCTGAACAAAAAAAGTCTGCAAACATTCTGTAAACAATACTGAAACTCTGACATTATTATACTGATGAGACCATCTTTGTCCATTGGAAGTATAGAAGGCAATTACACTTGTGTTGCTCTGTGAAGAGCGATCTGCGTTTGGTTCACTCTTCATAAAGCATTTGACAGGTGCTGAGGAGGCATTGTGCCACCTCCTCACCACCTGTTTTAACGCCTAAATGCCGGACTACCGTGTGGTTGTAGCGTGGCCTTACTCACATGAATGGGTTGCGTTCAACATGTAATTCCTGCCGCGGCCATGAAGCAAAGCATCGTGACATGATACACCCCCCAGCTGCAGTCTTTCCATGTAAGGGGAAGCAGTTGAGGGGCACTATTTTGCTGCGATTTGCAGTCTCTATGTTTTTTTTTGGCCAGTTTGTTGTTAGGCAGATTAACCACTTAAAGCGGAGTTCCACACAAAAATGGAACTTCCGCTTTTCGGAACCCACCCCCCCTCCGGTGTCACATTTGGCACCTTTCAGGGGGGAGGGGGGTGCAGATACCTGTCTAAGACAGGTATTTGCACCCACTTCCAGCATAGACTCCCATGGGAGTCTACGCCTCTTCCCGTCCCGACCGCGCTGTCTGCTGGGACACACAGCTCCCAGGAGAGAGCGGGGACCACTTGGGACGCACAGCGCAACTCGCGCATGCGCAGTAGGGAACCAGGAAGTGAAGCCGCAACGCTTCACTTCCTGATTCCCTCACCTAGGATGGCGGCGGCAGCTGCCGAGAACCGAGCGGGTTCTCGGCGTTGCCTGCCGACATCGCTGGACAGGTAAGTGGCCATGTATTAAAAGTCAGCAGCTGCAGTATTTGTAGCTGCTGGCCTTTAATATATTTTTTTTTTGGCTGTGTGGGTGAACCCCCGCTTTAAGGACTGGAAGGATTTGCCCCTTGACCAGGCCATTTTTTGCGATTCGGCACTGCATCGCTTTAACTGACAATTGTGCGGTCGTGCGACGTGGCTCACAAACAAAATGGTGTTGATCACCTCTGCGGTTTTTATTTTTTGAGCTTTAAACAAAAAAAAAAAAAAAAGACTGACAATTTTGAAAACAAAAACAATATTTTTTGCTATAATGAATAACCAAAAAAAACAAAGAACTTCTTCATCAGTTTAGGCCAATATGTATTCTTTTACATATTTTTTATTTATTTTTTTTTTAACAAAAATAACGCCGTATATCGATTGGTTTGTGCAAAAGTTATAGCATTTACAAAATAGGTGATATATTTATGGCGTTTTTCTTACTGGTAATGGCGGTGATCAGCGATTTTTAGCGGGACATTGTGGGACATTTTAGCCTGCGACGTTGCGGCGGACAGATCCGTCACTTTTGACACTTTTTGGGGACCATTGACACAGCATACACACATTATATATATATATTTATTATTATAATAATAAAAAAAATATATTATATATATATATATATATATATATATATATATATATATATATATATATATATATATAAATACATACATACATACACGCACATCAATCAATAACATTATGGCCACTGACAGATAACATGAATAACATTGATTATCCCGTCACAATGGCATCTGAAAGTGGGTGGAATATATTCCTTATCAATATCTTGCACACTGAAGCTTTAAAAAGCCCTGTTTTTTTTTTGTTTTTTTGTTTTTTTTTTGTTTTCTTTTTAACCGATCTAAAATGCAGCCCTTTGTTTACAATGTGCCTGTACACACGCACCCGCCCATCCACATGATGTAAAAGAAAATGCAATCCATCAGATCAGACCACCTTCTTCCCTTGCTCACGTTGGCATTGTAGGTTCTTCTGGCTGTGGACACGGGTCAGCATGGGGACCTGGACCAGCCTGCAGCTACACAACCCCATACACAACCAACTGTGATGTCCTGTGTGCTCTGACATCTATCAGAACCGCCATTAACTCTCTCAACAATTTGAAGTACAGTAGCTCTCCTATTGGATGGGACTACACAGAGCAGCCTTTGCCTCCCACGTGCATCAATGAGCCTTGGCCGCCCATCACCCTGTTGTCGGGTTCACTGGTTTCCTTCCTTGGACCACTTTTGGTCCTAATCACTGCAGACCGGGAGCTTCCCACAAGCTGCAGTATTGAAGTTGCTTCGACCCAGTTGCCTAGAAATTACAATTAGGCCTTTGTCAAAGTCACTCAAATCATTACATTTGCCCACTTTTTTCTGCTTTTCAACTTCAGGGACAACATGTTCACTTCCTGCCTAATATATCCCATCCACTCTCAGGTGCCATTGTAATGAGATCATCAACTTTACCTGGCAGTGGTCATAATGTTATGGCTGGTCGGTGTATAGTGACAATTTGGGGCAAGCAGACACAGCTGGAGGTGACATGCGCTGTACAGCCACATCCAGCGACGCACATCCACAATGGGAACATACACAAAGTCTAGGAGGGTGGACTGTGCTGTATATATGTGGAAACTATGTGGGATCTGAACACACATCCCCATATCTACTGCACAGTGCAGAATACAATGATATTATACCTTCACTGTCCTGTAACATTCCTTGTATGACATACATCTCTATATATATATATATATATATATATATATATATATATATATATATATATATATATATATATATATATATATATATATATACACACACACACACACACATATATATCTATATAGATACACATGTACACATATCAAGTGGGATTTAGCAGACCGAATCTCCGAATCTGGGCCAGCTGTGCATGGCAACCAATCAGCTTCTATGTTTCGTTTTCTAAGTGTAACTAAATAAACTGAAGCTAGAAGCTGATTGGTTTCCATGGCTGCTGCGGGTTGGATAAGCCCCCCCATTCCATGGAGAGAGAGAGAGAGAGAGAGAGAGAGAGAGAGAGAGAATAGATCTATAGAGAATAGAAGTTAGTGATTTGCACTGACCTCAGCCATGAGCGGCGTCCTGTATCCCCCCCGTTGGCAGCTGTCACACATGTCACCCCGGACCCCTCCGCATCTCCCTCCCACTGTCACCCGGCACAGTGCTTGTTGTCCTCGGAGACCCCGCCCATCTCCGATGCTCATTGGTGAAGATGGACAGCCCGCCCCTCTGCTCAGGCTGTGTCCAGCGTCCTATGGCGGAAGCGCCTGTCAGTAGGCGCAGCCCCGCCCCCCCGTGGTGTGTTGTAATGTGTGCTTATATATCATCGCTGATCTCACGGAGAGGAACCCGCATAGAGAGGAAGCGGTACGGAAATGATGAGGAGGAGGGGGTGTAATGATCATCAGTCACGTGGTTGACAGGAGATCAGGTGTATGGGCACATCGATGGTGGGCACTGGAGAGTACGTGTGCTCATTGTACAGTTTATGGTTAGCAGAGGTGTACTCAGTCACCCTTAAGTTCACACCAATCCTATGTGTTTTTTTAGTGCAGTTTGCAGAATCGCGCTACAGTCCATTTAACATGGTTTCCTATGGTACGCGTTCACATCTATGCGTTTTGCGGGCGGTGCGGTTTTTGGAAAAGGGTCGGGGACTTTTTTCCCACGTTTTGCGTGTAATAGACTTCAATGGAATAGAGCTAGAAACGCAAGTGTTGTGTTTGTAATGCAATTTTTGATGCGCTTTGTGGTTTTTACTGTATATAGCTGGTTGCCAAGCAGGGGGCCGGAAAGCCGTCCGCCGCATCCTTAACAACCGATGAGTCATCAGCTGTCAGCGAACTTCCCCGCAAAAAGCTGAATGTACGGGGAAAAAAATTGCTGGCAAAAAAAATGGCACCCCCACTCAGGTCCTTCGGGTCTAGTATGGATTCGAATGGAACCCCCCACGCCAAAATTAAAAAAACAAATTCCCCTTTCCTGGCCTGCCAGGCTGCGTGCTCGGATAAGGGTCTGGTATGGATTTTGGGGGGGATCTCACACCAATTTTAAAAAACATTTTAGTGTGATCCGTTCCCTCCGATCCCATACTAGACCCAAAGGACCTGTTATAACCCTGGGAGGGGGGCGTTTTTTTCACAATTTTTTATTTTTTTACATTCAGCTGACAGCTGGTGACACATCAGTTTTTTAAGAACGCGGTGACCGGCTTCCCATCCCCCTCCTTAGCAACATGCAATATACAGTGTGTTTACAGTGCTTCTAACCGGTACAGACCAGAAGATTTTCCCCCTTAATGACCAGGTCATTTTTTGCGGCACTGCGTCGCTTTAACTGACAATTGCGCGGTCGTGCGATGCTGTACCCAAACAAAATTGATGTCTTTTTTTTTCCCCCACAAATAGAGCTTTCTTTTGGTGGTATTTGATCACCTCTGCGGTTTTTATTTTTTGCGCTATAAACAAAAAAAGAGCGACAATTTTTTAAAAAAACAATATTTTTTTCTTTTTTTTGCTATAATAAATATCCAAAGAAAAATGTCAAAAAAGAAATGTCTTCATCAGTTTAGGCCAATATGTATTCTTCTACATATTTTTGGTAAAAAAAAATCGTAATAAGTGTATATTGATTGGTTTGCACAAAAGTTATAGCGTCTACAAAATATGGAATAGTTTTATGGCATTTTTATTCATTTTTTACTAGTAATCAGCAATCTGCGATTTTTAGCGGTACTGCCACATTGCACTGATTCCTGTGTAAATGTCACTGGCAGGAAAGGGGTTAACACTAGGGGGCAATCAAGGGGTTAAATGTGTTCCCTGGGTGGTGTTTCTAACTGTGGAGGGAGGGGACTGACTGGAGGAGGAGAGAGATCGCCGTTTCTAATCACTAGGAACAGCAGATCTCTCTCTACTCCCCTGTCAGAACAGGGATCTGTCTGTTTACATTGACAGATCCCCGACTCTCGTGGCCATGGGCATCGAGTACCCCGCCGTGCAGCGTGCCTGCTAATGATCTTAAAGGTGCCGACGTACACCTACGGCCAGGGCTTTTTTTCAGGGGGAACTTGGTGGAACTCAGTTCCACCACCTCTGGTTCAGACCCTTTGGTGCCTGCTCACCACAATCACTTGTAAACACAGAAGTCTGGTTTCTGTGTTTACAAGTGACAGCTCTGCACTCTGTATGTGATGCAATCCTGGTATTTAATGCCCCTTTAAGACCCTCCTACTGTTAACACCCACTATTTGATGTGATTTGGAGGGTGTGTGTAGTGGGGAGGGGTTTTGTGGGGCCGTGGTTAAGTTCCAGCACCTATTGTTTGAGAAAAAAAGCCCTGCCTATGGCTATTTGCGGGAATGAGTCGACCTGCCGCAGTATAGTGACGGCGGCTGGTCGGCAAGTAGTCAAAGGGAAAAAGAAAACGTAAAACACAAAATGCATGAAAACTGCATGCAAAAACGCATATAAAACAAGGGTTTCAAAACGCACTGCAAAGCGTGCCTGAAAAACGCAAGCCGCATAGGTGTAAACCTAGACTCAGTTCTTTTCTGCGGTTTGCAGCCAGTTATCCGAGACAAGGGGAGGCTGCAGTCACTGACCTCCTGGTGACAGTCGCCAGCTACAGCTATACAGATGTGATCAGACCTCATCTGCGAGGGTGATTGTGACCAGTCTGCTTTGGGTTTAAAGTATAACCAAGGGCAAAACTTCTTTTTTAGTTTTGGATAGAGTGGATATGGATTAGAGCCTGTCAGTTTTTTTAGCAGTGGCGGCTGGTGGTATATTTTTCGATCACCCACTGGGGTTCTGGGCTGGTCCCAATGTGGGCCAGTAATCACGCAGGATGGCGCTCACGGTTGCAATGGCGGTGTAGAGTCACTGGAGAGTGCTGGACCATCTCAGTCGGTTCCCTGAACATGCACTCTGCCAGTTCGCTGTGCAGTTCAGCTGGCTCAAAGTGCAGCTGCCAGTGGCGTCAGCGGGTCCTGTGCTCAGTCAGAGCCCTTCCGGCGCTCATATTCTTCCTGTCACCTAGGCGAGCTGAGGGTCAGTTGACGGATGACGGGGTTTTAGTAGCCTCGGGTGGACCGGTGGGAGCCTCGATTCTCCCTGGCTCAATATTCAGTCTTGTGCTTCCTATTACTGTGCGGCGGCCTCAGCAGCTAGTGGAGAGGGATCAGCTGGTTTGACTGTAACCCATGGCGTGCAGGAACACATGCACCATGCATCTCCTCCTCTTTGGCAGCCAATAGGATCGCTTCTCCTCTCAGCCAATCGGGTGACGTTCTCAGGACCCGCTTCCTGATTGGCCGGGAGGAGAATCAGGAAGACAATAGCGAATATTCATCACTATTGTCACACAACTGGGTGGGCTCAGGGTGCAGTGCTCTGCGCCCCGAGCCCACCTTTTTTTTAAGCCAATTAGAGCCTAAGGCTCTAATCACGTGCTTCTAAAAAAAAAAAAACCCTATTGGAATCCATGCGTCCAGCGCCATGCATGTAGATTAGGGGGAATGAAATGAACCACTTGACCTCCAGGAGATTTACCCCACTTCATGACCAGGCCATTTTTTGTGATACGGCACTGCGTTGCTTTAACTGACATTTGCGCAGTCGTGCGAAACTGAGAGGGAAAATGGAATACCAATTTTTTTATCAAAATTTTTTTAGAGATTATCAAACATGTCTTTCTGATTAAGCAGAAGCTGTGACGATTGCTATGTTGGCCTTTTACCCCAAAGAGCCACTGGAAGTGACAAGCCTATGTGAATGACCATTCGTATCTCAATCAGTTTCACCAGAGACACAGATTTGACTTCAAAGAAAGTTTAGATAGGTAGGTGCCACCCATCTTATGCCATATAAATTATATTAGATCTCCCAGGCAGTTAGAGCAATACTTTTGAGACCAACACTTTGGGGGTTATTTACTAAAGGAAAATCCACTTTGCACTGCAAGTGCACTTGGAAGTGCAGTCGCTGTAGATCCGAGGGGGACATGCAAGGAGAATAAAAAACAGCATTTTAGCTTGCACATGATTGGATGATAAAATCAGCAGAGCTCCCCCTCATTTCAGATCTTCCCCTTAGATTGAGAGCGACTGCACTTTCCAGTGCACTTGCAGTGCAAAGTGGATTTGCCTTTCATAAATAACCCCTTATGTATTGTGTTGCTCTCCTTGCATGTAGGTCTATCTGCATGCGTGTATAACAAATACATCTACTTTTCAGTCTGGCTTCATGTTACTGAAACTCATTGAGTTTTGGGGTTTCCCCTACAACGCTGTACTCAAATAAAACTTATGTCCTTTTTTTCCCACAAATAGAGCTTTCTTTTGGTGGTATTTGATCACCTCTGCGATTTTTATTTTTTGCGCTATAAACAAAAAATGCCCAACAATTTTGAAAAAAAAAAAATATTTTTTACTTTCTGCTATAAAAACATATCCAGTAAAAAAATTGAACAAATTAAATTTCTTCATAAATTTAAGCCAATATGTATTCCGCTACATATTTTTGATAAACAAAAATCCACAATAAGCGTATATTGATTGGTTTACATGAAAGTTATAGCGTCTACAAACTATGGAATATGTATATTTTTTTTTTACTAGTAATGGCTGTGATCAGCAACTTATAGCGGGACTGCGATATTGCGGCAGACAAATTGTACATTAACTGACACATTTTTGGGACCAGTGACACTAATACAGTGATCAGTACTAAAAATATGCACTGTCACTCTACTAATGACACTGGCTGGGAAGGGGTTAAACAAGGGGAGCAATCAAAGGATTAACTGTGTGCGTACCCTGTGCTTTCTCACTGTGTGGGAGGTGCTTTTACTATGGGAAGGCATTGATCCATGTTCCTGCTTTGCTGACAGGACGATAATCTGCCTTTTGCCGTTCTGCCTGTGTACTGTACAATCGGCGGGTGCCGTTGGACATCGACATGCTGAGCTCCCGGTCGGCTGGTGGCACACATGCGTGCACCAGACCCGGAAGTGTCAGGTCATGTACTAGGTACGTGATCTGGCACAGAGCGCCCGCCCTGCTGCAGTATATCTACAAAGGGCAGTCGGGAAGTGGTTAAAAGAAATTTTTTTGGGGTTGTCCCCAAAACAATGATAATGGGGAAATCTTCCAGTAGGAATAATAGTTCTGGAAATATTCCCAGGATTCCCTCAGTTTGCAGGGATTTCCTCTCACTTTCTGTCTCGACAATGGGTCAGGAAGTGAAGAAAAATGTCACCAGTGGGACACAGGTGGCAAGAAAATCCTGACCGCAGTTATTCCCTCCCTTACTCCATAAACAATGAAAAAAAAGTTTTGCTTTTAGTGTACTTTAAAATTATATCCCTGAAGTCTGAAGGTTTTTCACCTTCATGCATTCTACGGGCACTGATGAGGAGGCACTGTTGGACAACGATAGGCCGCACTGGTGAGGCTGAGCTTATGGGCACCGATGAGACTGCATTGATGGGCACTGATGAGACTGCATTAATAGGCACAGGTGAGGCTGCATTGATGGGCACAGGTGAGGCTGTATTGATGGGCATAGGTGAGGCTGCATTGATGGGCACCAATGAGACTGCATTGATGGGCACAGGTGAGGCTGCATTGATGGGCACAGGTGAGGCTGCATTGATGGGCACAGGCAAGGCTGCACTGATGGGAACTGATGAGACTGCACTAATGGGCACAGATGAGGCTGCACTGATGGGCACTGGGCTGAGCTGATGGACAATGCTGAGGCTGAGTTGATGGGCACTGATCAGGCTGCATTGATGGCCACTTGTGAGGCTGCACTGATGGGCACTGGTGAGGCTGAGCTGATGGGCACTGATCAGGCTGCATTGCTGGGCACTGGTGAGGCCGCATTGCTGGGCACTGGTGAGGCTGCATTTGATGGACACTGGTGAGGCTGCATTTGATGGACACTGGTGAGGCTGCATTTGATGGACACTGGTGAGGCTGCATTTGATGGACACTGGTGAGGCTGCATTTGATGGACACTGGTGAGGCTGCAATGGTGAGGCTGCATTGATGGGCAATGGTGAGGCTGCATTGATGGGCAATGGTGAGACTGCATTGATAGACAATGGTTAGGCTGCAATGGGGAGGCTGCATTGATGGGCACTGATCAGGCTGCATTGATGGACACTGATAAGGCTGCATTGATGGGCACTGATCAGGCTGCATTGATGGGCACTGATCAGGCTGCATTGATGGGCACAGGTGAGGCTGCACTAATGGGCACAGATGAGACTGCACTAATGGGCACAGATGAGGCTGCACTGATGGGCACTGGTGAGGCTGAGCTGATGGACACTGGTGAGGCTGAGTTGATGGGCACTGATCAGGCTGCATTGATGGCCACTTGTGAGGCTGCACTGATGGACACTGGTGAGGCTGAGCTGATGGACACTGGTGAGGCTGCATTGATGGACACTGATCAGGCTGCATTGATGGGCACTGATCAGGCTGCATTGATGGGCACTGATCAGGCTGCATTGATGGGCACTGGTGAGGCTGCATTGATGGGCACTGGGGAGGCTGCATTCATTAATGGACACTGGTGAGGCTGCATTCATTAATGGACACTGGTGAGGCTGCATTGATGGGCACTGGTGAGGCTGCATTTATGGACGCTGGTGAGGCTGCATTTGATTTGCACACAAACAAAAACCATCACAAACACACACAGAAATCATCACAAACACATACTGACATTACACACACACAGAAACTATGACACCCAAACAATAGAAGATACTTTTTCGAGACAGGGGTACTTGGCAAGTGTTTTTAGATCAGCAGGGGTACTTCACCATAAAAGGTTGAGAAACACTGGTCTATAGGAGCCTGGGTGTAGGGGGTCTTTCCCTTTCTTGGATATAAGCTTAATGTATGCCTGTGTTCCTGTGGGGAGGTAGGATCCACCTTCCCACATAGAACTAAAAACATGTTTTAGAATA
Organism: Lithobates clamitans; assembly: GCA_037952925.1. Taxonomy (NCBI): domain Eukaryota; kingdom Metazoa; phylum Chordata; class Amphibia; order Anura; family Ranidae; genus Lithobates; species Lithobates clamitans. The sequence continues at coordinate 6,241,324 of JBBGZY010000390.1, forward strand.
TCGGGGATAAAATCCTTGGTGAGTTTGTAAAATTCGGCAGTGTACCTACCCATCAGGGCCTGGGGCCTTAGCTGAGGCTAGAGACTTGATAGTCAGTTGGATATCATCTAGGGAGATGGGGGCATTAAGAACCTCTAGATAGGTCGAGGTAAGTTGCACTTTGGCTAGCAGATCCTCCACTACTTTCTGATTTATCGGATCCTCAGAATAGAGGGATGTGTAATAGTCAGCAAGGAGTTTACTAATCTCCTTAGGTGAGGTAACAAGAGAGCCCGCAGCATTTTTCAGAGCTGAAATATAAGTAGGCGGTCTAGGACCAGAGCACTGTTTGGTTAAGAGCTTGCCCGCTTTATTACCAAATTTATGGAAGCGCAAAGTAGTGTAAGACATCTTGGCTGCTTTTTGCTGTTCTGCCCACAGATCGAAATTATGTTTGGCTAGCTGCAAGGCTTTGATGTTAGCCAAAGTGCGAGTTTGTGTAATGCCGCATACACATGGTCGGATTTTCCGACGGGAAATTTTGGATGTGAGCTTGTAGTCGGAAAGTCCGACCATGTGTATGCTCCATCGAATATTTGCTGACGGACCTTCCGCCAACAAATGTTTGTTAGCAGGTTCTCAAATTTTCCAAAACATTGTTGTCGGAAATTCTGATCGTGTGTACACAAGTCGGCGCACAAAAGTTCACGCATGCTCGGAATTAAGTAAGAGCCGGAAGCACTCGGTCTTTTAAAACCAGCAAATTATGAAATCTCTCAATGCAGCGCATTCTCTTCTTCTTTATAAAGCTAGAATAATGAAGTTGCTTTGCTGCTGATATTCACAGAGTTCTGACAAACATATTTTTTATTATTTCTCATGATCTCCTGAATAATATTTGTTTTTGTTGGTATTTTATCCCGTGATCTCCAGAATAATCTTTTTTTTAATTTTTTTTCTAGTGATCATCTCCATATTTTTTTTTTGTTCGATCTCGTGATCTCCAGAATAATCTTTTTTTTTTTCTAGTGATCTGCATATTTTTTTATTTTTTTTATTCTTTTTCACAGCAGTTCAAGTCCTCATCAGTGAGTTCATGGTGTGCAATCTGGATTTGGAAAAGCTGAAGCAAAATATCAATGATGTTCAAAAAAGACTGAGCAACATCATTGATGTTTTGTGCAAATTCTAAACCCCAAAAAATGTAAATTTTGACGTTATTGTTGTACGTTATTTAAAAGTTTTAAAGTAATTGCAAAGCCAAATTTTGAAGATGCACACAGTGTGTTAACATCTGCCATCATGGGATATTAATGTACGCGTTTTGGGGGTGCAACCTCTTCCTCAAAACTAAAGTAGCTGAGAGGAAGGGGTTGCACCCCCCAAACACGTCCATTGATCCCCCATGATGGGAGCTAGCACATGTTGACACACTGTGGCTTATTTCAAAAAAGAAAAACCACTTTGCACCACAAGTGCAATGCAAGTGTACTTGTAGAGCAAAGTGGATTGTCCTTTCTGAAATAAGGCCCAGTATGTCAACATGTGCTAGCTTCCATCATGGGGGATCAATGGACGTGTTTCGGGGGTGCAACCCCTTCCTCTCACATACTTTAGTTTTGAGGAAGAGGTTGCACCCACAAAACACGTACATTGATATCCCATGATGGCAGATAGCACATGTTGACACACTGTGTGCTTTGTGGCTTTAGCAAAATAGATGTAGGAAAAAAACACACATTTTAGGCACGGGATCATGAGGGAAATGTAAATTTTGAGTCCCAATTTGTGTGCATCTTCAAAATTTGGCTTTTACAGGGGTGAGATCACCCCATCTAATGAAGGCAAAATCAACACAGTTTTGACATACTAAAGTCTCATATGGCCTTCACTTTATCAAATTTGAACTTTGTAAGTTCCTGAGTTGGGGATGTGTATGTTAGGGTTTTAAACATGCCTGTTTAGCCACAAAAAAGGCTATATACTGTCAAACATACATGTTATACACCAACGATGTTGATTTGTTAAAAACCCTTTTATAATGCACATGCAGTGCACTTGTAGTGCAAAGTGGATTTGTCTTCAGTAAATAACCCCCACCGTGCTGTTAAAATTGCTGAAATCAGGCCATTTTAGGGACTACAAGCAATTAATTCATGGAGTTGAAAAGGATGTTTATTTTTATCATTAATGCATTACATACATTAACAACAAAAACATTGTGTGTGTTTAGCAGACCATAGCACAACAGAACATATTAGTTAGCTGAAGAAGAGATTGTTACCTCATGTATCAAATAAGTTACGTTTGCACTATTGAAGAAAATGGACAAAAATAAAAGGCCATTGGAGAACCTAGGAAATAGATAAGAAACACAAGCAGTAAATCAAATGAAATATCAATTGCCCCCCAACCCACGAAGTACTCCGCATAGTTTCGCTGTACTTTTGCGGGCGCTTTGGGGGGGCAAGCCAGGGCGGCCAGCTTCTAAGCGCCGTCATTGTTTCTGCCGGTGAGTCGGCCTCAGTCACAACTGAGGCCAGATAGTTGGCTGCATTCTTACGCAGAAAATTATGTAGAATGCAGCAGCTTGAAATTATGTGGTTGAGTTTGTATTCGGCCATATTTATGACTGTTTGGAAAAGACGGAACCGGCTGGCCATTATGCCAAAGGCATTCTCGACCACTCTTCTGGCATGTCCCAGCCGGTAATTAAAAACCCTCTGGTCTGGGGTCAGGGTTCTCATGGGGAATGGCCTCATCAAATGCTCCCCCAGCACAAAGGCCTCATGCGCCACAAAGACAAACGGGAGGCCCGTCATGTTATCTGCTGGAGGTGGCAACCCCAAGCTGCCATTCTGGAGATGCCTGTAAAATTCAGTCTGGGCGATGACTCCTCCATCCGACATACGGCCATTCTTCCCCACGTCTAGATAGAGAAACTCATAAGTTGCCAACACCACCGCCAACAACACAATACTACTGTACCCCTTGTAGTTGTAGTAGTATGACCCCGAGTTGGGGGGTGGGATGATCTGGACGTGCTTCCCATCTATCGCACCACAGCAGTTTGGAAAGTCCCACTGCTGGTCGAATTGGGAGGCCACAGTCTGCCATTCCTGTGGGTTGGAAGGAAACTGTGGAGTCAAACAAGAAAATAAAAATGAGTACTTTTGCACATAACATTGCAAGCAGATTAGACACAAACATTCTTGGCCAACATAAGTAGAACATTTATTGAAATGAGTATTTAAAGACAAAAGTATAATTTTTAGATTCCCCCTCCCCCTCTGATGGCCCATTGGAAAACTTTTTTGGGGGGGGGATGTTTTGGACAGGTAACTGTCTCCACTTCATTGAGAGCTGAATGCATAAATAATGTGTGTTACTTTGGCCAGCTCCTCCTTACTAACACTATTGGCAGCCCACTGGACAGGTAAGAAGTGTCATAATGCAAAAATATGAATACACACTGTCCAAATTGAAGCACACTTTTACATTCTGCAATTACCTATGAAGATAATAGGAGAACAAAACTTTAAACAGTACCATTTGAAACTATTCAGGCAGGCACTAGCACTACATGCTTTGGTGAATTCATCCATAAATATGAACACAAAAGAGGTAGGTATAGTGTGTATGGGTTTGGCAAACTCAGCAGAGTATTGGTTGACTTAGCAGTTGGGGGGGAGGGAGGGTTCCAAATGAGTTTTGCCCCCCCCCCCAAAAAAAAACCTCTTGCACTATGCCTGAATTTAAGGACAACAATAACATTTGTACACATTTTAGGGGGTGTATGGGGTAAGCACTACAATGGAGCTGACAAAATACATTGTTAAGTGACTAGGCTAGGTGTGTATGGGCCCAGGATAGCATGCTGGGGAGGTTAGTGAAGGCAAATATGCATGAAGGACAAAAAAGGAGCATTCAAAACGTACAGCATGCATGAGGACAAAGAGGACATTCACAGCGTATTACAATCATGGTAATTATGGAATGATGAAATAAATACAATACAATAGCAAACATTAAATACATAGAATGTGATGTTTAAGGATAAAACTTACCTTAATATAGTCCTTCTGCAGGACCTGAATGATGGTAGAACAGGTCTCTGGAATAATGATTCCCAGAGCCTGGGGGGAGATCCCAGTCATGAACTTGATATCCTGGAGACTAGTACCGCAAGGTGGCGACGAGCCTTTGTTCGGGAGTGATGGCTTGCTGCATGCAGGTGTCCTGCTTAGTAATATAGGGGGACAGCAATGCCAACAGACGGTGAAAAACGGGGTCCGTCATCTGAAGAGATAGTTCCTGAAATCGTCAGGATTATTCTCCTGGAGCTCCCGCAGCAAATGCATATGAGAGAATTGGTCACGATTAAGTAACCAATTCTTGGTCCATGAACTCCTCCTCCCCCTGTTCATGGACTGGACTTGGGTCAAAGCAAGAACTCCAACACCAAGCCAAACAACGGCACGAGCTCTACGATGAGTACGTAACCGCAACATGGCTAGAAAACGGTCGGCTGCTCAAAACGAACTGACGGAACACACTGAAAATCAGAAAGGACCTGAGAAGAACGAGCTGAAAATCAGAAGCAAACTATAAATAGAACGCACTGAAAGACAGTAACGAACTGACAACACGCACTGAAGAACAGATACGAACCGACAAAGCAGAAACGAACTGAAAAGCACGAGGCTGAAAAGAGCGAATCGTCTCTCAGCAAACTTCTACTAACACAAGATAAACACGAGATTAGCAGAAGGAGCCCAAAGGGTGGCGCACTGGCTATTAAACTTCCTTTTTATTGGCTCACCGTACGTCTTGTATGTCACCACGTTCCCGCGTTCGGAACTGTTGGCCAACATTTGTGTGACCGTGTGTATGCAAGACAAGTTTGAGCCAACAACCTTCGAACAAAAATCCACGGTTTTGTTGACAGAAAGTCCGATCGTGTGTACGCAGCATTAGGGTTTTTTGTGCCAAGTGGAGATCTTCACTAGCCTGCCGGTATTGTTGTAGCCCCAAGGGCTAGATGAGTGAAGTGATACATATAGGTATACATTTTCCAGTATCAATAGAGCTGGATGAGCTCCTAAGCCAACCAGAGCTATGAGTACCATGCCAGAAAAGGATATTATTACAGGAATCATCTCCAACTTATAGGAAATAAAGGGTACTAGAGGTGTTGGAGGTCCAACTGGCCAATCTGAGTTTATAAACAGTTTAACCACTATCTACAACACACAATCCCCATCCCCTCAAGGTCATACTTCAGAGTGTTACCCTACAGTGGAGGAGGAATCCAACCAAGCCTTCCAAACCACCTTAGTGAATTTCTTTTCCCATCCCGGGGATAGATATGTGGCTTTATAGAAGGTTATCATGTAGTTTACCAGGCCCTTCCAAACGGACACAGTCGGGGCTGCAGATTTCTTTCACTGGAGAAAAATGGCCTCGTGCAGTGGTGGCTGGTGCTCAAAATTTTTTTGGGGGGAGCAAACAAACTGAAAAGTTCTGAAAAAAACCCCCATCGATCGCAGCCTCTGTGCCCATCAAACGCAGCGACTGTGCCTATCAAGCGCAGCCACTGTGCCCATCAATTGCCACCACTGTGCCCATCAAATGCAGCCTCTGTGCCCATCAAACGCAGCCACTGTGTCAGATCAAATGCTCCCATTGTGCCATCAAATGCTGCCACTGTGCCCATCTTATGCAGCCACTGTGCCCATCTTATGCAGCCACTGTGATCCATCAAATGCAGTCTCACTGTGCCCCATTAAATGCAGCCTCATTGTGTCCCATCAAATGCAGCCTCACTGTCCCATCAAATGCAGCCTCACTGTCTCATAAAATGCAGCCTCACTGTCTCATAAAATGCAGCCCCACTGTCCCATCAAATGCAGCCCCACTGTCCCATCAAATGCAGCCCCACTGTCCCATCAAATGCAGCCTCACTGTCCCATCAAATACAGCCTTACTGTGTCCCATCAAATGCAGCCTCACTGTCCCATCAAATGCAGTCTCACTGTGTCCCATCAAATGCAGCCTGTGTCCCATTAAATGCAGCCTCACTGTCTCATCAAATGCAGCCTCACTGTTCAATCAAATACAACCTGTGTCCATTCAAACCACCCCCCCCCCCCATTACTTCCGTTTTTTTTTGTTTTTTTTTTAACATTTGATATTGCCATTAATATGCAATTATGGTAATTTATACAACCAGTCCTGATACTAACTTTTCTGCAGTGCTACATTTCTACAAACAGTGACATTATAATGTGTATGCAGATTCCCAGCTTAGAGTTGAGATAATGTTTCCAGCCAGACTTCAGGTCAGACCGGTCCCATCTTCCTCCACATCAATGGCTTTCACCTTCCCACCTTCAACTATCAGAGAAAACCTCTTGCACCTTTGGTTCCCAAAGAGATTGAGCAGCTCTGGTTTGTCCAAACCTAATCCAGCAGCCTTGACGAAGTTCCCAGTGGGATCAGCTAACATCCGAACCTTTCCATCTGCACCATGAGCTTTCCCCCACTCCCCGCTCATAATAAAGACATCATTGACAGAGATACAAACAATAACTTTCACTCCACAGGATTTCAGGTCCTCAGCTAGACTCATGTATCCAGGCAAATGTGTCTTGGAACATCCTGGGGTGAAAGCTCCTGGGACACCAAACAGAATCCCCTTCTCAGAGCCGAACACATCCTTCACACTGGTCTTGTTTCCTGGACCGCCATAGAATACCTGTGGAATTGGATCTCCTACCTTGATAGACATGGCTCTGCTCCAGACTCCGCTCCTCACAGGTATACGAAGTGGTGACAGGATACTTCCGGTTTTCTCTCTCGGGCGAATGGGAGAGAGAAAACAGGAAGTGACATCTCACTCATGTCAATCAAACCACCGGCCGTAGTAATAGATACTACGAGCGCCGGGCGGGAGTTACTCGGCACTTCGCAAAGGCGGGGCAAAAGCCCAAAAATGAAGCACCACGTCTGCAATCTTGTGATTGCATAGACGTGGCGCTTCCCATAGTGCACTGTGTCCGGCGTCCGAACACAGTGCACTTAAGGACCTTTTTTTTCAATTTTTTTTATTTTTAAAGGGCCAGTTTTAAAAAAAATGTATTTATTTATTAAAAATTTTTTTTTTCTTCTGACTGCCTGGAGGGGGGCTGCGCCCGTGCGCCCCCTATGGACGGGCTGCCACTGCTCACGTGCATAAAACAGTAAAACATTAAGCAAGGTTCTATGGGCATTGGATGGGACCACAGCCTCCACTAAACCAAGTACACATACTGAGATAGACACAGGGATAGGTATGGAAAGGACTTCCTCTATGCAGCCCGTAACTGCCAGCCAGAAATCCTGGACTGGTTGACATTTCCAGAATGTATTCTTAGATTTAATGTTAGATTTGTAATATAATTCTGCATATGGATTAATACATTTATTTGATTTACCTTAGTATTATTCTTTTTAAGTATATGCCACGTGGCTTCTTAAAGAATGGGCTGTGGTGACTTTGCCACAGTCCATTCTTCTTTTTTTGATTGGTGAGTTTCATTAAGACCACTGAGACCACACTATAAATTAGTGAGTTGGGATATATATTTACCCCTGAGTAGTATTTTAATATATTATTAATGGTCCTGCGAGATCCATGCTGTAAGGCCCATGGGGAGCCACACAGCTGCCGCTACAATTTCTCTGGCTGATCCCACATTTTTTCTGCCCAGATCTTATTTAATCATGTAAACAAGTTGTCCTGTGTTTGGGAGCAGAATAGATGTCTTCCCCATAAGTATAGTGGGTTTTTCTCCACAACTGTACAGGATAAATTGTTGGAAGGACCAACCAGAGAGTTTGTAGCAGCAGCTCTGTGTTCCTCCATGACCTTAGCATGAATTTTGCAGATGCACGGAGAGACTAGTGTAACACTTAGGGGGATGTTGTTGGTCACCAACTTAAAAAAAACTGCTGGTAAAAGCACAGAAATTCAAGTATTTTAAATACTTGCTGTATTTTTCCTTTCCATCATTTATTTTGTATTCACTTGCATTGTGCCTTTGAACTTGCTAGAAAATTTGACTTTAGGAAAGTCCTTTCTCTAGCATAGCCCCGTCCCTTTTTGCACATCATAGTCCTCTCCTCTTCTGGGAGTTTCTAATTACTCTTTGCGCTGGGCAGGCTCCTTCTCTCCTCCCTTCAGCTTCCTTCATAACCTTTCATGAAGCTGGCTGGGGGAATAGCAAAGGGAATTATAGAGTGTCACTCTATTCTGATTGTAAGCCTGCTGTAACTACTGACATTACATCCAAGATGGCAGTTCTCAGCAGCATTCTTGAGGCTTTTGGATGTCTACAAAAAGAGGCTTTTACTGGTAAATAATATGTATCAAATACAGTACACGCACATAATATTTTCTGGGAAGATTGATGTTAGAATAAATGGTCTGGTGACAGGGTCTCTTTAAAGGATAACTACCCAAAAGTAAAGTTATCCTTTAGGCAGCATGGTTAAAGAGTAACATCTAAAAATAAATGTCAAATACACTTCTGCTAAGTGCATAGGGTAACACACACATAGATCACATAGACAATAGGGTTTCCACTTACAGTAACATTTAATGTGTTTTACCACAGACAAGTGTGAATAAGCCCTTACACAGTTGCAAAAATAAAACCATTCTTGTGAACATTGTCCAAAAGCTTCAGAGCTCTGGTCCGTGTTGACAAACTTCAACAGTATGTGAGTAATGCCGCGTACACACATGCGGAATTTCCATCAGAAAAAACTTGGATGGTTTTTCCGACAAGCTTGCCTTGCATACACACGGTCACACAAAAGTTCTCTGAACTTTCGACTGTCAAGAACGCAGTGACGTACAACACAACGACGAGCCGAGAAAATTAAGTTCGATGCTTCCGAGCATGCGTCGAATTGTTTCCGAGCATGCGTGATTTTTTGCGCGTCCGAATTGCATACAGACGAACGCATTTTCGGATAGGAACTTTTTCCGACCGAAAAATGGAGAATCTGCTCTCAATCTTTTGCTGGCTGGAATTCTGCCAGCAAAAGTCCGATGGAGCATACACAGGGTCGAAATTTCTGACCAAAAGCTCACATCCGACTTTTCCTCGCAGAATTTCTGATCGTGTGTACGCGGCATTAGTCAATGGTAGGCAAAGAGCTAATGAGTTTTGAGTTGCCAAGTCTGGTGATATAGAAATATAAGAAATTAGTGCTGCAAAAATTTCTGTGACCTGCATTTAGGATGTTGACTATTAGAAAGCTGTTGTTTTGACAGCTGTTAGATGTTTGATAGCGTTGAAATTGAAGCAACAACTGCTACCTTCCCATATTGTGAAAAAGTTATTAATAAAATAAACCTCGCACCACAAGAAATATTAAAAACAAAAATTATTTTGTAAAGCTGCTCCCCAAAGTGTAGGGATACCCTAAACTGAAAAATAATAATGAAGTGAGGGGGCGCTATAATAAATTCAATAGTGCTAAATGACCAAATAATGTAATATTTGTTAATAAAACCAATATTAAGCTTGATATTGAATAAAGTGCTATAAACCGATAATTCAGTACAAAGTTTGAAAATAGTACAGTCTTTTGGATAAAGTTCATATGTGCTCTTTTGAAACAATAAACTTCTTGGTCCTTCAATTTGAGATATTATTTAACCACTTAAGGACCGGAAGGATTTATCCCTGTTAATGACCAGGCCATTTTTTGCGATAGGGCACTGCGTCGCTTTAACTGACAATTGCGCGGTCGTACGACGCTGTACCCAAACAAAATTTATGTCCTTTTTCCCACAAATTGATTCTTGCGCTATAAACAAAAAAAAGAGCGTCAATTTTGAAAAAAAAAGCAGTATTTTTTACTTTTTGCTATAATAAATATCCCCCCAAAAATATAAAAAAACAAAATTTCTTCCTCAGTTTAGGCCAATATATATTCTTCTACATATTTTTGGTAAAAAAAAAAAAATCGCAATAGGCTTATATTAATTGGTTTGCGCAAAAGTTATAGCGTCTACAAAATAGGGGATAGATTTATGGCATTTTTGATATTATTATTTTTTTCTACTAGTAATGCCGGTGATCTGTGATTTTTAGCGGGACTGCGACATTGCGGCAGAGAGATTGGACACCTAACTGACATTTTTTACACTTTTTTGGGAACCAGTGACATTATTACAGTAATCAGTGCTAAAAATATGCACTGTTATTGTACTAATGACACTGACAGGGAAGGGGTTAGCAATAGGGGTGGATCAAGAAGTTAAATGTGTTGCAGGTGTTTTCTACTGTATGGGGGATGGGCTGCCTGGGAAAACACACAGATCCATCTTCCTGCATAGCAGAAAGACAGGATCTGTGTGATCTCCCCTGTCAGAACGGAGATCTGTCCTGTTTATACAGGCAGATCCCCGTTCTGTCACTGCAGGGAACGATCCCAGGTGGCCGACGGACATCGAGTCTGCCCCACCCACTGATTGGCTCCCCCTCTGGCCAGTGGGCGCGCGCCCACAAAATAGCGTTCCCAAGCCAAAGTACAATGATGGCGATTCGCGGGAACGAGCCGACCTGCCGCCTTACAATGATGGCGGCTGGTCGGCAAGTGGTAAAACCATCACCAACACTTGTTTGTTCACCCGATAGTGCTCCACTGGAATGCCACTCACCAAATAGCCATGACCCCTTTAATTAAAAAGAAGGTCAACAATCGCCTGAATGATGAGTCCCCTTTAGGATCTTCTTGCACCCGTCAGGGATCCTAAGCAACACTCCTCCAATTCGCCATGGCACCATAGATCAGAGAGAGGAAATGCACACAAATTTAAAACTCCCGGAGGCGTAATCTCCGGTCATGTCACTTCTGGGTCCCTGTCTTCCGGTTTTCACCAATCGGTTAGTAGAACGAACGCAGCTCCAAGACTTGAGCAGAGCGGAGGAGTTCCTATTAACATCTCACGTGGACTTATCCAGTGTTGGGGAAGCCACTACAAAAGGTAAGCAGCTTGTAAATTATTTTAAATTTGTTTGCAATAAACGATATTACACTATATCAGTTCCTCTCTCTGATCTATGGTGCCATAGCGATTTGGAGGAGTATTGCTTAGGATCCCTGACAGGTGCAAGAAGAAAGGAAACTCATCATTCAGGTGATTGGTGACCTTCTTTTTAGTTAAAGGGATCATGGCTATTTAGTGAGTGGCATTTCAGTAGAGCACTATAGGGTGAATAAGTAAGTGTTGGTGACGGTTTAATATGTCACATTGAAGAACCAAGAAGTTTATTGTTTCAGGAGAGCATATATGAACTTTATCTAAAAGCTTGTACTATTGTCACACTTTATATTGAATTATTGGGTTATAGTACTTTATTCATTATCAAGCTTAGTATTTGTTTTATTAACAAATATTATATTATTTGGTCATTTGTACACAAATGAATTAATTATAGCACCTCCTCACTTCATTATCACCTTCCCATATTGATCTTTATAAATGCATCCATGGTGTTTACAATATAGAGTATATGACGGCTCACCTTTATAAAAAGATTAGAAGGTTCAATAAGTTCTGGCATCTTTGGCAACTCTTAGAACCACCCCTAAACATTACACCCATGGTGCTCCGATAGGGTCAGGGTTGTGTTGGGGTGTCCGGTGGGGTGGGTTTTGTCCTCTACAGATCCTTTTCCCTTCCCTTCTTCCTTTCCTCCCTTTTTTTCTTTTCTTTCTCTTTAGGGTGGTCGTACCATTTATGATACAGCAGATTCCCCTAATTTACATTTTATTGTATATCTACAGTATATGATGAAAGCTATGGTCGGATACCTCATCTAGAATCTATAGTATTCATGATAAAATGTTGATGTCTTTATACTTAATTCCCTTGTTGGATAGTTGTTGGTCACCTTCTTGGAACATTGCTATATGACATGTATTATGGTTATTGTACTTGTCCTATTTTACTTTTGATGCTTCATCCTACCATATGTTGTCATTGTATATGTATTTTCTCTGTCTTTTTTCTCCAAAAAAGATTAATAAAAAGAATGTTAACCTCTTAGCGCTGACAGTATGCAAATAAGTGGCCTTTCGGCGGGTGGGTTTTGACACCATGAGGCCACATATTTGCGTGCCAAAATGTAGACAAACATGTTCCCAGAGCGCAACGCCCCACGCTACTTATGATCGGGAGCTTTCCGATCATGTGACAGCCAATCACGGCGGTCACATGATCATAAACCCCGCCTCCCGGCATCAGAAATCCCTTAAAGGGTCAGGGAAGCGTTGGCATTAGGGGTTAAAAAAAAGAAAGCTGAGAGTCCTGAGTAGACAGGTTGCAAAGGCTTTGTCATCTATTTCAGATAGCAGAGCCAGAGATTATTACAGACAGTATACATGTGTGCTGCAAGAGCCAAAAACATGTATGACGTCAAGGTGACTAAATAAGTTTAGTACTCTACAGCTTCTTCCTGTAAGCCCTAAAATCGGACACATTACACAATTTTAATTCCCAGACACCAGGTACAGAACATTTATATAAGAAAGTGGTATTAGGAAAGAACATTTGATAAAAGGTTTCATAAAAGCCCTTAAAAGCTACACCATATGTGGGTTCCACTCAATGTAAAGTGGCACTTGTATCCCATTCTTACTCTCTGTGGTCTATACCATGATTTTGTTCTGCTCTTCAGGCCACTCTATAGAACTGACTTCACTAACTGTCAAGATGAAAAGCTTATATAATGTTCTTGTGCTTAATTTGTTTGCTTATCAAGAGGCACTTTTGTAGAAAAGTGTTTAAATTAAAGAATGTGAGAAAGTAATCTGAATTGTGAAAGGCTGACAGGTAATTGCAGTCATGTCTGAGTTATACAAAGTTCACCTATTTCCTCAGATATCTCTGTTTAAAATGTATGCAATTCATTTAAACTACCAAAAAAGAGTTAGAATTATTGCAGCTAACTTCATCAAAAGATTTAATGTATGCTACCCTCTTCTGTAGGGATTGCACTAAAAACAGAGTTTTTGTATGGCCTGAATGCATACTTCAGTAGAATGAATAACCAAATATCTATAGAGAATGTTCAAATAGCACATCAAATGCTAAATTTACTTTTGGAGCATGTTACACATTACACCCATATTTAGGGTGTAACATGTAACATGCTCCAACACCATTTGTCTGCTGAATAGTTCAGCCCACTCTGAGGACCAAGTGCAATTTACAGTGAGATTACAAATGCTCCCAAATGGGAGATAGCACTTCAAAAATCTATTGGTCCCCATCTCTGGCAGGGTATTAGCTGTATATTTCACTGGCCAGTGACTCAAACAGAAAATTTGATTCTTAGTCAGGCCATTCTTCTGTATACGCTACAATTATTTTAGATTATGACCAGTGGCGGCTGGTGAAGTTCTAGGATGGGGGGGCATAAGCCCCACTCCTTATATAATCCACCCACTCCGTCCCCTGTATTCCACTTGCTTCCACCCATAGTGTCAGGAGTATACAGCTCAGCATCACAGGACAGAGTATACAGCCCCAGAATCACAGCACAGAGTATACAGCTCAGCATAACAGGACAGAGTATATAGATCATCCTCACAGATCAGGGTATATAGCTCAGCCTCACAGTTCAGAGTATATAGCTCAGCCTCACAGAGCAGGGTATATAGCTCAGCATTACAGATAGGGTATATAGCTCAGCATTACAGATAGGGTATATAGACCAGCATTATAGATAGGGTATATAGCATTACAGATAGTGTATATAGCCCAGCAATACAGGTAGGGTAAGTAGCCCAACAATACAGATAGGGTAAGTAGCCCAGCAATACAGCTAGTGCGGCACTGACAGCATACCCCCCCGGCACGAGGCTCATGGCACTGAATGCAAAAAAACCCTGCGCGGGGCTTGCGGCACTGACAGCATCCCCCTAGGTCCAGCACTTACCGGGCTGGGGAGAGGATCCTCCTGTGCCTCCACTCTCCTCCATTCCTCCACAATGTGGGCAGCAGTGGCGGCAGAGCTGTCTGCTCCTCATGCTTCCTTCACTTGCCAAAGTGTCGTTAGGCATCTAATAGTATCACCTGGCGCTTTGGCTAATAGGGAAATAGGTCTCACTGACCTGCCTCCTGATTGGCGGGAAGGCACTGCAGTGTGAAAATAGCGAAAATTCATTCGCTATGGTCACACAATTGGGTGGGACCAGGGCGCACTCTCTGCGCCCTGAGCCCACCCTTATTTAAAGCCTATTAGAGCCTCTGGCTCTAATCAGATGCTTAAAAAAAAACACCCCGCCCACCCCCACTATAGGAATCCATGCACCCGGCATCATGAAAGGGGTCGGGCGCATGGATAGGAAGGCGGCGGCAGGGATAGGGGGGCAGCGCCGGTGTGCCCACAATGCACGGGCCGCCACTGATTGTGGCCATACTGTATTCACTGTCTTTGCTCCCTTTACGTAACCCAGCTTCCTTTTACAAGGTTTTCCTGTTTAATAAAACCGATTGAAAAGTTCCAGGTGTGCTGGTGTCACTCAGGTCCAGGTAAAAGGCAGGTCAACACTAGTGCAGGCCAGAAGAACCCAAACAATCTGCCGTCTACTCCGATGGCATTTTGTGTTTATCATTTGGTCTTAGAATAAGCATGCACCTTTCAATTTGTAGAGTGTATTTGCACGTTTAGGCCTTTAACATAAATGGAAAGGCAGTATAATGCAAAAACACCATCCATTCTGCTAAATGCCCTGCATTTACAGTAGAGGACACCTAAAAACACAATTGATTCTGACTAGTGATCTCTATTTACAGTAAAGGTTGCATACATATGTGTATCAAATAAATATCTGCGCTAACCCAAATAAAACATATGAATGTGAAAAAGGTGCTGCTGCTTAAAAATAGCCTGATTACTCAGCTAATAATGTATGTATATATTGAAAAAGCATGCATCCAATAATGAATAAACTCAAATTAAGTGAATTATGAATTCCAAAATCAATAAATTATCATCGTAAAAAACACTAATAAAATTCATATTAATTCATATAAATTGTAACAAAATTGAGATCCAACTGTTCTGGTAAGCAGCGCTGATTGATTTCTTTGTGATTAGGAGCACCAGATGAACACATTGGGGGTTATTTACGAAGGCAAATCCACTTCTCACTAAAAGTGCACTTGGAAGTGCAGTTGCTGTAGATCTGAGGGGTAGATCTGAAATGAGGGGAAGGTCTGCTGATTTTATCATCCAATCATGTCCATGCTAAAATGCTGTTTTTTTATTTTCCTTGCATGTCCCCCTCAGATCTACAGCGACTGCACTTCAAAGTGCACTTGTAGTGCAAAGTTATTTTGCCTTTCATAAATAACCCCCATTGTGTCTTTTTATCACACTGCACTTTTTGGAGCACCATACATACAATTGTCTATAACTAATACCAGTTATGTACCTTTACATTATACTTTTTATTTAGTTATTCATTTTTTTTCTTTGACATTTTTTCATTTAACAAGGCCATTGTAGAATGTTGTAAGCCATATTTGCCATGTGCAGACCCACACACCTGATCAGGCCCAAAAGTGATAGAGCACATTTTGGTTTTCCAGTGGGCATTTTTCATAGCTGGCATTCTGATTCTATGCTGTATTTTGAGGAGCTATGAAGTGCCTGAAGATTAAAAAAATCCTAAATGTATTCCAAATAGAAAAATAGATCACCTAAGCTATAAGCCTTTGGTGATTTACTTTTCTAGTTGGAATAATTTTCTGGCTTTTTGAAAGATAAGGTCACAGCCGGGTTTCTGGTTTTGTTACAGGCCAAAGGCGTACGTGTAAAACTGTGTTTCCTGCCAAATATCTCAACATAATATGCAGATACAGCTAAATATCTGCTGGCTCTGCTTTTTTTATTATTTCTTTTCATTTTCTGTAAAGTTCACTTCTTAATGTAGAGGATATTTTTAATATTTTAAATGGGTGAATGGTTGATTTTCATAATTGATTTACTAATGAAAATAACCCCAAAAATCTGTTAAAATTGGATCATTTGAAATTAAGCACAATACATTTCAGCAACTTATCTCTAAGCATAACATGTTAGACTCTTGAGCTCAATCCAGCCCATAAACACTTTACATATTACTCCCATCCACACAAATCATATTCTAGGATTGATCATATCTTTCTAAGTGTTGGCATGCCCCCAGAAATCCTATCATCCGTTATTACGCTCTTAACTTGGTCCGATCATAGTGCAGTTTGTACTACCATATCCTCCCCTATCCCGAGATCCCAGGATTTGGCTTAGTGCATTAATGATTAATGATTCCACTCTAACTCACCTGTCCCATTGTCTAGATATTAAACATGCTCCCAGCTCTCATCAACACTTCTGCAGATATTTCCTCTCTCACTCTTTGGGAAGCCCACAAACCTGTAATTCGAGGTACGCTTATCCGGCAAGCATCATATCTCAAACGCGAGCGTAAGTTCCTTCACCAAAAATTAGAAAATTACTTCAATCTGTGTCACAATGCATTCCAAAATTCTCCCTCCCCTTCTACTGAAGCTAAGCTTGATAGAGCCTGCTTAGAATTAGACCTGTTTCTCACTGACTCTGCAGATAAATTAATACGTAAATCACAACACCTTTATTACCTCAAAGCAAACAAACCAGATACCCCATTAGCTCGAACCTTATACTCACTGCAAAAACCTACAACATCTGTGCGACTCAAACTAAACCGTGATTCATAATTAGGGATGAGCCGAACACCCCCCCGGTTCGGTTCGCACCAGAACCTGCGAACGGACCAAAAATTTGCACGAACGTTAGAACCCCTTTAACGTCTATGGGACTCAAACATTCTAAATCAAAAGTGCTAATTTTAAAGGCTAATTTGCATGGTATTGTCCTAAAAAGGGTTTGGGGACCCGGGTCCTGCCCCAGGGGACACGTATCAATGCAAAAAAAAATTTTTTAAAACGGCCGTTTTTTCGGGAGCAGTGATTTTAATGATGCTTAAAGTAAAAAAAAAAGTGAAATATTCCTTTAAATATCGTACCTAGGGGGTGTCTATAGTATGACTGTAAAGTGGCGCGTGTTTCCCGTGCTTAGAACAGTCCCTGCACAAAATTACATTTTTAAAGGAATAAAAGTCATTTAAAACTGCTTGCGGCTTTAATGTAATGTCGGGTCCTGGCAATATGGATGAAAATCAGTGAGACAAACGGCATGGGTACCCCCCAGTCCATTACCAGGCCCTTTAGGTCTTGTATGGATATTAAGGGGAACCCCGCACCCAAATTAAAAAAAGGAAAGGCGTGGGGCCACCAGGCCCTATATACTCTGAACAGCAGTATACAGGCAGTGCAAACACGACAGGCACTGTAGGTTTGTTGTTAAGTAGAATCTGTTTGTAATTTTGAACTGGTACCTTTTTAACGTGTTTAGCTCCGGCCAAAAAATCTATTTTAAGCTTTTTGGAAAACATAGGGAAGGGTTATCACCCCTGTGACATTTGTTTTGCTGTCTGTGCTCCTCTTCAGAAGATTTCACCTCACTTTCTGTCCCAATGACAAATGTTTTTAGAAAATTTGGGGTTTTTAGTGAAACAAGGGTTGGTGATAAAGCATCAGTGGAAAGGAGAAACGTTTTTCCCATATTAACTCTTACAGGAGAGAATTTCCCTTCCTAGGGGTAGATTTCATCTCACTTCCTGTTGTCTCCTTCCGTTTGCAAGTAGGAGTCGTTTGACTGAAATCTTTGTGGCGGCACAGTGGTGTAGTGGGAAGCACTCTCGCCTAGCAGTAAAAAGGGTCGCTGGTTCCAATCCGAACCATGACACTACCTGCCTGGAGTTTGCATGTTCTCCCTGTGCCTGCGTGGGTTTCCTCCGGGTACTCCGGTTTCCTCCCACACTCCAAAGATATGCTGGTAGGTTAATTGGCTTCTGTCCAAAATTGGCCCTAGTATATGAATGTGAGTTGGATTGTGGGCTCCTGAAGGGTAGGGAGCAATGTATTTGTGGAGTGCTGCATAAATTGACAGCGCTATATGGGTACCTATGAGACATAATGTACGGGGATAGGGACAATTGTAGACACTCACTCAGGTTGAACTGGATGAACTGGTGTCTTTATTCAACCTTACTAACTATGTAACTATGTTTGTAAGTTGGATGTTTGAAAGTAGGGGCCTGCCCTATATACGCTACAGAAATTTGGGCTTTAGGTGTTGGTGTTGCCACAACACTGTAAGCCCTCACAGAGCCCTGCTGTGAAATATTAGATCAAGAATTGTAATTACATGCCCCTGTTGAACAGGGGCAGCAAAATTGGGCCTTTGGTGATGGTGCCACAATACTGTAAGTCCTCACAGTTACTCTTGGTGGGCGCTGGAACAGGCCCTGCTGTGAAATATTAGATCAAGAATTGTAATTTCATGCACCTGTTGAACAGGGGCAGAAAAATTTGGCCTTTGGTGGTGGTGGTGGTGTTGGTGCCACAACACTGTAAGTCCTCACAGTTACTCTTGGTGGGTGCAGAAACGGACCGTGCTGTGAAATATTAGATCAAGAATTGTAATTACATGCACCTGTTGAACAGGGGCAGAAAAATTGGGCCTTTGGTGGTGGTGGTGGTGCTGGTGCCACAACACTGTAAGTCCTCACAGTTACTCTTGGTGGGCGCTGGAATGGGCCCTCCTGTGAAATATTAGAACAAGAATTGTAATTGCATGTCCCTGTTGAACAGGGGCTGAAATATTGGGCCTTAGGCACTGGTGCTGGTGCCACAACACTGCAACCCCTCACAGATACTCTAGTTGGAGCGCAGGAACGAGCCCTGCTGCAAAGTATTGCATCAAAAATTGTAATTACATGCCCCTGTTAAACAGGGGCTGAAAAATTGGGCCTTAGCCACTGGTGGCAGCGCCCAGAAACAAAAATGTTCTTACAAGCTATCAGCATGATCATTGAGGAGGAAGAGGATAATCACTCAGCATCAGCATAGGCAGTCTTGAAGGGATCTGACATTTCATAAAAAATTATTCGGTTACATCAGCATCAGGTGCTTGGTAGCTGGTGGTGATCCAAGACTGATTCATTTTTATGAAGATCAGTCGATCGACCGAGTCGGTGGACAGTCGCACCCTGTGATCGGTTACAAAGCCTCCAGCAGCACTGAATGTGCGTTCCGAAAGAACGCTGGATGCAGGACAGGCCAGTAGCTCAATTGCATACTGTGCAAGCTCTGGCCAGTGATTCATCCTCAAGACCCAGTAACCCAGGGGATTTTTCGGTGGGAAAGGTGTCCAAGTCAGATCTTGCCCCTAGGTATTCCTGCACCATGTAAAACAGACGCTGGCGATGGTTGCTGGAACCGATCATACCTAGGGGCTGCGGACTAAAAAATTGTCTGAACACATCGGTCAGAGGGCCACCTTCTCCACCGCTCCTTCTTTGACTGACCGAAGCCTCAGCAACACGTTGTCCAGGGACAGGAGTTTGTAACCCCCAAGTCTCTGGGAACGCGTTGCACAGACCTTTCTGCAAGGCCTCCCGAAGATGTTTTACCCTATGCTCCCTTTGCGATGGCAAGATAAGGTCCGCAACCTTACCCTTGTAATGTGGATCAAGGAGGGTTGCCAGCCAGTATTGAACCCTCTCCTTGATACCACGAATACGAGGATCCTTTGCAGGATCAGGGAAGCCATGCAGTGTAGGTTTGCTGAGGCATTCAGTCTGGAGTCCTCTGGGTCACTAAGGATGACATGATCCGCAGCCACCTCCTCCCAGCCACGTACAAGTCCATGGGTTTCTTGGGACTGTAAATGATACCTTAAAGACTGCTGCTGATGCTGAGTGCCAGGCTCCACCTCCATGCTGAAACAATCCTCCTCCTCCTCGTCCTCTTCCTGTGTGATCGGCGGGCACGCAGGAACACTGTCTGGATTAAGAGGGCCTTGAGAGCTAAGGAAGTCCTCCTCTTTCTGCCTCTGTTCTGCCTCAAGTGCTCTGTCCAATATTCTGCGCAGCGTGTGCTCCAACAGGTGGACAACGGGGACAGTGTCACTGATGCATGCACTGTCACTGCTCACTACCCTCGTGGCCTCCTCAAATGGTGACAGGACAGTGCATGCATCCCTGATCATGGCCCACTGGCGTGGGGAAAAAAAACTAGCTCCCCTGACCCTGTCCTGGTGACATAGCCGCACAGGTACTCATTGATGGCCCTCTGCTGCGTGTGCAGCCACTGCAGCATGGCCAACGTTGAGTTCCACCTGGTGGGCATGTCACAGATTAGGCGGTTCTTGGGAAGGTTAAATTCCTTTTGGAGGTCTGCCAGCCGAGCACTGGCATTATATGACCGGCGGAAATGCACACAGACTTTCCTGGCCTGCCTCAGGACATCCTGTAAGCCCGGGTACCTGCCCAAGAACCGCTGCACCACCAAGTTAAGGACATGAGCCAAACAGGGCACATGGGTCAGTTGTCCCTATCGGAGGGCGGAGAGGAGGTTGGTGCCACTGTCGCAAACCACCATTCCTGCCTTAAGTTGGTGTGGCGTCAACCACCTCTGAACCTGCCCCTGCAGACCTGACAGAATCTCTGCCCCAGTGTGGCTCCTGTCCCCCAAGCACACCAGCTCAAGCACCGCATGGCATCTTTTGGCCTGCGTACTTGCGTAGCCCCTTGAACACCTACGGAGCACCGCTGGTTCAGAGGACAAAGCACAGGAAGAGGCCATGGAGGAAGAAGAAGAGGAGGGGGTAGAGGAGAGAGGTGTGTCAGAATCACCAGCACTGGCATTTTGGAGGCGTGGTGGCGGAACAACCTCCAACACTAATGCACCTTGTCCTGCATCCTTCCCAGCTGCCAGCAGAGTCACCCAATGCGCCGTGAAACTTAGGTAACGTCCCTGTCCATGCCTGCTGGACCATGAGTCAGCGGTAATATGCACCTTACCGCTGACCACCAAGGCCAAGACATTGCCTTCCACATGCCGGTAGAGAGCTGGAATCACCTTCCGTGAGAAAAAGTGGCGTTTGGGAACCTGCCAATGAGGAACCGCACATTCCACAAACTCATGGAAGGGTGCAGAGTCTACCAACTGAAAAGGTAGCAGTTGAAGTGCTAGCAATTTTGCCAAGCTAGCAGAACTTCTTTCTGTGGTGCAGCAGCTGGGGCAGGGAAATTTGCCTGATACAATCTGACGTCGGTGTACCGATAGTAGATTGCCCGCAAGTACTTTGCTGTGACACACCTAATTCTACACCTTCATTCCTCTCAGTGCAGGTCTCAGAGAGGACTGAAGGTATAGTGGGGTTGGAGATCCCAGCTGATGAGGAGTAAGGAGAGGTCCTCTTTGTTCTTTGGTGTGGGTCTTTTAGGTACACTTGCCAACGAACTGCATGGCAGGTCAACATATGCCTGGTCAAGCATGTGGTGCCCAAGCAGGAGATGTTTTGGCCACGTGAGATACGCTTGAGACATATGTTGCAAATAGCAGCGGTGGGATCTGATGCACTCGTCTCAAAAAAGGCCCACACCAAAGAACTTTCAGAATAACGCGCAGAGACAGCAGCGCCCTGCACATGCGGAGCTCTGCGGTGTGATGCAGTCAGTGTGCTGCCCTTAGGCTGGCCCCTGGAGGGCATCCTGCCTTGTTCGTGATGTTTCTCTTCTCTCTTATCAGGAACCCACGTGGAGTCAGTGACCTCATCATGCCCTCCCTCCTCATCACTGGAGCAAACCTGGCAGTATGCTGCAGTAGGGGGAACATGACTGCCAGATTGCTTTCTTTCTTGGGCACCCCCTCTGTCTGGGCTAACGTTACTGCCTTCCTCTAGCTGAGTACCATCATCGGAGCCTTCAAAACGCTGGGCATCCTCCTGGAGCATGTACCCAACACTGTGTCAAATAGTTCAAGGGACTCCTCAGGAGGACATGGTGGGGCTAGGGAAGCAGTCACTGATGCCATTGAGCCGAGGGAAGAGGCCGCGTTGGCAGCTGCTTTGCCAGACAAAGTACCCTGAGTGTGGGTGAGAGAGGATGAGGACGGCTTGGTCATCCACTTAACCAAGTCTTCCGCATGTTGCGACTCAACGTGGCCAGCTGCCGAAAAAAAGGCCAAGAGTGTCCCACGGCCACGTGCTGATGAGGATGCACTGTGTCCACGACCAGCACTGTTGTCTCTAGACACAGAGCCTGCTTGCCCTCTTTTATTGCCTTGTGACTGTCTGCCTCTCCTTGTTGGCCTTCCAGACATACTATTGGCCTGCAGTGAGCTGCACAAAACTGGAATGTGTATATATATATATACTGATTATACTGCAGCTAGCAGAATCAACTGCCTGCCTGTAGTATTATTAGTATGATAACACCTGCACTTGTTTTCAGGTAGCTATTCTGTAGGTGCAACTGTGCAGGGTACACAGTACAGTAACTGGAAATACTTCAAGTGCCTACACAAGCACCTGGCTGCAGGTAGCTATACTGTAAGTGCAACTGTGCAGGGTATACAGTACAGTAACTGGAAATACTTCAAAGAACCTACACAAGCACCTGGCTGCAGGTAGCTATACTGTAGGTGCAACTGTGCGGGGTACACAGTACAGTAACTGGAAATACTTCAAAGAGCCTACACAAGCACCTGGCTGCAGGTAGCTATACTGTAGGTGCAACTGTGTGGGGTACACAGTACAGTAACTGGAAATACTTCAAGAGCCTACACAAGCACCTGACTGCAGGTAGCTATACTGTAGGTGCAACTGTGCGGTGTACACAGTACAGTAACTGGAAATACTTCAAGAGCCTACACAAGCCCCTGGCTGCAGGTAGCTATACTGTAGGTGCAACTATGTGGGGTACACAGTACAGTAACTGGAAATACTTCAAAAAGCCTACACAAGCACCTGTCTGCAGGTAGCTATACTGTAGGTGCAACTGTGCGGGGTACACAGTACAGTAACTGGAAAAACTTCAGGAGCCTACACACGCACCTGGCTGCAGGTAGCTATAATGTAGGTGCAACTGTGCGGGGTACACAGTACAGTAACTGGAAATACTTCAAGAGCCTGCACAAGCACCTGGCTGCAGGTAAAAGTGAATGGAGGGTCAGATCAGGTCCGCCTAAAAAATGTACAGGCAGACCTGTCATGTGAACCCACCCCTAACCTTTTCCCTTTAACAGCTTTCCGCCTGCCTTCAGTACATTTACTGCAGCAGGGTGACATGTGCAGGCAAGGGGCGGTGCCAGGGTTGGGGCTGAAGGGGTCCCACATCAGTTATGCTGTACGGGGGCCCATGCTTTCTATCAGCGGCCCTGCAGCTGGATGTACTTTAAGACAACTACAGCATATACAGATCTCAGGTATTCTGCCTCCCATTTCTCTTTTTCCCTAACAATGACTAGTAATTTAACAGAAATGTTCCGGGTGCACTACTAAGAGGTCCTCCATTTTCCTTGCTGCTTTGCCAACCAATCTATTTACAGAGCGGGAGTGGGAAAATAACCACATTCTCTTAGCTATTATACCCCAACCCACCCTTTTTTTTCAAAGATAGACAAAAAAGGCTATTCAATATAACTATATTTACTTTGTTGATAAGACCACAACTTTTTTCATCTGTGTAGACCAGGTTTTTTTTTTTTTTGGACTTGGATTTTTTTTTCTTGGACTTTGGACTGGATGTGATTATTTTTATTTCTTGAAATTGTGTGACTTTTGCTTTTTCAATAAAAATCTATGAAACAAAAAATATTGCCAGTTTGTTAAATTTTGCACACGTTTTAGGTTTTATTCACATGGGCAAGTGTGTATTTTCTGCACAGAATACAGGTTCTTGCTGGCAGAGAAATACATGCCTAAAGTACTAGTATTTAGATGCATTTAGACGCATACAGCATGTATGTAGGCAATAATTCTTCTAAATATGCAGATACATATGGCCCTGGATGCAGCTTTGTCCTACTTTTTTGTACACCGCTAAACACAGTGCATATTTCTGTGCAGCTGTACAGTACAGTATGTACGGCCCCATTGATTCCTACAGTGCTACAATTAGATGTGTACAAAATGTTACACTGTATACATCTTATCGCAGTGTTTTAGATCTCCATGTGAATAAACCCTCAAATGCAATCTCTTCAGAGTCGAAAAAGTTACAAAACAATAGCGAAACATGCAAGAATTTACATTGAGAAGAAAACTCTAAAAAAAGTTAACAATTAACTAGAACAGGGGTCTCCAAATTTTTTAAACAAAGGGGCAGTTTACTGTCCTTCAAACTTTAGGGGGGCCAGACTGTGGCCAGTGGGAGAGAGGTGAGTCGGGAGGAAATAGCGAGGAGACTTGCTGAAAGTGGCAGTAGAGGAGCTATCTCTCTGTCCATGCCAACAACACTACACTGAGAGCCTGACTTCCATCCATCCCCATCAAGGCCCCTGACGTTCCATCCCAGTGCCAAATCTCAGTCTTTCGGTGGTGGTCCGGAGCAATCAGATCTAACAGCTCACTCAGACCCTCTGTAACGGGGGTTCATGAGTTTCTGGTAAGCGGCCAGTCACTCTGTATGTGGTGGTGGACCTAAGCACCTTGTCCTCACTTAGCAGGACCTCAACTGTGTTCTAACGAACACTTGGGTGATTCATCTTGTTGTTTCATATGGACTCACACAAGTATTTCTTTCACCGTTGCACATCAATATTGCACTTTTGATGATTTATATATCTATCATTTTATTAATATATTGTCAATTTATATAATTTATATGTTTACACATTTATTTGGAATTCACCCCTAAGGGGAACTGATCGTCACTTGTATGCACACTAGTTTTTTATTAGCACGATTCAATATTTTTTATATTTTTTATGATTTTACTTTGTGTTTGTGTTACATATAGGAATCCACAGCTTTTTAATCTTATTGTTCACATGATTTCACATATGCGCAGTTAATCCCCCTCTTTTTTCTGATTCCCCATTGTTAATATCAGTGAAAGATATAGTGCCCCATCGTTGGTGTCAGTGGGAGGAATAGTGCCTCGTATTGGTATCAGTGGAAGATATAGTGCCCCATCGTTGGTGTCAGTGGGAGAAATAGTGCCCCGTCATTGGTATCAGTGGGAAGAATAGTGCCCCATCATTGGTGTCATTGGGAGTAATATTACCCCATCATTGGAAGGAAAAGTGCCCCATCACTGGTGTCAGTGGGAGAAATAATGCCTCATTCTAGTATCAGTAGGGGGAATAGTGCCCCATCACTAGTGTCAGTGGGAGGAATAGAAGTGTAACACTTATAACTCATTTAATAAATCTATTTCCGTTTTTTCTGTGTCTGTTCCTCTTTTCACACACTGCTAAAAAGTTCAACCCTTTACATACTATTACAGTTAAGTACTTCTCTAAACATTTTATAAAGGAAACATTGAAGCAAATTATTAGAGCCCTTTCACACTGGGGCGGTTTGCAGGCGTTATTGCGCTAAAAATAGCGCCTGCAAACCGACCTAAAACTGCCTTTACTGTTTCTTCAGTGTGAAAGCCTGAGGGCTTTCACACTGAAGCGGTGCGCTGGCAGGAGAAAAAAAAACTCCTGCAAACCGCATCTTTGGAGCGGTGTATTCACCGCTCCTAAACCGCTCCTGCCCATTGAAATCAATGGGGCAGCGCGGCTATACCGCGAGCGGTTTTAACCCTTTTTCGGCCGCCAGCGGGGGTTAAAACCGCACCGCTAGCGGCCGAATACCGCCGCAAAAACGACGGTAAAGCAGCGCTAAAAATAGCGCTGTTTTACCGCCGACGCCCCCACCGCCCCAGTGTGAAAGGGGCCTTAGTGTAAGTACATGGAAAAAGTGTGCACATGCTAACAGTTATGGTAGATGAACCTTGCAGAGAGGGGAGCCCGTGCCACTGTTTATTTTAGCAGTTTAACCACTTCAGCCCCCGAAGGTTTCACCCCCTTCATGACTATGCCATTTTTTGCGATACGGCACTGCGTTGCCGTATCGCAAAACCCAAAACGTAATTTATGTCCATTTCTTCCCCACAAATAGAGCTTTCTTTTGGTGGTATTTGATCACCTCTGCGTATTTTTTGCGCTTTCAACAAAAAAAGACCGACAATTTTGAAAAAAAATCAAACTTCTTCATCAATTTAGGTCAATATGTATTCTTCTACGTATTTTTGGTAAAAAAAATCCCAATATGTGTATATTGATTGGTTTACTCAAAAGTTATTGCGTCTACAAACTATGGGATATTTTTAGCACATTTTTATTTATTTATTTATTTTTACTAGTAGTGGCGGCGTTTGGTGATTTTCAGCAAGACTGTGACATTGGGGTAGACAAAATGGACACTAAGTGACACATTATTTGGGGACCAGTGACACTAATACAGTGATCAGTGCTAAAAAAATGCACTTTCACTGTATAAATGACATTGGCAGGGAAGGGGTTAACATTAGGGGCAATCAACGGGTTAAGTGTACTCCTAGGGAGTGATTTCTAACTGTGTGAGGAATGCTGTAACTGGAAGAAGAGAGACATTAGCAGGAACACAAGATGTCTCTCTTCCTCTCTGACAGAACGGCGGTCTGCCTTGTTTACATAGGCAGACCACCATTCTGCCTCTCCAGTGAACAATCGGTAGGTCCCAGCGGCCATTGCTGCCGCTGGACCCGCTGATTGGCTCCCGCTGTGTCTCCTGCGCACCCCAGACCCAGAAGAGGAAGCAACGTACAAGTACATTGTTTCGCACAGCCTGCCCTGCCTCAGGCGATGGGCGGTCCGGAAGCAATTAAGCCAGATTTTTGGAGAGGCAGGCACGCTGATTGCACAAGTGTGAGCTGGGTTCATAATAGACCCAGGGTTAGAGCTCAGGGCTCCACCCAACAGACAGGAGGTCTGTGCATGGGAGTCAGGAGGACTCCCATCCTATCCAGAGAGGCTGCATGGGACAGTCAGAGCATGCACGTCTGCAGGAGGCAGATGCAGCAAGGAGCTGATCGTATGTAAGCTATGAGAGAGCGTGACTGGAAGGAAACCTTTCTGTTGGTCTGAGGAGCAGACCTAAGGCCTAGGCGTAAGGCCTATAACAGCCATGTGTCAATTGAGTAAGCCTGGAGGCTGAAGTATTGTGCAAGTTACAGTAATGGTGAAACCCCTTCATGGGAAATTGCTGTCTTCTGTGAATTTTCCATTTCTTAAATAAAAGTGGGCTGCTGTGCCCTTAAAAATGCAGTTTTGGACTGGCGCAACTTCTTGAAAACACACAGTGGGCAGCACAGGGGTGTAGTGGTTAGCACTCTTGCCTCGCAGCAATAGGGTCGCTGGTTCGAATCCCAACCACAACACTACCTGCATGGAGTTTGCATGTTCTCCCTGTGCCTGCGTGGGTTTCCTCCGGGTACTCCGGTTTCCTCCCACACTCCAAAGACATGCTGTTAGGTTTATTGGCTTCTGTCCTAAAAAATTGGCCCTGGTGTAAGGGTGTGAGTTGGGGACCTTGGATTGGAGACCCCTTGGGGGTGGGGACCAGTGTGGGTGTGGTGTAGCGCTGTGTAGATTGATGCCGCTACATTGGTACCTTAAATATATAAAAAATAATAACATAGTGGATGGGAATCTTGATGGGATGCAGTGTGCGGGGATGGGGACAATTGTGGGTGCTCACTCAGGTTGAACTGGATGGACTGGTGTCTTTATTCAACCTTACTAACTATGTAACTATGGAAGCTTGGCTTGCATACACACGGTCACACAAAAGTTCTGAACTTTCGACCGTCAAGAATGTGGTGACGTACAACACTACGACAAGCCGAGAAAATGAAGTTCAATGCTTCCGAGCATGCATCGAATTGTTTCCGAGCATGCGTGTTTTTTTGCGTGTCGGAATTGCATACAGACGATCGCATTTTCGGATAGGAACTCTTTCCGACTGAAAAATAGGGAACCTGTTCTCAATCTTTTGCTGGCTGGAATTCCGCCAGCAAAAGTCCGATGAAGCATACACACGGTCGCATTTTCCGACCAAAAGCTCACATCGGTCTTTTGCTGGCGACATTTCCAATCGTGTTTACGGGACATTAGAGTTTCTGCATTGTTCAATCAAGGCAAAAAGCAAAACTTTTTTTTCGTTTTGGCTATAGTGGAGATGGATTAGAACATCTGTCAGTTTTTATTGCTGTCTGTGCCCCCCGTTAGGGAGATTCATCCTCTCTATGTGTCTTGTTTACCATTATCATTGAAAGTATAAGAAAATCACAAATTTTGGGATGTCCTCAAAAAAGTAATAGAGGGGAAATCTTTCAATGGGGATACTAGTTCTGGTGACCTTGGATTGCCGTCATTTGCAGGGATTTCCTCTCACTTTCTGTTTTGGCTATGGAACTATGGGAATCTCCCCAATGGGAGATAGATGACAAAAAATAAAATGATCAGGTTATGACCATTCCTTGCTCTATCCAAAATGAAAGAAAAAAGTTTTGCCTATAGTTGTACTTTAACAATTCAAAAGGGGTACAGAAAAAGCGCTCACTATTTAACCAGACAGATTATCAATGCTATAGTTGGTAGACCACAATCAAAGAGAACACATAGAGCTAGGGTCAAATACTAAGATGAAGAATGAGGAAAGAATCCTATAAGGGTGAAAAAAAAAACAGGACTTTGAGAACACAGCAAAAGGGAGAATAGAGAAAAAAAAAGGAGAGGGGGGTCAGGGAATAAGGGGAGAAACAGAAGATGGATTGACAAAGTGAACACATTAAAGAAAGTAGGTGCCAACAAGTGACCAGACCCTGTGTGGAGGGGGGGGGGGGGGCAGTCTCTATATAAATAGTTCATAAAAAGTCCATGTACAGTAGGTGTAACGTTCATAGGACAGGTGGAATAAATGCAACAATAATGGGGGGATCCTAGGGGAAAATGTCCAAGCACTAGGGCAGGCTTAATCGAAGGAGCAGAAACAGGCTGTAAATGATAGGCAGGAGTGAGAAGAAAAAGTGCCTCTAAGTGCAGACAATTAACAAGTTTATTGAGTTCAATATGTAAAAAGGGGGAACGCACATAGTTAGAAGTATGACAGGCTCATCAAGAACTAAGGTGCCCTGTCATATATACGGCTCTTCTTGGTCTGCTCTCCAGCCTGACGAAGGAGTGCGCATGCACAGGACCGATGTTCTGCCGAGAAAGTTCCGCTCGGCGGCTAAGTTCCCCCCTCTACTGCGCAGGCGCTGCGCCTGCGCAGTAGGATCCAGAGGAAATAGCCGAAGCGGAATAGCTGAAAATCAGCTGTACACGGCGCCTGTAAGAGGGCCCCTCGCGGCCTCGCTTCGCTCGCCACGCTTCGGGCGCGGCCTCGCTTCGCTCGGCTCTTTTAGATTTCCCCTCTAGGTCCACTTGGATGGTGGGGAAGGAACCTGGACCCAGAGCGCAGGCGCCGTGTACAGCTGATTGAAGCGTTTGAGCTTCGGCTATCTCCGGCGGCTGACAGTAGTCCGTACTGCGCAGGCGCTGCGTCTGCGCAGTACAGGGGGGAACTTATCTGCCGAGGGAACATTCTCGGCAAGACACCGGCATCGCGTAGACTCTGAAAATCATCGTGACCCCCCCTCCAGTGACGTCACTCAGCATGCACTGCGGTACACGCCGCGGTCCAGCTTCACCCCTTCTGCTTGGTGTTCCACCTGAGGATTTCCGCCTGGCCTCCTCCACGCAGCAGCAGACCCTGGCTGTCCACATCATGGTCACCTTACGCTGACATCCCATACTTGTTTTCTTAATGAGCCGGCCATACTCATAACTATGTGAGTTGCCCCTTGTTACTCATTGTATTCAATAAAGTTGCTAATTGTCTGCACTTAGAGGCGCTTTTTCTTCTCTCTCTGGATTGATAAAGGGAGATCTTCCCACAAGCTGAGTGATCAGCAACCAGCATGATAGAGGGGGTATCGCATAAGGGCATTATCCCTAGGGTGAGATTGTGAAGTAATAAAAAACGCTGTGCAACACATATAGTCAAACCTTGGGCATCAATTCAACTGGCCCAAGTTTATTGAATTTTTTAGGGCAATTTCATCTAGCATAAGGAATTTTATACAAAACAGCAACTCATTAATTGCAGTCTTCCACTCATGCACAGAAGGAGTTTGGGATTTCCATATCAACAGGATCTCCTCTGTGCATAAAAGACAGTATAAAAAATTAACAGTTTATGATAGCGGGAGGTCTCAATATTGTCAGTAACGCCAAGAAGAAAAATAGGATCTACAGTCAAAGTAAGGCTCCCCACAGTGTTGATAACTTGAACCACTTCACTCCGATAATCCTGTAATTGAGGACATGTCCAGAAAACGTGAAGAAAGGTTCCTACTTCTATACCACACTTAGAACACTTCACTCAATTAATAGTGCTGTCTGTGACCCTGTCAGGGAGATTTCCCTTTACTTCCTATCCCTGTGATAAGCAAGACAAAAACAATGGGGTTGTTATCACTGGAACAGAAAGACATAGACAGTAATAATAATCAAAAAAAGGTTTTATAAAGGGCATTAACACCCTAAGCATAACCAGGTGCAAGAAAAATGGGGGGGGGGGGGGGGCACTAGTGCTACTTCCAAGAATAACAATAGGCATGGAATGATAAACGACATAAAGAGAGGGAGTCTTATAGTCCTTAAGAAAAGTCCATAAAAAACACTGTGACATGAAGTTCACATTAAAGCAGTGCCAGCAGTCTCTTTGAAGCAGGATTTGGGGAGACTCCTACTAGCAAACTATGTAAAAACAAAAAGAAGAAGAGGAAAGAATCACAACCTAAGTGTAGCATTTATTAAAACGTATTTATGAAAAGAAAAACAGGTTAGACAAAGAAGCCATGATTTGAAATATGTAACCACGCCCACTTATGTCACGTGACATCATCGCTGACATCTTATGGACATACAACACTTCCTTGCTGTCCACAGTGGTTCTCATCCATGTGATATACACAGACAGTCTGCTGCTTCTATTGAGTCTTCCATGTGTTTCCCTGATTAACGTCCTGGTTACAAGCACCTTACATCATATCCACCCGGAGGAGCTCAGCATTGACCGCTTGAATGGTTGCCACCTGCTGGAAACGTATCAACACGCGTTTAATATCTTGTAAATGTGAGTTCATACTTATTGTTTTTCATTTCATAAATATGGTTTATAAACCGCTTGCTGGCCGTATAACATAGATACGGCAAGGCGGCCTCTCTGCGCAGAATCACGTACAGGTACGTGATTCTGCACTTCCGGGTCTGGGGCGCGCACGCGCACCGCCATAGACCCACCCCTGCTGTGATTAGACACAGCAGGAGCCAATCAGCGTGACCCGCCGATCATTTCCGAGAGAGGCAGAGCGGTGGTCTGCCTATGTAAATAAGACATTGCCATTCTGTTAGTGGGGAAGATAGAGATCCGGTGTTTCTGCTAAGCAGGAACACGGATCCCTGTCTTCCCACACTACAAGCAACCCCCACACAGTTAGCAAGCACTCCCTAGGGACACATTTAACCCTTTGATCGCCCCTGATGTTAACCCCTTCCCTGCCAGTGTCATTAGTACAGTTACTTTTTTGATATTTTTTTGCACTGATCACTGTAATAATGTAACTGATCCCCAAAAAAGTGTCAAAAGTGTCACTTAGTGTCCGATTTGTCAGCCGCAATTTTGCAGTCCTGCTGATCGCTGACATTACTAGTAAAAAATTAAAAATACTAGGTGTTTGGATCCATGTGGGAGCAGAAATGATAACACCTCCGCTAACATTTATGACATTTGACCAAGGGTTCTGCACCTTCTCTACTTAAAGGTGACACACCCTTTACAAAAGTGGATTTTATTCTGACATAACCATGTATGTCCCATGTGTGGGCCGCTTTTCTGTCGTATGTCTGTTACTTATCAATCACGTGTATATGTTTATAACACCGATAAAAAGATTTATAAAAAAAAATAAATTAAAAATAAATAAGGGTTGCATACAAATATCCCGTAGTTTGTAGACACTATAACTTTTGCGCAAACCAATCAATATATGGTATTGGGATTTTTTTTAACCAAAAACATGTAGTAGAATACATATTGGCCTAAATAATGAAGATTTTTTTTTATTATTTATTTTTGTATTGGATGTGCTTTATAGCAGAATGTAAAAAATATTGTTGTTTTTTTTCAGAATTGTCGGTCTTGTTTTTGTTTATAGCACAAAAAATAAAAACCGCAGAGGTGATCAAATACCACGAACAGAAGGCTCTATTTGTGGGGAAAAAAGGACATCAATTTTATTTGGGTACAGCTTCACACGATCGCGCAATTGTCAGTTAAAATAACGCAGTACCGTATCACAAAAAATGGCCTGGTCATGGGGTAAATCTTCCGGAGGGCAAGTGGTTAAATGCTACACTGATGTAGTGGCGCTTTTCTCTCATTTCTTCTTGTTTTTACAAGTGATAATAATATGGCAGTGAATCAAATTCTTCTGTGTTTTACTGGAAAAACGAGCATTTTGTTGCAGTGTGAGGTATGATTTCCAGTTACTTCTTTTCAGAAAGTAGGGGAGATATAGATTTTAATGAAAATGTAAAGTGTTACTAAACCCAAAAACTAAAATTAAATGTATTGTATGTAGTAAATGTATTGAAGCTTTTGTAGCTTACCAATCATTGGATGTGGTGGCTACATTTGTTTTCTTTTTTCGAGTTGTTATTTCTTTATTTTTATTTGATGATCAGCAAGTAACACACCTGCTGTCTTAGGCCCCATTCACACCTGCGCAATGCGCTTATGCACTTTTTGTACTTTTGTGTGTGTTTGTCTTGCTACAGCAAAGGGCAGCCCATTCAATCGAACTCTAAACGCGCCAAAAAAAGCTCCTGCACCATTTTTTGGTTAGTGATCCTTGCGTGTCTTTGTACTGCACACTTTTAATGTGACAAAACGCATGTTTCCTAGCCGTGTTTGGGGTGCCATTAAATAATTATGGCACCACAAGCATGATGCATGTTTTTCGCACATTTCCAGGAACGTGCACAGAAGCATGCATTTCTGTGTATGTTCCTGTAATGCTCAAGTGTGAATGGGGCCTTAGGGAGGCTTCATTTACTTCTCCACTGTATATATGCAAAAGCAATGTTGCTACCCTTGGACAGCAGCATTGTCAGTCAGTGGAGAGGGTAGTGGGACAAGCAGAGTTAGATGGACTTTACAGTGCCTTGAAAAAGTATTCATACCCCTTGAAATTTTTCATTTTGTCATGTTACAACCAAAAGCGTAAATGTACTTTGTAGAACCACCTTTCACTGCTATTACATGTGCAAGTCTTTTTTGGTATGTTTCTACCAGCTTTGCACATCTAGAGAGTGACATTTTTGCCCATTTGACTTTGCAAAATAGCCCAAGCTCTGTCAGATTGGATGGAGAGTGTCTGTGAACAGCAATTTTCAAGTTTTGCCACAGATTCTAAAATGGATTTAGGTCTGGACTTTGACTGGGTCATTCTGAGGCTGGGTTTACACCTATGTGAATTGGATGTGGGTTTTTCTCTGCATCCAATTTGCATAGTAGGCTCTCTATGGAACCGGTTCACATATCCCTGGGGCGGCTGCGGAGCGCACTGCACAGAAACGCTGTGCGTCTTTGGCTCCATTTTAGGGTCGAATTTAGGCAAAGATTTGAGCCTGATTTGACCCTGAACCAGAAAATAGGTACGCACAGCGTTCCTGTGCAATCCGCAGCCGGTTCCAGTGTGAACCAAGCCTTACACATGAATATGCTTTGACAGTGGCGGCCCATGCATTGTGGGTACACGGGCGCCAATCCTCTAGCACCTCTGCCACCCTCCCTATCCATGTGCCCGGCCCCTTTCAAGATGCCGGACACATGGATTCCTATGGTGGGGGGAGTGTTTATTGAAGCACCTGATTAGAGCCAGAAGCTTTAATAGGCTTCAATTAGGGTGGGCTCGGGTCGCAGAGAGTGCGCCCCGATCCCACCCAATTGTGTGACCATAGCGAATACATTTTTACTGTTTTCACACTACAGAGCCTCCCCGCCAATCAGGAGGCAGGTCAGTGAGACCTGTTTCCCAATTGGCCAAAGTGCCAGGAGATCCTATTGGATGCCTAGCATTGTGGAAGAGGAGACACTGGAGCCGGACCCACTGCGGCCGCTGCTTGGAGGACACGGCCAGCAAGGAGAGGAGGACACAGCCAGCCAGCCCGTCGCATAGTAAGTGACTGACCCGGGGGGGGGGTCAGCTGGCTGATAGTTCCGTGAGTCCACCAGCTGCCCCTAATGTGGGGGAGGGTGCATCAGTGTCACTGGGGTAGTGCTGGTTGTTTACCGCCCCCCCAGAAGAAAAGCCCACCAGCAGCCACTGTGCTTTGATGTAAACCATTCCATTGTAGCTCTGGCTGTATGTTTAGGGTCGTTGCAGACTCTAACAGGTTTTCTTCTAAGATTGCCCTGTAATTGACTCCATCCATGTTCCCAACAACTCTGACCAGCTTTCCTGTCCCTGCTAAAGAAAAGCATCCCGATAATATGATGCTGCCACCACCACGTTTCACAGTGGGGATGGTGTGTTTAGGATGATGTGCAGTGTTAGTTTTCCACCACATATAGAGTTTTGCTTTTAGACCAAAAATTTTGGTCTCATCTGACCAGAGCACCTTCTTCCATATGTTTGCTGTGTCCCCCACATGGCTTCTCGCAAACTGCAAACTGGACTTCTTATGGCTTTCTTTCAACAATGGATTTCTTCTTGCTACTCTTCCATAAAGGCCAGATTTGTGGAGAGCACGACTAATAGTTGTCCTGTGGACAGATTCTCCCACCTGAGCTGTGGATCTCTGCAGCTTCTTGAGAGTTACCATGGGTCTCTTGGCTGCTTCTCTGATGAATGATCTCCTTGCCCGGCCTGTCAGTTTAGGTGGATAGCCATGTCTTGGTAGGTTTGCAGTTGTGACATACTCTTTCCATTTTCAGATAATGGATTGGACAGTGCTCCGTGAGATGTTCAAAGCTTGGGATATTATTTTATAACCTAACGCTGCTTTAAACTTCTCCACAACTTTATCCCTGACCTGTCTGGTTTGTTCCTTGGCCTTCATGATGCTGTTTGTTCACCAAGGTTCTCTAACAAACCTCTGAGGGCTTCACAGAACAGCTGTATTTATACTGAGATTAAATCACACACACAGGTGGACTCAATTTACTAATTAGGTGATTTCTGAAGGCAATTGGTTCCACTAGATTTTAGTTAGGGGTATCAGAGTAAAGGGGGCTGAATACAAATGCACGCCACACTTTTCAGATATTTATTTGTAAAAAAAAATGAAAACCATTTATCATTTTCCTTCCACTTCACAATTATGTGCCACTTTGTGTTGTCTATCACATAAAATCCCAACAAAATACATCAACGTTTTTGGTTGTAACATGACAAAATGTGGAAAATTTCAAGGGGTATGCATACTTTTTCAAGGCACTGTACATAAGCGTACTTTACATAACAAGCAAATTAAAGCCCAACTTCAACTAACACTTAAAGTGACACTAAAGGTATTTTTTTTTTTTAAATAACAAACATGTTATATAACAAACATGTCATACTTACCTCCACTGTGCAGCTCGTTTTGCACACAGTGGCCCCGATTCTGGCATTCTGTTGTCCCTCGGCGGCTGTCTGGGCTCCTCCCCGATTAGATAACAACCTGGGAGAAGCGCTCTCCCGGGGGGTTACCTTGCGGGCATGCTCCCGAGTCCAGTATATAGCATGCATAGACGCCAAATGCAGGACTTGGCCCCACCCCCACAAACGCTTCATTGGATTTGATTGACAGCAGCAGGAGCCGATGGCTGCGCTGCTATCAATCTATCCAACCAACAGCTGAGAACCCCCTAGCAGAGAGAAGGCTCGTCCTCGTGGGACAAGTTCGGGGATTCAGGTAAGTAAAACCGGGGTGTGGGGGCTGGGGGCCGGGTCACTAACAGGTGTTTTTTCACCCTAATGCATAGGATTAAACAGGGGGTGACAGGGGGTGTGTCCTATGCCTACATACGTTTCCTCGTAGGTGTCCCTCATACCCATCTCAAAATGTTGGGAGGTATGCATGTAGAATTCACCACCAGATAGTTTTGCTTTGTATTGTGATGAGACTTCTGAAAATGAGTCTGCTGGAGTGTGAAACATTCACCCCTGGGATCAGTCAAGCACAAAAACGACTTTATCTTGTTAATAAACCTAGCAACCAATGTTCTTTTTGCCTTATATTCACAATACTACAACATCATTATCTTTATTATGAAACATAATAACATACTGTTCTGTAATAAGGAAATGCTGACTCCCATCACTTGCTGTAGAAAAAAACATTATAATATTTAATATTGTCATGCCACAGACAGTATAGTCACTATGCAAGTGGCATCTGTCTCACTGGAGAGCTGCCACCTGCTGGTTACTACCTATTAGTAGAAAATTTCTACTGTGCAATACTAGTATCTAAAATGGGTCATAAACATTTTACATATTGGTACTGGATCATTACAATACTCCTTAAAGACCCTCTACGTCACCTTTAATAATGCAGCTCGCACTGTAATTCCTAGACACTGGAGATCAGCAACAGTCCCAATTCTGAATGTATTCTGTATTATGAATTCTGAAATCAATCCCCCACTTCAAACAGGATCGACTTGCACATTTTAACTATACTTGAACAATGTACCAACAGTCAGAATTTTATAAAGAAGTTAAATTGAAGGAATGGAGAACATAGTATATTATTGAATGAACTACCTTTGAAATTATTCTCTAAGACAGCGTTTATCAACCTATTTTCAGTCGCAGCACCCTTTAAAATACTGCACAATCTTGAGGCACCCCATTTTAAAATGTAAAAAACGAAACTAATAGATTTATCTAAGGAGGCAACATCCATACACGTAGAACAGCCACCTCTGCGGAGTTAGCCCCCCCATATCAAAATTTTTGAAAAAATCTTATGCAATTTGTTAGATCTTTGTGAGATCAGGTTAAATTAACTGTTGTTTGCGTTAGATCTCACACAGAAGAAGCAATATTAACAGTTATTTGCTGGGGGGGGGGCTAACCCGTCATCAGCCCCCCTTATCAAAAAATTGACCAAACAGTTAGCTATTTTGGAAGCTATTTGTTAGATCCGGTAAGATCAAGTTGTTTTAACGTTATATCTCACATAATTAGAGACTTATTAAGTGATTAATGGGGGGGGGGCTGGCCCCCCTTATCAAATTTTCTGACCAAAAATCATTCAGGTTAATAGATATTCGTTAGATCCGGTAAGATCAAGTGGCTTTAACGTTAGATCTCACATAATTTCAGAGATATTCCACATAAAAATAGAGATATTAGGTGGTACATAAGGATGGGTTGGCCCCCCCCCCCTTATCAAATTTTCTGGCCAAAAATCATTCAGGCTAATAGATATTGATTAGATCCGGTAAGATCAAGTGGTTTTAACGTTAGATCTCACATAATTTCGAAGATATTCCACATAAAAATAGAGATATTAGATGGTACATAAGAACGAGTTAGCCCCCCCTTATCAAATTTTCTGGCCAAAAATCATTCAGGCTAATAGATGTTTGTTAGATCTGGTAAGATCAAGTGGTTTTAACGTCAGATTTCACATAATTTCAGAGATATTCCACATCAAAACAGAGATATTAGGTGGTACATAAAGAAGGATTGCCCCCCCCCCCCCACATGCAATTTTCTGACCAAAAATCATTCAGGCTAATAGATATTAATAGGGATGTCAGCAAAGCAAGTCTTGAACAGGATCGCAGGAGATTGTTTCTGTGATGTTGACAAAGGTGAAGGCAAAGATCCTCTGGACTGGATGGCTTAAGTAGGCAGGACTGACGAGCAGGTTATCATCAACAGCTGAGTAACTGTGGAGAGATAGGAGCTGGCAATTAGCCAACAGCTGAGCGGCCAGCTCAGCGAAGGAAGGGCTGAGCCCACATCAAATTCACTCTTGGAGAATGCAGCCTGCCATCCCAGGAGCTGAGTCTTGTCCCTTTCTTTCCATTCCGGCAAAAGGGGAGCATTCTTCGGATAGAACTCCTCCACAGAGATCCCATCCTTTGCTCCCCCACCAAATCAGACGGCGGGACTGGGGTGGCCAGATTCACTTGTCCCAGCAACATCTGAGCCGGCATCTTCACTGGCGAGGCTGTTATGTTGCGGACACTAACCAAGATCTTCCCGTGACTTCTTTGCAACCCTTTGGTTGAAACCACCTCGGGAATTATCTCCACACCCATGTCTTCTCTCTGTCCGTCCGATTCAAGAACAATGAAAGGGCCCGGTTGCTTCCAATTTAGCTTGACAGATGCTTGTAAATAGGCCACTTTACCAGGCTGTAACACCTTCTCACACTGGTCCAAGCGCCTGTGCATTAGCCTGCCGGCAGGTGAACTCGCATTGATTGAAGACAGAGAAGGGTCCACCCATTTATTCAGGAACCAGCAAGGACACAGACTTCACTTCCAGGACACTCTTACATAAGCATGGATCTGGAGAATCATTCTCTTTGGCAGGTGTTGAAAGCTTCAATTGAGCTTTCAACACCTGCCAAAGAGAATGATTCTCCAGATCCATGCTTATGTAAGAGTGTCCTGGAAGTGAAGTCTGTGTCCTTGCTGGTTCCTGAATAAACGGGTGGATTTTACTAAATATTACTGTGAATTTATTCACAGTAATATTTATCGTCATTTGTAGCGTTTTTTTTGCGCATCTTTTTTCTATCTTAGTGTAGACTCTCTTTACTTGGATGGGAACAACAGGAGAAGGTCCCACCAGCTTGTCAGGGAGCATGGAGGAAGTGGTGGCCCTGGCCTGTTCAGTGGTTTGTATCCGCGCTCCTCTCTGCGGAGATTCTGATCGGGCTTAAGTCTGCAATAAGTTCTGGGAGTCTGGGAGTCTGGTGTGCATTCACTCTCCGACGCCAGGCAGCATGTGTCAAAGGAAAGAGGACACTGCGTTGCTTGGAGGCAACAACGGGGGGTCCTCTGCAAGGATTTGGACTTTTGCTGCTGTCTCTTCGTGTCATTGGTTTTGAGCCAGCTACCATAGAGGGGCACCCGATTGGCTTCTTCACCAGAGCCCACCAAAGTTTCCCTCTGGCACTGTGCTTCAGGCTTCACTGGGCTTGGACACACCTGTCGATTAATGTCCCACATAATTTCAATATACCTCGGTATGCTCAATGGCACTCCTCACTGGTACACATGAAAATGCTCATTATCGGCTCCAATTTAGACACTACTATGGATATCCGTGCATCGCTACCAAATATCCATAATATTCCTGTAATTATGGATAATCAAACATTAAAATCACTTGATCTAATGAATATCAATTAGCCGGGGTGATTATTTGGCCAGAAAATTTGATAACGGGGCCAGCCCCCCTCATTAATAACTTAATAAGTCTCTAATTATGTGAGATCTAATGTCATCCTTATGTACCACCACCTAATATCTCTAACGTTAAAACCACTTGATCTAACTGGATCTAAGGAATATCTATTAGCCTAGATGATTTTTGGCCAGAAAATTGCATGTGGGGGGGCCATCCCATCCTTATGTACCACCTAATATCTCAATTTTTATGTGGAATATCTCTGGAATTATGTGAGATCTAACGTTAAAATCACTTGATCATACCAGATCTAACAAATATCTATTAGCCTGAATGATTTTTGACCAGAAAATTGCATGTGGGGGGGACAGCCCGTCCTTATGTACCACCTAATATCTATATTATTATGTGAAATATCTCTGAAATTATGTGAGATCTAACGTTAAAACCACTTGATCTTACCGGATCTAACAAATATCTATTAGCCTGAATGATTTTTGATCAGAAAATTGCATGTGGATGGGCTAACCCGTCCTTATGTACCACCTAATATCTCTATTTTTATGTACAATATCTCTGAAATTATGTGAGATCTAACGTTAAAACCACTTGATTATACCAGATCTAATGAATATCTATTAGCCTGAATGATTTTTGGCCAGAAAATTTGATAAGGGGGGGCTAACCCGTCCTTATGTACCACCTAATATCTCTATTTTGATGTGGAATATTTCTGAAATTATGTGAGATCTAACGTTAAAACCACTTGATCTTACCGGATCTAACGAATATCTATTAGCCTGAATGATTTTTGGCCAGAAAATTTGATGAGGGGGGCCAGCCCCCCCTCATTAATCACTTACTAAGTCTCTAATTATGTGGGATCTAACGTTAAAATCACTTGATCTTACCGGATCTAACAAATAGCTTCCAAAATAGCTAACTGTTTAGTCAATTTTTTGATAAGGGGGGGCTGACGGGTTAGCCCCCCCAGCAAATAACTGTTAGTATTGCTTCTTCTGTGTGAGATCTAACGTAAACAACGGTTGATCTAACCTGATCTAACAAACTGCATAAGATTTTTTCAAAAATTTTGATATGGGGGGGGCTAACCGGGCAGAGGTAGAACAGCCAACATTAAAGGTGATTTATTCTTACAAAGCAAATATACCTTTGTACATTGATATTGATTAGTATTTCAACATTTTTCTTCTCCCTCAATATCTCTCCCTCAGTTAGCTTACTCAGAGGGGTAGGGGAGAGGCATTTAAGGAGCATCCAACATTCTCCTTATGAATCCATGATGCAGAGGCGTAGCTTGAAGTTTGTGGGCCCCGATGCAAAAGTTGACCTGGGCCCCCCCACTACCACCCACCACTTCCACTGTGTGTGCAGATACACCCACCGCACGCCAAGATACTCAAAGTGGCTTAAGAGTTTAGCGTTCCCAGAGTTCCTCCCTACATTAGAGGACAGGGATCACCCCTGCAGAATCAGAGGACAGGGATCACTGCTGAAGAACAGGGATGGATGGAAGTATGGATTGCAAGAAGTAATAAAGGAAGTATGGTGTGATAGTAGGAAGGTGATGGGGATGTTGGAAGGGAAGGAGGAGTTGGAGGTGGTAGGTGGATTGAAGTGCAGAGTAAGAAAGTATGGAGAAATGTGTGCAATAAGGAGTTATTAAAATGGCAGAAGGATGTGGCTTAGATGGTTGTTTATAGGTGTTTGCTGATGCGTGAGTTCCAGAAAAGGAGGAGATTGGTGGATAGTGAGGTGTGTCCAAGAGTGGGGTGTAGGAGAGTGGAGAATGTGGATCATTTGTTTTGGGGGTGTGGATATGCTCATGAGGTGTGGCGAGGTATGGAAAGAATGATTAAATGTCTGACTGGGGTGGAGAGGACGTCGTTTGATATAATGATGTTTGGACTGTGTGACATTGGGAAGGATGAATGATGGGTATTATGGATGTTGGTAAATTGTGTAAAAGAAAGTTTGCGGGATGTGAGAAATATTTAGTTTTTTAGGAAAGAAGAAGTGGCAATGAGAGATTGCAAAGCTATGGTCCATGGAAGGCTCTATGCGTATGCATATGGTGATATTAGGAAAATGGGTTTTGAAAATGCTAAAAAATATGGAAGTTTGATGGGTGGAGGGAGTGGTGTATATAGCATGTTACGTTTGGGTTTAAGGTCTTTTGCTTATGTATAGGGAGGTGGGAGGGAATTGTGTGTATTGGGAGGTGGGAGGAAGCAGATTGATTATGTTTGTGTGGTTTTTTTTTGGTGGGGGGTGGCCCTGTGGGAGGTGCGAGGGAATGTTTATGTTAATTTTATTTGTGTGATACTAATTTTGTTCCTTTTCCCTTTATAGGATAGGTGCGGTGTGGAGATAAGAGGATAAGGGTGGAGGGAAGGGGAGTTGTGTTATGTTTTAATGGTGAGGGGTAGAGGGAAATGTATATACTTTTTCATGTATTTGACCACTTGATGTGACTTATTAATTTTGTTTACTTTGTTTGACATGTAAAGATTGATTGTGGAGTTTTCTATTTTGTGAAATGTATTTATGTAATTTTAAGATACTTTTAAATAAAAGAATGAAAAAAAAATCGGCAGCTGGTTGTACTGCTGCGCAACAGGGTAACAAAAAGGCAGGCTTGATCCAGTTGTTGGTTTAAGGTCAATTTTTGGGTATGTTGGGGCAATTTTCCTAAGCCACTCCTGAAGAACCCATAAGGGATCCCTGGATTCCATTAAAAAAGGTTGCTCTAGGACAGTGATGGCGAACCTTGGCACCCTAGATGTTTTGGAACTACATTTCCCATTTCCCATGATGCTCAGCTACACTTCAGAATGCATGAGCATCATGGGAAATGTAGTTCCAAAACATCTGGGGTGCAGAGGTTCGCCATTACTGCTCTAGGACATACAGAAAGCTTTATTCCCCCCCCCCCTTTCCTCCTCTCTCTCTCTCTTCTGCTCAAGGCCCCTCATGCCTTTTCTTGTCTTTTTCTCTATTTCTTCCCCCATTCCCCTTTTTTTTCTTTATCTTAAGAGGTCTTCTCCTCTGACTCCTTGGTTTGATGCGAATAGGTACACGAGCCTCCACATATACCCAAACATAATATCTGAATGATGTGTGCTGTAGGGGAGGAGCTTTCCATGGGCCTGACGTGGGGCAAGACATTTCCCCATGAGTTAACAAATACACAAAAAGCACACATTCCACTTACACACCTAGATATTGCACCTCCTGCCACTCACTGGACTCATACATAATGAAAAGGATAACACAGATTAAATGCTTGGAAATTAATGGAGACTTATGTATCTGAATTTCTGTATACTGTTTACAATGCTCTGTATTGTCAGATACTACGTATATCTGTAATGATAAGGGGTACTGATAGTATCACCACATGCCTCCACTTTTAGTTAACAAATTTGTATATTTTATGTTATTGAAAATGTTTAAAATAAAGAATTTTAAAAATAAGGCCCATTGGAAGATTAGTTCAGTATCTGGCCTGGGCTAAGATAGTGGCCATGTAATTGATCATTTGGGTTATCCTCCCTGGGATTGTCAACTAGGTTGTAATGTTCCCTTTGCTTTGTCAATGGATTTGTTATCTTGATATTATCTTGGTACTACTTTTCTTTTGTGTACTTCCCTTTTTGGTGAAAATATGTTAAACAAAAAAGAGGGACATAAAATATTTTTAACAGTGCACATTCAAAAATATATATACTGTATATGTAAACACACAAATATGACTTAGGAACATACCACAGAGTAACACACAATGACATTCCAACACAACTTGTCAAAAGCATCCAAACGCACATACATTTCAGCACACTGAACGATACAAATAGAAAGGGTGCAATATGTAAAGAAAATGTGCTTGTCCTGTTTTGGATGTGTTTTGGTGCATTGGCAAGCCATTCATGATGAAGGGGCTGCCTTAATGCAACACATGGTAAAGCCCAGCAGACCAACACGTTGATGTGCTTGCTTGCAAGGCACCACAATGGTGCAGCCTTGAAAACACCTATGGATCACCAACAGATTGGGAGCCCTTCAGATGGCCAGTCTAGCCCTGGCTGCTGGGTACCTAAGCGCATCTATGGAAGGCATTATCCTGTAGTACAGCTCTGCGGTGTTGGCAGGAATAGGCAAGATTTTGAGTCCTCCATTCTTTACCCAGTACATACATTCTTTAAGTACAATGTAGTGTATATTTATCAATATTATTATTTTTTTAGGGTCCTTGCAGGTACAAAAGGGACATCCCAATTAGGAAATTCCTAGTCCTCTGGAGATAACACCTCAAAGGAAAGTAGGTCCACACTTGAAAGTGGTTTCTTCAAACTTTGTGGGACAGATCAACAAAGGAGGTAAAATGCCCCAAA
This sequence comes from Lithobates clamitans, assembly GCA_037952925.1. Lineage (NCBI taxonomy): Eukaryota > Metazoa > Chordata > Amphibia > Anura > Ranidae > Lithobates > Lithobates clamitans. The sequence goes on from JBBGZY010000390.1 coordinate 6,285,225, forward strand.
ATCTTACAGGGGTTCCTAGAACTCCTTAGCCATAAGTTACTGGGTGGATATCTGCACCCAGGTGCATCCAACAGCTTCTTTCAAAGGGCATTAGCCTCATTGCTGTTTCTCCATTCTGTTTCTCTATTCAAGTTGTGATTCTAGTAGAATTCTTAGACCCACATTTCATATAGACACACAGCTTGCTCACACAGACAGGAAACACTCTTTCAGCCTGGGCAAACAGCCTTTTCACATCGGACCATTCCAGAACACTGCCTTCCTATTCTGGCAAAGCTAGATTCAACCTAATGATGGCATGCTGATCAGGTGTTGACCAGCTGACAGAACAGACTGACAGAAGACTCACAGTATCCACACCTGACACTGGACTCCTGAGCCTTCTCAACAGAGTGACTGGCAGGTGAGATAGTACAGATCCATGAGTGCAATGTCCTGCAAGAAAAGTAAAACAAGACATAACACAGCTAAGCTCTTCGGGTACTTTCACTGCTTATAATAAAAATTTAAAAAAATTGCATGTATTAACCATACAGGGCTGAATGATTTTGTGTCTTTTATATCTGCATGGAGATCATCTTTTAAATTAATTATAAATTACAAATGTCCTAACAATGTACCTTTTGTTTGACATGTGAATTGCATTTGATTTAATGGCACAAACAATCATACATTAATATACAAGGCATATGCAGACAGTCTTCTAAAACAAGTATGTTAAATTTGGAATCAGAAGTAAAGCATACTTAATATTACTGCAGGACACAACATCAAAATGACTTAATAATTAGCACAGATCAGATGGTTTCAGGCTCCAGTGGGAAAAAGAACTGGGATCTAAGGGATTATAATTTGACAGTATTCAGGGTGATTAAAAAGTTGGAATGGACAAATTATTCACAAATCACTAATGGAAAGTGAGGGGCCACACACAAGAGATAAATTTCAAATTTCCATGCACATACTTTGTGAAATAAGAAGTATAGCGTCACCTTTTTTGGATCTATTTGTGATAAATTAGTACAGAATGGTGAGTTAAAATAGCATAGGCAGTTCATATATAATACAGTGGGGTTTATTTTTGCTAAAGCAGTAGTTGGCTGCAAAATATTTTGTTATACACTTGCCTGTGTTACCCACTCCTGAGTCTTGCTGTGTAATACATACTATTGAGCACTGCAGAGAATACCGTATATTAAATAAAGAGTGCAGAGTTCAGGAGGGTGCTACATACAGAGTGCAGAGTTCAAGAGTATGCTATGTACAGAGTGCAAAGTTAAAGAGTGTGCTACCTACAAAGTGCAGAATTCAGGAGTGCACTATGGACAGAGTGCAAGGTTCAGGAGGGCATTATGCAGGGTGCAGGGGTGTGCTAAACACAGAGTTCAGGGTTCAGGGCTGCGCTACGCACAGAGTGCAGAGTTCAGTAGTGAACTATGTACAGAGTGCAGAGCTCAAGAGTGTGCTATGTACAGAATGCTGAGTTCAGGGGTGCACTATTCAGACAGAGTTCCCTACCAGGGCTCTTTATCTCACAAAGGGTGCAACCTACCAGGAAATGCTTCCCTCCTGCCCTTGACCACACTGTACCTGGGACACCTGTACCTGCCTTGTCCCTGACCTTGAATGCAGTGCAGGGAGGGATCTGTGTGAGTCACTGGGAGAGATAAATTGTCACTTGTCACCAGAAGACGGAATATATATTTACCTGCCCTGTGCAATGGTATTGCACAGAGTGGTCCCTTATCTCCTCTCCTGGATTCCCCCACCAGCGCTTTCTATTTCTTCTTTCAAGTGCATCCTTAGCAAGCCATGGCCACACCTCTTGCTCCCTCCACACCCCTTGCTCCCTCCACGCCTCTTGCTCCCTCCACACAGTACTTGACTAACAGCAGCAGGCGCCTATGGCACCAGCTGCTATCAGAGTCTCCTGTGAGACCAGGGAGAGGGAGCAGTGGCGCTAAATACAGCACAGAACTGGATTGCTGGAGGAGGCAGCTGAGTGGCCTGATGGTCACCCATGTGGCCAAACTTCTGAGCCAGGCTGTGTTCATTCCATAGACACACACAGCATGGCTCGAACACGCCTTTCGCTCCTTCCACATAGGGTTTGACTGAGAGTAGCAGGAGCTTATGGTTCCTGCTGTTCTCAGAGTCTCCAGTGTGACAAGGAAGATGGGACAGCATTAGATTGCTGAAGGAGTCAGGTAAGTGTTTAGGGAGGAGGGGCCACAACAAGTTGTGGCACATTTTTTACCTTTATGCAGGGAATGCAGTAAGGTAAAAAAAATTTTGACTTTAGAACAATTTTAAAGTCCTCGCCTGCTCCAGGGGTACAAAGAAAAGGTCACTACAGCTCAGCAGTGTCTCAGTAACTAAACACCACACAGCTCCTTCCCACAAGTGTGTCCTTCTCCACACAACACCTTATGGACACCTGCTGACGGCTTCCTACCCTTTTCAACCCTCTCTCACAGGCAGGTTAACCCTTACATGACATAATTCCTCAGGGTGCAGGGTACTGGGCATGGTGGGTGATGAACATGGTGGGAGAGAGGGGGTAGGGCACAGGACACCCTTAGTAACGATCAGTAACTGGCGGATTGGTAGACTTCTTAGACAAAAATATGTGAGAGAAGGTAGACAGCAGTACAGGAAAAAGAGCCTTTAAGCTAAACCAGCACATCTGTACTTTGTAGGATAGGCTGTCTCCTCTAGTAACTGAACTTTACTCACAGCTTCATACACAGATTCCCTTGAAAGAGTTCTCTCTTGAAGTCACCCCAGCCACTTCATAGCCTCCAGCTCATTAAGAGTCACCTCTGGTGCTTCCTTAGAACTCCATGCCTCTCCGAATTGTTTCCGGATCTTTTACAGCCTTTTCTCAGCAGAATCTGGAACACCCGGATAGGCCTCGGATAGGCCTAGCAGCCAGGAAACCACCTGGATAGGCCTCAGGCTTTAGGCCTAGGAACTGTTCCACACACATCCACCCAGGCCACAGCCCTGAGTGGGAAGACCTCAATCACCTGACTCCTTCTGAATAAATACCTTTACCCAGCATGCATAGCAGCAAATATGATTGGCTGAGAAAGATATGTTTATCCATAACCTGAACTTACTGTAGCTCATCACATTAATTTCAACAAAATTTCAAGGCAACAGCACCACCTATTGACAAAAGGGAAAACCACAGCTAAACAGGATTAGAACAGAAGTAATTTGACCACTAAACACTGCAAATTAGCCGGGTTGGCTGCCACCCATCATATCTAAATTTACCTGTAGCCCTACGGAGTCTGCAAAAAACAAAAACATACTCTCAAGCCTGAGAGTGGATGTCCTGGCAAAATGTGGATAGGGAAGGGTCTAGGAAAGAAAAAACTCAACCCAAAAGGTTACAAATACACGTGGCACTCCACATGAAAATAGATGAAAAATGCAATAAAGCAAATGACATTACATCCTAACTGTCTATCTATCTAAAATACTTTACGATAAGTAATAGAAAATATTGGTGTTGAACCAATTTTAAGGAACTGTCTCTCCACAGCCGAGGAAGACGCAATGTATAGAAAACACATATAAACAGTTGACTATTCAATGTTCATAGAAAATGAGCATTACTGTACAAAATTAGAGTACTGTCTCTCCTTAGCCAAGGAGGTCGCAATGGATATATATATTTTACAATGCACTATACTATATCTACCATTATAGTAATATCTATACTAAAGCAAACATTTATGTATACATTTGAAATGTTGTCTGTACTCAGCTGAAGAAGACAAGTATAATAACTATACATTCCACTAAAGAAACACATATCTACATATATATATTTAGAACAATGTCTACTCTCAGCCGAGGAAGACAAGAGTGTATAAGGTAAACTCACATTAGTATTACTCTACAGTCCTAGCAATTAACCATACACTGAAATATCAACACGTGGAAACAGAGCCCCACTCCCAAGAGAGTAACACCTTCTTCAATGAAGTATATAACATTATATCAATACTTAAAGCATTAAATGCCTAAACATTTTAATTTACTGCTCACTCAGATTGGCTCACCTTTTACCATCTAGTGACAGTAAAACAAAAGTCACTTGAATATTTGCAGTCTATGTAGTATAGGTTTCAGATGTAGGTTAGCCCAAGTCACCAAAGCACAGCCCACCTGACTACCTAACTAAAATATCACATTGTCTCTGTAACCCCAGAGTTCAGTAGGTACAAACTTTAGTGTGAACATTCTTGCTGGCTCTGTCACACCAAAGTCCAACAGGTACTCTCCATGGTTTTACATTTTGCAATAGAGTTCCATTATAAAGTAACAACAACTTGTTGCCCCCAGTCACTGATTTCAGGGACCAAAGACTGAAACTGTAGTGTTGCAGACTTCCACACAGGCAACACAAAGAAACACGCCTTTTCCAGGAGACTGAGGCCATTTTTCCATGCTGGACAAGGACACGCTGAATTTTCAAAGCAACAAATCAGCATATCACTTTGCATAATGAGATATATTGGCAATTCCAAGGCAACAGGCCAATACATCACTTTTAGGGCACTTCCTGTGACTGCTGGTAGCAGGAGCACAGTCCAGCAGCAAACAGCACAGGCAGCAGTGTCCCCACAACAGGATTCCTTCCATGTGAAGTCCGACTTCCTGTGGAACAAACACAGCTAAACTGAGCAACAGAGCTGTGTTCCAGGCTGACTTGAGAACAAACTGCTTGTGGCATCACAGGTAGTAACATGGAACAGGCAATTGGATTGGCTTCCCAGATGATCTGATGGTAGTAATGTAATGCCGTAGGTCCGCTTGATTAGGCCGTCTGATGATAACACAGTCCGGGTAAATGTGCCGACCATAATCCCAAGTTTTCAAGATTGTAGTGTATCTTTCTGCATTTCTGGGTGACAATTTAATTACATCACAAACTGCAGAAATGTTTAAATAGTCCCTGATGGCGGTATCAATCCACTGTGCATGTCTACATTGGATCTCAGCAATCAGAGTCTCTGGCACATACAAGTACAGTTAACCATATTCCTCAGCTATCTTTTTCATTACATTGCACTGTAATTTAGACAGCTTTGGCAGCAGCGTAGGGTCTCCACAGCCAGGTAACACTGGAGTATCTGGAGCACACTTAACAGAGTAACCTGCAATGGTATCCGGCTTTTGAGAAATGAAGAGGATACTCGCACAGCAGCATTTGTGATTTTAGCACAGTGAGCCCACCGCACCTCTTCTGGAGAACTTGCCAGTTCTCCAGAAGGTGGACAGTTAAGGCCTATTAATGGCGTTACAAGTAGATAAGAGAACATTCTCCTCTATAGGCTCAAACTGCTGCTCAAGATCACTATCAGTCCATCTTTCTCCTAGGGAAAAAGTGTCAGAAAATAATTCAGAAATTTTGTCAGACAATATATCAGAGTCTGACTCTGTAGAGAATTCTTCAGCTGGGAGTAGGTTAGGCCTCAAACATACAGTGGCAGACTTTCCTGACTCTGCTCCCTTTGTGGCTATGGGTTTCACTGTCCCAACAGGCACACTGCTCTCATTCACATCTGGCTTACCAGGCTCAGCAGCTTTCTCCCTGGGAGGCTCCATCATCAGGGAATGTAGGCGACCTCGACTGCAGCCGCGGAAGGTCTCTAAGGCACCTGGCTTTGTAGTGGGTATAGTTGTGGAAGGCACAGTTGTAGTGAGCATGGTTGTAGTAGCGGACACCTCAGCAGGCAAAGCAACCGAGGCAGCGACCACTGGAGCAGGTTCCGGTGCAGCAATAGCAACACATGTGCCCCAATCCACTTGCAACACCCATGACAATAAAACCGGAGAGACTACCTCCAGTAGCGATTCCCCGCAGTGGCCGCAGGTGATCTAGGGATGGATATTAGTAGCCAGTCCTGAGCACTTGGAACACAGCAGCCCAATCACTTCGTAGCCTCCTGCCTTGTAGAGTGCCAGGCTACCTTTAGCAATGTACCACACTCCAGTGTCAGGAACAGCTTCTCTCAGCCCGACAGGCCCAGGGCCAACACCCGGTGCAAAGACTTTCCACAGCATTGGAAACTCCAAGGTATGCCATGCTTGCTTCCCCGTCTCTCAGCACGTGGACCCAAGATGGTGGCATGCCTGACTGCGTGTCCTCCTCTGCAGAGCGGTGACCCCTCCCCCTGCCAAGGGATTGGTCTGGCTGCTCAGAAGAAACTTCAGCGTGTGCCTCTTTCTCCAGCAGTGTGCCAAAACTCTTCTGGAGTCTGCCTTAACCCATTCAGTACTTCCACTCCCAAGAGCAAAAAGACAATTAGGTATCTCCCCATGTGGTTTAAAAGAACAATAGCACAGTCTGAGGTACACAGAAATTACTTGCCACTCTCCCACGGAGTCAGAATTCCTGTGTGATTGCAGTCTGTTGCTAGGGGCGACCACCACAAAAATAATGCTTTGCCCCACATTGGGCGCAAGATGTAGCGCCGACACCGATTTTCCGGTAGCCTGATGGTGACTACCAGAGGTAGGGAGGGCTAACAAAATTCCTCAGGGTGCAGGGTACTGGGCATGGTGGGTGATGAACAAGAAAAAGAAGATAGGGCCAGTCACTTTTATGCTTAAACAAGAGAGAAGTTTATTTCTCAAACAGGAAAAATGTGGCAGAGAGGGGCTAGGGCACAGGACACCCTTAGTAATGATCAGCAACAGGTGGATTGGCAGAATCCTTAGACAAGTATAGGTGAGGTAAGGTAGACAGCAGTACAGGAAAAAGAGCCTTTAAGCTGAACCAGCACATCTTAGGATTAGGACAGAAATCATTTGACCACTAAACACTACAAATTAGGCAGGCTGGCTACCACCCAGCATAACTAAATTTACCTGTAGCCCTATTCTAGGACAAGGGTGCTGCACACATATGCATATACATATAAGAGTATAGCTTTTCACAACCTTTTACAGTCTATTGTTACAGGTGATCACTTCCTGATAGTCTTTTTGAACAAGCAAGAAATTCCTGACAGTCTTGTAACTAGGGTTGCCACCTTTTTTTCAAGCCAAACCCGAACACTTTAGCGGCGCACAGCAATATTTTAATTTTTTTGCATAAACTATACATATATTTTGCTAATAAATAAAATTTCTAATCATATGAAGTTAATAACAAGAGTCTCCCTTTACATCAGAGTCCACAGAGTTCCACTTTTACATCTGAACTTGCAGAGTTCCCTTTTGTAAGGGGGGACTCTGCAGACTCTGATGTAAGGGAGAACGCTGGGGACCCCAACATAAGGGATGCTCTGGGAACCCTGATTTAAGGAGGGGGAACTCTAAAGTAAGGGGTGCTCTGAGAACCCTGATTTACCTTAGTGTATTCACTCAGAGGCAGGAGAGTGAAGGAGGGAGACTTTAGTCACAGACAGGGATGGATGGTGAGCTCACTCACCCCTTCGCAGTCAGCACCTCTCATCCAGATGTATCTGAGGCTGCTGAACTTCAAATTTTCAGCCCCCGCTTTTCTTTTCTGAGGCACAGCGCCGGGGAATGGAGTGTGGGCAGACATAGAGGGGTAGGGGTAGGGGCGGGATGAAGAGGTGCAGATTCAGCCCTCTCTCCTCTACCGTCTGTGTGTGTTTTAGGGGGGAATTATTAGTGCTGGCTTTGGGCAGCATGAAAGAGAGTGTAACAGACACTCTCAGCTTAGACAACTGCAGCCAGCTACCCTGCTGGGAAGCCATAGTCCAGTCTGAATAATGTGTCCGGGTTTCAGGCAGTCTGAAACCCGGACACATGATTCTAAACCCGAGCTGTCCGGGTGAATCCTGGACAGGTGGCAACCCCACTTGTAACATGTGAGCCATCTCTGACAATCTTTTGTACATTGGAGTAGTTTTTCTCAGTCTCTTCCATTATGTCCTATTACTAAAGAAATTAATTAAAATTTTAGGGCCTGTTTACACCAGTGTCACACTGTGAAGACTGATTTGTGGTGGATTGCTCTTTAAAGGGCAGTACAGGAGTGGCTGACACCTCCTGAATGTCTTTTTTTGATAGATGACTGTGCTTTAGCTTTGGGAATGCAATGCTGCAACCGCAAGTGCAGCCCTATTCAATTGCAGTGCAGCCATATTGAATTGAATAAGTTGCATTTAGCAGAGGTACTGCCTGCCAAATGCAACAGGGGGGATATTTTTGCCGTGCTGCAAAAAAATTCCGACTTTGGCATGTGTACAACCAAATCCAGTCTCCTTTGCAGCCTAAAGCTGAAGTTTAGATATATATAGGATACATCTATTTAAGATATTTTTGCATAGGTACATCAGCCAAAAATAATTGAAAGAATCTTCTATAACCCTCAAGAGTCTTTTAGGGTAGGTTCACACTGCTGAAAAATTATTTGCAATTGTGTAGTGCAACTTTGGATGTGATTTGCATATTTTACGGGCCAAAATTGTGCTGGAATTGCACCAAAGTAGTACAGGAACCTTTTCCAAAACCAAGTCGTGCTGAGTTGCATTGATGTGAATGGGCACCATTGAAAGCAATGTGATTTCCCTTGTGATGCGATTCTGTGTGATTCAAGTAGCATCTGAAATCGCACTAATGTGAACAGAACCTTAAATTTTTTGCACCCACTGACTTCAAATCAGTTTACCAAAATGGGAAAATTTGAGGAACTCTTCAGTGAAATTTCAGTGAAAAGAAAATCCTCAATTTCTCTCAGCTTTATATGTAACCAGGCAACAGCCAGTTATATATATATACTGTGTGGTTGTTATTTTTAGGAGCCATTCAGGTGTATCAAAAATGGCTGAATTATTTAAAAGCAAATGTTTTCCTATCTCACATATAGCCCCTTAGAGGTGGTGACTGCAGCCAATTCTATTACATAGAAATTTGTTTAAAGCAACAGATCGGAATTGTGACATTTCTCTCCATCAGCGCTCTGCATGTGACTTATTGCACTCTTATTTGCCCTTCATAAAATTGCCACATAACATTTCCAATGTCACAGTTTCCTTGAAAGAATGCAAGGAATCCATTGATCTTTGTCTTCAAAGCCACAATAATCTCAATGCTCAAACAATACTTTTGCTTGGATGAGCTCTCGTGTAGTTTTTAAGTGTCCTTTTCCCCAAATACCTCCTGACACTGTTAATACTTTCCAGGCGGCTGCTTTGAAAAGACATGTTAGAACTGGCATCTGTCATGGGACTTCAGATATGCCAGGGCAATTTCTTAAACGTTTAATCAAGGCAGGATTTAATAAAGGATCAGAATGGAAAACGCTCTACTTAACATTATGAAGAAATATCGATAGCTGACATATTCAATATATTTGCCATAATTTTAAATGTTTGTTTTTTAAAAATCCATCCAAAACTGATTTCTCAATTACTTGCTTTTCGGTGGAATTGGTAACTTCAAAGGCTGTTTGCGTACAGACTGGCAAGCAGGATGCAGTTCAAGAACTGCTAGTCTGCAATTGTGTATGCAAATGGGAGATGCCTGCTTTCTGTAGGTCACTGTAGGGGTCTCTTTAATGACTAGGGATTTTGGCAAAACTGATTTTGCCTTTGCTGAAATTTTTGTTTACTTCAAAATAAATATACCTTCTCGTGATGCTTTGTAAAGTGTTTGTGTTTTTTTTTTTCTTACTTTGCATTTTTTTATTTTGTATTTTATAGCCATTTGCTTTAGTTCATCAAATAACAATAAAATACACAGACAAAGTAAAAAACACAAATACTTTTTTGTGTACCGCTGCTTTGAATTTTTTATGTGATGTGGGGATTACACCCAGATGAGATGCCACTCTTCCAGGACAGCCAAGGCAAGGGCAAGAAGCTCAGATTCCCGCAGATTGAGGAGGTATGGACCCCCCCCCCCCGCATGTGTGAAGTGCCGCACCAAGAGGCAATACTATATGGCGTCGGAGTCAGAGCCTCCGGAGCCAGATGCATCTCCCCATCCCAGCTTTGGTGGTACAATGGCCGATTATTGGCATGGCTGGCAAATAGCCAAAGTCCCACAACTCACATTTCTAGTGTACGGGACATTAATGGACACTTGCTAGTGGCCCCAGACCTTATTAATCAGCGTTTTATGCAATTCTTTCAGGAGCTTTATGAGTCCAGGGTTGCATATTCCACAAATTATTTGACCGCCTTTCCAGACCTCATTAAGCTTCCGGTGTTGGACAGGGCGGTGTTGGACAGGAGTGCCTGGAAGAGATACAGACAGCTATTAGGAGCTTACAGGCGGGTAAGACCCCGGGCTCGGAAGGACTGAAATTGTAGCCCCCAAGCTTACAAAACTTTTTTCTGAGCTTCATCCCTAGATACTCTCCATGAATCTATGTAAAAAGCGGTTATTGTTCTAATTCCCAAACCTGGCAAGGGTACCGAAGAATGTGCCTCTTATAGGCCTATCTCGCTCTTAAATGTTGATGCGAAAATTCTAGTGAGAGTGTTAGCTATTCACTTATCCACTGTCATTAAAGATCTGAAACATATTAATCAAACGGGATTCATGCCGGGTAAGGGAACAGACATTAACTTGAGACGCCTATTGCTAAACCTCTCTATACCACACGACAATCAAGGCACAAGAGTCATCGCCTCATTGGACGCTGAGAAAGCATTTGACTCTATATTTATGGGAGGTCCTGAGGCGATATGGCTTCGGCCCCAAGTACCTCCACTGGGTTAGGATGCTCTATAGGGCACCCAGGGAATGGGTTCCGCACCAATGATTAACTATCTGAAATGTTCTCTCTCCGTAGGGGTACACGGCAGGGTTGCCCTCTGTCTCCCTCCCTGTTTGCCATGGCCCTAGAGCCTCTGGCACTCCTAATTAGGGAATCATCTGAGGTCAGGGGCTTGGGGGTGGGACGTCTGGAGGAGAAACTATCCCTATTTGCGGACGATGTCTTACTATATCTGAATGATGCGGGTCCGTCGCTTTCGGCAGCCCTAAAAAATTTTGACACGTTCGGGACTTTTTCGGAAATATGGACTAATTTGTCCAAACCTACTCTTTTTCCAATAGATGACAGAGCGGCTCATCCTCTCCACTACAGTAGGTTGAGGAATTTAGATACTTGGGTGTGCAGGTAAACAGACGAATGTCAGATTTTTTTTACTGTAAGCTTCAACCACTCTTAACCTCGCTCAAAACATGTTCGTCATGGTCCGGACTCCCGCTGAACCTGATAGGCTGAATCAATCTGGTCAAAATGATGATCCTCCCACGTTTCAACTATATCTTCCACAACTGTCCGGTCTGAGTCCCTATCGCCTTTTTTAAAAGAAATAGAAAGTTTGCTTATTTCCTTTATTTGGAATGGAGCCTCATGTAACAGGAGAAATAATCTCTGTATTGTGGGCCTGGCTGATGGAGTAGAGGGTGCGGTGTTTGTGGAGGATCTGCTGCATACTCGGCTTCCTAGTTCTCACTTCTGTCCCTACTTTACTGTAGAGAGAGAGCACACCGTGTTCCACCTAGGCAGGGCCTTCCGGGGGGCCCCACCGCACACTTTCATCATGTGGCTTCTGAATTTCCGGGACAGAGATGGGGTACTTCATGCCGCTAAGGTGCAGGGAGAAGTCCGCTATCAAAATGACAAGCTCCTCATATTCCCTGACTACTCCATTGCATTAGTGTTCCCCCAAGCGGATGACATCACGCTTGGGCGCTTCCACCTGCCTATCCACATAGCTATCCACATAGCTGCCGGTCAGCTCTTCTCCTTCCATCGGCTGTGTCATTACTCATCATTGGTGTCTCCCAGTCCGATGGTTGGTTCCATCTACCGGGCTTGACACCCATCCCCCCACAGCAGGTTCTGTTCATTGCAGATGAGGAGCTCAGCTTGTTTACCGCAGCACTGCCCCACAGGGCTGGACTACACTCTATCGCTTGCCAAGGTACTCATAAAGTGTTTCCCTCTGTTTCCATCTGTTTGAGGAGAGTTTCGCACATTTTGGCTTTTACCATTTTACATCATTGTTTTAATAAACTTTTTTTGTGCTTTCAACCATATTAGCATTATCAGAGACTGTTTTTAAGTGACATAGCAATCATTCGCTCTCTTCCTATAGGAGTTCCCATTCACCGCTTTTGGTTGTGGCTGTTTTTTCTGAGTGTTGTTCTTGTTCATTTCCAACACCGTTACTGGTGCAGAAGCTCCACACAGCTGCTTTTTGGTCTCCCACAGGGCACCACACATTGTCAATAAGGAAATTTGTGTCCTGGTATCCCAGCGCCAGGCTATTTGTTGTTTCATTGAATAACCCTAAGATCAGAGGCAAACACTTCAATAGCAACAGATCACAATAAGGCAGCATTTTACCCGATCGGTTACCTCTACTTAAATTGGCTCTATGAGTCCAGGCAGGAGGAGAGCAGAAGAATGACCCTCTCTTATGTCAGACCTCTCTCTTCTGTCCCCTGACACCACAGGCCCAACTATGAACACTGTACCTAATTCAGTGTTCAGTAGACATGTGCACACTGAAATATTTTGTTTCGGAATTTTGTTTTCGTTTTCGTCTGAAAAATAAATTAATCTAGTTACTCCCGAAATTCGTTTTTATTTATTTTGTTTTTCGTTAAAAATTGCATTAATTCGAAAATCCAAATTAATTAAGGTCGTATCTGTCATTGAAGGCTTATGGTGTCTGTCGAATGTTCAAAGAAGATTCGACGGAGCAGCTAAACTGTGCGACACCGCAATCATACATTTCCGGTCGAATTTTCCGTTTACAAGCTACCCTGTTTCCCCGAAAATAAGACCTAGCGTGATTGTTGGTGATGGCTGCAATATAAGCCCTACCCCCCAAATAAGCCCTAGTTAAAGTCCTTGTAGGTCTTGTTTTCTGGGTAGGGCTTATTTTCGGGGAAACAGGGTAGGGCTTATTTGGGGGGTAGGGCTTATATTGCAGCCATCACCGACAATCACACTAGGTCTTATTTTCGGGGAAACAGGGTAGTTGTAGTAAAATTCCACTGTTGTGTGACTAGTAATATCCATATAGAATCTCAATTTATAATATAGAATCTATAATAATAAATCCCCCTCCACAATACGGGCAGCCTTTGAGGCTATCACAACACTAGCAACACTAGTTTCACTGTCAAGTTCACAACACTAACACAATAGCAGATTATTATGAAAAAGTTAAGTTGAACTGTAGCTTGCTTCACTATTGTTCTGTTGCTGTGCTTATGCTTAATTGATAAATAATTCAGGTTCTCTGACAAACAGACCAGCTAAGATTGACTGTCTTCTGAAATGATTCAGTGTGTGTGACTCTCTCTGCTATCAAATCGTAAGTGAAAGTAAGTTCAAGTTGGCTGTACGTGTGTACTAGTTCTAGCTATTTTACTGCCCCTCCTCTTTGGTTACAATCAGCCAATAACATTCATCATCATCATTATTTTTATTTTACTTCCCCCACCCAATTCCAGCAGTGATCTTTTCTCTCTATGTCGAATCTTTTCTCTCTATGTCGAATCTTTTCTCTCTATGTCGAATCTTTTCTCTCTATGTAGAATAATCTTGGACTAATAGAGTTAAGGTTAGGCACATTCGACCACAGGTTCAATAGACACAGATTGTTATTGTCAGCGTCATGTCGAATCTCCTATCTATATCGAACTGTTGTCGCAACGAAAACGAATGTTTATGTCGGATCTTTCATTTGTTAAAACGATAACGAAAATACCTGAAATTTGGACGAAAACGAATGCACATGTCTAGTGTTCAGTGGAGTAACTCCCAAGTCAGACTACCCCGGTCATACACTACATATACAGAGCCCTAAGTATGTGTGTGCATGCCCGTATGGCTCCAGTAACTTCAGTCCCTTGGAAGAAGAATGAGGCCTTGGATTTTGGCTAGCCACTTTAATGGTGCACTTAAAACTCCTGCTTGGTATAGTGTAACTGCAGTATGCTGACAGTATAGCAAGGCGGACACTGTGACTGTTTAACAGGGCATCAATGAGACCAAGGTTCTGGCAAGTGTGGACAAATGTAAAGTAACGTTGTCTGCATGCAGTGTCCTTGTTTCCTGCAAATGGGCAAGTGCCCTCTCACCAATCCTGGCAATGGTTAAGCACAAAGGTAAACAGTAGTGGAAATAAACTGCAATTGATTAAACAGCAGCAGAAATATACTGCAAAATGGATAAACTGTAGAAGAAATACTGTATACTGTAAAATGGATAAACAGTAAGACAAATAAACTGCATATGGATAAACAGTAGAAGACGTACTGCAGAAGCAATAATTGGTATGAAGTACAAACACTTCTAAACTGTATACTGGGGCAATCCTAACTAGGGGAAGTTATGCCATTACAACAGTTCAGCAATCAATATGTACTACTCTATCATTTCTTTTGGCCAAATCAATGGGGCCCAACTGTTACAGTGGAGTGCTCAGGGTAGTGTTCCTTAAAGAATGGATGCAGGCACTGACACTGTATTTCTTGCAGACAACCCTATCCCTCTTATATCAAAGTGTAGTTTAAGTTTAACCTTTCACCAACTCTGTGTCAGCAGGGGATCTCCTTCTGGCTACTGGGCAAAGTATCCCCTGGTCAGTGTCCTCAGCATTTTGCTCCTCAGTAAGATGCAGGCTCAGCCAGCATCCAGGGTGTCCCCCCTGATGTTCTGTAATGGATGCCACTGTATCTTCCTTTCTCCCGGGTGCAGCAATCTTCCTATCCTTAGCCCAGAAAAGAAAACACTCCACATTCTCTCCGCTAACTCAGGATGTAGAATATACACCATTTAAAATCCTCCACACTTCTCTCCAGAGTCTCTAGCAGTCCACATCCTCAATGTGGCTGGAGGGTGGACTTAGCTCTTGCTGTTCCATGTTATGTAAAAGCAGACTCTCCTGCAGCCATGCCATTCAGACAACAAAACATACATTACAGACAGAAAACACAAAGAGAAAGATAGACACACAAACCAACACTATTCACACACCCCCACAAAAGGAAAAAAATATAAACATTACCCAAAGACAAGAAACTGCACAGAAAGACATACACAGACAACTCCTGACAGGTCCTGTCTACCCGGGCACTACCATACCCCCAGACCACTTGCCCAACCCATCACAGTAAATGAGGGCGTACATAGAGCCAGAACTGTTGAAGCCGCCCCAATTATAAAGGAATGGGAAGAATAGTCCTGAAGGGAGAAACCCCCCGCTGCTAAACTCTTCTGGAAAGCTAACACAAATTGATATCTTGACAATAGTGAACCATTGGCATGCACAAGGAGAGAAACCGACCTCGAGGGACTAACTAATTCACCCACCCGTAACGCCCCTAAAAAAGCTAACGCAAAAGCTGTTCTGAACAACTGTACCTCAAATGGCAAAAAACAGACCTGGGGTAAAATACCCACCAAAACAGCTAACATCCCCAGCAACACCGGTCGCCGGGAATCCGGCTTGCAGCGCCCCCTTCTGTAACCCCTCAAAGCCTTACGCACTATAAATGCCTTCGTAACATCCTCCACCCCACTCAGCTGAATCATAAACGCAAGGCCCGACATCTTCCTGTTGATCGAAACAACGGACACCCCTTCTTCACAGTTCTTACCCAGGAAATACAACAGTACCTGTAGTCTATCCTCGTCGCTGGAACAACCGCCGACACTACTCACTAACTCAAGCCATTCCTGCCATACCCGATCATATGCATGCCAGGTAGCGTCCGCCACTGAGTGCCACACCAATGCCATCACGGTGTCAAGAAACCGTTCCCACTGTAAAGGAGAAAGCGCATCACCCACCTCATTCTCCACCCCAGGGATGTGCATGGCAGACACACAAATAGATCTTTAAAGGTGACCATGCACTGCAATCTTTAAAAAAATTAGACAAATTAGATTAGGCAAGAGCCTGTTTGATTTCCAAAAATTTGAATTATTTGTTCAAGTGCGTATTCCTGTTACCTATTTACCTGTTACCTATTTTGCAGAAATATTGAGTTGTACAGAGATTGGCCAATCAGATTGCATAGTGCATGACCATCTTAAGTGCCAAATTTGGAATGTAGATGTGCCATGACCCACTTGTATTTTCACAAGTGGGCACAAGAACCTACTCCTATAGTTACATATTTGTGCAGCACAGTGGTGTAGTGGTTAGCACTTTCACCTAGCAGCAAAAAGGGTCGCTGGTTTGAATCCTGCCCATGATACCATCTGTCTGGAGTTTGCATGTTCTCTCTGTGCCTGTGTGGGTTTCCTCCAGGTACTCCGGTTTCCCCCCACAATGTAAAAACATGCTGTAAATAGGATCCTGTCTAAATTGGCCCTAATATGTATGAATGTGTGTTAGGCACCCACACAAACACCACCCTATGTTAAAAAAATATTTTTTTTTCTTAATGTGCAAATAAGGGTAATCTTTTCCTCAGAGAACTTAGCAGCAGTACAAGCAACTTCCTGTAGGGGCGTGATGTCATTCTGGCCACCGCTTTCCGAGAACCACATATGTGCATACCTGTGCGCACACAGAAGTTGTGCATCTCATATACACAGCGGTCGTGCATCTAGATGCATTTGGCACATCTAGCTGCAGAAACACAATTTTTATGAAAATTAATAGTAAAGCAAATGCAGATTTCCAGGACTGACTAACAAATGTTTCTTTGGCATTTTCTATTAAATGAGGTCTAAATGGGCCATTGACATGCATCACAGTTGTACTTAGGAATGTGTCTTTGCAAAGTTTAACTAAATGAAATCCTCTTATTTTTGCTTGGGGATAGAGTGCAGAGGCATTAGAAGTCTTGTCAATTTTTGGGGATGTCTGCACCCCTGATAGGTTGAAGACACCTCCCAAATGTTGCCACTTTCTCCATCAAATTTATTCACTTCCTGTCACATAGCCAAACAGGAAGTGAGGGTAAAACCCTACCAATGTCTTACCTTGGGGACACACAAGTCAATATAAATAGTTTCCCCATTAGGTAAATTGCACTCTAGCATTTTGCTGTGTACACCCCAAATTATTAGGTATCTTTGACTTTGGGGTTTATTTACTAAAGGCAAATCCACTTTGCACTACAAGTGCAGTTGGTGGAGATCCAAGGGGGGGCATGCAAGGTAAAAAAAAAAAAAACATCTTTGCTTCTACATGATTGAATGTTAAAATCACCAGTGCTTGCCTTTAGATTTTCAGCAACTACACTTGTATTGCAGAGTGGATTTGCCTTTAATAAACCCCAAAATACCTAAGAATTTGGGGTGTACACAACAAAGTGCTAGAGAGCAATTTGCCTAATGGGGACACTAGTTAGATTGACCTGTGTGTCCCCAAGGAAAGGCATTGGTAGGGTTTTACCCTCACTTCCTGTTTTGGAATTGAAGCCAATTTTAAGAAAAGGGACACAAAGCCCAACCTAAAAAAGACAAGCAGGGGTTCTAACACTTGGTTTCCCTCAAATGCCCAAAATTAGAATAGGATTGTCTTGAGCTAGATTTTAGCTCAGTGCTCTAAATCAGTGCTTCTCAACCCTGTCCTCAAGTAGCCCCAACAGGCCATGTTTGCAGGTTTTCCTTCATCTTGCATCAGTCAATAATAAAAAGAGATGGGGTGAATAGAGCTAACCTAAAATAATGAGGGGTGGTGATACTCTGTAGCCCACAGTGGTATGCCACCCACATCTTACTTATAAACAAATGATATTAAAAGTTATACATATCATGATAGTGATGATAATGTGACAAGTGTAAATGCACACATCAAAAGATGATATAATAAAACCATCTTTGACATAAACTAAAATTCCAACAAATACCCACATCCTAAGTATGAGATGCAACAAGAATAAAAATTAAAAAAAGAAAAAAGTGATATAATAACTTGTATAGAAAATATATTAATTGGTGTAAAGTCAATATATATGTTAGTGAAAAAAGGAGATATATATATAAGCAAAAAAGATGCTATTCAATAGTCCCACACAAGTGATGTGCAAAAAATTGCTGTAAATAGTGCCAGCGACTCCAAGGTGACCACAGTGCTCAGCAGATCAGGTGACTCTTGTGCTCCCCCTCAAGGGTCCCCACTCACCAGCTCCCACTACCCCTGCAGGGGTGATTGGCATGTGTAGATAACCGGGGGGTTAGATGTCCCTTGAATTGTCCTCCAGCAGATTCACTTGGCGTGGTGACCCCTAATGGCTCATGCGGTCAGTCCTCCAGATCAGGATGTCCAAAGCCGATCTTCTAATCAGAGCTTTCCAATCACAGTTTCCAGAAAAAAAGTTAAATGAAATTCCAGGGATTGATCGTAGTCTGACCAGTCCTTAGTTATGTAGTAAGAGTCTTTACAAACGCAAATACTTGTATCCAAAGTCAGGGTTTTGCAGCCATACTCCTAGATGCCTCCTCACATGGAGACACATGGTGAAAAAGGATGTGGTTTGGATTGGTGAAGGCAGCTCACAGCCTTCAGAGAACGGAGAATGGAGTGTGGAGTTCCCCTTTAAAAGCAAAAGCTAGCCCTAAAGAATTGTATGCATTAGAAGGGGGAGACAAGAGCATTGGAGTGTAGAGTTCCCCTTTAAAAGCAAAAACTAGCCCAAAGAAAACATATGCGTTAGAAGGGGAGACAAGAGCATTGGAGTGTAGAGTTCCCCTTTAAGAGCAAAAACTAGCCCAATAAAAAAACATATGCATTAGAAGGGGAGACAAGAGCATTGTAGTGTAGAGTTCCCTTTTAAAAGCAAAAACTAGCCCAAAGAAAACATTAGCATTAGAAGGGGAAGACAGTAGCATTGCAGAATGGCGTGTAGAGTTCCCCTTTAAAAGCAAAAGCTAGACCAAGGAAATCATATGCATTAGAGGGGGAAGGTTAAATGCCCTTTTAGGAGGATCTAATGAAGCAAGAGTCTTTTACATAATTTTAACAAGGTACATGTCACATGTTGGCAACGTAACTCGCTAACATGACCTGTGTGCAATATCCGCATATTTGTTACTTGAGCAGTTATTACTATACTTCCTCACATCACCCCACATCACCCCCATAATATTGGCACTTCCAGCCTCTTTTAAGTTGAAGATGCCCAGCGCCATGTCCATAGTGGCGCACTGATCGCCTCCTCCCATGCGCTGAGATTACTATTGTAAATGGGAATAGTGCTGTGTTAGCGGCGCAAATGTTTTGTAAATACCAAACGTGCATTGTGCCTCGCCGTGCGCCTCAACTCATGGCACAAACGGTTCGTAAATCAGCCCCAATATCTTTTACTTTTTGCTATAATAAATATCCCACATTTTCTTTAAAAAAAAATGTTTTTCCTCAGTTTAGGCCGATATATATTCTTCTACATATTTTTGGTAAAAAAAAATTGCAATACGCGTATATTGATTGGTTTGCGCAGAAGTTATCTAAAAATAGGGGATAGATTTATGGCATTTTTACAATTTTTTTTTTTACTAGTAATGGCGGCGATCTGTGATTTTTATCGGGACTGTGATATTGTGGCAGCCAAATTGGACACCTTTGACACCTTTTTGGGACATTTTTATTTTATAAGTAAAAAAAGAACGTAAATGTTGTGAAAAAATGCCTTTTTCTTGGTTTCTGTCATAAAATTTTGCAAATTTGTAATTTTTCTTCATAAATTTTGGCCAAAATTTAAACTGCTACATATCTTTGGTAGAAATAACCCAAATTAGTGTATATTATTTGGTCTTTGTGAAAGTTGTAGAGTCTACAAACTATGGTGCCAATCACTGAAAATTGATCACATCTGATCACACCTGATGTAACGAAGGCCTATCTCATTTCTTGAGGCACTAACAAGTCAGGAAAGTACAAATACCCCCCAAATGACCCCTTTTTAGAAAGTAGACATTCCAAGGTGTTAAGTATGTTGCATGGTGAGTTTTTTTAAGTTGTAATTTTTTCCCATAATTCTTTGCAAAATGAAGATTTTTTTTTTTTTTTAAATTATCATATTAACAGGTTATTTCTCTCACAGAGCATATGCATACAACAAATTACACCCCAACATACATTCTGCTACTCTTTCTGAGTATGGCCATACCACATGTGTGAGACTTTTACACTGCCTGGCCACATACAAAGGCCCAATATTGAAGTAGCACCTTCAGGCGTCTACGAGCATAAATAACGCATGTCATTTCTCAACCACCTATTGCATTTTTGAAGGCCCTGGAGCACTAGGACAGTGGAATTGCCCACAAAATGACCCCATTTTGGAAAGCAAACGCCCCAACGTATAATCTATGAGGCATAATGAGTCTTTTGAACGGTTCATTTTTTTCCAGAAGTTTTTGGAAAATGTGGAAAAAAAATGAAAACACATTTTTTTTACACAAATTTGTCAATTTATAAGATATTTCTAACACATAGCAAAATTACACCCCAAAACACATTCTGCTACTCATCCTGAGTATGGTGATACCGCATGTGACTTTTATACAGCCTGGCCACATACAGAGGCCCAACATTAAAGTAGTTCCTTCAGGCGTTCTAGGAGCATAAAATACACATCTCATTTCATTCCTACCTATCACACTTTTGAAGGTCCTTGAACACCAGGACAGTGGAATTACCCACAAAATGACCCCATTTTGGAAAGCAAACACCCCAATATATATTCTATGAGGCTTGGGCTGCAGATAGGTATTCGGGTACTCTGAAGGGCTGCAGATAGGTACTCGGGTACTCTGATGGGCTGGTGACAGGTACTCGGTTACTCTGATGGGCTGGTGACAGGTGCTTGGGTACTCTGATGGGCTGGTGACAGGTACTCGGTTACTCTGATGAGCTGGTGACAGGTACTTGGGTACTCTGATGGGCTGGTGACAGGTACTCGGTTACTCTGATGGGCTGGTGACAGGTACTCGGGTACTCTGATGGGCTGGTGACAGGTACTCGGGTACTCTGATGGGCTGGTGACAGGTACTCGGGTACTCTGATGGGCTGGTGACAGGTACTCGGGTACTATGATGGCCTGGTGACAAGTTCTCAGGTTCTGAGGGCCTGGTGACAGGTACTCGGGTACGCTGATGGGCTACAGATAGGTACTCGGGTACTCTGATGGGCTGGTGACTGGTACTCGGGTACTCTGAAGGGTGGTGACATGTATTTAGATGGGCTGTGACAGGTACTCAGATGGACTGTGACAGGTACTCAGATGGGCTGTGACAGGTACTCAGGTACTCAGATGGGCTGTGACAGGTACTCAGACGAACTGTGACAAATACTCAGATAGACTGTGACAGGTGCTCAGGTACACAGATGGGCTGTGACAGGTACTCAGATGGGTTGTGACAGGTACTCAAGTACTCAGATGGGCTGTGACAGGTACTCAGATGGGTTGTGACAGGTACTCAGGTACTCAGATTAACTGTGACAGATACTCAGCTGGGCTTTGACAGGTGCTCAGGTACTCAGGTACTCAGATGAACTGTGACAGGTGCTCAGGTACTCAGATGGACTATAACAGATACTCAGATGGGCTGTGACAGGTACTCAGATACTCAGATGGACTGTGACAGGTACTTGGGTACTCAAATGAACTGTGACAGGTACTCAAATGGACTGTGACAGGTACTCAAATGGACAGTGATAGGTACTCAAATGGACAGTCACATGTCTTCTTTATTGGGGGGGCAATCAGTGTGATTGATGCACACTGTAAGCGGTAACGAGATGTTACCGCAATCTCCTTCTCACACATGATCGATGTGTAAGGAGGAGAACCCGGTAACATCTCGTTACCGCTCTGTGTTTACATTTAGTGATGATCGACTGTGAAAGGATCACAGCTGATCACGTGGTAAACAGCCGCCGGCCAATGGCTGTTTACCAGCATTGGTGATGAGCAGTGTTCCCGGGAACACGCTGCCACCGACGTGCACGAGCAGCGTGGTCGCGAGCATGCTCCTTGCAAAGTGGGGTGGTACCATCTGTGATCGCTCGTGACTTCATCATGGCTGATCACGTAGTAAACAGCCATGCCCAATGGCTGTTCACCCCCCTCGGTGGCGAGCGGTGTCTCTGTGACACGCCACCACTGAAGGTACAGGCACAGGTACATGATCGCGCGCATGCCCTGTTTAAATAAAAGGACATCATATGATGCCCGCCCAGAATGAGAGCCGCGCTGCCTGGCCATCATATGATGGCCAGTAGGCGGCAAGCAGTTAAAGTGGTTCTAAAGGCAGAAAGGCAGGACATTTTTTACCTTAATGCATTCCCTGCATTAAGTTAAAAAATGTCCCATTGGTTATATAGCCCCATCATCTCCCTAAAGCTGGATCCAGCAATGTGCCTTAATGCAGCAGTGCTGCTCTCTCTTCCTCTCCTCACAGGGCTCCATTGGCTCCTGCTGCTGTCAATCAAATCCTGTAAGGAGTGAACAAGGGACAGGGTCGAGCCTCGCTGTGTTTGTGCCAATAGACCCACACAACCCAGCTTGGGAGTGAGCCTGCAGATGCACCTGTTGCTTCCTATGGTGGTGCACCAAGAAGTGGAGGAGCCTAGAGAGCCAGCAAAGGACCCAAGAAGAAGAGGTTTGAGGCAGCTCTGTGCAATATTATTGCACAGAGCATATAAGTATATGTTCATTATTTTAATTAAAAAAAATATAAGATTTACAATCACTTTAACCACTTGCCGACCGCCTACCGCATATATACTGCGGCAGAATGGCACGGGCAGGCAAAATCACGTACCCATACGTGATCTGCCTCCCGCGGGTGGGGGGTCCGATCGGACCCCCCCCCCGGTGCCATAGACGGTCGGCTCTCGTTCGCGGGCGATGGGAGGTGAGGGGGAGGCCATCCATTGATGGCCACCCCCTCCCGATCGCTCCCGGCGAATGAAAACGCTTCCTTTCCCTCTGTAATGTAAACAGAGGGAAAGGAAGTGATGTCATCTCTCCTCGAGCCAGTCTTTTCGTCCGGCGCAGAGGAGAGAAGACATCCAAGTAAGTGCACCAACACTACACTAACAGTAGAACACGCAGGCACACTTTTCACCCCCCTGTCACCCCCCGATCACCCCCCGATCACCCCCCTGTACCCCCTGTCACTCTGACACCAATAGCAGTGTTTTTTTTTTTTTTGCATTGGTGTCAGTTTGTCAGTTATAAGTGTTAGGGCAGTTAGGTTAGCCCCCTTTAGGTCTAGGGTACCCCCCCTTAGGTCCAGGGTACCCCCTAACCCCCCCCTAATAAAAGTTAACCCCTTGATTACCCCCCGTCACCAGTGTTGCTAAGCGATCGTTTTTCTGATCGCTGTATTAGTGACACAGGTGACGCTAGTTAGGGAGGTGAGTATATAGGTTTGCTGTCAGTGTTTTATAGCGACAGGGACCCCCATATACTACCTGCTAAAGGTTTTAACCCCCTGATTGCCCCCTAGTTAACCCTTTCACCAGCGATCACCGTATAAGTGTTACGGGTGACGCTGGTTAGATAGTTTGTTTTTTGTAGTTTATTATAGTTTATTACAGTTTATTATAGTTTATTATAGTTTTAGGGCACCCGCCGTTTATTACCTTATAAAGGTTTAACCCCCTAATTGCCCGGCGGTGATAGAAGTTAAGTTTTTAGAATCTGATAAGGTCTGCGTCGCCCCAGGCAGCGTCAGGTTAGCGCTAGTACCGCTAAAACCCACGCACGCAGCATACACCTCCCTTAGTGCTATAGTATCTGAACGGATCGATATCTGATCCGATCAGATCTATACTCCCCAGCAGTTTAGGGTTCCCTGAAACACAGTGTTAGCGGGATCAGCCCAGATACCTGCTAGCACCTGCGTTTTGCCCCTGCGCCCAGCCCAGCCCAGCCCACCCAAGTGCAGTATCGATCGATAACTGACACTTACAAAACACTAAGCACACATAACTGCAGCGGTCGCAGAGTCAGGCCTGATCCCTGCGATGGCTAACAGTTTTTTGGTAGCGCTTTGAATCAGTCGCTAACAGTCAGGAGCTTTTTTGCCTGTGAGTCTCACTAGTGTACCCCTAAATTTAGAGGCCAAAATGGCAAATCCAAGGTACACTAGTGAAGAGGCCTACAGGATTCTGAGTATGACAGATAGTGAAGAGGAAGTCACTCATCTGTCAAGTTCAGGCTCAGAATACGAACCTGTAGAGGACAGCGGCTCCATGACAGATAGCTCTGACGACGGAGTTGTGGTCCCTGCTAGGGTCAGGCGTACCAGACCCCGAACTTCTTCTGTCCTTGAAGTGCAAGAACCGCAGGGCTCTCGTATGGAGCAGAGAAGTACTAGTGCCGCTACTCCTTCTGGTGAACTGGCAAGCACCAGCGGCCTAGTACACCCTGGTCGTACATCCAGCACTGCAGTATCACGTGGTGACGTGGCGAGTCCCATAAGTGCAGTTCAAGCTGGCGAGGTGGCAAGCACAAGTAGTGTCCCGCTGCCACCAAGAAGAAGACGAACACAGGCCCGTCGTGCCCATAGTGCCCTTCCTGCTGCATTCGCCAATCCGAATTGGGAACCTTCCACTTCTGCAGCACCCGTACTTCCCCCTTTCACTGGCCAACCCGGAATTCAGGTGGAAACAGTTGACTTTACGCCACTGGATTTTTATTCGCTGTTTTTCACCGAAGATCTCTATAGATCTATTGTGGACCAAAGCAATTTGTACGCTGGTCAACACATCGCCACTATTCCCCAGTCCACCCTTGCCAGAGATTGGAGACCAATTACGGTCTCCGAATTTAAGATCTTTCTGGGCCTTTCCCTCCTCATGGGCATAACCAAAAAGAGTGAGTTGCGGTCATATTGGTCCACTGACCCAATTCACCATATGCCCGTGTTCTCTGCCTCCATGGCCAGGGCACGATACGAGCAGATTTTGCGGTTCATGCACTTCAACGACAATGAACTCTGTCGTCCTCGTGGAGACCCTGCATACGATCGGCTCTACAAAATTCGGCCCCTCGTAAACCACTTCAACCAACATTTTGCAGACTTGTTTACCCCCCATCAAGTTGTCTGCGTTGATGAGTCCCTGATTAAGTTTTCTGGCCGCTTGTCATTCAAACAGTACCTTCCCAGCAAGCGTGCCAGATACGGGGTCAAGATGTATAAGCTCTGTGACAGGGCCACAGGCTATACATGTAGATTTATGGTTTACGAGGGAAAAGATAGTCACGTAGAGCCGATAAACTGCCCTGACTACATAGGAAGCGCTGGCAAGATAGTGTGGGACTTGGTGTCACCCTTATTCAGAAAGGGGTACCACTTGTACGTGGACAATTATTATACGAGCGTGCCACTTTTTAGTCACTTGTTTGATCATCAGATTGGAGCATGTGGCACCGTGCGACCTAATCGCCAGGGCTTTCCCCAGCGGCTTGTAGAGTCCCGTCTTAGGCTGGGGGAGAGAGCCTGCTTGCAGTATAATAATTTGCTCGCTATGAAGTGGAGGGACAATAAGAATGTTTTCGTTCTTACCTCCCTTCATGCAGACACGACGACCCAAATTACTACGGCGACTGGTGTTGTGGAGAAACCCCTCTGTGTCCACGAATACAACCTTAATATGGGAGGGGTGGACCTCAACGACCAGTTGTTGGCGCCGTACTTAGTTGCCCGTAAGGCCAGACGCTGGTACAAAAAAGTGTCTGTTTACTTATTTCAATTGGCTTTGCTGAATGCTCATGTGCTATACAGAGCTTCAGGACGGACTGGATCCTTCCTTAAATTCCAGGAAGAGATCGTCAGAGCCCTTCTGTTTCCAGACGGTGCTCCACCTCACCTTCCCAATCCAAATGCAGTAAGCCGGCTGCATGGGAGGCATTTTCCTTATGTCCTCCAGAGTACCCCTACCCAACGAGCCCCCCAAAAAAGATGTCGTGTCTGCAGCAAGCGCGGATTTAGGCGTGACACCCGGTATTGTTGTCCCTCCTGTCCTGACAATCCTGGTCTATGCATTGGTGAATGTTTTGAACGCTACCATACACTAGTGGAGTATTAGCGTAGGGTTCAGCACGGCACAGACTAGGCACACTAACACAGGGTCTCCCAAGATGCCATCGCATTTTGAGAGACCCAAACCTGGTACAGTTACAGTTAAAAGTTAAAAATACTAAAAAAAGTGTTAAAAAAAAAAAAAAAATACAAAAAAAATAAAAAAATAAAAATACAAAAAAAATATAAAATAAAAAAACCAAAAATAGTTGTCGTTTTATTGTTCTCTCTCTCTATTCTCTCTCTATTGTTCTGCTCTTTTTTATTGTATTCTATACTGCAATGTTTTATTGTTATGTTTTTATCATGTTTGCTTTATAGGTATGCAATTTTTTTATACTTTTTTATTGTTAACCACTTTTTTGTTTTCAGGTACGCCATTCAGCTGCAGAGCGGATTTATTTATCTTGACAGCAACAGCGTTTGCTCCCACGATATATAAAGCCGTGACTCCAGCGCTGTCGGAGGTGATTTCACCACCACAGTTCCATACTTCAGCATATATGCCGAAGCGTGGGGGCAGTAGTGGGTGGAGGAGCAATTTGCTCCTGCCTTTTGCGGGAGGATGCCCCCATGCTTCGGCATATATATATTTTAGGTAGGCACAGGTTGCGTTAAATGTTTTATTTTTTACTATGTTTTTTTTGTATTTGCTTTGCAGGTATGGTAAGGTATACTGTTATACTGTAATGTTACTTTGTTTTTTTGTTAACCATCATTTGCTTAGCAGGTACGCCATTCAGTTGCAGCGCGGATTTATTTATCTTGACAGCAACAGCGTTTGCTCCCACGATATATAAAGCCGTGACTCCAGCGCTGTCGGAGGTGATTTCACCACCACAGTTCCATACTTCAGCATATATGCCGAAGCGTGGGGGCAGTAGTGGGTGGAGGAGCAATTTGCTCCTGCCTTTTGCGGGAGGATGCCCCCATGCTTCGGCATATATATATTTTAGGTAGGCACAGGTTGCGTTAAATGTTTTATTTTTTATTATGTTTTTTTTGTATTTGCTTTGCAGGTATGGTAAGTATTACTGTTATACTGTAATGTTACTTTGTTTTTTTGCTTAGCAGGTACGCCATTCAGTTGCAGCGCGGATTTATTTATCTTGACAGCAACAGCGTTTGCTCCCACGATATATAAAGCCGTGACTCCAGCGCTGTCGGAGGTGATTTCACCACCACAGTTCCATACTTCAGCATATATGCCGAAGCGTGGGGGCAGTAGTGGGTGGAGGAGCAATTTG